>CM035410.1:197703659-198416159 GCA_020310875.1 Ceratopteris richardii | reverse complement strand
TTCCTCGAAATCAACACCATGTTGTTGCTTAAAACCCTTTGCAACAAGTCGTGCTTTATACTCTGGAGAAGCACTATGTGATGTGAATTTCTGCTTATATACCCATTTGCATGGTAAAGCTTTCCTCTGCTTTGGCAAAGGTACTAAATCCCAAGTACCATTCTTGTGAATAGAATCCAACTCTCTTCATGGCATGCTCCCACTTGACATGATCCTCTGTCTACATAGCCTCTTTGTAGCAAGAGGGTTCACTAGCATCTGTTAGCATAACAAAATCTAAACCTAGAACATATCTATCACGTTGTTGTGAGACACGTGTAGAGCGTCTCAATGGTTGCTCAACAGGAACATGTGCAAACTAATCTGATCGGACATTCTCTTGAATGTCCCTATGTGTAGCATTTTTATGCATGCTAACTGGAGGATTAGTATCCTTAAACAACACTCTTCTCATTTCAACCTCCTTAATGGGGTATTTATGCATCTTAGACTCATTGAAAATGGCATCACTATTTTTTATCAGTGATTGTGTTTTAGGATTTGTCCATGGTTCTTGGGTATATGAACATATGCTTCACACCCAAAAACTCGAAGATGATCATAATATGGTGGCTTCCCTGTCCATAACTCTTGTGCCACTTTCAGACCTTTGGCAGTACTACGTCAAGGTTAATCACATGAACTGTAGTCAATACTGCTTCTGCCCAAAAGCCTTGTGAGAGGTTTGCATGATGCAACATAGAAAGTACTCTATCTTGAATAGTTCTATTCATCCTTTCAACTACACCATTCTGTATTGGGGTATAAGGAGTTGTAAACTCTCTACGAATCCCTCTAGACTGATAGAAAAGGTTGAACTCATGTGAGGTATACTCACCCCCATTATCAAAATGTAAAGCCTTAAGTTTAGTTCCTTTTTTAGTCTCAACTGAAGCAAACCATTTTCAAAAAGTAGGGAATACCTCATCCTTCAATTTGATAGGATATACCCAAACTATTATATTAGCATCATCTATGAAAGTGATAAAGTAAAGAGAACCTAAGGACCTAGTGGGCATAGGACCACACACATCTATATGAACCAGATCTAAAGGCTGAATTGAACAGTCAATGTGCATCCTATGCACATTTCTAGTTTGCTTTCCATATTGACAATGCTCACAAAATGAAAAATCGGAGAAAGATAACATAGGTAAGTAGCTAGAACGAGAAAGATTTTCCATTCCACTACGAGATATATGGCCCAAACGACCATGCCAAATACAAGCCATAGGTTGTTCAATAACAGCTAACAATTGTTCTTTCTGTGATACAAATAAAGGATAAAGTGGGCCAACTTTGCTTCTTTTTGCAATAACCATATTGCTCGTTGATATACGAAACGACTGAGCATAGAAGACCACCTTGTAACCAAGGTCATCAAGTTGACCAACTGACACCAAACTGCGTGATAACTGAGGCACATGGCATACATTATGCATAGTAAATTTTGAACCATCAATGAACTACACAACCACATCTCTAATCCCCACAACGTCACACTGGTAAGAGTCACCAAGTCTCACAGTACCAAGAGACTTTGCTGCATAATTAGAGAACCATTCTCTATGTGGTGTCACATGGAAAGAAGCACCAGAATCTAGCAGCCATGTGTGGGAAAGAGAATCAGCCATAAGAGCCTCAGTTGGCACACTGCTATCAAGTGTCAACACATTAGCATCATCAGAAATAGCATTAGTTTCTTCAATCTTCATAGGCGATGTAGATCGTGCAAGTAACTATTTAACATGCCCATCAACATTCTGTCCTTTACCTTTAGCATACTTTAATGCATAACAGTCTTTCTTCATGTGTCCTTTCTTATGACAATAATGGCATTCAATATCCCTCTTCCTTGATTTACTTCTACTCTTATTCCGTTGATCATTCTTTTCCTTCTTCTTGCTCCTGCCATGTTGCTGATTCTTTCCTTGGTAAGAATCGCGAACATTATATGCATCTCCACTCTGAGTCCCAACCATAGATTTTCTATGAATCTCCTCACTCAAGAGTGCTCATGATAGAAGGCCGCCGAACCAGGACGGATGAACCCGGATAGGTGCCTTAAATGTAAAAGTGCTGGATGGCCGCCGAACAAGGACAAGAGTACGAGGACAGCGAGCTTAAATGAAAAAAGAGAATCTTTCAGGGAACGCGCAGGTAACTGCAAAAGTGCGCACCCTTGTAAAAAAATCCTCTATTTAAGGCAATGAAAAGAAAGAGCAGAGAGTCCCGTTTTTGTGGGAATTGTAGTGTGTTGTCTGATTAAGTCTCGTTGAGATTGCTGCAACGGATTGTGTGCGCGTATATGTTGTTGGAAGGATAAGTTCTGCTTTGATCTGTTCCGTCTGTACTCCTGGTAGTCGATTGTACTCACCTTAATACGGAATGACGAATCAGCTGTATTGTGTGGCGAATCTGTTCGGTGATGGTTGAGTATGATTCAGAGTGTGAACAAGTGTGGAATGTTATTTGTTAGTTCTTCTGTGAAGTAAACAGCGCGAAGAAGTGATCTCGAACTAATTGTTTGTAAAGTCTTTGTAAGCGGCTGAATTCGTTACTGCACCTTGTAATTGCTGTTTACCCCAACAACGGGAAGATTAGTAGCTATAACGGTCTGAATATAAATAAAACAATGTCGGTTTATGGTTAGTTGGTTATTACGAGGAGATTAACTGTCGAATCCGCGTGACTTTAAGGTATAAGGTCCAGTTGGCACACCTATCTACCTTGAAGAAGTACGAATTAGGTGATTTTGTTATTTAAGTATCTGTTGCGCGTAGAATACGTAATCAGACTGCTAATCTCAGTCCTGAAGTTCTAATTCCATTACACTGAACAGTCTTCCGTTGTTCAGGGACGAATACTGAGCTAAGGACGGAATGACTGTAAGACTGTGTATTAAATTGGGAAAATAGTACAGGGCCTCTGTCCAACAGACCCCTACCACTCCCAAGAACCCATGTGGCTAAGAGAGGGATTGCGGTTAGAAGTATTTGGAACCGATTGAACGTGAAGTATCTGAATCGGAAGTAGAGTAACGCTTAAACCCATAAACAAGTAGCAGTCTAACATTTGGCGCCGACTGTGGGAAGGTGGCATTAGGTTGCCAATTATCTGTGAACAGTAGCAGTAGCGTGCTGGCTGTTTGTTCAAAATCAACACTACGTTTATCGTTCGATTGACTGATAGTAGCAATAGAACCATATTGTTGCCAACTGTTCAGATAGTACTACTAAAGCAATGATACATGCCGGTTACTCGGTCTGGCAAAATGTATCCTAGGAACCATACGATTGGAACACGAAAAGTACTAAAGACAACCCCAGGAAAAGAAGGTATAACGCGACCTGACTCAGTGGTCGAGCAAGTTAAGGACGCTAGAATTAATTCCGGTCATATTCCGGTGGAACGATCAAAGCCTTTGGTACATGCTGGTGTCACTTCGACCCAGCCTAACCAAAATATAGCAATCCCTGAATCTAGCAAGACGCCGTTGGAAACTAGTTTAACAATCTTGGATAAAGATTCAGAGTTATCCACATTTAGACAAACTCTAGGAAAAGAAATCGGTAAAAGCGGAAAAATATTAAAGTGTGGTACACTGTCAGTTCATTCCGGTGATATTCCGGTGATAGAAACACCAACTGGCGGCCAAGGATTAGCATTTTTCGCGGAGTCCTCAGCCCGACCCGCGTGCTTGGAAGAAAGATTTCGGATATTGGACATCCAGAAAGAAGGAGACCTATTCGAAGCTGAGGTCCGAAGTATACTACGCAAAAACAGTACACCGGAAGGCACGCCATCCGGCGATCCAGATTCTGATAGCTCAACTAATCAACCTCAAGATACAAAAGAAGGACCAGAGACACCCACGATGAACGGACAACAACAACAACAACAGTTAGGTCAACCAAGGCCGCCTCCAACAGGAGTAACATACACGAAATTTGGTGGATTCCCAGGAGATGACCCAGATGCTCACGTACGCACTTTCGAGATCAGTTATGCAGTCCTCAACCATCCACCGGATCAGGCATACAAAGCCATTGTTTTTCAATCTACTTTGGTCAATGAAGCGGCCAGATGGCTTACGGAATACGACATTAATCATTTCGGTACCTATGATGCAGTACGAGATGCGTTCTTGCAATGATTTAGGCTAAAGAAGAATCCCGCCGAAATCTTTGAGTATTTACAGAACAACCGACAGAAGGCGAATCAGACTGTCCAAGAATATGCTACACTTTTTAGAACACACTTGCGACAGATACCACAGGCCCACGCCAACTTACCAGATGACATCATCACTCAGTGGTTTATCAATGGCTTAAACCCGCAATTGAAGCAAATCATGATTATCAGATGTGTTGGAGCAATGACATTGGATGCAGTCATCGCCATGGCTTTGCAATTGGAATCCAAAGTCGGTGGATTTACAGAAGATCTAGAGTGGTTAAAAGCGAACAAAACTATGACTGAAGATATAACTAGACAAGTGTACTGTATCACATGCAAAAATTCAGGTCATACTAGTACTAACTGTGCGCTAAATCAAACATTCTGCGCTATCTACAACACTGCCGGACACTCCACCGGAAATTGTGTCTACAATGCCAGAATATAGGGAACAGCAACAGTCAATGCTGTTATTCAAGAACATGGACAGGCAGCGAATCACTATGTACCTCCGCAACTGAGAAACAATCAACCACAGGGATATCGAAACTACTGAGGATAGAGGAACAATAACTATAATGCAAACCGCTGGCAGAACGAACCACCACCGGAAAATCCCAATTTACCACCGCCACGCTGTCATTTTTGTGGTGAATTCGGACACATTTGAAGATATTGCAAAGACGCAGCTGAGTATGATCAAAGGAAGAAGGAGCGGCAAAACCCAATGGCCAACATGGTACAAATTACACCGGTGGAAACGCAAACTGCTACAGTCCAGACCCGATCAGGTAAACAACTGCAACAAGCAGCAGAAGTATTTGAACCGGGGATACGAGAACAACATAGGATGTATAACAAGGCTAGTCACTGGACCGCCACAGAACCACCAGTGTTCCCAGAACCCATTCCGGTGACTCGGACCTCGTCGACAAAAGAAGGAACACAACAAGAGGAAGCAGCAGCAGAACAACCATCAGTAGTAGACATAACAGCAGATACTTCGGCAACAGCAGAGACCTCAAGTTCAAAGGAGCAGGATAACCAATCTCAGCAGGCCTGGGAAATTTTATCCAAGGCATCTATCACTCTACCTCTCGGCCAACTACTGGCGTTAGTACCTGGCGTTCGACAACAATTCCAGCAATAGTTCAGTCCGGTATCTTCTTGTATTCCGGCGACAGCAGCAGTTCAACCAGAACCTGATTCTACGGTTGATCATTCAGTCCCCTTGATCACAGTATGGTATAAGAATCATAAGATTACGCAGGTATTGATTGATGGAGGCTCTGGTGTCAACATTGCAACTACAGCCTTATGCAATAGGCTAGGATGGACCGACATTGAACCAGTTCAATTTTTTGTCAGAATGGCGGACCAATCTAGAGTCCACCCTGTAGGACTTGTGCGAAATATACCCATTACTTTACAAGGTACGACCTTCAAAATGAATTTTGTCATACTAGATTTGCCGGAATCCACTTTGGACTACAACCTTCTTTTTGGCCGACCTTGGCTGAAGCATGCGAAGGTAATACAAGACTAGTCTGCACAAGAACTTACGTTCAAAGATGCCAGCCATAGATATGTAGTAAAATTAGATGCTATCCAACCTTGCGAACTACACGCCAGACCATATTTTGCAGAACCTGTCCACATGTTAGATGGACTATCAGATGATGAAGAAGAGGAATTTCTGAAGAGTAACGCTGATTTAATGACCTTAGGGACTGTTGATTTACAGTCCGTAATAGATAACTGGAGTACTTCAGTATGTACAGTTACACCAATCACCCAAGAGACCAAGCGGGAAGAAAGAGTGCCGACACATGACAATGAATTACATTCACTATTTTGGACGACAGATGACACAGAGAAACCGCAACAGTTTTATGTCTCAGACCAGTTGACCTCGTACAATCTAGGAGACGAAGATCATCCACGACCTGTAAAGATAAGGCAAAGCTTACCAGAATCATTTAAAGCTGATCTGATTCGACTACTTCACAAGTTCTCAGATGTCTTTGCCTGGGATTACAAAGATATGAAAGGATTAGATCCGCGCATATATCAGCATAGAGTCATGCTGAAACCTGAAGCTAAACCGAATAGGCAGCCCAGCTATCGGATGAATCCCAATTATGCATCTCAGGTAAAGGCCGAACTTGACAGATTATTAAAGGTTGGATTCATCGTACCAGTAGAACATGCTGAATGGATTTCACCAATTGTGATTGTGCCAAAGAAAAATAAGCAACTACGAATCTGTGTAGACTACCGGAAATTGAACGCAGCAACAGTACCAGATCCTTTCCCGATCCCCTTTTTGGATACCATGCTTGATAGGGTAGCAGGCCACGAAATGTATTCATTCTTAGACGGATACAGCGGTTACAATCAGGTTAGAATGGCTGAAGCAGATATCCCAAAAACCGCCTTCATTACCAATTGGGGTGTCTTTGCTTGTACGGTAATGTGGTTTGGATTGAGAAATGCACCAAGCACCTTTCAACAATGTATGCAGGAGATTTTCTCTCCATATCTCAATTCGTTTATGCAAGTCTATCTCGATGATTTCTCAATTTTTGGACAAATGATGGCACATTTGCTTCATCTACGATGTTGTTTCCAAAAGTGTCAAGAATACAGACTCTACCTCAACCCAAGTAAATCTGTGTTTGCCGTTTCATGTGGCAAACTACTTGGTCATATTGTATCTGCTCAAGGTATCCGAGTAGACCCAGACAAGATTTCGGCAATTTTAGAAGCCCCAGTACCCGCCACTCCAAAAGAAGTAATGCGTTTTATGGGTCAAGTACGGTGGCACGGCAGACACTTACGGTGGCTCGCTCATCTGGCTGTACCTCTGAATAGATTAATCACCAAAACTCCTCGACAGTTTGAATGGACTGAAGAATGCCAAACTACCTTTGATCGGCTCAAGTATCTCCTGACACAAGCCCCAATTTTACAACCACCGGACTGGGACAATCCGTTCCATGTTTTTGTCGACGCTTCAGATATTGCAATTGGCAGTATTCTGATGCAGCAAACAGATAAGTGGTTTCGCCCTGTTTATTACGCCAGTAGAAGGCTTGCACCGACAGAAAAGAACTATTCCACTACTGAAAGAGAATGCCTAGGATTGATTTACTCAATCAAAAAGTTCAGACATTATTTATTAGGCCGGAAATTTACCTTTCATGTGGATCATGCTGCCCTTGTCTATCTAGTAAGACAACAACATCTAGGCGGACGATTAGCCCGATGGGTGCTACTCTTGCAGGAATTTGATTATGAAGTCATTCACCGACCCGAAAATGCACATACCCTAGCAGATTTCTTATCTCGCCTCGATTCTGGTGAAGCTCCGATAGGCATAGATGATACGACTCCCGCAATTTATAGTTCTGAGCCAATGACTAATGAGGCTGCCGAATTACAAGCAACGCCTACATATTATGATCAAATTTTAACGTTTCTCACTGAAGGATGCTTTCCATATGAGACGACCAAGGCAGTTCGAAGGAAATTGGCAGTCTTTAGCCGCCGATTCCGGCTAGTGGCAGGAGAACTATATTATGTAGATCACACCGGAATCTTACTTCGATGTGTCCCTCCGCACGAAATTAACTCGGTCATCACGATGGCTCATTCAACCCCTACTGGTGGTCATTTTGCCACAGATCTAACTCACCGGAAAATTCTGCAAGGCGGTCTCTGGTGGCCCACTATGTACCGAGATGTGGCCCAATTCATAAAAAACTGTGATAACTGTCAAAGGTCTGGACAACCACTGCAACGACACTTCTTTCCCTTGCAGCCTATTATGCCACTCGAACCATTTCAGAAGTGGGGACTAGATTTTATCGGTCCAATCACACCGCCCGCAGTCTTCAGTAACAACAGATACATACTAACCTGTACAGACTATGCAACGAGATGGGCCGAAGCCTGGGCTTTACGGTCTGCTACAGCAGTTGTAGTAGCGAAATGTCTGTTAAATGATGTCTTCCCACGATTTGGCTTACTTATTCCTCCACTTGAACATGTACGGTCAGAAAGGATTGGGGAGCCAAACCCTGGAATAGACCTACAGGCAACGCAAAAGGATATTGAAGACAGTAATGCACCTGCGGGTTCGAGTCCACCGTGCGTGCCAGTGTTAGAAGGCCGCCGAACCAGGACGGATGAACCCGGACAGGTGCCTTAAATGTAAAAGTGCTTGATGGCCGCCGAACAAGGACAAGAGTACGAGGACAGGGAGCTTAAATGAAAAAAGAGAATCTTTCAGGGAACGCGCAGGTAACTGCAAAAGTGCGCACCCTTGTAAAAAAATCCTTTATTTAAGGCAATGAAAAGAAAGAGCAGAGAGTCCCGTTTTTGTGGGAATTGTAGTGTGTTGTCTGATTAAGTCTCGTTGAGATTGCTGCAACGGATTGTGTGCGCGTATATGTTGTTGGAAGGATAAGTTCTGCTTTGATCTGTTCCGTTTGTACTCCTGCTAGTCGATTGTACTCACCTTGATACGGAATGACGAATCAGCTGTATTGTGTGGCGAATCTGTTCGGTGATGGTTGAGTATGATTCAGAGTGTGAACAAGTGTGGAATGTTATTTGTTAGTTCTTCTGTGAAGTAAGTAGCGCGAAGAAGTGATCTCGAACTAATTGTCTATAAAGTCTTTGTAAGCGGCTGAATTCGTTACTGCACCTTGTAATTGCTGTTTACCCCAACAACGGGAAGATTAGTAGCTGTAACGGTCTGAATGTGAATAAAACAGTGTTGGTTTATGGTTAGTTGGTTATTACGAGGAGATTAACTGTCGAATCCGCGTGACTTTAAGGTATAAGGTCCAGTTGGCACACCTATCTACCTTGAAGAAGTACGAATTAGGTGATTTTGTTATTTAAGTATCTGTTGCGCGTAGAATACGTAACCGGACTGCTAATCTCAGTCTTGAAGTTCTAATTCCATTACACTAAACAGTCTTCCGTTGTTCAGGGATGGATACTGAGCTAAGGACGGAATGACTATAAGACTGTGTGTTAAATTGGGAAAATAGTACAGGGCCTCTGTCTAACAGACCCCTACCACTCCCAAGAACCCACGTGGCTAAGAGAGGGATTGCGGTTAGAAGTATTTGGAACCGATTGAACGTGAAGTATCTGAATCGGAAGTAGAGTAACGCTTAAACCCATAAACAAGTAGCAGTCTAACACTCCACATATGTCATCATATATGAGTTTACCACCAGGTGCACTATTGCTAATAGTTGTGTAAAATGTATCCCATGATGATGGCAAGGTGCATAACAACAATACTACTTTCATTTCATTATCCATATCCATTTTCTAAGCCTGTAACTCGGAGAATATAGCATCAAACTCATTTAGATGAGCAACAACACTATCTGTTTCCTTCATACGAAGATCATACAATTTTCTCATCAAATACACATTATTTGATGTCGTCTCTTTTTCATATCTATTGCATAGCTTCTTCCAAAGCTCATCTGCACTTTCACAGTCTAATATTGTAAAGTAAACATTATGTACGAGGTGCAAGCGAATGGTGGACCTGGCCATTTCATCTAACTCATCCCAATCATCTTCATCCATGTCAACAGGCTTCTTTGAAATTCCATTTACTGGCTTCCATTGCCTCCTTTGAATCAACAAATTTTTAATCTGATTCTTCATAGAGAAAATTTTGTGCCATCAGATTTTCGGATCTCAAAATGGTCTTTGCCCTACAAGTTATAGCTCCTCCTTGGAACACTGGCACTAGACCCTGATCCACCAGATGGTAGAGAACTGAATAGAATGATAATGGAGTTAGAAGACTCCAAACATCAATGAATAAGTGTATCAAGGAGTAAATCGACCACTATATAGTTAACTAAACCAACAATTTGGAAAACATTTGCCATAGTATCCTCTGCAAAATGAGCATATGACCAATGTCAAAATATCATAAAACTACAAGTACTGACATGTTTACCTGCATAGTGAATCACTGACTCCATTGCATATAATCAGTTACCCTATAGAAGCCAACTAAGCTTATCGAGCACCTATTAAAATCTATCATACATCTAGGACCCCAACATCTAGGTGTCTCCCTGTTAAGAAAAACTCCACCACCACCCTCTTTATCAAATGTAAAAGGCTTTATGCAAAAACATAACCGCTATATCAATGACCACATGGACATACATAAGTGTTATCCACAAAAGCGTACATGGTGTGTATGTGCTCAATATATGCAGTAAAATGACATTAAAAGGCTGAATGCATAGCCCTAAAACTAGCCAACAACACTGTCGTGATTTCTTCCGCGACATTTGACAGATATCGACTATCGTGATTTATTCCGCGACATTTGACGAGTATCGGAGATCGTGGGAATTTTTCACGACATCTGACGAGTGTCGGATATCGTGGACTTAGCTTCGCGACACCTATTGAATATCGGGTATCGTTAAGTTTTGCTTGCAACATTTGTTAAATATCATGTGTCGTGACTTGGCTTTGCGACATCTGTTGGATATTGTGCATCGTGGGAATTTCATCGCGACATTTGGTGAGTGTTGATTGTCGTGAATATTTCACGACACCTGACCAGTGTCGAGTGTCGTGAACTGAGTCTCGCGACATCTGTCTGATATCGACTATCGTGAATTTTCCTTGCGACATTCCTCAAGTGTCGTGTGTCATGGGACTTTCTTCGCGACATTTATCGTGTGTCGAGTATCGTAGATTTCTCTCGCAACATTTGTTGAGTGTCGTATATCGTGAATCTACAGGTGTCAGATGTCGTGGATCCGCCATCGCGACATTTGGTGAATGTCGAGTATCGGGGAGTTCTGAGAACAATATTTGTACTGTGCTGAGTGTCGTGAATTTAGCCAGTGTCAGGTGTCGTGCAGGGAGATTTTCAGAAAATTCAGTGTGAATTTCCAAGTTAACCAAATATTTCATACAACTCTGAGATTCAACAAAGAGCATTGGGAGCTAGGGGGTTGTCAACACTCGACTAGAGCTTTTAAGTGAATGAACCTAAGATCCGGAAGAATCCTAGGGAGCCGTAGAAGTATAATCTCTTCTATGGGAAGTGTAGTCGAACCAAGTAGTCACTCACACTAATCTGAAACATCAAGTGAGTCTGAGGAGGAAACCCTTATGGCCTCAGAAGACATGCAGAATTTTGTACCAATAATTGGCATGATGTCAATTATTGAGGGTGAATATCGAACATCTTTAGAATATGTGAACACCAATCAACACGGTTTACCCATCTACCTAGATGGGCTAAACAGATCAGTGGCTAGGCTAAAGAAAGCTACAGATGCTTACATAGTACCTAGGCCAGCTATTAAGTATGCAGAAGGATTCTACATGGACAAAAGGGATATCCTGTATGTAGTGATAGAGCATCCTGAAGACATCAATGAGCAAAGGGAAGAAAGCAATGCCCACAATCTTAATGGAGAGGGACATGAAGAAGAGGTATCAACATCTCGAGGAAAGTCCATTGCAATTAGGGTTTGGAGAGGAGACCTAATCCCCCAATAAGATTCCCTGATGGATGTTTATTTAATCAATGGGATGGAGCATCTACTCAAAACACATTCTTCATTGTGGGAAGAAGCCATTAACCCAACCACCATCTATGAATTGCAAGATCCTAAAAACCCCACTCACATTATGTATCTGGACAAGAATCAGAGGAGGTACTGGCCTTTAGCGAAATTAGAAAGAGCAAGATTGAAATATCAGAACATCCCAGTGTTCCCACCTAGGGATCAAGCCACAACTTTGCAAAACCCCCAAGGAACCTATCAGGATAATTCTTATCAGCATTCTGGACAAACACAACAAACTAACATTCCAGTTAGGCCCCATGTGCAGTTTGCTATACCTGGCAATAATCCAAATTATCAACCACCTACACATGTAGAACCGAGGAATAGAATTCCTATCCATGAGAGACCACCAGCAAGGAGAGGACCAGGAATACCAATAGGACGACCGGTCTTCCCTGTAATGCCTAGACCACCTGAACCAGGAAGAAGATTAAGACCCATCCAAGTTGCCAAATGCATGAGAAACCACTATGATGGCTCTAGTGAACCATACAACCACATAGCTGAATTCAAGCAAGTAATAAGGGCCGAACAAGTGGAAGACTTCTTGATTCAATATGAATCCTTTGGTCTAACCCTTACAGACACGGCCTTAGCTTGGTTCCAGCCCTTAGACCCTAATAACTTCCAAAACATGGAACAAGTCTATCAAGAATTGATTGAAGAATTTACCAAGTCTGGAATCAAAAACAACTCATCCTCATTAATCCATAGTTTTAAACAAGCTCCTACGGAATCAGTGAGATTGGCAGCAAGAAGATTTAAGCAATATGTGGATAGATGCCCTGTTGAAGAGAGACCCACTCAAAACAAAATGGTTTCATTGTTTTTGGAAGGATTAGTGAATGGATCATTGAGATCATTAGTATATGTGAAAAGAGTCCAAAATTTGCAAGAGTGTATGAAAGAGTGTACTGACCTAGAGGACAATCTAGCGGAAGATTTGAAAATACCTCAAGGTAGTGTGAAAAGTGAGGATATCGCCAGTAGCACGTCAAACCCCAAGAACAATGTAGAGGAAATAGCTGACTTACTGGCAAAAAAACTGAACATTCAAGGGCAGAGGAACTACCCAAACAATCCTATAAGAGTACCCATGCTTAGAAGATGTGTGCACTGTGGACGTGATCATCCTTCACACTTGTGCAATAGGGGAATAGTTCCACCACCTGCTTATGCTTACAATAGATCACCCGCCCCGGGCCCTATGCATTATTGTAGCATAGAACAAAGGTACACAAATCATAGCACAGAAAATTGTCCTTACAATTAGCAGTCAAGATTGGTACCACCACCCATGAGACCTTATGGATACCCTCAGAGAGATCAAGGAGGAGAAGCCTTTAGATATCCCACATATTAGCAACAACCACCAGCACCACGACCTTATGCTTACCAAGGGTACACTCAACCACAACCCGTGTTAGAACAACAACCACCACACTCTCAGAATGTTGTCCTAGTGAAAATGGCTCAACTGGAAGAGAACCTAGAGAGAGCAATAGTCCCAGCCATGCCATTGGCTAGTAACGCAACTTACGACCTATCTTATTGATGGGGAATGAGAATAACGAACAAGGCCAAGAAGAAAAACAAGAACTTGAAGGAGACAATAAGATAGAAAAGTGTAAGAAACAAGAGGTAGGATCAGTTCTGGTTGACCCAATGCCAGAAGAGTTAGCCATGTGGATTCAGGCATACCAGGCACGAATAAGAGTAGGACCAACTATTGAACAACATGAAAAGGAATATCCAAGAGGTGACTTGGAGAAGGAGAGATTGGATATATGTAAAAAACTAATTGAAGTGGTTCAACAGACCCTAGAAAAACCTGATCAGTGACTACCCAACTCAAGAATTCCCAAAAGAGAATTCCAAGAGTGTGTTACCCTCAATGATCCCGAGAAAGGAAAAGAAGACGAGACCTGTAGTGAAAATTACTGCGAGAATAAAAGAGAAGGATCCGTTATCCCTGAAGTCGATGGGGAATGGCCTAAAGACTTGTGGGAAAGAGTCCAGGAAGAGAGATGGAAGAGAGCGGAGCGAATTGAACCTCCCTTTGAGGAGTTAGAAGCAGAAGGTCAATTTGAAGCATCAATACCTGAAGTAAACTCAGAAGGATTGTTACAACTGGATGAGAACAAAAAAGACGAAGAAAGTGTGAAGGCTTTGCCAAACTACATGGGAGAATACGAACATAATTCTGAATTATATTGCATTCCCTCAGTGAGAAGAAAAGAGCAGAACCCATCGATTCAAACATCAGACATTATACAACATCTTAAAAAAGTAAAAATCCCTTGTACTCTGACATTGGAAGAACTCTTGAAAGTAAAACCACAATTGAAGGAGAAGCTAACTAGTCAATTAGAGTCAAAGTCAGATGAAAATGAGATGCTAGATGGAGTTACCACAATTAAAATCCCAGTCGATAAGGTTGGAGATTTCAGTGAGGGAGATGAAGGAAACACATGCCTCCCCATCACTTACAAAGGTTACACCACTAAAGCCATCTTGGACTCGAGAGCAGGAGTAGGAATCGCTACCAAGGAAATTTGGGAAAAATGGGGAAAACCAGCTTTGAGAACAACTAGGATGAAGATTCAAATGGCAGACAGACACACTGAACGACCCCTAGGATTATTGGAAAAAGTAACCTTTACTACCTGCGGAGTTGAATTCGATCACACCTTAGCAATTTGTCAATTTGAAAAGGCTAGCAATTATGAAATGATACTTGGGAGACCTTTCATGAGACAGCTTAAGGTAGTGCAAGACTGGGGAAAAGACGTTGTATACTTACAGCATGAGGGAACCATGACCAGAATAAATATCCATACATACACGTATCAAGACGTTCCCCCCCTACAGTGGAATCTGATTCATAAGGAGGAAGACAATCAATTGATTCGCAGTATAGGTTCGAGTGACCAAACATGGATGAACGAAGACACTCATCTATGGATATGCCAGGCAGCTAAAAGGGAAGAAGAAAGGAAGAAAGGATGGTAGCAAAGGCAGGGAGTTGCTAGATCTGTACAAGATCCAGCCTACATGCCCCAAATATTCCTAGATGAAGAATTCAAACCTTATGGTTGGATGGAGATTTTAGCTACTCTTGATGTATGTGTAAATGAAGAGGTAATAACCATGAATGAATGCATTGACGAGGAAGGATATGATGTAAGTTTATACGTGGTTGTTCTCCAAGAAGCCGAAGAAGGAGAAGTAATTGAAAAAGAATGGAAGGAGGATTATGAGAGCATTGAAATGGAACATGAACAAATTGAGGCAGAAAGTGAAAATCAAAGAGTAAGTGTCATAACTAATGGGTTCAATCAAGGAATGACACAAGGAAAAGAACTTGAACTATATAAAGAAAACGAAGAGGGAGAAAACAAGCCTTAAGATCAATTCAAAGTACCTGCCCACTTCAAGAAAAATGAGGTAGAAGAGAGGAATATTTCTATCCAAATGCCAAAATGGGAAGCACAACAAGGAATAGCATATGACAATAAAGAACAGACCAAGAAAATAGTAGTAGCTTTGGAGGAAGGAGAAGAGGGATGTACTTTTATAGGACAGGATGTCTCAATGGAGGAAGAACAAGAGTTAATACGACTCATAAGAGAATATAGGGACGTCTTTGCTTGGAGTAGATCCCTCTATTTATGCCCATAGAATCCCTATCACCTCAAAAGCCAAACCTTCCAAACAAAGACCATACACATATAATGATGTTTACTCAGCAAAGATTAAGGAAGAAATAGATAAGTTGTTGGACGCGAGCTTCATTTTTGAGATTGAACACACGGAATGGGTATCACCTTTAGTGGTCATGCTGAAAAAGAATGGCAAGCTAAGGGTATGCATTAATTTGAAAAAAGTAAATGCTGCCACCATACAGGATAGTTACCCATTACCTATCACCGATCATCTTTTGGAAAGGGTTGCAGGAAAGGCAGTCTATAGTTTTCTGGACGGCTTTTCAGGGTATAATCAGGTAGCAATTGCTCCTGAGGACCAACATAAGACAGCCTTTGCAACTGAATGGGGAGTCTATGCATTTAGGGTTATGCCTTTTGGTCTAACCAATGCCCTAGCCACTTTTCAAAGGTTGATGTGTCACGTGTTCAAGGAATTCTTAAGGAAGAGCATGGAGGTATACGTGGACAACTTATGCACCTATTCAGCTATACGATCGAAACATATTCGTGAACTAAGAAAGATTTTTGCCAAATGTCGACAGTATAGAGTTTGCCTTAATCCAGAAAAGTTTGTTTTCATGGTTCGACAAGGGAAGATATTAGAACACGTTGTCTCTAAAAATGGGATTTCCACGAATGAAGACAAAATCAAAGTGATTCTGGATTTGCCGAGACCAAAGACTGCTAAAGAAGTGCAAGCATTTATGGGGCATTGCGGATACTACTGTAGGTTTATCCACATGTATGCCATAATTGCTAGACCTCTTTATGCATTATTGTCTCAGTTTATTTGGACGGAAGAATGTGAAAAGGCCTTCAACGAATTGAAGAGTTGCTTGAGTTCAATGCCAATCCTCCGAGTGCCTAATTGGAATAAACCATTTCATATTCATGTGGATGCTTCCAAGTTTTCCATTGGATGCATCTTAGCACAGCCAGCTGATATAGAAAGTTAGACCACCCTATAGCATATGCCAGTAGACAATTAAATCAAGTAGAGCGCAATTATACCACTACGGAGCGAGAAGGTTTAGGAATGGTGTATGCAATAAAGAAGCTTAGACACTACTTATTGGCAAACAAATTCAAATTCTTCATCGATCATCAAGCCCTATTGTACCTAGTCAATAAACCTTGTAATACCAGACGACTGGTACGATGGTTTCTATTGCTGATGGAATTTGATTTTGAAGTAGTAGTCAAGAAAGGGAATACACACATCAGAGCAGATCATCTATCAAGAATGACACATGGAGAGCCCCCCACAGTAGTACCAGATGATCTACCAGATACTTATCTTTTCAATCTCGAAGTATGTCCCCAATGGGCAGAAAAGTTGATCCCTATCCTCACATACGGACCTAAACATGAGATCACTACAAACAAAAGCCAAGAATTATGGAAGACTAAAAATCTCCACATCATCACTGGAAGCTTATACCACAAAGATCCAAGTGGGTTACTCTTGAGATGCGTGGAGGAAGAGGAACAAGAGATGTGGCCTCAAAAAGCACATGTAAATCAATGGAAAACTCATCTAAATGCGAATGGAACATGGCAAACACTAAAGATATTAGGCATATACTGGCCAACCATGCAGAGGGATACACATAACTATGTATCTACCTGCCCAACGTGTCAAGAACAAAGGCCAGAAGAGAACTCTATTCTATGTTACTCCACTGTAGCACCAACGTGAAGTGTGCCTCTGGTAAAATTCTGGAAAACCCGGGAGTACCCAGAAGGAGCTACTCTAGCAAGAAAACGTGCCCTCACAGAGCAAAGCAAGGACTATGTTCTTGTAGGAAAATAGCTCTTCAAGAGACGAAGAGACAATCATCAACGAATGTGCATTCATGAAGGCGAGTACCTTTCTGTCTTAGAGATGGCTCATACGAGAGCTGCAAGAGGACATTTTTCTACAGATAAAACTACAAAAATGATTCTCTTCACAGGAATGTGGTGGCCAACTCTACATCAAGATGCAGCCACTTATGTCCAAAGATGTGATACCTATCAACGAACAAAGTATCCTATTAGAAGAGATGAAATGCTACTAAAACCTATGATGAGTGTCAGAGCATTTACCAAATGGGGAATAGATTTTGTAGGACCTATTAGTCCACCAGCTAAAGGTTCTCATGCCGAATACATAATTGTAGCAATGGATTATTTGACCAAATTGGTAGAGGCCAAAGCAACCAAGAAAAATGATGCTAGGACTATGGCGAAGTTTCTCTTTGAGAACATATTCACTAGGTTTGGATTACCTATTGAAATTGTGAGTGATAGGGGCACACACTTTTTCAATGAAGTGATAGAAGCCCTAATGAATGAATTCTTAGTGATTCATAAGAAATCAGTCCCTTATCACCCACAAGCCAACGGACAGGCTGAAAGTTCGAATAAAATCTTATGCACAATCCTCACTAAGATTGTTAACAATGGCAGATCCGACTGGGACAAGCAATTACATCATTCTTTATGGGCATTCCGAGTAGCCTACAAAACATCCATAGGAACTACTCCCTTTAACCTAGTGTACGGACAGAATGCCATCTTGCCAATTGATTTCCTGGTACCTACTCTCAGAGTAGCTGCAAATTACGAATGGACTGGACATGAGTTATCAACTCAATTGGATCAAATAGAAAACCTGAAGGAAAGAGATTTGGTCTTGGTTTATACTTTGAAGCAACATGCAAAGAAACTACAAAAAAGAGGATATGGCCCCTTGATAATCAATCGTATATCTACCAGTGGAGCCATCAGCCTAGCAACCCTAGATGGAGAAATATTGTCAAACTATATAAGTGGTTGCCGAGTAAAAAAATATTTAGAGCCATTGATAGAGGAAATAATGTCACGACTACTAATGGCTAAAAATAGACGAGAAGAGGACGAAAGAATATGAGAAGAAGCAAGACAGGAAGCTCTAGAACGAATCAGGAAACGAAAGGAATGGATGAGAGGGAGGGATGAAATATATCGACAAGGAGAGGAACTCATTCCAATGGCTAACTTTAGAGCCTCTGAAAACCTAGGACAGCAAACAAAGCAATCATATTTGAATTTGGGTTCTGGAATAGAAGAGTACCACTTGGTGGATGCACTCATTGACACAAGAGCAGTTGTTAGCTGTATCAAGTCTTCGTTGACTCAGAAACTCAAGGAAGAATTACGCCCATCTAAAGCACAGCTGATTGGAATAGGGGGAAAAGTTACTAAATGCATAGGCAAGATTACCTTGTCACTACATCTCGAAAATAACATGATGCAACAAAAACTCTTGGTATGTCATGATCACGACTTATTAGAAGAACTTGTGTTGGGTCAAGATTAGATTTATGAATATGAAGTGACTATCCAATTAGCTTTGGGTTACATATCGGCCAAGATAGGGCACCGTGAGGTATTCAGCGTGTTAGAAGAACGATCTGTCCAAGCCAAATGTCTAGGCCCGAGAGATCACTCACGCATGCATGATGATGAATGTACATTCACCTCCACTATGGAAACCCCACTGTTGTATAATTGCATGGGTCTAAGGGGTAGAAGCCTTGGGTTTCTAGGTGTGAAACCCTTTGGATTTATGGTTTATTTACCCCTTTTAGATGGGTCTTGAACCTTAGGGCTAATTCTCTAAGGTTGAGTATCGTAGGCTTGATTGAAAGCTTCTCAGCCACTTGGTTTGTACGTGAGAGCTTGGAGAGTCTTCTTTTAGAAGCCATGTGATTTCCTAAGCTTGGAAACCATGTGAATACCTTAAGACCCATGTGAAGGAAGGTACACATGTCCTCTTGAGAAGGACTTACCCCCTTGGTCTTGGAGCTATATATTGGAGGGGTTGGTTGGGTGGAAAGATATCTCTCATTCCTAGTGTGATTCTAGTTAGTTAGTATTCTAGTTTATGTGGAGGCTATGGAGTTCCTACCACAACAGTGGTATCAGAGCTAGACTTCAGATTGTGTCTCGTGTGAGAAGATGCTAGGAGTAACTGGTCCTGCTTACGAGGAAGCTTCTCTGGTGAAGCCTACGAGAAATGTTTCTTTCCCCTTCAAGGGATTAAAAAATTTGTTCATATTAACCCCCTACAGAGAAGTCACGGACGGCCATGCATATCCATATAATGGAGATGGTATGTCTCTACCTATTCATTTCACACGGATGCGCATCAGTATACATAGTCAAACAATGCACTCATGCCCACGAGGGCTCATGGACGCAGAGGAAGAGACGTTCTTCCCTCTCACTCGAGTGACATTTCGTTTCTTATTATATAGAGATTTGACGCCAGTAAAAACCTCGTATGTGGGATATACTATCCTCCCGTACACGTGATGAGCTAGAGAGCTCTCGGAAGTTCAGAGCTACCTGAATGCTCTACAACGCCATTGGAAGGGCCTACGATTTCTCTTGATTTAGACACGTACTTTGTCTAAGGAAGTCATAAAGATGTTTTTGTTCTTTCTTACGTGATGAATGGAGAGTTTCTTTAGCCTTTTTGTTATAGTTTGTTTCAAATGGCTGCGTTTTTTAAGTGGATGCTCTCCACAATCATCGACCTACGACTTGGAGAGTTTTTTTACTTGTAAAGTGTTTTCTATATATTATTCGTAGCCTTAAGTATTGTGAGGAAGAATAAATTAGTAACACCTCTCTTAGAGAATATAGAGAGTATTTTTTAATAGAAGGGAAATAATTAGATCAAGGAAGATTAGGAGAGTTTTGCCAATGAAAATTGGGAGACTAGCTTTTATTTTTCTCTTCATTCATAACACTAAAGGCAAGTGTTCTTTTAGTAGAGGACATCCATTTTGTAAGCTATACACTTATGAAGGCACGATTCGTGCATTAATGAAGACGTTTAGTTCGATGGATATGATCATCCTAATTGTTCTCTTGAGCATTTTAGAATCATTAACAAAGTTCATGCATTCAATAGATTTGTGATGAAACATCATAATGCAAATATGAAGTCAAGATTGTTCATGCACAAAGACAGATATCAGACATGATCTGATTGATAGTTCATCAGATATCTGCATAAATTTCTTATGCAACAAGGATGAGATTAGACCTTATATGAATAGCTATATGCAAGGATAAAGGCATATAGAAAATTCCTTCATAGAGAAAACTTCAAAGATTGTTGATGACTCTTCTTAAAGGAAAGATGAAGCTGCATCTCATGATGATGTGTCTTTTCAATTATGGTTTCTAATTTTTATTACCTAACATGCATGATTAGAGGGTTATGCCTTGTGTGCACAACTTAGTTATACACAAATAATAACTTTATGCAAGAATCTAGCACATACATGAATGAGTCGATATTTTATGCATTATGAAAATGACTCTCTTTTGCATAAAGAGTGGTTTTACATGGCAGTACATATAGTTGTGAGGGCATGGTTCTGTTTGAAAGGTTCTTTTGCCAAGGGTAATGGAGGCATGTGCATGGCATCCATTAATTATGCATAGAGATTCTACCCCTTAAAATGCATAAAGGCAAATGCACGCATATGGGTACACAAGTAAGTATCAAGTGCCCAAGAAAGACTTCAAAATGGACAAGATGGGTTGACCAAAGCCTATTTCATCGACATGAGAACACTCAAGTACGCATGAAGTGTCAAGATGGAAGGAAAAGGATTGCAATGACCCAAGCCCACTTCACCACCTTGAGATGACTAAAATAAAGTCAAGGGATGGACGAAGCTTAATTTCCAGGTAAGTATTTGCACCTCTTTCTTTTCCTTGCAAATTAAAGAACATACAGTGCATGTCATAATAGACATGACTTGGAATTGGATGCATAGATTCAGGTGGCCCAGTTTATGTGGTCACATTGACAATCAATCATGGAAAAAAGTTGCACTATGCATCAAGTTTATTGCTTTGAAAAGAAAGATTGGAGGTGCATAAAAAACGTTCATGATTAGGAGGAATGCCTCTATGCAATTGTTGCAAGTATATACACAAAGTTGCAAGGAAATTTGTGCACCATCCTTTGAACAAACAAAGTTCTAATTTGGAACTTTTGCATGCTTTAAGGAGGGGTTCAATTTTTGAACCTTATGCATGCTACACCTTTTAAAATAAAGGTGTACATGTTTGGCAAACACTATGCACATGGAACATATTACATGGGTTTTTTTATTTGAGAAGGAGATTAAGTTCTTGAAGTTAAATTTAAATAAGATTTGATTTTGTCGGTTTCTAGGAAGAATGGTGATGAGGCCGATTGGCCACTATAAAACATTTAAATTCTTTATGTTTGGCTTAGTAGTTAAAAGCCAAATACTCCTAACTTCTTGAAAAATATCTTAAGCTTAAATCCCTCTTATGGAATTTTAAATTCCATAAAAACCCATGGCATGCCTGATCGGCAAGGCCTTAGACTAAAGATAGTAATACAAAAAATTTCCTCTCTTAAAACCACGATACATTGGTGGTAACTTAGAGCAATATCTTCTCAAACCTCTAAGGAAGAGAAAATATGGTATAACAGAATCTTAGTTTTAGAAGATAAAAGTATTAGTGCTTTTGGTCAAGAAAGTTCTTTGTTTGAAAGAACTATAGAACTATTTGGAGCTTTACATTATTCTTCCAAGCACATGCAAGGCATGAAGAGAAGGTAAAACACAAGGATTTTAATAAACCCTAAGTACCATTTTCTAATGTCCTAGAAATAAAGGACTATATAGTAAATGGAATTACCATCTACTTCAACATAGAGATTTGATTGGCAAGTCAATTATCATCAAGTGACACGAAAGGGATCTTGTAGAGTATATTTGAATCAAGCTATAATTGAAAAGTCAATTTTTTGAGACTAGTCTTATCAAGTTGCAATTGAGACTTGGTAAGTTGAAAGTCCACTGTAGGATAGGCAATACATATGCTCTGCAGTGAAAATAACACTTACAAGTCCAAGAAGTAATAGATCTGACTTGATTAGAAGAAGGTTTGATCCCAAAATTCAGGCTAAAGTTACTTTTACTTAAGTGGAAGTATAAGTCGAATGGTATGGGACATCTAGGCTTACATTACCACCGAAGTTGATTCGGTGGTATGGGACATCGAATTTAGAGGTAATTCAAAACTTGAACTTTGGGACTTTTGTTATGTAAGCTTGGAGAAAGCAAAAAAGATCTGAATAGTTCTTTTAACCAGGAAGGACAAAAAAAGATTTAAAATAAACTCTTTCAAATACTTCTAAAAGAGCATAATTTTCAATTTACTCTTAAGTAGTTTTCGAGGACGAAAACTCTTAAGGAGGGGAGAAAGTCCCCAAGAACTTGTATATTATGCCTTGAAAAGACTGAATAGGGTATTGCAAGGTAAAAGATATGCAAGAAAAGATAAAGTTTAAGTACTTCCTCGTATTCTAGTACTTCATATATCTTTCATTACATCTTCCAACTAAATGAAGTTCTCAAAGATTGGGAATTCTCAAAAAACCCCAACGCAAGAGAAGACTTGCATACACCATAAGGATTGTATAAATCCTAAGTGGTTAGGAAAAGAAGTTGGATGAGCTATAAAGCATAATCTATCTTGATGCTTCATGGGGATAACATAACATATGTTATGGATTACAATAATATAGACCTAAGGAATATGGATTCTTGTATGAAGCATAATAGCTAGATCCCCAAGTAAAACCCATGGGTAAAGCCTTGAACATGAAGGGATCTATTGGAGAAAGACCTAGTCTTATCTCTTATTTTGGCAAAAGAAGAGAAGAAAAGCCAAAAGACCCAAGTAGGGTAAAGATCAAGTCAAACTTAAAGTTTGATAAGATGAATCACACCACAATAAATGGTTAACCAAATATTTATAGTATGATTAGTAGTGGTGAATCTAAGCACCTTAGTCCTTGCTCTTATAATTTGGTACCGTAGTTTGAAGGGCATTTAAAAGGACAGAGAAGGTGAAAAGGTATAGAGACATAGTTATGTGGATTTGATGAAGAACCCACTGGTATGGGACAGTGGGGACTGATTCCCATTGAGTACTTTTTCTTAATGGCCAGAAGAAAAAGGGACAGGATTCTCAAAACTACGTAAAGTTTTGAAAGAACATTGAATCCACTTTTGGTAATCTATTCAAATTCTCTCTGAAAATAAAGAGGATGTTATATCCTTATAGAAAACTAGATAATCCACCTTTTCATTCTATTGGTTAGGTAGGGATTAAATAATGAAATTCCCCTCTATTTAGATTCATTGGAGGCGAATTACAAACAAGAAAATCCACCCATTTCACTAAATGAGAGTGATTTGGGCAGGGATTATGTAAGATTCATCTTTCTTTTAGAACAAGTTGGATTCTAACTTGAGAGATGAATCTGTTAAGGAAACCTTAAGTAGCATTCATCTATTTTGCTAGGTCCATGCACAAGTGGTGCAAAGCCATGGATCAAGGTAGCAATATAGCTGAAGTCACTTTGACTCCACCTAATCCACATGTTTGAGCTTTGGAGACCTAGATGACACATGGCTTAAAACAAAGGAAATAGGCAGGGATGTTCTCTTCCAGCCTTTTCATTCTTTCCATACTTTGCATTCGACTCAGTTCTTTTCGTATGCAAAAACTAGATGGAACTTTGAATGATTGGGGCAGGGAATCAGACCACACATGGATTCTCCTCTTTAAAAATTCATTCAAGACAGTAATCACCCTTTTGAATTAAGAGGTGAATTAGAGAGATGAAGGCCATGATCTTTGAGATTGATCATGAAGCACGGGGGAATACCCCAAGGTATATATCTCCACTCATTTCCGAGGACGGAAATGCTTTTAAGGGGGGGAGAATGTTGTATAATTACATGGGTCTAAGGGGTAGAACCCTTGGGTTTCTAGGTGTGAAACTCTTTGGATTTATGGTTTATTTACCCCTTTTAGATGGGTCTTGAAACTTAGGGTGAATTCTCTAAGGTTGAGTACCTTAGGCTTGATTGAAAGCTTCTCCTAGCCACTTGGTTTGTACATGAGAGCTTGGAGAGTCTTCTTTTAGAATCCATGTGATTTCCTAAGCTTGGAAACCATGTGAATACCTTAGGGACCCATGTGAAGGAAGGTACACATGTCCTCTTGAGAAGGACTTACCCCCTTGGTCTTGGAGCTATATATTGGAGGGGTTGGTTGGGTGGAAAGACATCTCTCATTCTTTGTGTGAGTCTAGTTAGTTAGTATTCTAGTTTATGTGGAGGCTATGGAGTCCACCATCAAGTACTTCATGTGAGAATACACCGAATCTCAATCTTTCACACTCTCCTAAACCAGTGAATCTCACTACGAGCTTCATTTCCAATAAAAACCCTTGTGAGGAATCGATCACAAGAGGGACCAGTCAGCAAGACTATCACGAACTTTCACGCATTAGGATCCATCCCATTCCTCACACTAAATAGGCTTGGATCAGAAAAGATCAGGTGACAGCATATCATCAACAACGGAGCTATATTCTACATAGGAAACAACAACATTACAAGAACACAAGCCAAGCTGGATTCCAAGATCCACAACGAATTGTTAAAATATGGATACCAAAGAAAGTGATTGCCGCCCAACTGGCGAGAACGCTGATATGGATTCCCAAATCATATGCACCAAAGACAATCATCAAAGGCACAACATCAATAAACAAGAAGGATCAGTATGACATGAAAGCAAAGAATCAAGAAATCAATAACTACATGAATGGTCAGAAACAGAAATATGCAACAAAAACCATTCAAAGATTCAAAAGGCGGACAAAGCAGAGGTACAACGTGAGATGCACAACAATCACCAGGAATGCTGGACATACAGTCTGCCATAGAAGAATAAAGCAGATCTGGATGCGATTTCTAAGGCAAGAGGTCACTGGTTCCTTGAAGACCAGCCGGTGTCGGATCTCCTTTTCATGGCCACCATCAAAATTATGGATAGGGATCACTACTTCCCCATCATGTTACAAGATTTCCAAACCATAATACAAGGATTACCGTACATCACGGATGTTTGGACAAGAGCTGGAATAGATGCGTCCCTGCGACTTCCCATATACTTACCAGATTTTCATAGATGCACACAAGTTATGAACACACTCCAGTCCGCAGCAGATAAGTCGTCAATCCCGGAAGCTAAAGTGCTCAACAAAACACATTCATGGAAAACCATTCGATTCACACATCAACTAATCAACAAGGCTTTTGGATGGATTCAGGATGGTCTCACTAATATCAAAGATGAATGTCATGATGCTAAAAAGAAAACCTTTCTAGAAATAAACCGGACAGATATAGAAGAATCGGTTAGATTGGTGCATCAACATTTTTGTTTTCCCAGCATGAATAGGTATACAGCACCTCAGAAAATTGTAGTTCAATTACTCTCCCATGCGATGAGGCAAGCTGGGAATCAAGTAAATCTTACTCCATATATTCAAGACCGCCTATTCGAAACTAAGAAGAAATGGAGTCAAAAGAAGTTTTTGAATGGAAGTTCGACATTGACTTTGTTAATCTATGAGGCTCTTGAGATGAAAGAATATCTATGCTTGATACCAAACTCCACAGAAATGGAGAAATCTGTAAATTCAGTACTGTGCCAAAGAAAAAGAAAAGTGGGAACAAGTTCCAAGAAACCAATGAGAGGGACTAAGCGCGCTAGAGACGAAGGGGCACAAGAAACACCACAATCCAAGCATGCACATCGTTACAAAAGATCCCTCTGACACAGCCACCCATCACAAAAAGACATCTCTCAGCGGCACTAGAAGAAACGCATATGTACATGTGGGGTCAAGTGAACCTCAATGTCCAAGGACATCAATATAGATAGGCAAGACGAGGACAACAACAAAAGGACAAAGAACATACTCCAAAACTAGCTGCGAGGTATAAAGAATTGGGACTGGAGGATTCAAGTTCTAATGAGGAATCTAGCCCTGAGAAGGATACCTTGGACACTGACATAAGAACAGAAACGAACAATGAGGAATGGACAGAGATAAACTAGGTCGAAGTCACACTCGACAATCAACAATCACGTATACAGAACCAAGAAGCATCCACTGAATAGACACACCTCATTCAATTGAACGAAAAGTCAGAAATCAGCATAAAGGAAGCTTCAATGGAACATAAAGATGCAGTGCCACCCATAAAAGAAGAAATACAAACAAGCGTTGTCGTCGAGTTAGACAAAAGGAGGGGAAAGTAGGATAAAATTTCTCAAAGTGTATACAAAGTACCTTCAAAGAAATTTATACCTCACTTAATAAGCCATTTACAATTAAGTATGAGAGAGGTATTTCTCTCGGGTCAACCTAAGGCCTTGTAAGTCAAACCTCTTGTAATGTCGGCGCGAAAGCGATGGTCGGTAGATCAGTGCGACCGCCAAAAAATAACGGCGCACGCAGGGTTCTTGGAGCAAGCTCAGGTTTAGTGGAAACTCAAGAGAAAACTCAACAAACGTAATTAGTTCAAAATCAAGTCTTGAATTTCCCAAAGAAGGCAATAAAGTTTGAGTAGATTCATTCAGATTATTTCAGACCTTAATCATCCAGCACTCAGAGTTCTCTTCTAACCTATAGGCGAAATTTTAAACGTAGTACATCCTTTAAAATTTGTTTCGAACATGATAATAAGTACATTAACTTACTTTATAGTTATGCTTTTCTGTCTTTCTATTCTAGTTTTTCAGTCTATGTTCTCATAGAAAGTCCAAGCAAGTTACAACAGAGTTGTATCGGATCTTGTCAACAAATTGTTAGATCATTTATTGGAGTAATTACACAGTTGAGTAACATGCGCAATCAACAAGTTATAACAGATCATATTTGATTATAAATAACAGAGTAAAACGTATCATCTCAGAGTGAATTTCCATCAATCACTCGTCCAATTTGCAACAGAAGATAAATAAAAGGATTTGACGCAGTCATATGCGAAGGTATCATCAAAAACTATCAATAAACTTCACGATTTAGAATAGACAGTGAGCAAAAACACATAAGCGTCAGGTTATAGACTTGATGATTGCCAATCAGAAATCGCAGCGCAAGCAATTATCATGGAATATAAACACACAAGCAATCATTGTTGCAGACTGTGTTTAAACAGTGGAACAAAATTATTGATTATTACAAAACAAATATAATGATGGCAGGTTTAATGTCTGAAGAATGTACCGTAGTCGAAGCAACAGAATATTTGATTAACATTAGAGTACTTCGCCTGTCAGCTTTCGTCAATTCGCTAGATATCAAAACCCATATGTATTACCCTTTTCTCTTCTGTCGGAGACCAAACAATGTCATGCATCCATCAAGCAGATTATTGCACCTTCCTGTTTATACTGTCGGAACTCTTAGAGCATAGCGCAGTTGGAATCGTCCAACATTCGATCGTCAGATATCAGAATATTGTCATAATGCCTAAGTACAGTAGATAATCATCGTCGTCATTGGATTTCCGTGTGAGTCAAAAACTCCATAAACTCCTTTAGACCAGAGCGCCATTAATAAACTGAACTGATCGAAGGGTTTCACTCTCATATACCACTTATCATGATGAAAGTGCATATAGACGAAGAGATTCTCCTAAGTCTGCCTCGAACAGCACCCCAACATACTCAGACAGAGAACATCAAAAGCGCTCTACATAAATATCTGTTGATCATCATCAGCGATAATATGCTTGTAGTTCTGACTCAATCCTCCTTACTATCATTTGTCGAACAAATCCTTAGTTGGCCCGCCTAATTTCGATGAACAGAGCCTCCTTTAATGATAGACTGAGCGTCCCTTCTCTTCCGCAATCATCTGTTGATTAAGTTCTTTCTCCCTTCGTAATCAGAGTTGATAAAGCTCTCCCTTCTGTACAGTAGTGCTCTACTCATTCTTGTTTGAGTCGTTTCCCTTCTTTCACGCATCAGAAGAGACATCAGATGAAGTGCAAGAATCCATGTGCAATCGGCTCGCTGTCTTTCTTCTCGTGCAGGTTGTCCCTCTCTCTGCACACCACAACGACTCTTCCTCGCTGATTACGAATTCAGCCCCTCCACGTACTTCCAGAATCGTTCCTCCTCTTTTGAGTATTGATGCCTTTTTAGAAGGTCGGCCTGCCAAGAAGGAAGAAGATCCTCCGCATGCACACGTCCTCTTGTTGGCACAATAGGAAAGTGATCCTAAAATCCCTTTCGACTTTGGTTTTCCCAGAAATAACATCGCGAAGCATCCCGAATGGTGCGGTTCAGCCTCTTCAAAACATCTTATGCCGAAAGCAATGGCTTCAAATCGTGACCACATCCACCCCCTCTGAACCTGTACATCCTCCGGATGTACCACCATCGATCTCGGTATCTGCAAGTCTTCAAGAATCCAAATGTGAGTGAAATCAAGTGCGCGGGTTAAAACAAATGTGCCTATGCACGGCCATGTAATGAGCCCTACATATGCATACTCTAAGTGCATAAAAAACAGCATGGTGCAAATAAGGGAGGTATTAGGAATTCGGTGTTGAGGATGTACACTCAAATTGAACTCACATTTTCATCATGGATATACAATTCAATACAAGTGCAATCACTCGTGCAACTATGGGTTTTAACCAAAATATCACTCGTGTTCTTTACATTTCATTTATGCATGTTTTAGGTGCATGAAGAGAAACAAAATGGTGTGAAAAATCGAGGGTTTTATGGTTTCTAAACAACGCTCACATCACTCACAACTCTACTCTCTTACAAATGCAATCACTCTCCCTTACTCAGAACTATTCTCTCTTATCACTCAAAACTTGCTTTATTATTTTTCAATGATATTTACCTATCTAATTGTGCAGATGGACGTGGATCTACGGAATTTCAAAGACGTGTTTCTATATATTTTTACATGCATATTTGGCATGCAATGCATCTCAAAGATGGTGCAAAGAAAAGATCAGGGTTAAAGCATGATAGCTAATGAAAAAGATTTTCACGACTTTGTTCTTGAGTCATCATCTCCGTTGGCTTCGCTTGATCATTCCTGCACTCATAGAAACTAAACAAATCATGAGAAACATCACATCAAAATGACATTATATACATATGCAGTTCATGAAAGAACTTCAAAAACCATTTGCAATAAAAAATAAGCATGCAGCTCGAAAGTGGTTGCCTCTATACAATCTCTCAAAACTCTAGATCTTCGATCAGCTCCACATCAACACCTGTTCTCAAAACTGTATAAGAGAAATTAGTAGCATCACATTCAAGAATCACATATTAAAAAACTTCATTTATTTGAACATTAAAAATATCTATTTGAATTATTTTGACTTCAAACCACTCATCCAACATGCATTCATTACCATAGGTGTTCCCACTTTAATTTCTTGCATTTTTAGTTTTATTTGGTTTCTTCTATCTGTCTTAAGATTAAAGCAAAAAACACAAGTTATATACATTTTTTATTTACAAATTTCCTTTTGGTATTATTAATTCTCATTTATTAGGGTTTTTCCCTTCAGACCCATCTCCCTTGATATATGGTCACCAAAGAAACTGTGCTTCTTAACAAGCCACCTTTGGATCGCATCAATCCGTGAATCATTTTTAAAAAGATTAGATATGTGGACAAGCCATTTCATTTGCTCGTCCATTCCTTGTAGGCTCGACTGGCATACATAGCTTTTAGAAAATTCAAACATCCATGTTTCAATCGTTTGGGCATAGTCTCCTTTATTCATGATCCTCTCATGTGAGGTTACTCTCGATGAGTCAAACACACATGAATATAAAGTGTTGATTTTTAATATGCTTAAATCATTTTTAAAAATTCCGTGCAAGCATGGATTTTGATTCATTTCATGCTTGGGATCATTTGAGGAAATATCTTCAATTGCATCATTTCGATTATGTTCTTCATCTTCATCGAAATAAACGTATTGATTAGATTCATTAAATTCCTTCATCAAATAGAAGTGAGCATCATGCTCAGATGATATTACATAATCATTTTTATCTTCCAATCTATCACGATTCCTTTCTACTTGAGTCCCATTAATTATGGTATCTGCTTCTTGTTCTAGTCTTTCCAGGAACTCTTCATCATTGTCTTTGTTATGTTCCCAGAATATTTCTCCCTTAATGTGAATGGAATCCATATCCTCATAATCAACAAAATCTTGATCTTCAACTTCTTTATCCAAAATGCCATCACAGGATTCTACATCCATCTCCATCGATTCTTGCTCGTTCTCTTCTGAGGATGTACTTAGTCCACCTTCTTCAAGCATTGATTCTTCAATCACTGATTCTTGCTCAAGAATCTCATCATGTATGAGAATCTCAACATATGCATCCAAATCAGCTCGAGCTTTATCAATGCAATTGTTTGACTTAATAGTTTTATATTGAATATCCTTCGATGCAATACACACATCAGATTTATCATATGTCACAATAAACATTTCATCTGCCACTTTATGCTCAATTTCTTCAACGTGTGGACTCAACTCAACATGATTATTTTTGACATACATATCAGTATTTAGAGGAATGATCAATGGTATTCTCTCATCCTCCTCATGTTCATTCATATTTCTCTCTTCATGGAATGTGGCATCATTTACATACATATCATTATTTTGAACTCCATCCAACTTATCCTCCTTTTTATGTGTAGGATCTTTGCCCAATGTGACATTGCTCAAAAGAATATCAGTATCTTGATCTTGATCTAGACTATCGGTAGGATTAGGATCATGCTTATCACCATCGCCATACATATCACTATCTAGAGGACTTATCATTTGTACATCCTCTAGATTAGCATCATACTCATCTTCGTCATCACACATTTCAATCTCTAGAGGACTCATTATTTGCATGTCCTCCTTCATATACGTAAGTTCGTTTTCTTGCATCTCTGTATGCATGTATAATGTGGATTCCTGCATATCCATTTTCTTACCTATCGGATCTTTTATTGACAGGTCCTTAGATTCAACATCATGTTCCATGGGAGTTCCTTCATGTAATTCAGTCATTAGATCAGAAGTTCTATCCGAATCTTGTGTTAGAAAAGGATCATCACCATCAAGTGACATCCAATCATACTCCACATCTTGCCCGATGTCATCATGTAAGGATGCATCTCGAGCTCGATCTTCAGACATATTTATTAGGTTCTCTATTTGTATCTCATCTTTTATCTCCATTTGGTCACCTATGAGCCTTCTAGATATCTCTATCTCTTTGTTTGTATCTTGATATGTTTCTTGATTTGTTTGATTATCTTTTATTCGATGTGAGGAATTTATCGGAGTAGAGGAAGCTTCATCTTGATTTCTTGTTGGGTTTTGTTGGTTTTTGTTTTGTTTGTTGTTTGTTGTTTGTTTGGTTTGATGTTGGTTTAGTTTAGTTTGATTTTGATTAGCTTCCACTTGCTCCTTTGATCCTCCCATCTTCGAGCTTTGTTCACTTATGGCACCTAAAGATATAATCATTGTAAAGAAGTCTAGGGGCTCTTGGCACCTTGTAACCTTTGAGGTTACATCGATCGCACTTTTAGAAGTTTCTTCATATTTCCCATCATCACTATGGATATTAAGCCCATGCATATCTACTTCATGCCCAAATGGGGTCTCTACAACCTCATGGACTTGAACATTATCCACGATTGGTAAAATGCTTGGAACATGATTATAATTTTCATCTATTTGAAGATCTGTTCTCCAATCATTTAAAAATTTCTCTATTGTTTGTTGTTTCTTTACGTATTTCATCACAGCTTCATGGACGAGCATCCAATCCTCTGTGAGTCCTGAGTCGGAGTCTATATCTTGTAGAAGTGGAATTAACTCCTCTCGGGCATTAATATCGATTGTTCGAAGAAACAACGAAACCCTTTCATGACTTATGCACCTCTTATCGTGCTCAGAAAGATCATCATATTGTCGCTCAAACTCTTCTTTGATCTCGAGAATTGGTTGGTCTTTGGGCATATGAACCCACCTCAGGAAAGATCTACGAGTTACTTTATCAAGATCCTCTAGCATAAACTGCTTGAGGAGTGTCGCTTTGTATTGGGACCATGTCGTTTGATTTATTCGCATTATTTGGTCTCGCATGTCGTATCCTGACACATAGATAAAGTTTTCACATAATTCTTTTTCCGTCATCGGACTTAATCCGACACCTAGATATTTGGCCTCGAGTTCATATTCTTTGCAGAACTTTGAGACATTCTTTCCATTGAAAAAGCCACACCGATTGACTAAACGTTCATGAAGTGATTGGATGGCTTTTTGACGCCTATCTTCTTCTTGAAAGCGTAGGAATTGAGCTAGGATCTCTTCCATTTTGATTATGCTAATCTTTGTGGCTCTATAACTCACTCACCCCCTCCTTTCACGTCGGGTTCACCAGGTATGTCGCGGGGTTTGTGGGAAGGAGGAAGAAAGCATGATAAAATTTCTCAAAGTGTATACAAAGTACCTTCAAAGAAATTTATACCTCACTTAATAAGCCATTTACAATTAAGTATGAGAGAGGTATTTCTCTCGGGTCAACCTAAGGCCTTGTAAGTCAAACCTCTTGTAATGTCGGCGCGAAAGCGATGGTCGGTAGATCAGTGCGACCGCCAAAAAATAACGGCGCACGAAGGGTTCTTGGAGCAAGCTCAGGTTTAGTGGAAACTCAAGAGAAAACTCAACAAATGTAATTAGTTCAAAATCAAGTCTTGAATTTCCCAAAGAAGGCAATAAAGTTTGAGTAGATTCATTCAGATTATTTCAGACCTTAATCATCCAGCACTCAGAGTTCTCTTCTAACCTATGGGCGAAATTTTAAACGTAGTACATCCTTTAAAATTTGTTTCGAACATGATAATAAGTACATTAACTTACTTTATAGTTATGCTTTTCTGTCTTTCTATTCTAGTTTTTCAGTCTATGTTCTCATAGAAAGTCCAAGCAAGTTACAACAGAGTTGTATCGGATCTTGTCAACAAATTGTTAGATCATTTATTGGAGTAATTACACAGTTGAGTAACATGCGCAGTCAACAAGTTATAACAGATCATATTTGATTATAAATAACAGAGTAAAACGTATCATCTCAGAGTGAATTTCCATCAATCTCTCGTCCAATTTGCAACAGAAGATAAATAAAAGGATTTGACGCAGTCATATGCGAAGGTATCATCAAAAACTATCAATAAACTTCACGATTTAGAATAGATAGTGAGCAAAAACACATAAGTGTCAGGTTATAGACTTGATGATTGCCAATCAGAAATCGCAGCGCAAGCAATTATCATGGAATATAAACACACAAGCAATCATTGTTGCAGACTGTGTTTAAACAGTGGAACAAAATTATTGATAATTACAAAACAAATATAATGATGGCAGGTTTAATGTCTGAAGAATGTACCGTAGTCGAAGCAACAGAATATTTAACATTAGAGTACTTCGCCTGTCAGCTTTCGTCAATTCGCTAGATATCGAAACCCATATGTATTTCCCTTTTCTCTTCTGTCGGAGACCAAACAATGTCATGCATCCATCAAGCAGATTATTGCACCTTCCTGTTTATACTGTCGGAACTCTTAGAGCATAGCGCAGTTGGAATCGTCCAACATTCGATCGTCAGATATCAGAATATTGTCATAATGCCTAAGTACAATAGATAATCATCGTCGTCATTGGATTTCCGTGTGAGTCAAAAACTCCATAAACTCCTTTAGACCAGAGCGCCATTAATAAACTGAACTGATCGAAGGGTTTCACTCTCATATACCACTTATCATGATGAAAGTGCATATAGACGAAGAGATTCTCCTAAGTCTGCCTCGAACAGCGCCCCAACATACTCAGACAGAGAACATCAAAAGCGCTCTACATAAATATCTGTTGATCATCATCAGCGATAATATGCTTGTAGTTCTGACTCAATCCTCCTTACTATCATTTGTCGAACAAATCCTTAGTTGGCCCGCCTAATTTCGATGAACAGAGCCTCCTTTAATGATAGACTGAGCGTCCCTTCTCTTCCGCAATCATCTGTTGATTAAGTTCTTTCTCCCTTCGTAATCAGAGTTGATAAAGCTCTCCCTTCTGTACAGTAGTGCTGTTGGCAGTAGCCTTGGTACACCAGGACTTACAAGACGTGAAAGTCAAAGAAGGGAGTCAGAGCGAAGGGACAGCACAAGCAAACAGGGCAGTCAAAGAAGATCTGGCAAGTAGGCCAATATTTTTTCAAGACATTAATGCAAATCAAAGAGATGGACATGCAGGGAGGAAGAGCAAGTAGGAAGCTCGAAGATATGTATGGCAGATCACTAGAAGAAATTCCTACAACAACAGTGATTTTTATCACTAACAATCAGTGTAAATCTCATTTCACATTTTTGTAGCTCCATTTTGTGCAAGCCAAGGAGTCCTTGAGCTTGAGGAGCCTTAGAAGTAGTTGCGTACCAATTTTCGTATTTTTTAGATCTCGTTTGAGCCCCCAAATAAGCCCTGGAACCTAATTTTTAACTAGGCCGGACACTAGGTCTGGACAGGGCCAAAAGCTAGTCAAAAACTATAAAAAGAGCTAGAGAGCTCATTTTTGAGGTTAGATAGTAATTGAAACGAACTTGTAAGAGCATTTTGAAAGTAATCTAAAAGCTCCATTGATTCTCACTCTTTGTCTTGCCGTGTGTGCGCGTGTGTGTGTATGTGTGTGCATGCTAGTGTGCTTCTCACTCACGCATTTGTGCCGCCACTTGCTCGAGGTCTTCATACCATCCTCACGTCTTCCCGGATTGACATTAAAGGAGGTGCTACTCATCATTGAGCTACACCAAATTTTGGCGCCGTTGCCGGGGATCGAGCTTTGAGGACGAGCGTGTGATGGTAAGACGTAGAGTTGACGCGTTGGAGTTGTAGGTATTTTCTTCACTCTCATCGATTTTCTTTTACTTTCTTAACCATCTTCATCATCATCATCACCATCTCCCACGTCCATCTCCATCATCGCGAAAATTTCAGTTTTTTGACTATACCCCCATCTCCACCTCATTTCCCTCATTTCACTTGTGAGAGAGAGCGAGAGAGCGAATTTGCATGTGCTATTTTTTGCATGTTTTGTGAGCATTCTACAGGTACAGGCCGCATCATCATCCCCAGCACTCTACGCAGGTACGGAAATCTGAGTAACTGTCTGTGTGTCGCCGAGCTCTGTCAATCGCGACCGACTGAAAACTTGCTCTAATTGCTAAACAAAGTGCATATCCATGACCTACAGGCCTAGAGCTTCCCAAAAATGTGTTTAGTTTTTTGAAATTCCACAGATTTCTGTCAATCGCGATCGCTCTGTCAATCGCGATCGACAAACGACGACGGACAGACCTGTCAATCGCGATCGACATGTCAATCGCGACCGACAGCCCACGACGGCTCTGTCAATCGCGACCGACAGAGTCAACGACCGATTGACCACGACCGACTGACCATACGCGTGACACATGTCAATCGCGATCGAGTCATCAATCGCGACCGACACAGTCAACGACGGTTTGACCACGACCGACAGACCACGACGGTTTGACCACGACCGACAGACCACGACGGCCCTGTCAATCGCGACCGACACGGTCAACGACTGTTTGACCACGATCGACAGACCCTCGCAACCGACCTGTCAATCGCGATCGACTCATCAATCACGACCGACAGAGTCAACGACGCTTTGACCACGATTGATTGACTTTTCGGCCACGTGTCAATCGTGACTGACCAGTCAATCGCGACTGACAGCCACGACGGACCTGTCAATCGCGATCGACACGTCGATCGCGACTGAACTGTCAATCGCGACCGACAGACTTTGCGAACGCGTTAGAAGGGCAAATTAGGTCAAATTTTCAAGGCAAAATTATTGGTCTAAATTTTGATTGAGTGTGGGACAACACTAGGGTGTAGTATTGCATCGCGAGGCCGTGCCACAAGCTACTCGAGTATTCCTGTTTGACTGTTAGCTTGTATTGAATTCTGATTTAACTCCCTAAACCCTGAACAGTCCTAACTTTTTCATACGAAATCCAATTTTTGAGCTCTTGGGCTTGTTGGAAAGCTCGTGGCATATACTACACGCCCTCAACTGTTTTTTATAAAGATAATGCGTTGATTTTCAGAGAGGGTATTTTCAAGTTGACCATACCCAGGGGGATCAAAGTCAGGGGTCTTTAGAATTATTTTCCTAAAAGTCACAATGCAGATGTGTGTTTGTGTCACATGAATGAAAGTGGTTGGTTTTGTCCTTTGAATATAAGCATTGAGCTAACCGGGGGACTTTTATAGGTCCATTGAGAGCAACTTGGAGCATACAAAGCAAGAATTCTTTGCAAGCTTGAGAACCGGGTTCTTGAGCACCATAAAGCAAGGGATCAACAAGTAAGGTTGGAATATTCTCAACTCCCTCTGTCATTTCCTAGCTCAAGCTAAGAACGACTAGTGATAGGAGTAAGCCAGGGCGACGATAGGCAGTTATCAAGTTGAAGACTATTAAAAAACTCAAGTTCAAGCTAAAAACTTAGTTACTGTACTGTCGATAACCTAAAGGAAAAGAACCTAACGTGGAACGATCAACTTGAAATTACGAAGAACACTCAAGTATTCCGACGACGTGATATCAGACAAGAACTCAAACGTGCTAAAATAACTAAAAAGAATCAAGTGACTAATACCAATTGATCGGCAACGAGGTTGTACTCTGGGCAAAAATTTGGGCTAATCAGTTAGGCATATGAACCTTAGATCAGGACGACACCTAGCAAGAGAAAGACAAAGCCTTAGGTCATCAGAGGCTAGTGTCAATCACACTGCAAGATCTTGGGCCCAGCAGTTGAGCCACCACTCTCATTACCCTAGCTCGGAGACCAGTGAGTCAGAAATGTCTCAAGGCATGGACAGACCTACGGGAAGTTCAGGAGTGCCTTATTTGTACAGGGTAGAAGGCCCTTACAAAACACAGCTGGAATATCTTAGGACCAACCGACTAGGTGCTAGCATCTATGAGGACGGCCTAGGAAGATCCGTGGTCCAGATTAAAAACCCTGACCAATCCATAGGACTAGAACACCCAGCTGTCAAGTTTGAAAATGGTGCATACCTGGACAAAGAAGGAACTATATATGTAGTCACTAGTCACCCTGATAGGACCGATGACTTTGGGAATGTAATCTCAGAGGCGGACTTAGGGGACCTGGAACAAGGGAACATGGGTGCGGAACCTAGAACCCCTCGAGGTAAATCTGTTCTCACTAGGATTATCACACCTGAGTGGGTCCCCCAAGACAACAAGAGCATAGAGTTGCTCCTCAATCGAGAAACTGATGAAGCCTTTTGGAGGTATAAGTCTAATCAGCCAACAGACATAGGAAATATCATGATCTATGAGTTTAAGGATCCGGATAGCCCAGGCAGAGTGACCTACTTAGATCATGCTTCAGAACGGATCTTCGTGGTGACAGAAAATGATAGGCATGCCTACACTTGGAAGGGTGAATTTATTTTCCCCCAACCAAGATCAAATGTATCCTATGGTCACCCTGGGGCTGGAACTTCCCAAGCTCATGGTACGCAAAGAGACAGAAGTAGGGATAGACTAGAAGTAAGTTTCGCCAACCCTGTAGGCAGAGAAAGAACGAGAACAGAGACGAATAGGGTAGAACCTGAGATGCATAGAGCCCACAGGAACCAAAGAAATGTAGATGGATTCCCTCTGCCGAGGCCTAGAGAGCATACAAGAACTTTGAGACCCACCCAGCTAGTTAAGTCCATGAAGAATTACTTTGACGGCACAGGAGATCCCTATGATCATGTGGCAGAGTTCAAGCAAGTCTTGAGAGCTGAACAAGTGGAAGATCTGTTCACGCAGTACAATGCCTTCGGTCTAACCCTTAGGAACACGGCACTTACATGGTTTCAGCCATTAGATGAGCGTCAGTTCAGGAGCATAGACCAACTCCTAGAGGCATTCATTGTAGAGTTCTCTAAGAGCGGCATAAGACACAATACCTCCTCATTGATCCACAGCTTCAAACAGACCCCCCAAGAGACTGTCAGATTGGCCGGAAGAAGATTTAGACAATATCTGGAAAGGTGCCCTATTTTGGAGTTACCCACATCTGCTAAACAAGTAGCCTTATTCCTTGATGGATTGCTGAGTACGAAATTGAGATCCTATGTGTATCTGAAGGACCCTAGGACTATAGAAGAGTGTGTACGCATGTGCATTGACATTGAAGATAACCTAGGGGAAGAACTAGAGCTTTCCAAAATCTACAAAGATTCAGATAGTGCATCTAGTCACTCTTCCACGCAGTCCACATCAATTGAGGAACTTGCCGAAAAGGTAGCTCAGAAATTAGGTGTATCGAGCAAACAAATCCCAAGGTTTGCCCCTGTGAAAAGATGCTATACATGCGGTGGTGACCATATGGCGAATGTCTGCCCTATTATGGCTCAACCCCAAGTAAACCCTAGTAGCCAGTACTGCACCATAGAACGGAGATACACCAATCACACCGCACAAGATTGCCCATACAACAAGCAGGCAGTTAGGCAACCCTACCCGCAACCCTACCAACAAGGCAGATACCAAAACCAAAATCCACCACCACAATATGCTAGACCCCAACAAACCTACCAACCACAATATCAGGCCCAACAGAGACCCCAACCGGTACTAGCTCAACAGCCCCCAAACCCCGCTAACGTGATTCCAGTAAAGTATGTTGTTGCAGAAGAAAACCTGAATAGGGCCATAGTACCAGTAACCCCATTGATCTCGGAAAGTGACCCAAGTGACCATAGCTTTGATTCTACACATGTCGATAGTCCCCAGGCTTACTACATGCAGTCTCCAGAACATGGTGAGTCTTACTATAGTGAGGAACCAAGTGAACCTAGTTGGGAGTCAGATTACACGAACGTCATGTATGCAAACCCCAACCCCAGGCCTCAACCTAGGCAAGTAAGACCTCCATTCCCAAGAGGACCGTGCTACAGATGCCAAGGAGATCATCTCATCCGTGATTGTCCCTTACCCCCACCTACACAACCCCAGTCAGTGACTATCCAAGGTTTTTGCCAAGATTGTGGAAAAGAGCATCTTTTACGAGATTGCCCAAAGAACCCCAATAATATGCCAAAAATCACTCCGATCAATGTGATTGGTTTGGTTGTAGATTCCTCAGGAAGCATCACTTCCACTGCACCAGTGCAGGTAGTCACTAGAGCTCAGGCATTGCAGCAAAACCAAGAGACAAACCAGGATAAGAACTCAGAGGCTAGTGAAACCGAGAGCATAACAAAGAAAAGGACTAGAGCATGGAAAGATAGTCGGGAAAGAATGAAAAGACAATGGGCTAAAAAGATGAGTGAACTTGAGGAAAGCATAAGAGAAACCAAAGCTAGGATAACTGAAATCACCTCTCAAATCCCCTCTCACAATACCCCGCCGCCACCCCTACCATCTCCATCTGACCCACCACCTTCCCCACCACGTCATACGATTCCACCACCTCCTAGGGTAGGATCAGTGTTAGCTGATCCCACTCCTGAAGACATAGACATGATGCTCAAAGCATATCAGGCCAGAATACAAGAAGGGCCAAACGTCACGGATCATGCCAAGTGCTATCCTAGAGCTGACCTAGAGATAGAAAGAACCAAACTGTGCGCGAAAATGGTCGCATTGGCTCAGACTATGTTTGAAGCCAGTCGCCTTTTCAATTACTCGGGCTCAGCCAAAACGCAATTACACTTGGATGGATTCCTAGAGAAGTTAGAGGAAATAATTGCAAGATCTGCCAAGGAAGAAAAAAATCAAGAAAAAGATAAAGCAAGCAGAAACATGAAGCATTCCCCGTCAGAAGTGTATGTGGCCAATTCCACTAAACCAGACTCCTTTCCCTCCTTAGAAAGATTAGAGAGGCTAATTGCACAGCCAGAAAAGGAGCCTACCCCTCAAAGAAAGGAAAGGGCAAGAGAACGGATAAGCCAGCCTCTTCAGGAAGCCCATGTGCCTCCTCAAGGAGCCTATCTTCCTCCCCAAAGGTCACAGGAGCCTCCCTCGAAAGCATATGTACCTCCACAGGTAACCCACATTCCTTCCCAGAGAGCGTATGAGCCTGTTCGGAACAGTAATAGCATAAGTAATCCTCCCCAAGAAGCTTGTGCTTCAGCTATCTATGACAACGAGGAAAGAGCCAACGATAGAATAAGCCCTCCTTCCCAGGTAGCATATGTACCTAATTCTACGGAGCCAGACACTTCTTCTTCTATGAATCGGTTTGCACCAGACTTCCTACGAGAGATTCAAGAAGACAAATGGGATAACGAAAGTGAGGTCGCCCCTCCTTTTGAACTTGTGGACGATGCACACGACCAATTCCCACAAGACATCCCATAAATTTACGGGGAACATGAGAGTGCTCAATCTCATGAGAGATTGGACTTTGAGTCTAATTCCATACAGGAGCTACCCCACTTCACAGGCCCATGGGAAGCAAAGTCCACATGTATGAGAGCACCCACAGTCATGGTAAGGAACGACGACTCAGTCATACCGAGGAACACGGAGGTAGTAACGAACACCAAGGTGCAACGCGATCTCACTTTGGAAGAGCTGCCTGAGGATAGACCAAACGCGCGGAAATATGTAGCTAGTCAAGTAACTGAAACTGCAAAACCTCGTTCCCGGGTAGGATCCCATAGGACAGTACCGGAAATTCCCTTGGATAAGATAGGAGATATGTGTGAAGGTGAAGAAGGGAACACCTACCTTCCCATCACCTACCAGGACTACACCACGAAGGCAATTTTGGACTCAGGTGCAGGAGTTGCAATTGCCACTACCTCCTTATGGAAGCGTTGGGGCAAGCCGGCACTCAGGCCGACGAGAATGAAATTCCAAATGGCCGATGGTCACATAGAGAGACCCCTAGGATTGCTAGAAGGAATAACTCTCACCACTTGTGGTGTCGAGTTTGAACATACCTTTGCCATATGTGACTTCAGCAAAAATCATGCCTATGAGATGATTTTGGGAAGACCATTCATGCGACAGTTGCAAGTGGTACAGGATTGGGGAACCAATTCTTTGTACCTGCAGCACTTAGGTGTTACAACCAAAGTCAATCTCAAGGATTATTCTCATAGAGATGTCCCTCCTATCCAATGGAATCCCATCCATAGAGCCAAAGATGATACAGAATCTGTGCATTCCATAGGATCAGGATCCTCCTGGATGCACGAAGACACTCACTTATGGATGTGCAAAGTAGCAGTGGAGGAAGAGAAGAGAGAAAAGGCCAGAGAAATAGGTGCAAACGAAACCCATAGACCCATTCAAGACCCAGCCTATGCACCTGTAGTTTTTCCAGACGAGGAATTTGAACCCCTTGGCTGGGCAGAAATTTTAGCAACAATGGACGTAGCCATCAATGAAGAACAATGGACACCTCACTGTGATGAGGATGGCTATGATATTTCAGTCTTCTCCATAGAGCCAATCATGGGAGAGGCAGTTCTAGAAGAATGCGAACCTAGCCCTGATGCATTTGAGGATGCAAGTGACTCCGATCTAGAGTCAATCATTATGGACCCACCATTTGCATCAGATGAAGAATATCTCCAGGAAGTGGAATTTCAACCTCAGAAGCATGGAGAAGTTACAAATGATGTAAGATTAGCAACGCATATGACCCCTAAGGAAGAAGGAAAGAAACGAAAGAAGAGAGAAGCCTTACCAGAAGAGGAAGAATCTTTGTTTGAGGTCCCAGAAAATTTTAAGAAGTACGAGATAGATGACAGGAGAGTCATGATAAGAATGCCTAAACGAGAGGCACAATCAGGAGAGGCCTATGATAACAAAGAAACCACCAAGAAAATAGTAGTGGCCATAGAAGAAGGAGAGGAGAGATGCACGTATATAGGCCATGACCTGACAGAAGAAGAAGAGTACGAATTGATTACCTTGCTAAGAGAATACAGAGATGTATTCGCTTGGAGTTACAAGGATTTGAAAGGTGTTGACCCTGACATATGCTCACACACCATCCCCATGACCTCAGATGCCAAACCCTCTAAGCAAAAGCCTTATACATATAACGATAACTATGCTGCTAAGATCAAGGAAGAGATAGATAGACTGGTCGAAGCTGGATTTATCTATGAAATTGAGCACACTGAATGGGTATCCCCCATCGTAGTGGTGCCCAAGAAGAATGGCAAGCTGCGTGTGTGCATTAACTTGAAAAAGGTTAATGCCGCCACTATTCGAGATAACTATCCGCTTCCCATCACAGAACATCTCTTAGAAAGAGTGGCAGGCAAGGAAGTGTACAGCTTCCTCGATGGATTTTCGGGTTACAATCAAGTAGCCATAGCTCCAGAGGATCAGCATAAGACAGCCTTTGCCACAGAATGGGGCATCTTTGCTTTTAGAGTAATGCCATTTGGGCTTACCAATGCACCAGCTACCTTCCAAAGGCTGATGTGCCACGTGTTTAAGGAGTTTCTGAGGAAGAGTTTAGAAGTCTATGTTGATGATCTTTGTGCTCATTCCAATGTTAGACAAACCCATATTCCTGAACTCAGACAAATCTTTGACAAATGTAGAAAATATCAAGTCTGCCTAAACCCAGAAAAGTGCGTTTTTATGGTCAGGCAAGGCAAGATTCTAGGACACATAGTGTCAAAGAATGGCATATCTACCGACGAAGAAAAAGTGAGAGCCATAGCAGAGCTACCTAGGCCCAAGAATGTCAAGGAAGTACAAGCTTTCATGGGGCATTGTGGTTATTATCGACGATTTATACACATGTATGCTGTCATTGCAAAGCCCATGTACGGACTTCTGACTAACTTTGAGTGGACGGATGAATGTGAGAATTCCTTCCAAGAGCTTAAACGAAGATTATGTTCAGCACCAATCTTGACCACACCAGATTGGAATAAGCCATTCCATGTTCACGTTGATGCATCCAATTATGCTATTGGATGCGTACTCGCACAACCTACTGGTGAAGGTAATATGGATCTTCCAATTGCCTATGCCAGTAGACAATTGAATGCAGCTGAACGGAATTACACCACTACAGAGCGCGAAGGATTAGGCATGGTATATGCAGTCAAGAAATTTAGGCACTATTTGCTTGCAAATAAGTTTAAATTTTTTACTGATCATCAGGCATTGTTATATCTCGTAAACAAGCCATGCAATACAAGAAGATTAGTGAGATGGTTTCTCTTGCTAATGGAATATGACTTTGAGGTTGTGGTAAGAAAAGGTAGGACTCACTTGAGAGCAGATCATCTCTCTAGGCTCACATCGGGAGAAGCCCCACAAGGAGTGTCAGATGACCTTCCTGATGCTTACTTGTTTAATTTGGAAGTTATACCGCAGTGGGCTAAGCCATTGGTGCCAGTATTGACGTACGGGCCCAACCATCCAGTGGTAAACACACGGAATAGAGAGATCGTAAAAGCCCAAAAGTATCACATCATGGCCGGAAGCATGTACAAGCACACAGATCAAGGGATCTTGGCTTGTTGCGTAGAAGAGGATGAGTACGCTAAATGGTTGCAATTAGCACATGTAGGTGCATTAGAGCAACACCATTCAAAGCAACGAACTTTACAGACCTTAAAGAGACTCGGAGTACATTGGCCAACTATGGAAGCTGATGTCCAAAAGTTGTGCAAGGAATGCCCAATCTGTTGCACTAAACCACCTGTGGAACATGCCACTCTCTATCAAGTATCCATTGTGCCAGATTGGAGTGAACCTCTAGTATCATTCTTGAGGACAAACACATTCCCTCCAGACATGACTCTAGCTAGGAAAAGGAGTTTAGAACAAGAAGCCCAGGATTACTCACTCATAGGTGATAATCTATATAAGCGTGGTAAAGATGGTTACCTGAGATTATGTGTCCATGAAGGTGAATATCTCAAAATCTTGGAGACTGCGCACCAAGGTGTAGCAGGAGGACACTTTGGACCAGATCGGGTGATCAAGGCAATATTGTTTGCGGGCTTCTGGTGGCCTACCCTTCACATGGATGCACATACCTATGTGAAACGGTGTGATGTCTGTCAGAGGACTCAGTATCCTATACGCAAAGATGAGATGCCACTGAAACCTATGATGGGTGGACGTGCATTCTCTAAGTGGGGAATAGACTTCGTAGGTCCTATTAATCCCCCAGCAAAGGGTTCTCATGCGGAATACATCATTGTGGCAACAGATTATCTCACCAAGTGGGTAGAGGTAAAAGCTACAACCAAGAACGATGCTCAAACAACTGCCAAATTCTTGTTTGAGAATATATTCACAAGATACGGGCTACCTATAGAGCTTGTAAGTGATAGAGGCACTCATTTCTTGAACGAAGTGATTGAAAATCTACTCCAAGAATTCTTGGTAATACACAAGAAGTCTGCCCCTTATCACCCTCAAGCTAATGGGCAAGCTGAGAGCACTAATAAGATCCTATGCAATGTACTGACGAAATTAGTGAACACTAAACGCTCTGACTGGGACAAACAGCTACACCATGCTGTTTGGGCATACCGAGTTGCCTACAAAACGGTACTCCAAGCCACCCCCTTTCAGATGGTATTCGGTCAAAACGCTGTGCTAACCTTGGATTTCCTGATTCCTACGTTGAAAGTAGCACAAGAGCACGAATGGACAGGTCACGAACTCTCCTCTAGGATCTTTGACCTCGAACGATTAGGGGAAACAAGACTAAGAGCCGCTGCAGGAATATATGCAGCCAAGAAGAGACAGAAGGCATATTTTGATGCCCATGTGAAGGATAAAGGCTTGAAAGCAGGCGATCTAGTCCTAGTCTATACACTCAAACAACACGCGAGGAAGCTAGAAAAGAGAGGCTACGGACCTATGATCATCAATAGGATCTCCACAAGTGGAGCAGTACAATTGGCCACATTAGAGGGTGATGTTCTCCCAAATTATATTAGCGGTTGCAGAGTCAAGTTGTATCAGGAACCCCTCACGGAGAAAATGCTTAGCCGACTCAACACTGCTAAGAAACGCAAAGAGGAAGAAAAGCGAGTGCGAGAAGAAGCTCAAGCAGAAGCTTTAGAACGCATTAGAAGGATGAAATTACGTAGGCGAGGTAGAGAGCAGCCTAGGACAAATGACTATGCAGATCAAGGATATCATATGGCAATGTGTGAAGTCGCAGGAACCAGCTCACCTAGGATAACTGATCGACGTCCTTTCGTAACCCTAGATATAGGACAAGGAAAAAGTGCAAGGACTGTAAGAGCCTTGATTGACTCAGGTGCAGCCACTACTGCTGTTAAATTGTCTTACTGTCAAGAGTTGCAGTTAACTGTCAATCCTGTGGAAGCATATCTCATAGGACTGGGAGGCGTGGAAACCCCTTGCATGGGCGAGGTGGAACTCCCCCTCTACCTTCATGATGAGGCAATGACAGTTAAAGTACTGGTGTGTCAGGATGAAGATCTCACTGAACCTCTTATCTTGGGTCAAGATTGGATCTATGACCAAGCAGTCAATTTAAACCTAAGAAGTGGACTTCTTCAGGTATGGGTCAATCATAGTCGAGTTACAGTAGAATTAGACAATGGAGCACTCAAGGAACTAGGAAAGGCACAGACTCCTGGTCCTTCCAGGGGTGCACATGAAGTTGACCATGCTGTTCTTGTCCAAAACTATGTGTTGCAGAGGAAGGATATTCACAAAAAAGGAGTCCGGGATGCAAAGGAACTCCCTTCTTTTCCAAAGGCCAGAAGAAGGCAACAAACCAAGGTGGATCACAGGCCGAAGAAGCAGAGTGCTACCTATGTCAGGGATCCAAAGTACCTGCGCAGCAAAATGTCCCAGCAAGTGAAACAAGTGTGGGTGCGGAAAGGCGAACACCCGGTTGCACTCAAGCCAACCACCCGAGCCCAGCCTCTTATTAGTAACCAACAACACGACACTAATAAGAAGTCTTTCGGAAATTCTTCTACTAACGTGAAACATATTTGGGTGCCCAAGAAGTCGAGGAAGGCTAGCCCACAATCAAGACAAATTTGGGTGCCTAAGGCTTGCTTGATGGCACAAGTAGCTACGCTGGGGCCACAACCTAAACAGCATAACGCAGCTACGCATACTGCCAGTATTCACTCGTTCTCGACACTCCTGAACACACCAAGACCCAAGAGCGTGCATGTAATCAATTGTAAATGGGTCCCAAAAAGGCCTCGTTTTCAAACCACGACACCGAGAAAGCTCTGTAGAGACTCTCCGAAACCGAAAGCAAAGCCCATTCACTGCATTTGGCAGCCTAGGGCCTGTAATAAACCCCCCGACCCCAATTTGTAAATTCATACCCACTTACTAACTCCAATAGTTTCCTAGGACAACACAATCACTAACTACACACACTGTCTTCATGCACTTACTAACCACTAACTCACCATCTACCTCATGTTAATGTTGTAATGGGGACAACAACGGATTTATTTTGTCCATTACGATGTTAACACTTGGTTCTATATTCTCACAGAACCAATCAGCAAACAGGGCCATGGCAGAAGCAGGTACCAGTTCTCAAGTCGGATCTGGTGCCCAGATTGTGGACATAGAAACAGTTCTCCTTGAGCCACGTCTCACAGCAAGGCCGCAAGAACTTCAAGCAGTACATGTGCTCCCCATTCAGGATCCTCCTCAAGGGCACACTTCTCAAGTAGGTAAGCATGCGCATTGGTTCAGTGATGTTGCTGGACCACTGGGCGATGGAACCTATTTCTGGGAAGCAGAATTGGAATTCAATGGCAAATGGGGTCGATACCACTTTTTCACACGCGAGTTTGAAAGCTATCAAAACGCCGAAGTCATGAGATCAGTTTGGATCAAAGCGGGTGTGGACAGTTATTTCAGGGCTCACTTACCAAAGCCGGATTTTTTACGATGTTCATATCTGATCAGTACCATCACACCAAGCAGGGCCAAGGGAGGCGACAGCACCTTTGTGTTGCCATCACTGCTGCCGGGTAATGAGCTTAAAAGATTCAAGTTGACCCTCAATCTGGTAAGAGAAGCATTGGGCATGTATGGCATGCACATCCCAACAGAAAAGGAAATCATGGTTCCAGGTCGAATGAAGCACAAAGATCTTAATAAGTTGAAGGACATGGTAGCGATGACACCTACCATTGCGCTTCACCTGCGAACCATCATGCAACATTTTGCTTTTCCCGCCCAAGAACGATTCACAATGCCTCCGAAGAAAATATGGTTCAGCTTGTATCTAGCAGAGACAGAAAGCCTGCCCATCAATGTGCCACACTGGATCATAGATCAGATCCACCTAGCCCATCAAAGGTGGAATAAGAAACAGAAGAATGTGCTCCACGGGTGTTGTGCTCTGACCAGAATAATTTATAGATGCTTGGCTTATGACGTGCCTGTTCAGCGGGCACTCGTATGGTCCCGAGTCCAAGAATTCCAGAGAAGATTATCAGCAGCAGGTCCCCCATCAAAGAAGATGAGGGGGGGAGTCCAACTACCCTGTGCTCAACCAAGGGGAGCTACCACTACACCAGAAATCACCCCTCCACAGACACGACGAGTTAGGCCATTCACAATCCGGCTACCAAGACCAAGCACAGAGGGACCTAATCTGGTGTTTCCACCCATTCCATCAGATTTGGAATTTCCACAAGGATTTACTCTTGAGGACCTCACGGATGAAGAAATTGCCAGATTAATCTATGACTCTAACCTCGAAGCTGAAGCAGAGCGAGCTCAGGAACCACAACCCCAAACAACAACATCGGCCCCCACCCAACCACAAGTTGTCGAAGTCGATGTAGATGAACAAGAGGCAGGAGGAGACGAAGAAGAAGCCGACGAAGAACAACATCAAGAATATGACGAACTCTCCGAGTTAGCAAGTGCCCCAGCATATTCGGCACAAATCAAGAGACTATATCGAACCATGCGACTGGTTCAGGAACAGCATCAGATGTCTCTAGAACAGGCAAAAGACTCATGAACGACTTGCTAGCTGAGGAAGGTGTGGACGAGTTGTTCATTGAGTCCATGAACCTTCATGCCGACGCCGTAGGACTGGATGAGGCCATTCATGAGGCAGTGGCCTACATTCACAGGTTTGAGAAAAGGGTTCCCGTTCGTCCCAGGAGGTCCGGGAAGCAAATTCACATCAATACATCAGCACCAGGCGAGGCAGCGCAATCAGAAGAATATCAGGAAGCACCGTTGTCACCACCATCCCTACCTCGCACTACCCAATTTACCCCACCACAGGACACTAGCACTGCCACGTCCACTACCACTACCATTGTCATGGGCATTCCACTCTCTCCGGGCATCCAATTCGGGGGAGTCACCATGCCCACCTTCACCACCCTGTTCACCGATGTCACATCCACTCCACCCACGATTCCCATCTACACCGTCACTCAAACAGTTGATACGATGGAAACATCACCTGCCACAGCACCACTCCCTCCCCCAATGCCACCTTCATCACCCATACCCCCTCCACCCACATCTCCACTTACATCCACATCATTCACCTCTCCCATTCCCGCCCCCATTCCCCCTGCATCTTCACCCCTCCCAGCATTATTTAATGTAAATAACATATTTTTAGCATTAAACCAATGTGTATACCAGCTCCAGAATGAGTACAAAGCTCTGGACAACCGGTATCAACAACTGGCAACGCACCATCAGAACTTACAAAGACAATTTCACATTCTACAAACCGAAAATGCAGAACTGAATCAACGCTACACGACGCTTGAGCAGGCTCACCAAACATTATTGGAGGCACCCCAACCATCGACAGAATCAGGTGTCAAACAACTAGAAGCTTTGCTCGAAGTATACCAAGCCGATAATCTCAAAGTCCGGCGTAACCTGGCACTTCTCAGAAAACACATGGCGGCCGCCCTTGAAGAGAACAAGAGACTGCAGCAGCAAAATGAAGCAAATCTAGAAGCAGCCATGGAAGGCTCTCCCCACGAAATTGATCCAGAACAGTTTAAAGCTGTGCCCTCAGAGACAATGAAGACCATCTTGGACAGCTATGCAGATCTATTAGAAGCTCATGATGACTTGGAAAGGGAACGTGATGCGCTGCGCAATCAACTCCAAGAGCAACAGACAGCACCCAGAGTCACAGAAACGACCACGACTTCAGAGGAAGTCAAGGCATTGAAAGAGCAGGTGGCCGAATTACAGGCAAGATTACTCACACATGAAAGGCAACCCTCTCCAGTTGTCGAACCAGAACCCGAGGATTTGGTACCCATCGAGGTAGATGAGACGTATGAGGAACCTTACGTTCCTATGCCAATGCCAGGTGGTGAGCAAACCGCAGAAGGAATGGATACGTTAGAAATTGAAGTACCTGAGTGGCTCCAGACACTAGAGAAAACAGCATCAACTCATGAAGATCGAGTGGCAATTCAAATCCAATCTATGGCAAAGATAGAGGACACTATTATTAAATCAGAATACTTCCGCAGCATGTCCCACCATAGATGGATAGGAACCAATGATGATCAATATGTGCCATATTGTATCCTCCTGGCGGACTACAATGCAGAAATCCAACAAAGATGTGGCAAACCTCCAACGTTTGCTACACAATTTGGGCCAGATGACATCCCAGAGAGCGCTCAAAAAGGATCCATTCATCAACCCACTTGGAGGATCCGACTCCTCGAAACCTACCCGGAGATGGTTCGAACCTGGACGAATATGCCTCTTTTTATTAAATATAACCCTTGTTATGTTCCTGTACTCCGCAGACGCACATGGCCAGAGTTTACCATTGCAGTCAAGAATATCAAGGGCTGCGCCAAATGGTTAAACTACGTCTATCTAGCACCCCCTCAAGGGCCTCCCACCGTCAATTACATGATTTCCACTATACGGCACTGGAGCATCCGATTAAGGAATACCCCTGATGTAATGGCCCAGATGTGCATGAAAATTTTTGAGTTAATGCTTATTACATTCAAGACATTCAAGAATATCAAGGACCCACACTTCTCAGGCGTCGGATTCCTTACAGGAAACCAAGATTTAGTTTATGACATGAGCACCACTCCTTCCATAGAGGTGATATACGCTTGGCACGCCAGAATAAAATACCTCCCAGCCTGCTTTAAACAAACATTCGAAGAGATGTTCATAACAGGGTTCTGGGAATACCACTCATAAATATTTGTACCCAGACCCTCACATCTCCTCCATTTATTTGCTGTGGAGCGAACCATTCACTCAGAGCAGTTACGGGTGCCACATCCAGATGTCCCAGGGCCAGTCAATTGGGATGCATTGCTGACAGATCTAGCAAGGGGACTCAGGTTAGAAGAACACCACCTCGCCGCCGATGTTGTACAATACTACGTCCAAAAAGCAGCTAGACAAGGGTCTGTCAGGGGCGAGAGACGCGAGAGTGGGGGGGGTGTTGGCAGTAGCCTTGGTACACCAGGACTTACAAGACGTGAAAGTCAAAGAAGGGAGTCAGAGCGAAGGGACAGCACAAGCAAACAGGGCAGTCAAAGAAGATCTGGCAAGTAGGCCAATATTTTTTCAAGACATTAATGCAAATCAAAGAGATGGACATGCAGGGAGGAAGAGCAAGTAGGAAGCTCGAAGATATGTATGGCAGATCACTAGAAGAAATTCCTACAACAACAGTGATTTTTATCACTAACAATCAGTGTAAATCTCATTTCACATTTTTGTAGCTCCATTTTGTGCAAGCCAAGGAGTCCTTGAGCTTGAGGAGCCTTAGAAGTAGTTGCGTACCAATTTTCGTATTTTTTAGATCTCGTTTGAGCCCCCAAATAAGCCCTGGAACCTAATTTTTAACTAGGCCGGACACTAGGTCTGGACAGGGCCAAAAGCTAGTCAAAAACTATAAAAAGAGCTAGAGAGCTCATTTTTGAGGTTAGATAGTAATTGAAACGAACTTGTAAGAGCATTTTGAAAGTAATCTAAAAGCTCCATTGATTCTCACTCTTTGTCTTGCCGTGTGTGCGCGTGTGTGTGTATGTGTGTGCATGCTAGTGTGCTTCTCACTCACGCATTTGTGCCGCCACTTGCTCGAGGTCTTCATACCATCCTCACGTCTTCCCGGATTGACATTAAAGGAGGTGCTACTCATCATTGAGCTACAAGTGCTCTACTCATTCTCGTTTGAGTCGTTTCCCTTCTTTCACGCATCAGAAGAGACATCAGATGAAGTGCAAGAATCCATGTGCAATCGGCTCGCTGTCTTTCTTCTCGTGCAGGTTGTCCCTCTCTCTGCACACCACAACGACTCTTCCTCGCTGATTACGAATTCAGCCCCTCCACGTACTTCCAGAATCGTTCCTCCTCTTTTGAGTATTGATGCCTTTTTAGAAGGTCGGCCTGCCAAGAAGGAAGAAGATCCTCCGCATGCACACGTCCTCTTGTTGGCACAATAGGAAAGTGATCCTAAAATCCCTTTCGACTTTGGTTTTCCCAGAAATAACATCGCGAAGCATCCCGAATGGTGCGGTTCAGCCTCTTCAAAACATCTTATGCCGAAAGCAATGGCTTCAAATCGTGACCACAGCGTGGAAAAAGAAAAGTATTTACAACAAAATATGGAACAAATCGTAATTGAGATCCCTGATGATACGCCACAAGGTAAGTCAGTAAGTAAGGAGGCTGAGCCAAAGATACAACTTTATATTTGGCAACCCCACGACACAACATTGAATGTGGCACAAGGAAAAGATGTTACCACAGGTGAAGAACGTAGCATCCCGACAACATGGTTAAGCATCGATGTTACTCAACTAAAACCAATAGTCAAACAAATGATACAAGTGGCCATGGATACGCAGCAACAAATGATGGAAACAGACAGACATTATGACAAAGCTATGCGAGAAAAGAATCAATTTCAAGTGATGAGCGAACAGTTGTCTGCGCAGTTCATCCAAGTTCAACAAGTGGTTTCAGCTAAAGAGACGGAAATAATAGAAGTCAAAGGACAATGCCCTACACTAACGGAGAAGAATCACAAGCTCCAGGAACAACTGATAGAATTACAAACACAATATGAAGCAAGTGAAGCGGACAAAGAAAGAATGAAGACTAGAAGCAATCTGTTAGAAACATAGCTCAAAGTATATATGGAGGAAAATGATAATTTACGCAACACGAATAAAGAATTGATGAAGGCCTTGTTATACGACCAACCAATAAAGAAACAAGAGACAACAGTAATCGACCAAAAAGAATGGACAGACCAGATTGCAAAGTATGAGAATCTGCTAAAATAGGAGCAAATCTTAAAAGAAGAATGGGAAAAAAGGTGTATACATGACACAAATGAGCTTAAGAAACAACTGAAAGCTGCTGAAGAGAAACTCATAGTAATCTATAATGTAGATGCAGATCAAATAGTGGAAATCGGCAATGCGCTTCTCGCGGCTAAAGGTGCGCTCCAGATAGCCCTTCACGAAGTTAAAGAAAAGATTGAGCGTATTGTACAATTGGAAGCTCAAGTAGAACAAAAAGCAACCATCGAGACACCAGTAGAGCCACAAACAGAGAATCCTATTGACGAGGTAGAGGTATGTCCTCTATCTCCCCCGATCTATCATTCTCCCATAAAAGGGCAGATGGCAGAAGCATGTGATGATCATCCCATGCCATATGCTGCAGAAATAGGTCAGAAGGAATGGGCACTATTGGTGTCTCGATTGATAGAAAATTTTGAAAATGAAGTCGTCAAAGTAATGAAAGAAGCCAAAATTAAAGGAAAAGACTTGGATACAATCATGAACCCTTCAATATTCCGTATGGGTTCTTGAAAGAGAAAACACGACAATATATAAAGAAGCTCACACAAAAGGATCCAGATGAGCAATTGCACTTCAAGGAAAGCACATTCAATTACTCAAGAAGAATTTGAAGCTGCACAACCTTTATGGAGAAGAAAATTTTTGGAGAAAAATTCTACTTTGCGGGTGCACTGGCAAGCAGCACCATATTTATTACAGGTAAATCCTTCTTTTTGCCCAACACCACGTCGCAGAGAAGCACGCAAATTTTTGGATATGCAAAAGAGTGGTGTGCTCAATAAACAGTGGTTAAATTACCCTCTGCTTCCAAGTCCACCTCACAATTACTTACTGACTGAGGATTACATGTGAAAACCATTGAATTTTGGCTCCATCGATATGCAACAATACCTGATCTAACTATCAAGATGACTAATAAAATCCTCAGCATGATACTTACAGTTTTGAAAGTGTTCAAACACGCAGCATATACATTTTTAAATTTCATCGGTATTAACCAAGGCACAGATATCCTTATTTTTTATCTATCTGTTATGCCCAGTCGCCCAACAATCATGGCGTATTATTCAAGGCTCATGTTCTTACCAAGCCCTTATATGCAAACCTTTGAGGAAGCCTTTTTTACAAGATTTTTTGAAATTGATTCCGAGATTTTCTTAAAAATGTCAACGAATCTGAATGCTAGAATGGTAGCATATGAATTGAGCTTCTTCGCAGATCGCAGACAACCACCACATGACGGTGTGAAAGCTGAACAATGGAAGCAACTACTGATACGTGAAGCTAATCTGCTTAATGAGACAGAGCAAAAGGTTTACAAACATACTCTCGCCGCATTCCAAAGCCTGTCGGGGACGACAAAGTTCAGGAGGGGGGCAGTGTTGAAGGAGAGTCCAGCAAAAAGAAGAGAAGAAGAAGACCAAGAAAGAAGCTTCACTAAAGGTATTATATCTGAAGACATATCTATGCAAGAAGCCCTGCAGGGGCACGCAACACCCATCTCTACACAGAGCCCCGCAGGGGCATACAACAGGGGAAGGTACGCAAGCGACAAGGGTGGATCAAGGCCAACAAGTATCCATGAAGAAGTGCAAGAAGAGATCAGGCGGATCTAGAGCCCCAGGAAGGTGCTTCAACCTCTTGATCTTCGAAAGGTCCAGATCGAAGGCTGAAGATCCACACCTTCATACCTTCCACTGGTTGCGTGTGTGGCAGACCGACTTAACACAGCAACCCAGATTTAAAAGGAGCGATTGGAAAATTATCCATATGTTGCGTACGGTGAAAAGAGAAAAGAGGCCACGACCAATGCAACAGGTCCCGAGTTATGATATGTTCCTTGACCGCTGGTAAAACTATATCATTACAACTTCCATGGAAGCGGGCAGTGGTCGACTACAGGCATAGAACTAGAGACACGAAGCTAAGCCTGTCAAGGGACGACAAAGACAAAGAAGGGGAGAGTGTTGCAGAGCTAAGAAGAGCAAGAGGCAGAGAAAAAGAACGGCCCTAAAATTTTTCTGAATTGGGCACTTTCTTTCTGTATTATAGCCATTTTTTAATATATTTTCCGATGTAAATGCACTAGAGGAGTCCTCTAGATGCATACCCATAGAGATTTGTAGCTTACTCTTGTAAATTAATAAAAAATTAGCCTTTTAGTTAATAAAGTGCCGATCTCTTGTGTGATTGGACCATTTTCAGGGCACAGGTATATAAGTCAATTTGTGACTCTTTGTAGAGACTTTTTGCCATTGTGAGAATCAAGAGCACAGAATTTCGAATTTGTGTCTTCTCCTCTCTATATCTTCTTCCTTGTGAGGTTGCATGCATGTGTGATGCTTGGAAAGAGTGCTTGGAAGTGTTGTCTATCCATGAAAGTGCTTCTTTGTTGTTGGTAAGGTGTGTGCGAAGTGTAGGAAGTGTTGAAGTGTAGGAAGGTCAATCCCGTGACTCAGTATTTTGCTCATAACTTGAAGTAGAAGCATCAGAATCAAGTGAGAAGACCACCATTGGATGCATCTTCTCAAGAACTTTGAAATGAACCTGCTATTTCCTATATTCAGAGTTCAAAGCTGAGAGAAAAGCTTGATTTACTATTGATCGCTGCTCCAAATGTTGCGACACTTTGACTGATCCCTGAAACTTGTTTGGAATAGATTTATGCTTAATTGCACTTTGTGAGAGTTCATTTGCATTGACCATCATTTGAATGCATGTCTTCATACACTCGGCTAAGTTTTGATACTCCTTGGATTGATAATTAAAGTGTGAGTCCCCACTATATGTACTTGAGGGGGATCGAGGTATAGTCTCTTTCTCCACAAGTCCCTAAGTTGGTACTTAGGTACACAAAAGTGTTTCAGGATATGTGACCAAAGTCAAGGATGTGCCTGAGGAATCGGCAAGTATAGGAGAGGAGATTGAAGAGGAGCAAATTGTGAGACAAGTAATCAATGGCATCAAGGCAGATGACAAATGGGAAAGCTTCACAACTGCCATGGACTTGTACATGGACATGCAGATTCCAGATCTTACCACACTCATGGGGCAACTCTTTAATCATGAAGCCAAGCTCAAAAAAATGGAGAACCATCAAGAGGTAACAACTCTTCTGCCCTATACACAGATAAAGGCAAGACTAAAGAGAAAGGGAAAAACAAGAAAGTAGAGGATGAAGGTACTACTTCTGAAGCTAACTATGCAAGAAGAGGTAGGAACTCAAGAGGAAGGGCAGAGGAGGTAAGCAAGGTAGGGGGAGACCTTTCAACTCTTCCCCATGCAACATATGTGGATTGTCTAACCACACTACAGATGAGTGCTATAGGAACTTCAAAAATCTGAGAGGAAGAGGATATCAAAGAGGTGGCTACACACAATCAAGAGGAAGGTTCAACCATAATCAAAACTTCAACAACAACTACAACAAAAACCACCAAGGAGGCTACAAATTAAGAAAGGACTACAACAATTACACAATGGATCAAGAGGATTCCCTTTTGATTATGAACATGACTTCAAAGCAAGGTATGAATGATGAACACCTCTTCTATATTGAATCAGGTTGTTCAAACCATGTGGCAAGCAATGTAGATCTTCTCTCTGACCTTGAGGAACCCAAGGGAAAGCACCAAGTACAAACAGGTGATGACACCAAGGATTCGGTGGTCAAGGAAGCAAATGTTAAAACTTCTCATGGGAATAGAAATCTATTGAGCAGGGTTCTATATGTACCTACAATCACCAAGAATTTGATGAGTGTTGGATAGATTGTGGAAAAGGGATTGCAGGTTAGGTTCAACAAATATGGAGCATTTGTGGAAGATTGCCAACATGGATTCAAGAGAATTGCCAAGGGAGAAAAGACAGGTACATTATTTACATTTGAACTTGAAGATACAAGGAATATTGCAGTTTATAATTACAAGGATCAAACATTATCAAAGCTTGAGATTTGTCATAAAAGATTAGGGCATATTGGTGAGAGAACCTTAAAGCAAATATGTAGAGATCAATGTGTGCTTGGGATACCTAATGTATCCAAGCAACACATGATCTATAAATGTGGTGCGTGTCAGTTTGGTAAATCACACAGGTTACCCTTCTCACGGAAATGCTACATGCATGAGGATTACTTGGAACTTGTCCACACAGATGTGTGGGGACCAAGCAAGGACCATTCAATTTTTGGCTCAAGGTACTATGTGTCTTTCATTGATGATTTCAGTAGGTTGACTATCTTGTACTTTATGAAGCGCAAAGATGGTGTTCAGTTGCTTTAAGAAGTATCTTGCACTTATGGAAAACCAAACAGGAAGAAGCCTAAAAAGACTAAGGTCAGATGGAGGAGGTGAGTACTTCTCAAATGAATTTGATGCATTCTTGCAGGACAAAGGTATCAAAAGGGAAATTACAAAAAGGTATACCCCTGAGCAAAATGGGATCGTAGAAAGGAGAAATAGGTTGATTGTTGAAACAGCTAGGTCATGTTGGAGTTAGACGTCTGCGGAAGCACGCGAACAGCACAAGGAAGAAGAAGAAGCTTGGAGCACAACACACAAGACTGAATGTATTACTAGAGAATGTACAAAGATAAGTAGCCCATTAGGGCAATAGGCGTATATACAAGCCGGGGGAAAAAAACCTCCTAAAGAGGGAAAAAAGTGCCCCGGCGGTCCTAGAGTGTTCACACACATCACTACCTAAATATATCAACAAATCCCCCCTGGGAGTGATGCGGTGAACAAGGAGCTGGCACTCATGTATAAGGAAGTGCCGAGCTATGTGGAAATCACTCCACAAAAGGAAGTAAGCCCAAAGCTTTGCGGAAAGCTTCAAACTTCTCCCTAGGCAGAGCCTTCGTGAAAAGGTCTGCAATGTTCTCCTGCGTGGGCACATATGCCAAGCTGATCTCCCCAGCAGAGAACCTCTCCCTGACATAGTGATAATGCACCTCAATGTGCTTAGTGCGAGCATGGAACATAGGGTTCCTCGCAACTGCCAATGCGCTCTGACTGTCAGTGAAGATGGTGGTGGCAGAAGACTGGCCAACACCCAAATCAGCCATAAGGCGTCTGAGCCACACACACTCAACAGTCGCTGTGAAAGCTGCCCTATACTCAGCCTCACAACTGGAAGTGGCCACAGTAGGCTGCTTCTTGCTCAACCAAGATATACATGAGCTACCAAGCATGAAGCAAAAACCACTGGTGGACACACGAGTGTCATAGCAACCAGCCCAATCTGAGTCAGAAAAAGCATGCAAATCTGGCGGTGGTGATCCCCCCTTGGGATAAAACAACCCAAGTAGCCGAGTACCACTCAAGTAGCGAAAGATGCGCTTAACCGCTTTCCAATGCGTGACTCCTGGGCAATGCATAAACCTGCTCATCTGTGAGACAGCAAACTGAATATCTGGCCGAGTAATGCATAAGTAAATCAAGCATCCAACAGCCTGCTGATAGAGAACAGCATCAAATGCATCTCCAGCATCATGAAGACTCAATCGTAAACCTGTCTCCATAGGAGTGGCAATAGGCTTACAGTCTTCAAGGCCAAAACGCTGCAATAATGTGTCAATATATTTCGTTTGACACAAAGCCATTCCACCATCAACTTGCATAAACTGAATGCCCAAATAGTGATGCAAATGCCCCAAATCAGACATCTCAAATGAGGCATGCAAATCAGCCTTGAAATCAGCAATATGCTTCTCAAGAGGACCAGTGAGCAGCATGTCGTCTACATAGACAACAATGATCAGAAGCACATCATTAGCACGCTTAACATATAAGGTGCTTTCAGTTGGACTGTTCTCAAAACCATGTGCAATCAGATAGGCATGTATCTTCTCATACCAAGCACGTGGTGCTTGCTTTAAACCATATAACGCCTTCTTTAACGTGCACACCTGGTTTTCATGCCCTTTCTGCACAAAGCCACGGGGCTGAAAAACATACACTTCTTCATGCAAGTCACCATTCAGAAATGCTGTTTTAATGTCCAACTGATGTACATTCCAACCATGATGGGCTGCAAGTGCACAAATGCTCCGAACAGTAGTCATACGGCATGTAGGTGCAAAGGTCTCATCAAAATCAATGCCTCTTTCCTGCGCATAACCCTTTGCAACAAGCCTAGCCTTATACATGTCAACTGTACCATCAGGTTTACGCTTCAGCTTGTATACCCACTTAGTGCCAATGGCCTTCTTGCCAGGAGGCAAGTCACATAAAGACCATGTACCATTCTTCATTATAGCATCATATTCAGATTGCATAGCAGCCATCCAATTTTCTGAATTTTGTGCTTCATCAAAAGAAACAGGCTCATTCTCATCACAGAGACTAGATGCAGCCATAGCATAGCAATCTGATGCAAAGGAGGTACTATGAGAGCCTGAACGAGTACGATATGACAAAGGTGCATCTAATTTGTTGTCACGCAAAGTCTGCACCAGCCATTTTGGCATAGTTTTTGCCTGTTCAATATCAGCTCTCTCATCAACAAGTGCATCATGTAAATCTGCATCAGAAATGGAATGATCTGCATCATCATATGAAACCTGCAAAGGCTGAGAAGTTGCCTCATTAGGACCAGCACTAGCCTGTCCACCTGTAAAAAGAGGCATCAAAGTATCATACATGTCTTTGGAGCTAACAGATGTCTCCTTAGTACATGAAAGCAATGGCTGAATAGCATCTTCCACAAAGACAACATCACGGCTAACCAGAATGCGTTTAGTCTGTGGATGATACAGACGATAGCCTTTACTTTCAGAACTGTACCCAACAAAAATACATTTTACTGCCTTATCATCCAATTTTCTGCGATGTTGTTCAGGCACTAATGCATATGCCAAACAACCAAAAACACGCAGATGAGCAACAGATGGCTTGCGGTCATGCCAAGCCTCATATGGAGTGATAGACTGCAACGCTTTGGTGGGACACCTGTTCAGTACATATGTTGCACACATGACAGCCTCAAGCCAGAAACTATGTGGTAAAGCCTGACTTTTGACCATGCACCTCGCCATCTCCATGAGTGACCTGTTCTTTCGTTCAGCAACTCCATTCTGTTGAGGTGTATACGGCACTGTACACTGGTGTTTTATCCCACGTTCAGCCAGAAATGCATTAAAATCTGAAGACATATATTCCCCCCCTCGATCAGAACGGAGGGTGCCCATTTTACATGCTGACAGATTTTCAGCCAAAACCAAAAACTGTTTGAAGCACATGAACACTTCGGACTTTGCTTTGAGTGGGTATACCCATGCATGCCTGGAAAAATCATCAATGAAAGTCACGAAGTAAAGGTAATTTCCAAAAGAGGGTGTCTGCATAGGACCACAGACATCACTATGTACAAGCTGCAATTTCTGCATAGCCCGAACTGAACCATCTTTTGGAAAGGAAGAACGCTGCATTTTGCCCAAAATACAGCCTTCACAAACATGTTTTCCAGGTGCCTCAAGTTTGGGCAAAGAAGACACCATTTCAGATTTCTGCAGGCGTAACAAACTAGCAAAATTCAGATGACCAAAGCGTGCATGCCAAAGCTTTGCATCTGACATAGCCTGAGCATCATGAACTGCACATGCCGAATCATTCACAGATCTTTCATAGTCTATGAGCTTATACAGCCCACGACATAAAATGCCAGAAGCAATAATCACATCGCCATTTGAGAGATCATGGACTGTACACCTGTCATCAACGAATTTCACAACCAAGCCAATCTTGGCTAATGCAGAAACTGATAACAGGTTCTTTTTGATCCCTGGCACAAATAAAGCATCTGACAAAGTGAAAGAACTACCATCAGCAGTAGTCAAAATGATCTTACCAACTCCCATAACAGGATAAGAGGAGTTATTGGCGCATGTGACAGTATTCCCTGTAGGGGCAGGCTCGAGTGAAGAGAAGAAACTGCGCTGCGAGGTAATATGTTTGGTCGCCCCACTGTCAAAGTACCAAACATCTGAGTCTACTACAGACATGCACTGATCATGAGAAGATGGGTCAAAACTGCAGACAGTAGTAAACGCCCATTCTTCTTCCTGCACAAGATTTGCAGACTCTGTTTTTGGTGTAGAGGCCTCTGCAACAACCATTCCAACCTCTTTCTTCTTTGCCTCTTTAGCAGCCAGTTTTGGACAGTTCTTTATAATATGATCATTTCCTTTACAGTACTTGCAGAATAATTTCTGCTTTTCTGATTTCTTCTCATCTTTATCCTGGTTCTTCGATTGTGCAGCATTTGCAGATTTCTGCTTACTAGTAGAAGAGCTCCATTTTCCTTTGCCCTTCTGACTAGCCAGGAAAGCTTGATCTGCAACACGCATAATGGACCTGTTCTGCCTGGACTGATCTTCCTGCAACAGAACAGAGACTAATTCCTCAAATGACAAGGCATTCGGATTGCCTTTCATCATCAATCGAAGAGTAGAGGCAAAACTCTGATATGAATCAGGAAGGCCATTCAGAACGGTCTGCACAAGTGAGCTATCTGGTATAACCTCATCAGCAGAAATCAATTGTTCCTTCAGGTCTTTGATCTTTGTAAGAAAACTGTCCATAGAATCACCTTCATTCATGTGCTCACTCTCCAACTGTTTTCGGAGGTAAGCAACACGAGCCTCATTCCTAGCCTGGTACAAAGTGGTAAGTGTATCCCAAGCATCCTTTGCTGTTCTGCAAGAGCGAATGTGAGGGATAATGGCACGTTTGACAGACAAAGCTATCAATGCATGTGCCTGGGCATCTCTGCCATCCCAACGAATCTGCTCTGCAGTAGGTGCAACAGAAACAGCAGCACGAACAGGAATCTGCGGAATATCATCTTCAACACCATCTTCATCAGCTCCAACACCTGTATTTGCAGTACCTGTCGTTACAGGTGTAACAGGACGTCTTTCAACACCCTGCACAATGTTCCACAATCCTTTTGCAACCAGTACATGTCGCATCATATAAGCCCATAATGGGTAGTTGGTACCATCCAACTTATCCTCAACAGCCAACATACGGAATACATCACTGCTTTCAGCCATGGCCGGTGACTAAAATACCTTGATGCAGAAAATTGACTGTATCTCAAAAAGTTGAACGGAACTGCCCAGACGAGTTCTGCTAGACCTGTAGCAGACTTCGAGACGCTTAAACTGGCGAACAGAAACTGGTATATACCTTTGGCACAAAAGGACGAAATAGCCTGCACAAGCGCTGCGATAGTGCGTTCGGAGGCCGAAACGAGCTCAGATCGCGATTTCGGCACCACAAAGCGAAGCCGTTTTGATCTAGGAAACACCCTGAGTATGCTCACCAAATTTCATGCGAATCTGAGACTGCAAACGGAGGAGTGTCGACGGCGCCCTAGAAGAAGCAACGACCTGCTCTGATACCAATTGTTGGAGTTAGACGTCTGCGGAAGCACGCGAACAGCACAAGGAAGAAGAAGAAGCTTGGAGCACAACACACAAGACTGAATGTATTACTAGAGAATGTACAAAGATAAGTAGCCCATTAGGGCAATAGGCGTATATACAAGCCGGGGGAAAAAAACCTCCTAAAGAGGGAAAAAAGTGCCCCGGCGGTCCTAGAGTGTTCACACACATCACTACCTAAATATATCAACAGGTCAATGCTAAATGAGAAAAGGTTACCTTATTATTTGTGGGTAGAGCATGTATCTACTGTCTCTTATGTTATTAACAGGTTGCCATCCAAAACACTTGATGGGATGACCCCATATGAAGCATGGCATGGTAGAAGGCCATCATTTGATCATTGCAGGATCTTTGGATGTGTTGCCTATGTGCATGTTCCATCTCAAATCAAAGGTAAGCTAGACCCTAAGGCAAAGAAGTGTATCTTCATAGGGTATGATTTAAATCAGAAAGGATACAGGTTTTATAATCCATCCAACAAAGGATTTATGATCAGTAGAGATGTGTTTGATGAGAATGACTCTTGGTTTGAAAGTGAATGCAGGAAAGTTAAGTTGCCATATGACTTGGAAGAGGAATTTCCAAGCCCCGCCAAGGAGGAGCCAAGCCAAATTGAAGACATCAAATCAGATGATGAGGACATCATCAACCTAGAAGAATTCAAGGCATGGAAATCAAAGGGCAAGGTCTAGATGAAGAGGTTGGAAGATATACCTGAATCATCCAACCAAGCAATTAGAAGATCACAAAGGGAGAGCAAGAAGCCAACCAGATATGGGTATGACACTTCTTTAGTTACTAAGCACTCCATTTATCTTGCTAAGGATTTATCATTTGAAGAACCTACTTCATATGAAGAAGCAAAGACCAAGGTAGAATGGAAGGAAGCTATGGATGAAGAAATAGAAGCACTCAAGGAGAATGATACTTGGGAGCTAGTGCTAAAGAAGGAATCAATGAAGGTAATTGGTTCTAGATGGATTTACAAAATCAAGAGAAACTCAGACGGATCCATAAACAGGTATAAAACTAGGCTTGTGGCTAAGGGTTTTGCACAAACACAAGAAATAGATTGTGAAGAGACTTTCTCACATGTGGCCAAAATGCCAACCATCAGAGTATTGGTAAGTGTGGCTACATCAAGGAATTGGAATATGTACCAATTGGATGTGAGAAATGCCTTTCTTAATGGCTCGATTTTAGAGGAGGTTTATATGGCTCAATCCTTGGTTATGAAGACCCAAGGAAGGTAAATTATGTGTGCAAACTGAACAAATCTCTTTACGGATTGAAGCAGGCACCTAGGACATGGAACCATAGGTTAACTACCTATCTTCAAGATTCAGGATTCATCATGAGCAAAGCAGATATTTCTCTATTTGTCAAGAGAAGTAATTCAGAGGTGATATACCTATGTGAGTGTTGATGACATCATACTTACAGGCAGTGATGCCAATGGAATCAAACAAATCAAGCACCTAATGATGCAAGAGTTCAAAATGAGTGATCTAGGGTCACTAAAGTATATTCTTGGACTTGAATTAGTCTATACAAATTCTAGAATTTATGTTACTCAAAGAAAGTATGTGCAGGACATGTTCCACTTGGAGAATGCCAAGATAACTAGCACCCCTATGGAGGTAAACCTAAAATTGAGTGCTCATGAAGGTGATTTGCTTGAAGACATTGTAGGATATCAAAGCATAGGAGGAAGTCTAAACTATGCAACTTTGACAAGGATTGATATAGCATATGGATTAAGTGTCTTAAGTCAATTCATGCACAAACCTAGAGCACCTCACTTGGAAGATGCCAAAAGGATTTTGAAGTATCTCAAGGGTACTCAAAATCATGGTTTATACTTTCCATACACATCAGATTTAGACATCAAGCTATATTCAGATGCAGATTGGGCAGGTTGTAAGGATGACAGGAGTACTTCTGGTTATATTTCTTTTGTAGGTGATAAGCATATTTCATGGTCTTCCAAGAAGCAACCTACTGTTGCTTTATCTTAAATAGAGGCTGAATGCATGGGATTAGCCAATGCTACTCAAGAAGCCATATGGATTAGATTGCTCTACTCATATTTGGGACTTCATACTCACTCACCTATGATCTTTGGTGACAACACAAGTTCTTTACATCTTGCAGCAAATCCCATCTATCATGAAAGAACCAAGCATATAGAAGTTCACTATCATTATGTGAGAGAGAAGCTATTGAGCAAGGAGATTCAACTTGCATATGTATCAACTAATATGCAATGTGTAGATTTATTGACCAAAGCGCTTGATGGTACTAAACTTTGCAAGTTTAAAGTTATGATTGGATTGCAGGACATTCAAGAGAATTGATGAAGAAGAACAAGCCAAGATGTTTGGCTTGAGGGGAGTTGTTGGTGCATATGACAAGCCTTCACACTTGGCTAAACATTGAAGAAGGTATGTGCAACTCTTTGAAGAACCACATGAACCATTGCTTATGGTTTTTTACCATTAACCTTTGTAAAAGTCATTTGACTTAGAGGAATCTTGTAAATCCAATAAACTCATGGATTTGGGATAACAAACAAGCTACAAATTCTCATGAGAGAATATCTCCTCATTTAGAGCAAGAACATTTAGGTGGAAGATCATTTGAATTTCAAATTCAAATTTGAAGAATCTCTCTATAAAAGCACTTGGAAAACATGCGGCCAAATACACTCATTTTGAGAGCAATTCATTTGATCATTGGTAGAGGTTGAGTAGCACACTTCATTGCTCACTCTCCTCACTATCATTTGGCATCATTTCTTTGCCAATGATCTTGTAAAATCATGTTCCATAATACATATATATCATTAAGTATCTCTCTTGATTTCTATGCCATTGTCACTCTGAATAGTGTACTTGTCTTACTCATATCTCATTGATCTCTCCACCATTTTCAATGATCTATAGCTCGATGGAACTAGTTTCATTCAGCCAATTGGGAGAAAAGCGCCTCCAAGTGGTCACTGGTCATTCTCTACACATCTCCTAAAAAGTCGGGGGTAAGGCATCAGTTGTTAAATTGATTTCTCTGTGTATAGTCAATCATTTTAAGTGATTCCACTTGGAAACATTAGCTCTCTAAGCTAAGTAGATACCCTTAGAAGGAATTTTTCTGATTGCTACTATACTGTGAGTACTGAGCAAAACATCCAGCAAGTGTCAAGGCCAAAATAACAACTTTTTGATCACTAGCTAGTTGCAAAGTTATCTGTTTTGAACTAATTTTTTGAAGCATCATCTCCAAAGTACATAGGCACTTATTTAGTGTCATTGGGAATCTAAAGGGGCCTACATCGCTACTCTGAAGTGAAAGAGGGCAGATACAAAGCAGGCATTAGCAGTACCAACTCATTTCTTGAGGTGTCCATCCATCTTTCCCAACATATGTGTATGTATAGTTTGTGTGTGTGTATGCATGTGTATGCATATGTATGTATAGTTTGTGTGTGTGTGTGTGTACATGTGTATACATATGTATGTGTGTGTATACATATGTATATGTAGTGAGTGTATGTGTGTTTCTATATATGTATGTGTATGTTTGTGTGTATGCATGCGTATGTGTGTGTCTCTATGTGTGTGGTGGGTGTGTATATGTGTATGCATGTATGTATGTATGTATTCATATGCATGTGCATTATTTATGCATATGTATGTATGTGTGTATGTGTATGTGTATGTGTGTGTATGTGTATGTGTATGTGTGTGTATGTGTATATGTGTGTCTCTATGTGTGTGTATGTATATGTGGGTGCATGTATCTATGTGTGTATGTATATGTGTGTGTATGTGTGTGTATGCACATGTATGTATAGTATGTGTATGTGTGTGTATGTATACATGAGCATACGTGCATATGTGTGTATATGTGTATGTATGTATGTGTATGTATACATGTGTATGTGTATGCATGCATATGTATCTATAGTGTGTGTGTGTGTGTTTTATATGTGTATATGTGTGTATGTTTGTGTGTATGTTTGTGTGTATGTTTGTGTGTATGCATGTGTATATGTGTGTATGTGTGTCTCTCTATGTGTGTGTATGTGTATGTGTGTGTCTCTACGTGTGTATGTATATGTATATTTGTGTGTGCCTATGTGTGTATGTGTGTATGTATGTGTGTGTATGTATGTGTGTATGCATGTATGTCTATGTATGTGCATTTGTTTCTACATATGTGTGTGTAATCATATGTGTGTATGTATGCATGTGAGTGTATATGTGTGTGTCTATGTGTATCTATGTATATGTGCAAGTATCTATATATGTATGTGTATGTGTATGTTTGTGTATATGTGTGTATGTATGTGTGTGTATATGTGTATATGTGTATATGTGTATATGTGTATATGTGTATATGTGTATATGTGTGTATGTATGTGTGTTTATATGTGTATATGTGTATATGTGTGTATGTATATGTGTGTATGTATGTGTGTAGGTATATGTGTGTATGTATGTGTGTGTATGTGTGTTTATGTGTATATATGTATGTATATGTGTGTCTGTGTATGTGTGTGTGTGTAAATGTGTGTGTATATGTGTGTATGTATGTGTATGTATATGTGTGTGTGTAAATGTCTCTATGTATGTGTGTGTGTGTGTATATATATGTATGCCTATATATATGTATATGTGTATATATGTGTATGTGTGTATGTATATGTGTGTATGTATGTGTGTATGTGTGTATGTGTGTGTGTATATGTGTATGTATATGTGTGTATATATGTGTGTGTATATGTGTGTGTATATGTGTGTATGTATGTGTGTGTATATGTGTGGATGTATATGTGTGTATGTATGTGTATGTATGTGTGTATATGTGTATATGTGTATGTATGTGTGTGTATGCATATGTGTGTATGTATGTGCATGTGTGTGTATGCATATGTGTATATGTATGTTTGTGTATATGTTACTAGGATCTTACTCACACACACATAGAGGTTATGAATGCTAAAAACACAGAGAAAAATAGACACGACAAAAGACGAGACAGAATGTAGTATTGGGTGCAATCTCCTCCCATGCACTCTGTTTCAATAGTCCACAGAGTGCATGTATTTATAGGAATTTTTTATTATGTCAAAAAGAATGGTTACATGAGAATGGCTTCAAAAAGAAAGTGTGAAACTAAAAGTTGGTAAATTTTGTAGAAAGCCTTTGCTTTCAATATCAAAAATTGAGGTCTACAATGACCCTTATTCTAACCACTACTTTTCTAACTGTTTCTAACAATAGAACCTTCTACGTGGGTTTATTTACAAACTAAATAAATTATAATTCAGATTATTGATGTCCGCCCTTTCACACCTTTCATGCTCCTCACGAACCTTCAGCTGTTATATAAAAAAAACACCAAAACACATTAATACATTAATAAATTAACACTCCAACAATTCCTTGTTCAACAGATTCCATAATTCATAACATGTCCTTTAGTTGAAAAAGCAACTGACCTCAATTGATAAAATAATAAACATGGATAGCCACTCACATGTTCCATCACTGAACGAAAATAAGCATGTTCCATGTAAAAACACATGCATGGAAATGTTCATGGAGGTGTTAAATTATTAATCTTATCTATGTGGTGCTGACATAGTCTAGGGTCCATGAGTATGTAAAGAACAAAACCCTCTTGCTACATACTTTCTTTGCTCTCAACCTCAGTTTCTTGAACCTAATTCTCACCCATGCAAGTATCTTGGATCTTCAATCTAGTGCTTCCCCCTCAGGATGTACCCTGGGGAAATATACCCTAATAGGATGTACCCTAGAAGGTTGTACTTGTTTGGATGTACCTATCTAGATGTACCCTGTCTGGATGTACCCTGATGATTTGTACCCTGATAGGATGTACCCTGATGTACCCTGACGGGTTGTACCTGAGACATGCTGCCTCACGTCGGGTCGTGCCGCCTTGCCCAAGCCTTCGTGAAAAAAGTAAGAAAGAGCTGCAAGTTTAAATATAAGAGGAGAAAACTTTAGTGACAACACCAAGAGAGAGTGTAGTGGTAAAACACTTCCCTTGTGTGAGTGAGGTTGTGAGTTCAAATCCTCCCACCTTGGTGAATCTAAAGCTCCTTATTGCCACTCATACATTAAAATTGGTTTGCGCATAACCAACGGCTGCCAACGGTCACCAAGGGAGCCTTGGGTGCCAAAGATGCCAAAGTAATGCCTTAGTTATACCTAAGTTCTATGCCTTAAGTTATGCCTAAGTTCTATGCCTTAGTTGACACCTTGGAGTAAACGTAGGTGTAAACGTAGGAGTAAACGTAGGTGTAAATGTAGGTTCTGGTTCTGGAACTGGAACAGAAATAGAAACCAGAAACTGAAACTAGAACTGGAATTGGAACAGGAACCGAAAACAAAAATCAAAACCGAAATCAAAATCAGAAACGAAAACGAAAATAGAAGCCAGAATTGGAATCGAAATTGCGAATAGAGAATAGTGAAACAGAGAGCAATCGCCAAAATGAATAGAAATAGACCCCTCCGTAGTGATGCATGCAAAGCTCTGATACCAATATTGTCAAGATCTTACTCACACGCACACAGAGGTTATGGATGTTGAAAACACACAGAAAAATAGACACGACAAAAGACGAGACAGAACGTAGTATTGGGTGCAATCTCCCCCATGCACTCTGTTTCGACAGTCCACAGAGTGCGTGTATTTATAGGAATTTTTTATTATGTCAAAAAGAGTGGTTACATGAGAGCGACTTCAAAAAGCAAGTGTGAAACTAAAAGTTGGTAACTTTTGTAGAAATCCTTTGCTTTCAATATCAAATTGCAGTCTACAATGACTCTTATTCTAACCACTACTTTTCTAACTGTTTCTAACAACACAACCTTCTGCGTGGGTTTATTTACAAAATAAATACATTAGAATTCAGATTATTGATGTCCACCCTTTCACGCCTTGCACGCTCCTCATGAACCTTGAGCTGCTATATCAAAAAAACACGAAAACACATTAATACATTAATAAATTAACACACCAACAATTCCTTGTTCAACATATTCCATAATTCATAACTATATATACATGTGTACCTACCTCGGGACTTGCTTGCTCAGGGTTGCTCTTCACTCGGGGTCACTCTTCGCTCGATCCCGACACAAATGTGTTGGAAAAAAACTTTTTTTTTCCAACTCTTTGACCATCGCTTATGCGATGCCAAATTGTCACAGGCAGTTTGCCTACATCGCTATAAGCGTCAATAGGCTTCGATGCTTCTAGTGATGCTTGACATGAGTGTCGCATAACTGATGCTAAGCATCACATATGCAACATGCCTGATTTATTTTTTTGGTTTTTTTCCATAGACATTCTTTATGCGATGCTTTTTTAAAGAAGTGTCGCATAAACGACGATGCCTGCTTTTTTTCAATCAAGCCATCGCTATTCCCGCCTTATTCTTGTATTGAAAGGATTAGCAAAAAAAATGGCAGCCAAATAAATACATACATGGGCAATTTGATAAGATAGAATGCCCATGTTTTAGGTAACTTGTACATACCTATCTCAAAACATTATTTTGCATATAGTTTTTCATCTTTGAAACTCACAAAACATACTTCAAAATAAACAAAAATGAAAACAACCTCAATACTCAAGGTAGAAGTGGCAGCCACGCTGGGAACTCCTATAAGAGGCACGCTTCAACATACAAGGAGGTAGAGATCACTCGTAATGGTGAAGACCTCGAGATGGAGATTATGAAAGGAATGTTATAAATAGCAAAGGAATGTTTTTTTAGAGCATAGTGGGGGATCCTTGGTATAGTGATAACACTTTGTATTCTACGCTATGAAGTCCAACGTTCAAAACCCAAAGTGTGGTTTTATGTACAAGCTCTAAAAAGTGGAGGACAAGGGGGGGGGGGGGGGGGGGGTTTCCTAGGGTGCATGAGATGTTGTTTCAATCCTTCAAGCTTAATTATAAGAGTCGGTCGACAACCAACTTTCAAAAGATATAAGCAAGATTATCAACATGATCTCTAATGTTGTCACTCATTAGGTTGATAGACATAGAGTCAATATGCAAGAGTTTTACTCATTAGGTTGATAGACATAGAGTCAATAGACATAGAATCTCTCTCTCTATGGATAATCCAAATGCCCTAAAGGTGGCTACTCTCGAGTGTCCGTCTCGATGGAGGCCAACCATGTCCAATTGGTGTTCCAATTTTTGATCAATTTGATAATTCTCTTTCTTTTAATCAATTTTCCTGTGTCGTCAATAAAGAGGCCCCTTGTACAACTACTAGCAGCATAAAATGAAGATTAGGATCTAAAGTTATTGCCCACGACCCGAGTGACCATGTTCCTTGGTCTGAGCTATCGGTGGGCACGACGTGTCCACATTTACTGTCCGGACTTCGAAGGAAAAGGAAGAGGCCGCCCAGCGGTGACAGGTAGGAATGACTGGGACTGCACCACACTACCCTTTATAACGTATTGTGCAGTCTCCAAAACCGGCTTCTGAGGACATGGGTTTGGGCCTCCTTTCTGGTATAGTCAAAGGGAGCTGCTCCCGGGACCCGGGTCGCCATCCACTCCCTCTCATTCAAACCTTCATGGCTTCCAACTTCCGCATCATATTTTCTGTGCGGTGAAGCATCTCCGCGGCCCGCGGGCCGGGCAACAAAGAAAAGGATTTCAGGCTCCACCTTCCTTCGGTCTTATCCTTATCCAGATAGTATCTATCTTGCACGACTCTGGTCTACGCGTGTCCAATGTTTTGGTTCCCGGGACCAAAATCCGAAGCCCAAATCATGGGCCTGCGAGGACTCTCAGACGGACTTAAATGGACCTTTTGGCGCACGAATAATGGATTTCTTCAATTGCCCAAAGATCATTTCATAAGTCCCGATGTGTTGACTGATACGTAGTTTACATTGCACAGGCTGCCGGCCCATGGTGCGTTGAAATTTAGGGTCGATTCACACGAATCCTGATTGTACATTATTTAAAACAAAAGTAACGAAGAAGGCTTACTATGGTTGGGGTCACTTTGTTCTAGATGAAACACGTGTATGTGGTAGTGTTTTTCACTCGGAACACAACATACTTAGGATAGTTTCACTACCATTTTGTTGGCACACAAGAATATATATATATATATATATATATATATATATATATATATATATATATATATATATATATATATATATATATATATGGATGAAGTTCCAATGCTCATGATGAATAAGAGGTTCAGTGGAAGAAGAATGAAATAAAGTCTACGTTCCGTAGTTCAAGTGGTTTTGCTCTGGTTTTTCGAGGTAGAGGTTCGGAGTTCACACCCTAAGTTGGATATGTAAAGTTTTGGCCAGTTAAAACTAATTGTTATCCATGTTATCTTGTCTAACCCCTACTTTGTGAGATATGAGGGTCCCGTGAGTACTATGCCCATTCACTTGTATAGTTGTACTTTCAAAGTTAAAGTCTGGGGAATAGGCGCTTGCCGAACCTCCATTTAAAAAAAGAGAAGAATAAAATGGTAATAAAAAAATGAAACTTTTAAAAACAAGATAAAGAAACTAAATGTTTTTGCAAATAAAAAATGTAAAATATTAGGGCTCCACTCCACATTCCAACTTGGAGGGTGGAGCACTTGAGTTCCAAAGGGGGGGATTCAAAGTCTCTTCCATGATGTGACAATCTTGGAAAGCATGTGAGGCTGCCCACTATGAAGACTCAAAAGTCAAAAACACTCCTTGGACCACAAAAACACTATGAACACTCCTTGGACCACAAAACAATCATGATCTTCTACCATCCAATGTAAAACCAACCTATTATTCATCACATTAGGTACATAGAGGCCTTTAATTGCATACTAATAGCTTTAGAAACCTAATTTACTATGTTAAAACCTACTTTAATTGCATATTAATAGCTTTATAAACCTAATTTACTATGTTAAAACCTAATTTACTATGTTGAAACCTACTTTCGGTTGCATATTGCTAACTTCCAAAACCTAATGTCAAAGAAGTGTAGTTTAATGGCAACACGGTTGTGTCAATATTCAAAGTATACAAAGAGGTCTGTCTAGAGCTCTATCCCCGGGTCTTGAAAAGATGTGGGTGTGTCAATATTCAAAATATATTAAAAGTAAAAAAAAACTAATTCTACATGAAAGCTCCTATTATGTAGTTTAAAACTGATTATCAATTATACATACGATCTAATCTTTAAAAAATACACTTCTATAAAACAACGGACGTCATTATGTAAAGTCTTTTTTTTTAGAGTACAATGCACTCACATACTCAACTTTGTAAGTTAGAGGCACCCATCATGAGAGACTCATGGACATATCCAGCCAAGATTTGAACTCAGGACTTCTTCCCACAGCTTCAAGGAGTCAGTCACTAGGCTACGCGAGCTCAGACTATAAAGAAAATTTAGTTCACATCGATGAAATATAAACTTGCCAAAGTTTCTTCTCACTTATAGCTCCCTTGTTCCTCTTTTGGGGCCCTCTACAATGCTTTTCTTTATATTTTGTGAGAGTATATGACTTTTCTATTCCATAATATAATATTTTATCATGCCTCTCATGGAAGAATCATCTCTTTGCTAGCAGCAAATGTGAACTTGTGATTCTATATTTCAATGTTTTCTTTTCGTGCTACAAATTCGTTGAATATTGTTTGCTCTTTCAAAAGGGTTGCTCGTTTATATATTCTAGCCATCAAGTAGGTAGCTTTGCCCAATTTTCTTATTGTAACCGTAGCTAAGCTATGGTAGAGAACAAAATTCTTATTATCCGAAGGGAGGTGTGCAAATGAAATTCATGAAGTAAATTTTTCTTGTGAGTAGGGAGTGTGCAAATGAAATTCATTACTCTTAGTAATTTTGCACTCATAACTCATAGGCTTGTCTACCCTTTCCTCTCACTTACTACTTCCTGAACACATGAATTTGTTCATCCATTCTCATTTGTGAATGGTGTTGTGTAACTCTATTATTTGAGCCTCCAACCTATCTATAGCCTATAGCGAAATTCATCATACTTCTATTGCCATACTTTGGTACTCTATTGACAGGATAGCATCTCATCAATTTGCAATTATAATTCATGAATTTGCAATTCTAATTCATGAGTTGTTATCAGTCGTTGGAGTTCTAATTCATACTACGACACTTTGTGATGGTGTTGTTGTTTTTTATCAATGGTGGTGTTGGCAATCAAAAATAGGAAACACCCTATCTCTATCACATGTTCATTGTGAAGAATCAGGGGAAATAGAATGGGATGAGGATGCTCTAGGCGATTTGGTGATGGAGGTGGCAAATACAAGAGGGACTCACGATGAGAATCGTCCTCATGGTCCATGGATCATTGTTGAGATGAAGCATGCTATTACTTTTCTTCATGAATAGGTTGTTACTACGACTCAAGTTGTGTTGGTTGTTGTGGTTATATTGGGGAGCTCGAGACTTTCATCTATTGTTGTTGTTATTGGTTCTCTTGTTGCTGACTTTGTTGGTTGAACAGGGGATTGTTGAGCAAGTAGCTCCGAAGGAAGAATGTAAATCATGGATTAGAATGGGGGCAGCAAAATCATTGAGAACAAATGTTTGTCCAAGAGGCCTAGTATGAACACCTTGCTTAACTCGAGCCATAGTATTGTCGATTAGGCAATGGCACTCTTTGGTAATCTTCTGGTGCATGTAGTCTGCCCAACTTACTTATGTGGTGGCGGAAAATCATAGCAAGCTATAGAAGGACTAGCTGATTATGAAATGCTTACCTTGTACAATCAATGCTTCACATAGGAACCATATGATATCACCTTCCCATCCTCTCTCTCTTGCTTGAGAGAAAAAAAGTCGTGGCTGTTGGATTCTGAATTGGTGGACCAGCTCTGTAGCCGGAATCATATCTCACGGGTTGACTCTCGTGATGCTATGGTGCGGAATGTGCAATTCAGTAGCCTTGATCTCCATTGTAGCATGCATACCTACACCATTAAGGTGGATAATCGCCAAGCAGGTGTATGGAAGATAATTCTCCATGGTGCAGAATCTACTAAAAACCAGGCTAGCAATCGTGCAACAAGGAATAGATGAGGAAGGCAAAGAAGGAAGTATATATAGAGTTGGCCATGCAAATTTTAAAATTTTGACTATATTCTGTAGTCGCTCCAAGAACTTGGATGTAGTCATAAATTCACCAAGATGATCGCGACCCTTCTCGGAAACGCATCGACCCAAATTAACATTAATGGCAAACTTTCGAAGGTGATCAAACTTAGAAGATCTATCAGACAAGGGTGCCCATTGGCTCCCCTTCTCTTTGCCATCGCCACGGAGGGGCTTAGCAGACTTGTGGCGCACCAGGTGGATGCTGGTACTATCAAAGGCCTCCGTTTGCCTCACGACCATAGTCAGATCACCATGAGACTTTTTGCCGATGATATGAACGCGTTTGTTCACAATGATAGTGCCAACCTTGAGACGTTCTGGAGGTGTCTTGCTACCTTTTGTGAAGCCTCTGGATCCATAATCAACCACTCTAAGACCGCCTTTAGAGCTATTGTGGGCTCTCAGCCCGGCCTTCTCATTGATCATGGATGTCAAATCATTCCACAGGGCCAAATTTTTCGGCTTCTTGGGATCCCTTTGGGATTTGGCGTCTCTATGGAACAGCGGTGGAACTGGGTGCTGGCCAAACTCGAAAAGAAGCTTAACTATTGGAGAGGTATGCAAATCAATCTTGCTGGTCGTGCGATGGTTATCAACACGTTCCTCCTTTCTTCTACCATTTATTTCCTTTCATGTTGGAGACCGAAAGAGCAAGATCTGTCCAAACTGGATAGTATTTGTAGAAACTTCCTTTGGACGGGCAATCACAATAGAAGGGGGGTGCCTAAAATCAAATGGTCTATCTGCACTAGCCCTAGAGATAGTGGGGGACTTGGTATCCTAGACATTGGGTGCATGGCTAACAAACTGGCAGCCAAATGGATGATTAAGGCTTGGAGCAATGGGGAGGCCTCATGGGCCAAGTTGATCTTCAGAAACAAGAACGAGTTGGCTCTCATGGTTTTCCCAAATCGGAAGAATCTCGACATCTTGACCCTGCTGTTTTCCCCGGTCCCCGTCTTCCCGAAAGGCTCTAATCTCATATGCTCCCTATGGAAGAGTTGGAATAAAGTCAAAAGCTACACAAGAATTAGTGAAGACTGGAATGGGCAGCCGGTATCAGACAAAACGACTCTATCTGGTTTCCGATCCATGGCATCCGGAGCGTGGAACCTTGGAACATTCAAAATGCCAAGAAATTATGGAACAAAGGCTTCAAAAAATGAAAACATCTCTGGAAACATGACACCAACCGCTGGATCAACTTCGACGATATTGACCCTCGCCTCAACATTTCGTACAAAGAATGGAACACTTTGCAAAGCAGATGTCTCGCCTGGGATCGACACAAAACTCGCCTTCTCATGGGACATGACACATCAAGCTCGCTTGGTCTCAAATGGCACAATGGGAATAGCCTATCAAAACTCCCGAACATCAAAGAAACGATTGACTATCAGATTAACCTCAACAAGAAGTGGTGCCTGTCTTGGACGCGGCTTCAGTGGGACATGAAGTTCATGGCTATCTGGCACCCCCTCATAGAAATCAAAAAGTCTGTCCTCTTATGGCAAATTCTTCATCATGGAATCTGGACCAACCTTAAGGCTAGCAAACTTTGTGGGATTTCTCCTTGGTGCAAACGCTGCTACCGGTCTATCGAAGATGTCCCACACATCTTCTATACCTGCCCCAACTCCAACAGACTCTAGCAGACGGTTGGAATGAAAATTAGACTTCAGAAACATCTCAGTTGGCAGCAAGCCCTGCTGGGAGAAGCGATCGGCTGCTCCGCGACCCTCTGAAACGCCATCAGAGGGGAGGTCCTATGGAAAATCTTGCGGGAAAGATGTGCTCTCAACTTCGGTGACTCCCCCAAGGAGTGGTCAATTGAGAAATCATTATTCCTCCTTGGCAAAAGGATTGTCAACTGCAAGAAATCCCCCCCCTTCAAGCATCATCAAGTTCTCCTTTTGATCAATAACAAGCTTAAACCCAAGTGGGCCCCGCATGAGGGTGACGAGAGGGTGATTAACCTTCTTTGTAACGCCATCTAAGCTTTGTTAAAGCTTCCCCTGCTTTGTGGGATTTGGGGGGTCCCGTGGGCACTAGTCCCCTTCTCTTGTACTTTTCTTTCTTTATTTAATTCAAGTCTGTGAGAGTAGGCTAATGCCGAACTTCCTTTATATTAAAAAAAAATTAAAAAAACATGATCAAAATGCATATCAAAGGATTTATGAACAAGGGAGATGGGAATCCAAAAATTATGTTTCTTCAAAAGTCGACCCTATCACCTTCACATTAGAGACTCTCGTTGAACAAATAATTAAGATCCCAATGGTATTAAATTTTGAAGACATTATTATGTTGGTTGTTGAGGATAAGTTTAATGGTACTAATTACTCATTGTGGGAATATCATGTATTGGTAGCAAAAGGGTTTTGTAATATTGTGTAGGCTATGGAAAACTTCCTACTTCAACTCCAAATATAGTTATTGAAGGTGATGCAGATGGCGTTGACGATGACAATCTTCACAATTCCTATTCGCACTATGGTTCCTACTACACCTACTACAAAGTGACTTTATTGGGCTAACAAAGATACTCATGCACATGGATTGATAGCTTTGTCTATCAAATGTGCCATTATCCCTCACATTCGCTCTTAGAAAATAGCAAAGCATGCTTGGGATACACTTACAACTTTATACCAACCAACAAATGAGGCTCGTGTTACTTACCTCCAAAAATAGATGGAGAGTAAGCATATGAATGAAGGATATTCTATGGGTAGTTTTTTGAAAAAGATCAAAGATTTGAAGGAGCACTTGATTTCTACTAAAGAAGTATTTCCATGTCGTTCACCGGTGCAGAATTTTCTTAATGGTCTTCCATATTCATATTGGAATTTTGGTTCCACTCTTTGATTGATGATGAAAGACAATCCAAATGCCTTGGCATTTGAGGAATTAGTCTCTATTTTGTTGCAAGGAGACCATTCCAGACAAAACACTTGAAATTATGTGTCATGCAGATCAAGTTTTCTTAGCTAGTCAAAAGGGCAAAGGAAAATGGAGCTCATCTACTAGTAAGTAGAAATTTACGAATGCGACGCAATTGAAGATCAAAGAAAAAGATGAGAAGAAAACAGAAAAGCAAAAACAATTTTGCAAATACTCTAAGGGAAATGATCATGTCATAAAGAGTTTTCCAAAACTATCTACAAAAGAGGCAAAGAAGAAAGAGATTGGAATCGTTGTCGTAGAGGCCTATACACCTAAAACAGAGTCTGCTAATCTTGTTTAGAATGAAGAATGGGCATTTACTACTTTTTGCGGTTATGGCCCATCTTCTCATGGGCATTGTATGTCTCCAATAGATTCATATGTTTGGTGTTTTGATAGTGGGGCAACCAAACATATTACCTAACATCATAGTTTCTTCAGTTCACTTAAGCCTTCCCCCATAGGGAGTACTATCACGATTCACATGTGCTAAAAACTACTCTTATCCTATAATGGGAGTTGGTAAGATCATTCTAATTTATTATTTCTTGTAGCATTCCATGTCATGGGCTGAATAAGCTCACAGAGTATGCAAAATCTATTAATGATTTAGCATGTGTGGTTCAAGATTCTCAAGGTATCTCATATGCAAATCTTTGGCATGTGTGCTTTAGTCATATGAATTTTACTAGTTTGCTACACCTACAAAAATTTAAAATTGTGTCCTCTCTACCCAAACTTGACGCCCCTTGTAAACATGCCTGTGAAGGTTGTATTTTGGGTAAAATGTAGCATTCCTCCTTCCCAAAAGATGGTTCAGTTCGATCTACTTATAAATTGTAGCTTGCTCATTGTGATGTATGTGGTCCCATGCAGACACCTTCATTTGGGAACTAGCTTTACTTCGTGACTTGTATTGATGACTTCTCTAGGCATGCATGGGTGTATCCATTGAAAGAAAAATTCAAAGTGTCTATGTGCTTCAAATAGTTCCTGGTTTTGAGTAAAAATCTCTCAACATGTAAATTGGGCACCCTCTATTTTGATGGGATGGTACATGTTTTTTTATTAAAGTGCCAAGCACTTGGTGCTTGCTTCAAACCATATAATGCCTTTTTCAACCTACACACTTTGTTTTCATGCCCTTTCTACACAAAACCATGGGGCTGAAATACATACACTTCTTCATGTAAGTCACCATTCAAAAATGCAGTTTTAGACTTACATTCAAAAATGCAGTTTTAGTGTCCAACTGATGTACATTCTAGCCATGATGAGCTTCAAGTGCAATGATACAAACATTGGTCCTTCAACATGTGGGAGCAAAGATCTCATCAAAATCAATGCCTCTCTCTTGAGCATAACCTTTGGCAACAAGCCTCACCTTATACTTTTCAATTGTTCCACAAGCTTAAATTTCAGCTTGTATACCTATTAGTGCCAATTGTCTTTTGCATGGAGACGAATCACATAAAGACCAAGTACCATTCTTCATAATAGCATCATATTTTGATTGCATACCAGCCATCCAACCTTCTCAATTTTGTGCTTTGGCAAAATAAACAGGCTCATTCTCATCACAAATACTAGAGACAACCATTGCATAACAATCTAACATAAAGGATGCACTATGAGATCCTGAACAAGTACAATGTGATAGAGGTGCATCTAAATTTTATCTCTCAAAGTCTGTACCAGCCGTTTAGGCATAGTTTTTGCCTCCTTTATATCAGACCTACTATCAAAAAGTGCATAATGTAAATCTGGATCAGAATTGGAATGATTTGCATCATTGTTTGAAACCCATAAAGTTTAAGAAATTGCCTAATTTGGACCCCCACTTGAACGTCCACCTATAAAAAGAGGCAACAAAGTTTCCTACACATATTTATAGCTAACTGAAGTCTCCTTCGCACATAAGAGTGATGATTGAATTGCATCTTCCAGCAAAACAAAATCATGGCTAACCAAAATGCATTTAGTGTGTGGATGATACAGACATAGTAGAGTTTGCTTTCAGAATTGTATGCAGCAGATATACATTTCACTACTTAATCATCCAGCTTTCAATGTTGATGTTCAAGCATATGCAAGACAAGCAAAGACACATAGATGAGCAATAGATGGTTTGCGACCATGCCAAGAATCATTTGGAATGATCGATTGCATTGCTTTGGTGGGACACATGTTATGTACATATGTTGCACATATAAGAACCTCAAGCCAGAAGCTATCTGGTGAAATGTGACTTTTGACCATGCATCTCACCATCTCCATGAAAGACCTATTCTTTCTTTCTGTAGCTCTGTTTTTTTGAGGTGTATATGACAATGTGTACTGATTTTGTATCCCACACTCAACTAAAAATACATGTCTACTTGACTGCACATGGTTTCGAGAACAGTCCAATTGAGAGCACCTTATATTTTAAGCATGCAGATGATGTACTTCTTATCATTGCTATATATGTTGATGACATCCTGCTCATTGATCCTAAGAGAAGCATATTTCTCAGTTAAGGCTGATTTGTATGCCTCTTTTGAGATGATAGATTCCTTGAATATTGCAATCTTATTATTGCTCCTATGGAAACAGGTTTATGGTTGAGTCTTCATGATGTCGGAGATGCATTTGAGGTTGTTCTCTATCAACAAGTTTTTGCATGCTTCATTTACTTATGCGCAACTTGGCCTAATATTCAATTTGTTATCTCTCAAATGGTCAAGTTTATGCATTGCCCAAGTGTTAAGCATTAACATGTGGTTAAGCATCTCTTTTGCTATTTGAGTGGCAGTTGACTACTTGGATTGTTTTACCCCAAGGGGGGATCATAATCGCCAGATTTACATGCTTTTTTGGACACATATTGGGCTACTTGTTATGATGCTCATGTGTCCACCAGTGATTTTTGCTTCATGCTTGATAGCTTATGCAGATCTTGGTTGAGAAAGAAGCAAACTACTATTTCCACTTCTAGTTGTGAGGCTAAGTATAGGGAAACTTTCACAATGACTATGTGTGGCTCAGATGCCTTTTGGTTGATTTTGGGTGTTGGTCAATCTTCAACCACCACCATCTTCACTAATAGTCAGAGTGCATTGGTAGTTGTGAGGAGCCCTCTATTCCATGCTCACACAAAGCACATTGAGGTGCACTATCATTAGGTCAAGCAGAGGTTCTTTGCTAGAGAGATCAATTTGGCTTATGCGCCCGCATGAGATAATGTTGTAAAACTTTTCACAAAGGCCCTACCTAGGGAGAAGTTTGAAGCTTTACGCAAAGATCAGGGCTTACTTCATTTCATGGATTGATCTCTTTCCATGTAGCTTGGCCCTTCCTTATACATGAGTGTCAGCTCCTTATTCACTAAATCACTCCTAGGGGGGATTTGTTGATATATTTTGGTAGTGATGTGTGTGAACACACAAGATCATCTCTGCACTTTTTTCCCTCTAACCTTAACAGTTGGATTATCCTTGTACATTCACTTGATAATACATTCAATATTTTTTCATGCTCTAATATTCTTCTTCTTCCTTCTGTTGTTCATGTGATTCCATCGGTCTCAAACTCCAACATTAAGTCTTGCATAATCACATGCAAAAGCATCCTAGAAATCCATGAGGAGTTTCAACAATTGATTATGGAACCATTAGACTAATCTTGCACATATTTGAATAGGTTGGAGATACATTAATGTCCCTAATTGAAAATTTCTATCTTTTCTTTGATAATGATGATTGGATTGGATGATGTAGTAGGTTCATCTTGTTGATTACTAGAAATCAGGAGTAATTTTTCTTTTTTCACATTATTATCCAAAAAACTCAGTGTGGTTGCAGATATTGGATTGGGATCTTGTGTCATTACATCTAGATTTACGAATGCATCTACCACATTCCAAAGACTCATTTTTCATGTGCTTAAAGCATTCTTGTGAAAGAATTTAGAATTTTATGTGGATGACTTCTCCACTCATCCTCACATAAGACGACCTCACATCCCATAACTCACACAAATGTTCAAAAAGTGTAGAGAATATCAAGTGTATTTGAACCTAGAAAAATGTGTTTTCATGGTTAGGGAAGGTAAGATCTTAAGTCACATTGTGTCAAAGAATGGAATACCAACAGATGAAGATAAAGTTAGAGTTATACCCAGATTACCGAAGCCTAGAACGGTCAAGGAAGTGCAAGCTTTTATGGGTTATTATGGATACTACTGACGTTTTATCCACATGTATGCAATCATTGCAAAATTCTTGTACAAGATTTTGACAAATTTTGAGTGGAATGAAGTTTGTGAGAAATCACTCATTGAGCTAAAATGGCATTTGTATTCAGGCCCTATTTTAACAATGCTAGATTGGAATAAGCCATTCCATGTTCATGTGGATGCTCCAATTTTACTATTGGATGTGTTCTAGCACAACCAATAGGTGCAAGAGACATAGACCTTCCCATAGCTTATGTGAGTAGAAAATTGAATGTAGTGGAATGGAATTACATAACCACTGAAAGAGAAGTGCTAGGCATGGCCTATGTAGTCAAAAAGTTTCAAAACTATTTGCTTGCAAATAAGTTCAAACTTTTCAAGCCTTATTATACTTGGTGAACAGACCTTGCAATATAGGTAGATTAATAAGATGATTTCTCTTGATAATCGAATATGATTTTGAAGTAGTTGTTAGGAAAGGTAGGACCTCTTCTAGGCTTACTTCAAGAGAATCTATGCAAGGTGTGTTAGATGAGCTTCTTGATGCATATTTGTTCAAACTTGAAGTAGCTCCAAATTGGGCAAAGCAATTAGTTTCTATTCTCACATTTGGACCCAAGAACCCTGTAAGGAATTGAACTCACAACCTCTTGGTTAGGAATGTGATGGGCTAACCACTTGCCCCAAAAGCCATGGTTGAGGATTACTTCCTAATCCTCTCTCTTAGAGCGTGGTTCAACCATCTCCTACTAGGATTATGTTACATTCTTCCCCCCTTGGTCGATCATTGTCCTCAATGATCTACTCTTGTATCCCTCTAGCCTCGGTGATCAGTCTCTTGAACTCCCTAGGTGCCCTTGAATTGATGTCCCTCAACCTCGCACAGTTTCTTGAACCTTGTTCGCAACCTTGGTCTCTTGAACCCTTGCTCTCAACCTTGGTGTCTTGAACCTTCTTGTTCGCAACCTTGGTGTCTTGAGCCCTTGTTCTCAACCTCAGTCTTGAACCTTGTTCTCACCCATGCTTGGTATCTTGAACACTCAATCAAGTGCCACCCAAGGATTTTCAAGGAATTCACACTTCCAAGCTAGCTCATTTGAAAGTTCGTTCCGAGAGCTTTCCAACGGTATATTACACGCCTCAATCCGACCTACGGATTGAGAGATACACCCCAATCATTGTAAGATGCATCCTTGAAACCGATGCGCGCTCCTTCCACAATTCCTACCCTTTCACATAGAGGATGCCCAAGCGCCTTTTTTAGAGGCCATTGGGTCATTCCACCTTGCCCAAGCCTACTTCCTAGGCTCTGATACCAATGTAAGGAATTGAACTCACAACCTCTTGGTTAGGAATGTGATGGGCTAACCACTTGCCCCAAAAGCCATGGTTGAGGATTACTTCCTAATCCTCTCTCTTAGAGCGTGGTTCAACCATCTCCTACTAGGATTATGTTACAAACCCTATAGTATGAATAAAGGAAGAGGAAGTAATTAGGTCACAAAAATATTACATCCTTGCAATAAGTATATACAAGCAAGAGAATCAAGGAATCTTAACTTCTTGCAAGGAAGAGGAAGGTTATGAAAAATGGTTGCAATTAGCACACATAATTGCACTAGGGCAATATCACTTGAGGATAGAACCCTACAAGCACTAAATTGATTAGGCATGTATCGGTCAATCATGGAAGCAGATGTTTATAAGTTGCTCAAGAATTGTCCATCTTGTATTAGCATGCCTCTAATTGAATAGGAAACTATATATCGAGTGTCTCTAATACCATATTAGAGTAGTCATCTAGTTGACTTTCTAAGAACAAGAATGTTCCCTCAAGACATGAACTTAGTGCGACAATGGAGTCTAAAGCAAGAAGCTCAATACTATGCACTCATTGATGATAGTCTATACAACTGTGGAAGATATGGACATTTAAGACTAGATAGACAAAAGTGATCATTTAAAGATTTTAAAACTTCAGAAAGGTGTTGCAAGTGGGCACTTTGGACCTAATCATGGCATCAAAGTCATTCTATTTTCAGGTCTTTGATGACCTACCCTTCATATGGATGCACATAGCTATGTGAAGAGGTGTGACACATGTCAAAGAGCTCAATATCCTATTCAAAAAGATGAGATTCCATTGAGACCCATGATGGGAGGACATGCATTCTCCAAATGGGGTATAGACTTTGTAGGTCCTATCAACCTCCCAGCAAAAATCTCGCATGTGGAATACATCATTGTTACCACACGCTATCTTACCAAATGTGTAGAAGTAAAAGCCACTAGAAAAATTGATGCACAAATTATGGCAAAGTTCTTGTTTGAGAATATGTTCATGAGGTATGGATTGCCTATAGAGTTGGTAAGTGATAGAGGAACTCATTTCTTGAAGGTAATCGAATAGCTATTACATGATTTCATGGTGGTTAACAAGAAAGCATCACCATATCACCCACAAGTGAATGGATAAGCTGAAAGCATGAATAAGATCCTATGTAACATATTGATGAAGCTCAGAGATAAAAAATGTTTTGATTGGGACAAACAATTACATCACAATCTTCAGGCATACCGAGTGGCCTATAAAATGGTGCTCAATGCAAAACCCTTTTAGATGTTGTTTAGTCATAACATTGTGCTTCCTTTAGATTTCTTGCTACCTACACTAAAGGTCACACAAGAACATCAGTGGGCACGCCATGAGCTATCTTCTAGGATAATGGACTTAGCGCACTTACGAGAGACTCAACTAAGAGAAACAACAAGTATATAGGCAGTATAGAAGAGCCAAGGATTATTTCAATGCACATGTGAAAGACAAAGGCATGAAATTTGGTGATTTAGTATTGGTGTAAACTTTGAAACAACATGCTCATAAGTTAGAAATGCAGTTATGGAACCATGATTATAAATAAATTTTTGACAAGCAATGTAGTGCAATTAGCCACTTTAAAAAGAGATGTAATGCCAAATTACACTAGTGGATGCAGAGTCAAGCTCTACTGTCGAGACATGAACTTACAAATGAATCCAATTGAGGCTTACCTTGTAGGATTAGGAGGTTTAGAAACCCCTCGCATTGGTGAGGTGGAAGTTCCTATCCTAATACAAGATGTCCCCTTGATAGTAAAGCTATTAGTTTGTCATGATGAAGATCTTATAGAATCTTTGATGGGGCCAAGATTGGATGAATAATCACAGAGTTGATATAAACCTCCAAAGATGTCTTCTTCAGGTTTGGTGAATAAACAATTGTATCATGATAGAATTAGAAACTCTTGAGACCCCTAGGCAAGAATCATTTGTAGATCCGAAGCATTCTGGGAGCATAAGATTGGGTTCTCTCAAGCTTTCCAAAGCTAATCCTATAGTAGAGTTCAGGGCTCTCGGGTCTTCTAATTCTCAACCTATCATACAGCTGGAGACTCTTGGGTTATAACTCCACACATGGTGCATGTATCCCTAGTTCCATTGTGCGAAATGCCTCACCCCCTGATGAACAAGTACTGTAAGTTTTGGAACTCCCTTATTTTCCAAAGATGAGTTTCGCACTATTAGTGGCACTAGAGACAGAGGAGGTCAGCATAGATGAAGAGGGAGTATGTGAAAAGAGAGAATAAGATCAAAGGCCCCCACAAAAAATTTTCTTCATTGATGTTGTTCAAAAAATATCAATATCATCATAATGATCAACAATGATTTTAATAAGTACACTTTGTATTATAAAAAAGTCCAATTTTGCAACTTAGTGGTCCATTTTTTGCAATCCAAGGAGTTTTCGAGCTTGATGAGCTTAGTTAGAATGTACATGTTGAATTTCATATTTTTTGAAGATTGTTTGATGCTTCAAAAGTGATTTAGGACATAATTTTTCATGAGAGAGCTCATTTTGGGGGTTAGCTAGTTTGAGTTGTGAGCATCGTGAGAGATATTTTGTAATTTGAGTTATGAATAGAAGTATTTCTCCTTCAATTGTCTCTTCCATTGCCTCTTGCATGTGTGTGTGTGTGCATGCATTTTCTTGCTTCTCACCTTCACGTTCATGCACATCACTCATTCATGGTCTACATCTCCACATATTCATAATTAAGGAGGTGAATCTCCATGATGTGATACTCATCCCTGTAGATATCAACACCAAATTTGGCACCGTTGTCAAGGAGCATGCTCAAGGACGAACATGTGATGGTAAGAGTTTCAGGAGATCAATATTGGAAGGTAAGTTTTCAAATTTTTTGCAAGTTTTTCACTAATTTTGTGTTTGTTTACCTCATCTTCACTTTCCCTACCTCCATCCTCCATAGCCACACCATCATCTTCATTGAAATTTTTTATTTCCATATCTACTCCCCTTTCCATCGTTTACATCAATTGCTAGAGTGAGAAAGAGAGAGTGTTTGTGTGTGTGAATCATTTTTGCATGCATTTGAGTTGTTGTGTAGATTCTACCTCCATTTTAAGCTCAATAACATGCATATGTAAGATTTTGTGTATTTTTTTAATTTCACGCCCATCACCTTGGCCTGTCATGGTGAAGTTTTTCACATTGCATCTATAGTGTATTAGAAAGCTCCTCGGTGCCTTTTTGGAGCACTAGATGCTTGAGCAAAAAGTTAGAGTTTCTCAATCCGTTGCGATAGACCCAACCAATTGTGATAGTCCCAACCCCTCATTTCAAGGCACCTCATCATGACAGACCTAGATCATTGCAATAGACTTAGCCCATTGTGACAAGTCACCTCATCATGATAGGCCTAGCCCATCGTGACAAGGTACCCCATCATGATAGGCCTATCCCATCACGACAAGGCACCCCATTGTGATAGGCCTAGATCATTTTGACAAGGCACCATATCACAACAAAGCACCCCATCGGGCCTAGCCCATCATGATAAGGCACCCCATTGCAATAGGCCTAGCCCATCGTGACAAGGCACCCCATCACAACAAGCCTAGCCCATTGCAACAAGGTAACCCATCACAACAAGGCACCCAATCGCAACGTGCCTAGCCCATTGCAACAAGGCACCCCATCACCAGAGGCCACTTACATGGATAAAGATTATGATTTTGAAAGTTGCCCAACATTTTTCCTATTTTTGAAGATTTTTTGGTGCTTTAGGATCTACGAAGCTTTCAAGGCAAGCAGTTGTGAGTGCCACAAGACTCAAGGCATAGAAATAGTGCTTGGGAGAGATTTCTTGGGCATCAAATGGCATACAAAGTGCTTGCATTGAGGTTGGAGATGCATTAAAAAACCTCTTTCATTTCGAGCACAAGTTAAGACATATTGCTAGTAGTTGAACATAGGATAACGTTAAGAAGGCAAGTTCAAGACACTTAAAGAACTCAAGTGCAAGATCTAAAGTTAACACAAATGTGACAATACTAAGGGAAAGAGCCTAAAGCTATGACACAAGGTTGAGTGATACAATGCAAGTAGTTCCATATGAGTATACCTTGAGACAAGATAAACATTAACAAACATTAAAAAAGAAGTAGTAATTGGTACTTCAAAGAATGTTGCAAATGTGTGTGTCATCGCCATTTGACAGATCATAAACTGTACATCTGTCATCAACAAATTTCAAAAACAAGCCAATCTTGGCTAATCCAGAAACTAATAAGAGATTCTTCTTTATCTGTGGCACAAACAAAGCATCTGACAAAGTGAAATAACTACTGTCAGCAGTAGTCAAAATGATAGGGGCAGACTCGAGTGAAGAGAAGAAATTACGCTGGGAGGTAATATGTTTGGTCGCCCCACTATCAAAGTACCAAACATCTGAGTCTACTACAAACATGCACTGCTCATGAGAAGATGGTTCAAAACTACAAACAGTAGTAAATGCCCATTCTTCATCTTGCACAAGATTAGCAGACTCTATTTTTGGTGTAGAGGCCTCTGCAACAACCATTCCAGCCTCCTTTTTCTTTGCCCCTTTTGCAGCCAGTTTTGGACAGTTCTTTATGATATGATCATTCCCTTTACAATACTTGCAAAACAATTTCTGCTTTTCTGATTTCTTCTCATCTTTATCTTCCTTCTTCAAATGTGCAACATTTGCATATTTCTCCTTACTAGTAGAAGAGCTCCATTTTCCTTTGCCCTTGTGACTAGCCAGGAAAGCTTGATCTGCAACACCCATAATAGACCTGTTTTGCCTAGACCAATCTTCCTGCAATAGAACAAAATCTAAACCCTCAAATGACAATGCATTTGGATTGCCTTTCATCATCAACAAAAGAGTAGAAGCAAAACTCTGATATGAATCAGGAAGACCATTCAGAACGGTCTGCACAAGTGAGCTATCTGGTATAACCTCATCATCAGAAATCAACTATTCCTTCAAGTCTTTGATCTTTGTTAGAAAACTGTCCATAGAATCACCTTGATTCATGTGCTCACTCTCCAACTGTTTTCGAAGGAAAGCAACACGAGCCTCATTCCTAGCTTGGCACAATGTGGTAAGTGTATCCCAAGCATCCTTAGCTATTCTACAAGAGCGAATGTGAGGAATAATGGCATGTTTGACAGACAAAGCTATCAATGCATGTGCTTGGGCATCTCTTCCATCCCAACAAATTTGCTCTGCACTAGGTGTAGCAAAAACTGCAGGAATATGCATAATATTATCATCTTCGACACCTTCTACATCAGCTTCAATACCTGCAGTTGTAACAGTTGTAGGTGTGATAGGACATTTTTCAACACCTTGCACAATGTTCCACAATCCTTTTGCAACCAATACATGTCGCATCATATACGCCCACAATGGGTAGTTGGTACCATCCAACTTATCCTCAACAGCCAACATACAAAATACATCACTGTTTTCAGCCATGGCCGGTGACTAAAATACCTTGATGCAAAAAATTGACTGTATCTCAAAAAGTTGAACAGATATGCCCAGACGAGTTCTGCTAACCCTGTAGTAGACTTCAAGACCCTTACATTGGCGAACCGAAATAGGTATATACCTTTGGCACAAAAAGATGAAATAGCCTGCATAAGCACTGCCATAGTGCATTCGGAGGCCGAAACGAGCTCATATCGCAATTTCAACACGATAGAGTGAAGCAGTTGTGATCTCTAAAACACCCTGAGTATGCTCACCAAATTTTGTGCGAATATGAGACTACAACCGAAGAGGTGTAGACGATGCCCTAGATGAAGCGACAACCTGCTTTGATACCAATTGTTGGAGTTAAACGTCTACGGAAGCATGCGAACAACACAAGGAAGAAGAAGAAGCTTGGAGCTCAACACACAATACTGAATGTATTACTAGAGAATGTACAAAGATAAGTAGCCCATTAGGGTGATAGGCGTATATATAAGGGGGGGGGGGAGGAACCTCCTAAAGAGGGAAAAAAGGTCCTCGACAGACCTAGAGTGTTCACACACATCACTAGCTAAATATATCAACATCTTATATATACCTTCTGGTGTTTGTAAATAGGTAGTGCCTGAACTACCTGTGGGTCGTTCCATGCTAAAGGAAATTTTTGAATCACTCATTTTCAAACTTAGCATGTAGGGATAATCACAGAGTTGTTGGGCCCATGACCTAGTTATGTAATTGACACTATCCTCAGAGGATCTGATGCTTTGTCTATCCCGGCCTAGGTGTTTACCTGATCTAAGGTCCATAAACTTTGTCCATTAGTCCCAATTCTCTCAAGTACAATGTCATTGCAATGTTATTTTACATCACATGCTTATCCTCAAAGCTTGATCTCTAGCAACAATGCCAAATTTGGTGTCACTCTAGTGCAATGATGAGTATCAACATGAGGAGATTCACCTCATAATTGTCAATTGGGGAAGCCGTAATGGTGGTATGAAGACCATGAACTAGTGAGAATGCAAATGTGTGAGTGAGAAGCACACCAACATACACACACATACACACACATGCACACACGATGAGACAAAGAGATGGATAAATGGAATCTTTCATTAGCCAAAAAATAAGATTACAATGTTTTTTGTTCACTTCAATTCCCAAAATGACAACCTCAAAAATGAGCTCTCTAGCTCTTTTTATAGTTTTTTACTAGCTTTGGCCTTGTCTACACCTAGTGTCCAACCTAGTTAAAAATTAGGTTCCTAAGCTATTTTGGAGGCTCCAACAAGCTCTAAAATTTAAAAAAATTTGTATGTACATAGTTTTAAAATTCTTCAAGTTTGAGGATTCCTCGACTTGAGAAAAATGGAGTTGGGATTGTCAAAAAGAAAATTTACAATGGTGTCTAGTGATCAAAATCACTATTTCACAAGAATTAGGACTTGGAAAATCGATAGGCCTAGTTGTTGGGTCTTCATTGACTTCTTATCTACTCAATCTTGATTGGCCTTTGCTCTTTCATGAATTTCTTTGACTGGTTTTCGGATGCTTCCTTGTCTCATCAAGTTTCCTGAACCTCCTTTGGGCTACTTTCAATAGTGTGCTAAAGAGCATATCATATGTGAGTGTTCAAAGAATCCAACCAATGCCTCTAAGATAACTCCAATCAATGTAATAGGCCTTTTTCAAAGATCAAATGGTTCTCCACCCATCGTAGTGCTTATTCAGGTAGTGACTAGAGCTTAGGCTTTACAACAAGCCCAATAGGGAAACCTAGAGAAACTCTAAAAGATGAGCGAGATGGGAGAGTCAAGTAAAAAGAACACCAAAGTGTGGGAAGGATCTAGGGAAAGATTTAAGAGAAAAGGTAACAAGAAGTTGGTTGAACTAGAAGGAATCTTGAAATAAACCAAGGTGAAGATCATAGAATTGATTTCTTAGGATCCGGAAGGGACCACATCCCTACAAAAGAACGGATGTGTCTCAACAAACCCCATCCCAAAAGACTTAGATGTAATGTTCAAGGCCTATCAGGCTAGATTGAGAGAAGGAACCAATGCAACAGAACTAGACAAGATTTATCTTAGAGTAGACCTGCGGATAGAAAGAACAAAGCTATGCATGAAAATGGCAGAACTATCATAGGCTATGTTCGAGGCTAGTTAATTTATTAATCACATCAACCTAGCAAAACTAGATTTGCACTTCCATGGATTGTTAGAAAGATTAGAGTGATTGACATCTAAATCTAACCACTTAACACATATGGAGGCTCATTCCTTAAGAAGCAAACTAGTAAAATTCTTATCGGCAAAGTCACATTTTTCTAGCTCAACAGAGTGTGGAATTTCTTCTTTAGTCAATAAGTATTCAAAAGGATTCTTGAGAGAAATTCAAGAAAAAAAGGGACCATGGAGCAGATGACTTCACCGTGCATCCAGGAGACAGATGATCTTCACAATCAAATTTCTCAAGACATTCCCTCTATATATGGAGAGCAAGAAAATACACAATTGAGTGAATGATTAGACTTTGAATATAATTGCTTATAGGAATTTCCTCATTTCACAAGCCCTTGAGAATCTAAGTCTATTTAGATGAGAGCTCCCACAGTCATGGTTAGGAACAAAGATCCATTTCTAGCCAAGAATATGAAAGTAGTTAAGAACACTAAAGTGCAATGCTATCTCACTTTAGAAGAGCTACTTAAAGTCAAACTTGAATTGTGGAAGCATACAGCAAACCAATTGCTAGATGTTGATAGATCCCACTCTTTTGTAGGATTGCAAAAAAAGTGCTCGAGGTACCCATAGATAAGATAGGATATATGAACAAACGAGAAGAAGGAAACATGTATCTACCTACCATATATCAAGGATATATGATGAAAGCAATATTAGACTTAGAAGAATGAGTTGCCATTGCCACCACTTCCTTATGGAAATGTTGGGACAAGCCAGCTTTAAGTCCCACAGAAATGAAGCTACAAAGGGTAGTTAGACATATAGAGAAGCCACTAGGATTGCTAGAAGTAAATACTCTCACATCTTGTGGTGTAGGGTTTGAGCACACCTTTGCCACGTGCAAATTTGGAAAGAACCATGTCTATAGGATGATTTTGGGAAGATCCTTTATGAGATAATTACAAATAGTGCAAGATTGGGGAACCAATTCCTTGTACTTACAACATCTGTGGGTAACTACAAAAGTCAATCTCAAAGACTATTCTCATAGAGATGTAGCACCCCTGTAATGGAATGTTATCCATAGAATGCCAGAGGATACATAATCAGTGCATTCCATAGGATCAGAGCCCTCATCAGTGCATGAGGATACACATTTATGGATGTGTAAAGTTGCAGCAAAAGAGGAGAAGAGGCTAGAAGCTAGAAACATAGGTGTCATGGAAAATCATAGATCAATTCAAGACCTAGCATATGGGCTTATGATCTCTCTAGATTAAGAATTTGAACCTCACAGTTGGGCAGAGATATTAACAATGATGGACATAGCGGTGAACAAAGAACAATGGACCCCCCATTGCGATGAAGATGGCTACAATATTTCAATATTCATGATGGAACCTATCATGTTTTTATCCATCGTCAAGGAATGTGAGCCTCGTTTTGATGTATTAGTAGAAGCAAGTGACAAGGATTCAAAATCCATCATCATAGAGCCTTTTTGCACCTAAAAAAAGTACCTTTATTTGGTAGAAGCTAGGAATCAAGATTAGGAAGAACATAAGCATGAGGAAATGTTAGTTGCTCAAGTAGACACCGAGAGTGAGAAGAAGAAACAAAAGAAGAAGCACCCCACACAAGAAGAGGAAGAATCCTTATTTGAACTACCATAAAATTTCAAGAAATATGAGATAGAAGATAGAAAAATTACGGATATAATGACTAAAAGAGATGATCTCATAGGAAAAGAATATGATAATAAGGAGAAGAAGGAGAAGAAGGAGAAGAAAGATGTACCTACATAGGACATGATCTGAGTGACGAAGAAACTTGGTAATACATATTGTATTGTGTTGTTCTCCAAGCTTCTTCTTCTTCTTCTTCTTCTTCCTTATGTTGGTTGAGTGCTTCTGCAGACCTCAAACTCCAACACATAAACATGTGAAATATTGACTAATGAAGGTCTTTTGACAGACATTAGATACTTATTATTTGATCTAAAGCAAGCACCAACGATCAACTATTTATGGGCCTATTACATTCTATTGTGATTCCTACTTTACCACTGCAAACGAACATTTGAAGAAGTCTTTCATATGGGTTTCTTTCAACAAAATAATAGTGTAATCTTGGGAAAAATACTAGTCATATAGATGCAGTCCCTTGCATTAACATGATACAAAAAAGTATCAAGTTTTTCTTAGGAAATTGGCACTAAAACTTACATAGACAAGGTAGCATATTCCTAGGAGGTTCTCATGAGTTGGTGTTTGCATCGTTCTTGGCACTTAATGTACTTCTATGTGCAGCAATTTTGCTTATATGTTTATTACAACTTGTTTATAGTCCGTTTCAGTCTATCTGCTCCGTGATTTTAGACTTTGGTGAACATACCTTATAACATTCAAACAAAGCTACACAATGCTACAAGATTGCTTAATTTTGTCGTCTGATTGAAAGTTATGTGTGTTTTTTTAATGCATGCGTATAAGTGGTATCTAACTATGATTAAGGGGTTGATTAAGGTTAATCACTGACTTTAATAGTCCGCTCACATCTATCTCAAGGCTTCACTTGAACAATACTCCTAGGATTTACATTTTAAAGTGTCTTTTCTCTTAATTACGACACAATAGAAAAGGTAGCAAAAGAATACACAAAGAATGTATAATAGTGTTCAACGACAATTTACTACAATGATACTCCAAAATTAGTCAAAGTGGTATGATGAGATCAAGTTTATTTCTTCTCAAAAAAGTTGAAGAGTAGTTAGTTAAAGCTAAAGTGAGAGTTGTGCTTCATGATGCACGTTTACAATCAAGCCTCATGTTTTTTTCTTTTGGATGATGTAGAAAAAGAGGCCTTAAACCATTGTTTCTTTTAAGAATTCAAGAAAGTATGGGAATCCAATACAAGGCTACAAATCTGCATTAATTTTTTTTGGGGAAAAATCTTCCGAGTTTTTCATTGGATTTGTAATTTACATAGATCCTCCATATTTGCATCTAGTAAGCCACAAGGTTATTTTCATTGTAAAAAGTTAACTATTTGCATCAAGTCTGATTAATGAGCATCCATATAGTGGTTTGATCTACCTCTCCAATGGTGGTTGTAGTCATTGAATTTGATATTTAATGAGTTTGTAATGGTTAAATGGTGTTCAAGTAAGTGGTTTAAACAACTGTTATGAATACTTTGGAGTGTGATGAATAGTCAAAGCATCTCTTTCACTTTTAATTTTGATGTGCATGTGAGTGCTTTCAAAGTTCAAAGGTTTCTCTTTACTGAAGTTCAATCTACCACTTGAAAACATGTGAGGTATTCTTAAAGTGAAGTTGAGTTGACAACGTTCTCCATAGTTATAGTACCAAAATCCATGTCCACAAGCATGGCCTTGTATATAAGCTCACATGCCACTTATTCAAGAGAATATGCCAAACAACCAAACACATGCATATGACTAACCATAGGTTTATGTCCATTCCAAGCCTCATAAGGAGTGATGACTCTCAATGCTTTCGTAAGGTAGCAATTCAACACATAGTTTGCACACGTGACCCCCTTTCATCCAAAACTTGTCAGGAAGATGCTTTCTTTTAATCATACGTCATGTCATTTTAAGGAGTGTTCTATTTTTACGTTTCTCAACACCATTTTGCTTAGGTGTATATAGCATTGTACATTGGTGATGAAATTCATATTTCATGAAGCAAAGCATTAAACTCATGTGATATGTATTCATCACCACAATCTATGCATAGAATCAAAAGCTTGTCTCTAGAAAATTTTTCATCCATAGCTAAAAGAATTTTGAAGCAAGAAAATACCTCACTCTTTGCTTTCATAGGATACACCCATGTATGGTGAGTAGCATCATCAATGAAGGTAACAAAATATAAACATGTAGTCTTGAGGGGACCACATACATCATTGTGAAGAGGCTACAATTTTCTTATAGTGTGTGCATGACTATCTTCAAGAAAAAAAGCATGATGCCTTTTCCCAAGAATGCAACCTTCAATAGATTCAAGTATTGGAAAAACTGAAAAGTTGAATTTACAGCCCAAACACTAGCCAACAACACTTGCAAGTGTTTTTCAATTCTGTTCTTTTGACCTAAAAATGTGCCAAACTTGTGGTGGCTACTCCCACCACAACTGAAAGCCTTCCAAGAAACCTATAACAAGACTCAAAAGTTGAAAATTCATCAATGATAGCTAAATGTACATTGCCAAGGAGACATAACCTCAAGTGAATTTATCTCCAAGATTGATCGTTGGACCAATCTTTCCACCTTTGTAGTCTAAACTATCCCAAAACTATGGAATGAGCTTTTAATTTTCCCCAATTTTTCACCCAAATAAACTCTTAGAAAGTCGATGCAGAGAGCCCAAGAAGTCGATTTGAGGGCTCCAAAATAATTTTAAACTTAAGTATATTCATTCCTACAATCAATAATCAACTAGGGCTTAGTGGTAGGAAAAAATATTGTTAAGTGGTCCTTGGGGGGAACACTACTAGAATCAGTGATGTCACGGGAAGTGCTAGTGCTTTGTCTTCCTTTATCATTGAAGTCCTTGTTGATATATTTAGGTAGTGATGTGTGTGAACACTCTAGGACCGCCAAGGCACTTTTTCCCTCTTTAGGAGGTTTTTTCCCCCGGCTTGTATATATGCCTATTGCCCTAATGGGCTACTTATCTTTTGTACATTCTAGTGGTAATACATTCAGTATTGTGTGTTGTGCTCCAAGCTTCTTCTTCTTCCTTGTGTTGTTCGCAAGCTTCTGCAGACGTCTAACTCTAACAATTGGTATTAGAGCAAGTCGTCGCTTCATCTAGGGCATTGTTGACACTCCTCTGATTGCAATCTCAATATCGCATGAATTTTGGTGAGCATACTCAAGGTGTTTCAGAATCAAAACTGCTTCGCTCTATGGTGTGGAAATCGCAATCTGAGCTTGTTTTCACCTCCAAACGCACTATCACAGTGCTTGTGTAGGCTATTTCATCTTTTTGTGCCAAATGTAATACCGGTTTTGGTTCGCTAGTATAAGCGTCTCAAAGTCTGCTACAAGTTTAGCATAATTCATCTGGGTAGTTCTATTCAACTTTTTGGGATATAGTCAATTTTTTGCATCAAGGTATTTTAGTCACCGGCCATGGCTGAAAGTAGTGATGTATTTCGTATGTTGGTTGTTGAGGATAAGTTGGATGGTTACAACTACCCGTTATGGGCTTAGATGATGCGACATGTATTGGTTGCAAAAGGACAGTGGAAAATTGTGCAGGGTGTTGAAAAACGTCCTATCACACCTGCAACTGTTACAACTACAGGTACTGAAGCTGATGCAGAAGGTGTCCAAGATGATGATATTCTGCATATTCCTATTCGTGCTACGGTTTCTATGGCACCTACTGTAGAGCAAATTTTTTGGGATGGCAGAGATGCCCAGGCACATGCATTGATAGCTTTGTCAGTCAAACATGCCATTATTCCTCACATATGCTCTTGTAGAACAGCTAAGGATGCTTGGGATACACTTACCACATTGTACCCACCTAAGAATGAGGCTCGTGTTGCTTACCTCCGAAAACAATTGGAGAGTGAGCACATGAATGAAGGTGATTCAATGAACAGTTTTCTGATAAAAATCAAGGATTTGAAAGAACATTTGATTTTTGCTGATGAGGTTATACTAGATAGCTCACTTGTGGAGACCGTTCTGAATGGTCTTCCTGATTCATATCAGAGTTTTGCTTCTACTCTTTGGTTGATGATGAAAGGCAATCCAAATGCCTTGTCATTTGAGGAGTTAGTTTCTGTTCTATTGCAAGAAGATCAATCTAGGCAAAATAGGTCTCTTATGCATGTTGCAGATCAAGATTTCCTAGCTAGTGAGAAGGGCAAAGGAAATCTTGACCCATCTTTGACCCATCTTCTCATGAGCAGTGCATGTCTGTAGTAGACTTAGATATTTGGTACTTTGACAGTGGGGTGACCAAACATATTACTCAAGTAATTCGATGGCGATGCACCACGGTGTGCTCTCTTTATCGAGAGCTCCACGACAATATCCTCGGAGTAGAAAACAGATTCCTAAGGCCGCATATGGTACTCCACACAGAGACTGCAGAATACGCAGAAAACATAGTACACATGGAGCACGAAGACAGACCACTTAAGTCTTACAAATGCGGACGAACTTACAGTCTCTGGCTGACCAAGCCACTATATGTTTTATTAAAGAACATATACAAAGAAGTATCCGGTGGCCATTTGGCCTTTCACATGGACACTAACGGTAACAGTCTCCCACTAAAGGCCAATATGGCCAAAGTAACTATGGGAGAAAAATAAAGAATGATAAAGAATACCTGAGTGTAAGTATACAAACTATACCTCCCACGTGATGGGCATGTTACACAGTATACAAGTGATTGTGTAAGACCAAGAATCAAGTAACCCCCATCAAGTGACAACAGTGTCGAAAGCTATCCTGTGGTAGAGCTTTAGTCAAAAGATCTACAGCATAACCTTCTCAAGAATAATGCGCTCAGTGGCTAAGCAATCTCTAATGAAGTGATATCTCACCTCAATGTGCTTGGTCTTTGCATGATAGACCAGATTCTTAGCCGAAGCAATGGCACTCTGACTGTCACTGAGCAAATGAGGTACATGTTGAGGTAAACCCATATCACAAGCAAGACAAGAAAGCCACAATGCTTCCTTACATGCCTCACTTGCTGCAACATACTCTACTTTTGTCGTGGAAACAATTGTACATTCTTGAAGACGAGATGTCCAAGAGATAACACCTCCAGCAAAATGAAAAATGTACCCTGATGTAGACTTACGATTGTCTACAGAACCAGCATAGTCAGAATCTATGTAACCAATAATGGATGCTTTCCCTCTACCTAAGCATAGCCTTGTCCTTAGTGCCACTCAGATATCTCAAAATCATCTTGATTGCTTCCCAATGTTTCTTGCCAAGATTAGACATATATCTGCTCACAACTCCCATTGCAAATGCAATGTCTAGTCTCGTAGCTGCTACCATAGCATACATGAGACTACCAACAACAGACTGATAGGGAATTTTGGCCATGAATTCCTTTTCCTCATCTGATTTGGGGCAATCATCCTTGCTCAATTTCACATATGTGGGTAAAGGTGTACTCAATGCCTTTCCACCCTGCATATTGAACCTGTAAGGTACTTTGGCTATGTACTCACTTTGAGACAAATATATGCATCTTTTACTCCTATCACGAGTAATGCGCATGCCAAGAATATGTTTGGCATCCCGCAAATCCTTCATATCAAATGTCTGACTCAACTTCTTTTTGAGAATTGACAAGTCATAAGAGGACTTCCCAGCAATTAACATATCATCGACATAAAGTATCAAACATATCAAGCTGCCATCTGAGCATCTCTTTGTGTAGAGACAATGATCCTCATTGCTTCGAGAATAGCCTTGAGACTTCATAAAAGCATCAAACTTTTGGTACCATTGTCTAGGGGATTGTTTAAGTCCATACAAGCTCTTCTTGAGCTTACAAACTAGAGTTTCCTTGCCAGGAACTAGATAACCCTCTGGTTGTTCCATATAAATCTCATCTGTAAGATCTCCATGGAAGAAAGCAGTTTTCACATCCATTGGACTAACTCTAAGTCCTCCATTGCAATGAATCCAAGCAACATGCGTAGGGTAGTCATCTTGACCAATGGAGAGAAAATTTCATCAAAATCAACACCATGTTGTTGCTCAAAACCCTTTGCAACAAGTCGCGCTTTATACTCGGAGAAGCACTATCTGATGTGAATTTTGTCCTATATACCCATTTACATGGTAAAGCTTTCCTGCCATTTGGAAAGGGTACTAAATCCCAAGTACCATTCTTGTGAATAGAATCCAATTGACTCTTCATGGCACGCTCCCACTTGACATGATGCTCTGTCTGCATAGCCTATTTGTAGCAAGAAGGCTCATCAACATCTATTAGCATAACAAAATCTAAGCCTGGAACATATCTATCAAGTGGGTGTGAGACACGTGTAGAGCATCTCAATGGTTGCTCAACAGAAACATGTGCAGACTGATCTGATCGGACATTCTCTTGAACATCCCTATGTGCAGCATTTTTATGCATGCTAGCTGGAGGACTAGTATCCTCAAACACCACTCTTCTCACTTCAACTTCCTTAATGGGTTGTTTATACATCTTAGACTCATTGAAAATGACATCACTACTTCTGAACATTGACCATGTTTCAGGATCCCATAAGCAATATCCAAGTTGTCCTTCTCGACCATATCCAAGAAAAATGCATTTCTTTGACTTATGGTCCAACTTTTATCTAAGACTCTTGGGTATATGGACATATGCTTCACACCCAAAAACTCGAAGATGATCCTAATATGGTGGTTTCCTTGTCCATAACTCTTGTGCCACTTTTAGACCTTTGGCAGTACTAGGTGAAAGGTTAATCACATGAACTGCAGTCAATACTGTGTCTGCCCAAAAGCCTTGTGAGAGGTTTGCATGATGCAACATAGAAACTACTCTATCTTGAATAGTTCTATTCATCCTTTCAGCTACACCATTCTCTACTAGGATATAAGGAGCTGTAAACTCTCTACGAATCCCTCTAGACTGACAGAAAAGGCTAAATTCATGTGAGGTATATGTTGATATATTTAGGTAGTGATGTGTGTGAACACTCTAGGACTCTCAGGGCACTTTTTTCCCTCTTTAGGAGGTTTTTTTTCCCCCGGCTTGTATATACGCCTATTGCCCTAATGGGCTACTTATCTTTGTACATTCTCTAGTAATACATTCAATATTGTGTGTTGTGCTCCAAGCTTCTTCTTCTTCCTTGTGCTGTTTGTGTGCTTCCACAAACATCTAACTCCAACAATTGGTATCAGAGTAGGTCGTCGCTTCATCTAGGGCACCGTCGACACTCCTCCATTTGTAGTCTCAAAATCGCACGAATTTTGGTGAGCATACTCAGCGTGTTTCCGAGATCAAAACAGCTTTGTTGTATGGTGCCGAAATAGCAATCTTAGCTCGTTTCGGCCTCCAAACGCACTATCACAGTGCTTGCACAGGCTATTTCATCTTTTTGTACCAAAGGTATATACCAATTTCTGTTTGCCAGTATAAGTGTCTCGAAGTCTACTACAGGTCTAGCAGAATTTGTCTGGGCAGTTCTGTTCAACTTTTTGAGATATAATCAATTTTCTGCATCAAGGTATTTTAGTATTCCGTATCCTGGCTGTGAGGATAAGTTGGATGGTACCAACTACCCGTTATGGGCTTATATGATGCGACATGTGTTGGTTGCAAAAGGAATGTGGAACATTGTGCAACGTGTCGAAAAACGTCCTATCATACCTGCAACTGTTAAAACTGCAGGTACTGAAGCTGATGCAGAAGGTGTCAAAGATGCTGATATTCTGCATATTCCTACTCGTGTTGCGGTTTCTAGTGCACCTACTGTAGAGCAGATTCGTTGGATGACAAAGATGCCCAGGAACATGCATTGATAGCTTTGTCTGTCAAACGTGCCATTATTCCACACATTCGCTCTTGCAGAACAGCTAAGGATGCTTGGAATACACTTATCACATTGTACCAAGCTAGGAATGAGGCTCATGTTGCTTACCTCCGAAAACAGTTGGAGAGTGAGCACATGAATGAAGGTGATTCTATGGATAGTTTCCTAACAAAGATCAAAGACTTGAAGGAACAGTTGATTTCGCTGATGAGGTTATACCAGATAGCTCACTTATGCAGACCCTTCTAAATGGTCTTCCCGATTCATATCAGAGTTTTGCTTCTGCTCTTCGGTTGATGATGAAAGGCAATCCAAATGCCTTGTCATTTGAGGAGTTAATCTTTGTTCTGTTGCAAGAAGATCAATCGAGGCAGAACAGGTCCATTATGCGTGTTGCAGATCAAGCTTTCTTGGCTAGTCAGAAGGGCAAAGGAAAAATGGAGCTCTTCTACTAGTGAGCAGAAATCTACAAATATCAAAAAAGCAAAAACTGTTTTGTAAGTACTGTAAAGGGAATGATCATATCATAAAAAACTGTCCAAAATTGGCTGCAAAAGAGGCAAAGAAGAAAGAGGATGGAATGGTTGTTGCAGAAGCCTCTATACCAAAAACGGAGTCTGGTAATCTTGTGCAGGAAGAAGAATGGGTGTTTACTACTGTTTGCAGTTTTTGCCCATCTTCTCATGAGCAGTGCATGTCTGCAGTAGAATAAGATGTTTGGTACTTTGATAGTGGCGCAACCAAACATATTACCTCGCAGCGCAGTTTCTTCTCTTCACTCGAGCTTGCCCCTACAGGGAATACTATTACATGCGCCAACAATTCCTCTTATCCTGTTATGGGAGTTGGTAAGATCATTTTTACTACTGCTCATGGTAGTTCTTTCACTTTGTCAGATGCTTTATTTGTGCCAAGGATCAAGAAGAACTTGTTATCAGTTTTTGCATTAGCCAATATTGGCTTGGTTGTGAAATTTGTTGATGACAAGTGTACAGTTCATGATCTGTCAAATGGCGATGTGATTATTGCTTCTGGCATTTTATGTCGTGGGTTGTATAAGCTCATAGACTATGAAAGATCTGTAAATGATTTCTCAGGCTATGTCAGATGCAAAGCTTTGGCATGCACGCTGTGGTCATCTGAATTTTGCTACTTTGCTACACCTGCAAAAATCTAAAATGGTGTCCTCTTTGCCCAAGCTCGAGACACCTGGAAAACATGTTTGTGAAGGCTGTATTTTGGGCAAAATGCAGCGTTCCTCATTTCCAAAAGATGGTTCAGTTCGGGCTACTCGGAAATTGCAGCTTGTACATAATGATGTCTGTGGTCCTATGTAGACACCCTCTTTTGGAAATTATCTTTACTTCCTGACTTCATTGATGATTTTTCTAGGCATGCATGGGTATATCCATTGAAGGAAAAGTCTGAAGTGTTCACGTGCTTCAAACAATTTTTGGTTTTGGCTGAAAATCTGTCAACACGTAAAATGGGCACCCTCCATTCAGATCGAGGCGGGGAATATATGTCTTCTGATTTTAATGCATTTCTGGCTAAACGTAGGATAAAATACCAGTGTACAGTGTCGTATACACCTCAACAAAATGGAGTTGTTGAATGGAAGAATAGGTCTCTCATGGAGATGGCGAGGTGTATGGTCAAGAGTCAGGCTTACCACATAGTTTCTGGCTTGAGGTTGTCATGTGTGCAGCATATGTACTGAACATGTGTCCCACTAAAGCACTGCAGTCTATCACTCAATATGAGGCTTGGCATGACCGCAAGCCATCTGTTGCTCATCTGCATGTTTTTGGTTGTTTGGCATATGCATTAGAGCCTGAACAACATCATAGAAAATTGGATGATAAAGCAGTAAAATGTATTTTTGTTGGGTAGAGTTCTGAAAGTAAAGGCTATCATCTGTATCATCCACAGACTAAACGCATTCTGGTTAGCCGTGATGTTGTTTTTGTGGAAGATGTTATTCAGCCATTGCTTTCATGTACTAAGGAGACATCTGCTAGCTCCAAAGACATGTATGATACTTTGCTTCCTCTTTTTACAGGTGGACAGTCTAGTGCTAGTCCCAATGAGGCAACTTCTCAGCCTTTACAGTTTTCATGTGATGATGCAGATAATTCCATTTCTAATGCAGATGTACACGATGCACTTATTGATGAGAGAGTTGATATTGAGCAGGCAAGAACTATGCCAAAATGGCTGGTGCAGACTTTGCGTGACAGCAAATTAGATGCACCTTTGTCATATGTACTCGTTCAGGCTCTCATAGTGCCTCTTTTGCATCAGATTGCTATGCTATGGCTGCATCTAGTCTCTGTGATGAGAATGAGCCTATTTCGTTTGATGAAGCACAAAATTCAAAAAATTGGATGACTGCTATGCAATCTGAATATGATGCTATAATGAAGAATGGTACTTGGTCTTTATGTGACTTGCCTCTTGGCAAGAAGGCCATTGGCACTAAGTGGGTATACAAGCTGAAGCGTAAACCTAATGGTACAGTTGATAGGTATAAGGCTAGGCTTATTGCAAAGGGTTATGCGCAGGAAAGAGGCATTGATTTTTATGAGACCTTTGCACCTACATGCCGTATGACCACTGTTCGGAGCATTTGTGCACTTGAAGCCCATCATGGTTGGAATGTACATCAGTTGGACATTAAAATAGCATTTCTGAATGGTGACTTGCATGAAGAAGTGTATGTTTTTCAGCCTCGTGGCTTTGTGCAGAAAGGGCATGAAAATCAGGTGTGCAGGTTAAAGAAGACATTATATGGTTTAAAGCAAGCACCACGTGCTTGGTATGAGAAGATACATGCATGTTTGATTGCACATAGTTTTGAGAACAGTCCAACTGAAAGCACCTTATATGTTAAGCAAGCTAATGATGTGTTGCTGATCATTGTTGTCTATGTTGATGACATGCTGCTCACTGGTCCTATTGAGGAGCATATAAGGCTGATTTGCATGCCTCATTTGAGATGTCTGATTTGTGGCATTTGCATCACTATTTGGGCATTCAGTTTATGCAAGTTGATGGTGGAATGGCTTTGTGTCAAACGAAACATATTGACACATTATTGCAACGTTTTGGCCTTAAAGACTGTAAGCCTATTGCCACTCCTATGGAGACAGGTTTACGATTCAGTCTTCATGATGTTGGAGATGCATTTGATGTTGTTCTCTATCAGCAGGTTGTTGGATGCTTGATTTACTTATGCATTACGCGGCCAGATATTCAGTTTGTTGTCTCACAGATGAGCAGGTTTATGCATTGCCTAGGAGTCAAGCATTGGCAGGCAATTAAGCACATCTTTCACTATTTGAGTGGTACTCGGCTACTTGGGTTGTTTTATCCCAAGGGGGGATCACTACTGCCAGATTTGCATGCTTTTTCTAACTCTGATTGGGCTGGTTGCTATGACACTCATGTGTCCACTAGTGGCTTTTGTTTCATGCTTGGTAGCTCATGTATATCTTGGTTGAGCAAGAAGCAGCCTACTGTGGCCACTTCCAGTTGTGAGGCTGAGTATAGGGCAGCTTTCACAGCTACTGTTGAGTGTGTGTGGCTTAGACGCCTTATGGCTGATTTGGGTGTTGGTTAGTCTTTTGCCACCACCATCTTCACTGACAGTCAGAGCGCATTGGCAGTTGCAAGGAACCCTGTGTTCCATGATTGCACTAAGCACATTGAGGTGCATTATCATTATGTGAGGGAGAGGTTCTCTGCTGGGGAGATCAACTTGGCATATGTGCCCACGCAAGAGAACATTGCAGACCTTTTCACGAAGGCTCTGCCTAGGGAGAAGTTTGAAGCTTTCCGCAAAGCTTTGGGCTTACTTCCTTTTGTGGAGTGATTTCCACATAGTTTGGCACTTCCTTGTACATGAGTGCCAGCTACTTGTTCACTGCATCACTCCTAGGGGGGGATTTGTTCATATATTTAAGTAGTGATGTGTGTGAACACTCTAGGACTATCGGGGCCCTTTTTTCCCTCTTTAGGAGGTTTTTTTCCCCCAGCTTGTATATACGCCTATTGCCCTAATGGGCTACTTATCTTTGTACATTCTCTAGTAATACATTCAGTATTGTGTGTTGTGCTCCAAGCTCTTCTTCTTCCTTGTGTTGTTCGTGTGCTTCCGCAGACGTCTAACTCCAACAGTATACTCACCCCCATTATCTTAATGTAAAGCCTTAAGCTTAGTTCCTTTTTTAGTCTCCACTGATGCAAGACATTTTTTAAAGGTAGGGAATACCTCATCCTTTGATTTGATAGGATATACCCAGAATTTTCTAGTAGCATCATCTGTGACAAAGTAAAGAGAACCACCTAAGGACCTAGTGGGCATAGGACCACACACATCTATATGGACGAGATCTAAAGGCTGAATTGAAGAGTCAATGTGCATTCTATGCACATTTCTGGTTTGCTTTCCATATTGAAAATGCTCACAAAATGAAAAATTAGAGAAAGATAACACAGGTAAGTAGCCAGAATGAGAAAGATTTTCCATTCCACTACGAGATATATGGCCCAAACGACCATGCCAAATACAAGCCATAGGCTGTTCAGTAACAGCTAACAAGTGTTCTTTCTACGATACAAATAAAGGATAAAGTGAGCCATCTTTGCTTCCTTTTGCAATAACCATATTGCCCTTTGATATATGAAAGGACTGAGCATAGAAGACTACCTTGTAACTGTTAGGCCGCCGGATTGGCACAATGTAATTTTATTTTTTCATATACCGCACGTACCAAAAGGGCGTAGCAAAGCGATGTAATCTTTTTACCCATTAATGAAGAGACATTACGGTGTTCTCCAGAGAGGAGGAGACAGGAATCACCAGACTGTCTGTCTGGGCGATTTGCGATCTTACGGAGACGCTGTGGTGCAAAATTTGCAGATATTTGGAATACTGTTAAGTCTGTTCTTATTCAATTGCCGTAATTTACTATTAACATAGTAATATTGTCTTAACATCAATAAGTTTGTTCGATTGTGTGATTGAACAATTGCACGATAATCTATTGTGTGAGGATACCGTAAATGGAGGATTATAACTGTGAAACAGAAGTATTGCCTTGACGTATAGTTACTGTGTGATTAACTGGTTAATTGGGAAAATTAAGTAAAGGGCCTCTGCATTGCCATACCCCTACCATCCCCAAGAACCCAAAAGAAGCGACTAGACCGAAGTCCTTTTAACACTGGTGCCGTCTGTGGGAAGATGGCAATAGATTGAGAATAATCAGTAAAGGTAGAACAGTACGCAAGGCAAGCGGTGCAGAAGTGATATGTGCCGGTTACTCGGTCCGGCGAGTCATATCCAAAGTATAGAAGAGACCAGCATCCCTGGGAAGTTCCAAATCTATTAGGGACACCCCCAGGTGATAGAAGTACAGGTCATTTAAGCCAAGTGGTAGAAGGATCGGAGCCAGTTAGCAGTGACTCCGGTGCCAGTTCGGTGACACATGATGTGATTCCGATACTTTCTGAAGAAGGTACAGTAACTTCTGGGTGTACAGAGACACAGTGCGCAGTTAGCGCGACGCTATCTGGTCAGAATTCGACCATTTTTGGTGATAAAGTTGTGTTACCGAGTGAGACCGCCTCCGGTGAAAAGATAACCTGGTGCGGTGAAACTACGATAAGCTCCGGTGGAATTCGGTACTGTTTGGTGGAACTTTGAAATTTTTCGGTGATAGTGCGGTACTACCTGGTGGATCTGTATTACGTTCACCACTCTTCGGGGCAAGCTTACCTAATTTTGATACCAAAGTTGAGGACAGGCTATTTGATTTGGAGATAAGTAAGAGATTCAACGCCATTTTCGAGCCGGAAGGCGAGCAGTCTGACAATACAGATTCTGAAGGACAAGAGACACCTCCTCAACAGATAGATAACAACAACACTACTTACAATAGCACTATGAGTGGTTCACAGTCTCAGCAGCAGACACCCCCACAACCGCAACCGCAGTTTCAGCAGCAACAACAGAAGAAGCCGCAACCAATTATACCAGTTCGACCGGTACCAACAGGAGTGACTTACACCAAGTTCGGTGGATTTTCGGGTGATGACCCTGATGCACATGTGTGCACCTTTGAGATCAGTTATGCAGTATTAAACCACCCACCCGACCCGGCGTACAAGGCCATTGTGTTTCAGGCCATGCTAGTCAATGAAGCAACGAGGTGGCTAACAGAGTATGATATTAATCATTTTGGTAATTATGATGAGGTAAAGAACGCATTCCTACAAAGGTTCTGGTTGAAGAAAAATCATGCCGAAATCTTCGACTATTTGTAGAACAATCGGTAGAAGCCGCATCAGACTGTTCAAGAATACGCAACATTGTTTCGAACTCACTTAAGGCAGTTGCCTCAGGCACATGCTAATCTACCGGACGATGTTATAACCCAATGGTTCATTAACGGACTGAATCCACAGTTGAGACAAATCATAATCATTCGTTGTGTGGTGCTGCCACAGATGCGAACCAATCAGTCGCAAGGATATAGGAATTACCGGGGTCAGCGGAACACCAATTTCAATTCAAATCGATGGCAGGCGGGTACCTCAGCGGAAGGTATCTTTCTTCCACCCCCTCGATGTCATTTTTGCGGCGAGGTTGGCCACATCTGTAGATTCTGCAAGGAAGCAGCAGAGTACGAAAAAAGGAAGAAGGAGCGACAAAATCCAATGACCAACATGGTTTATATTTCACCAATCGAGTCACAAGTACCTGTCATGCAGACAAGATCGGGTAAGCAATTGCAACCAGCAGCTGAAGTGTTCGAGTCGGGCATCCATGAGCAGCAGCGAATGTTTGCAAAGGCTAGTCAATGGACAGCTAAGGAGCAAACTGTGTTTCCTGATCCGATTCCGGTAACACAGGTCCCTCTGCCACAAGCAAGATCGAATGAACAAAATTCTGCCCCAACAACACTAGAATCATCATCAAAATCGGTGCGAATTAAGACCCAAACAGATCAGGTATGGGATATCCTATCTAAGGCTTCCATCACACTCCCTTTGGGACAGTTGGTCGCCTTAGTGCAGGGAGTAAGGCAGCAATTTCAACAGCAGGTTAACCTCGGGCCTTCATGTACTCCAGCGATTGCCACCATACAACTGGAAATTGATTCTACGGTGGATCATTCCGTCCCATTGATCACCGTCTGGCATAAAAACCAGAAGATTACCCAAGTGTTAATTGATGGTGGGTCTGGTGTGAATATTGCAACAGCAGCACTCTACAAGAAATTGGGTTGGACCCAAATTGAACCCGTACAATTTTTTGTACGAATGGCAGACCAATCCCGAGTCCATCCGGTGGGATTAGTACATAATATTCCTATTACCTTGCAGGGCACCACATTTAAAATGACTTTTGTAGTCCTAGAATTACCAGAATCCAGCCTCGACTACAACTTACTTTTCGGTCACCCATGGCTCAAGCAAGCCAAAGTTGTACAGGATTGGTCCGCCCAAAACTTAATTTTCAAAGACCATCACCGGAAATATGTAGTTAGATTGGATGCTATGCAACCCTGTGATCTTCATGCACGACCATACGTAGCGGAGCCGGTCCATATGTTGGATGGATTATCTGATGATGAGGAAGAGGCGTTCCTGAAGACCAATAAGGATCTAATCTCATTAAGTACTGTCTACCTCCAGTCGGTAGTAGACAAGTGGAGTCCGGCAGCTTGTACGGTCGTACCAGTGACCGGAGATGCGGAAGCAGATGATAGCATAGCTATGGATGAAGCAACCTTACATCAACTATTGCAGCCAACTGATGATTTGGTAAAACCTCGACAATTTTATGTATCGGAAGATCAATTAGTAACATATAATTTGGGTGACACGGTCAACCCGCGACCAGTTAAGATTAAGGAAGGATTAGCAGAGACATTCCAAGATGATTTGGTTCAACTCCTGCGTGAATTCTCCGATGTTTTTGCTTGGGATTATAGAGACATGAAAGGTCTTGACCCGCGGATTTATCAACATCGGGTAGTGCTCAAACTGGAGGCGAGGCCAATCAAACAATCTAGTTACAGAATGAACCCCAATTATGCAGCACAGGTCAAAGCAAAACTTGATAGGTTATTGCAGGTGGGATTCATTGTGCCAATTGAGCATGCTGAGTGGATATCTCCAATAGTGATCGTCTCGAAGAAAAGTAAACAGTTGTGTATCTGTGTTGATTACCAAAAACTGAATGCTGCCACTGTACCGGATCCGTTTCCTCTCCATTTTCTCGATACAATGCTAGATCGGGTAGCAGGGCACGAAATGTATTCTTTTCTGGATGGGTACAGTGGATATAATCAAGTGAGGATGGCGGAACAGGACATACCAAAGAGAGCTTTTATCACGGACTGGGGTGTTTATGCTTGCACTGTAATGTGGTTCGGTTTAAGGAATGCCCCGAGTACCTTCCAAAGATGCATGTAGGAAGTCTTTTCACCCTACTTATCTACCTTTATGCAAGTATATTTGGACGATTTTTCCTTATTTGGCAAGACTTCGGCGCACCTGTATCATTTACGGTGCTGCTTTGAAAAATGCCGAGAGTACCGATTATGCTTGAATCCAACCAAATCTGTTTTTGCGGTCTCCTGTGGTAAACTGCTCGGCCATATTATCTCTAAACAAGGAATATAGGTCAATCCGGATAGAGTAGCAGCCGTGTTGGAGGCACCAGTCCCAACGACACCAAAAGAAGTTATGTGCTTTCTTGGTCAAATGCGATGGCATGGTAGGCACTTACGGTGGTTAGCTCACTTAGCAATACCACTTAACAGGCTTATGACCAGCGCTCCACGACAGTATGATTGGACACAGGAGTGCCAAAATGCATTTGATCGTTTAAAGGTTTTATTGACGCAGGCCCCAATTTTGCAACCATCTGATTGGGAACGACTGTTCCATGCCTTCGTGGACGCGTCAGATATTGCGATTGGTAGTGTCCTAATGTAGCAAACTGACAAATGGTTTCAGCCTGTCTATTATGCAAGTCGCCGCTTAGCCCCTGCCGAAAGAAACTACTCAGTGATCGAAAGAGAGTGTCTCGGATTGGTGTATTCTGTTAAGAAGTTTCGACATTATTTGTTGGGCCGTAAATTTACTTTCCATGTAGATCATGCTGCACTGGTGTACTTGGTTCGACAACAGCATTTAGGTGGTAGATTGGCTCCCTGGGTTTTACTGTTACAGGAGTTCGATTATGAAGTTATTCATCGACTCGGCACAACACATGCCTTTGCGGATTTTCTATCTCGATTGGATTCTAGTGAGTCTCCGGTAGGGGTTGATGACACTACATCGGCAATTTACATTACCGAGCCGACTATTGAAGAATCTGCAGAACCTCTTGTTGCTCCTACATACTATTACGTTACTAACTTTTCTCACTAATGGGTGTCTCCCTCCTCGTACTCCCCCTACTATGCGGCAGAAACTTGCAGTTTACAGTCGAAGATTCCAATTGCTTGTAGGTCAACTGTATTACATGGATCATATTGGTGTTTTACTTCGATGTATCCCTCCACATGAAGCAGAATCGGTTATGGCTATGGCTCATTTAGTATCCTCTCGAGGACACTTTGCAGCTGACCTTACTCACCGAAAAATTTTGCAAAATGGGCTATGGTGGCCTACAATGTACAGAGATGTGGTGCACTTTGTGCAGCAGAGTGATGAGTGTCAACGGTATAGCCTTTGCAGTGACACTTCTTTCCCCTTAAACCTGTTTTACCTTTGGAACCCTTTCAGAAGTGGGGTCTCGATTTTATTGCCCCAATAACACCACCAGCGACCCTCACCAACAATCGATACATATTGACTTGTACAGATTATGCCACTCGGTGGGCGGAAGCTTGGGCTTTACGGTCTACCACAGCTGTTTTGGTGGCTAAGTGTTTAATGAAAGATGTCTTCCCGCATTATGGATTACCTCTGGAGCTTGTGACGGAGCAAGGAACACATTTTGCCAACAACTTAATGCAAGTGCTGACTCAAACTTTTCAGATTATGCATAAATTTAGCTCACCGTACTATCCACGTGCTAATGATTTGGCTGAGAGTACCAATAAGACTCTGTTGAATATGCTCCGTAAATTGATTTTGGAATGTCCGGAACGTTGGGAACAACTACTACCTGCAGTATTATGGGCGTACCGGACCACGTACAAAGTAGCTACTGGTATGACCCCATTCAAGCTTGCTTATGGTATAGAAGCTATTGCGCCAATGGAAGTTGTGATACCGAGCCTACGAGTTGCCTTGGCTCAGAAATTGCTGCCACAAGAATCTTTGCCCTTTCAGTTGGATACGCTCAGATCATTGGATGAACAGTGCTGGGAAGGTTTCATGACCCTTCAAGAAGTTCAGCTTCGTCAAGCCCGTACTCATGATCGCTTTCTCAAAACCCCTATATTTAAGATTGACCAACTCGTCTTATTCTATAATGCCAAAGCAAACAGATCGGCCGGAAAATTTAAGTTACGATGGTTCGGTCCATACAGAATTATTGAACAAGTGGGACCCGCTAGTTTTTGGTTGGCCACCTTAACTGGAGTTCCCCTTCCAAAAGTGATTAATGGATCTAAGCTTTGCCCATATCAACCACCGGCCGATAACCGATGATGTGTACCTCGTCTTTTTCACATGTCACTTATTTTCTTTTTATCCCCGTATTTCGGTTGATCACATACCGTAATCTCCTCGTTTTGATATCTAAATATGATTAATCGCCACCCTGTGTTATTGTTTCTGCTCCTGCATGCATGCCGTAATTATGACGGATATCTTTCCAATATCGCGCGATGATTAGAGTTTTCGACCGCCTAATGTTGCCTGTGTGTCTACTTAATCTTGTTTCTTTTACTGTTAATCGCTATTGTGTTGGTGTGCTTGTGCGTTATTTCTTTTCTGTGTTCTTGTGATTACTCATGCGTGCCATGGAAGCTCTCACGAATGTCGCCACCTTCCGTGCAGGACTCACTCCTAAAGTGAGTGAGTATTTGCGCACCCGTGGTCTTTTGGCCTTCGCTGAATTGCCTTGGTATTCAGTGGAGTGTCAACCATTCTATGCGCAGATCATTTCTGCCATCGCCTCTACACCGGCTACAGAGCAGTGTTGGCCTATAACCTGTTTACCATCATGAGTCGTTATTACTTTAGCTTCGTTTGCCGATGCCTTTCGACTTCCTCAGGAAGGATTGGAGAATGGTCCACTTCTTCCCGTAGCCACCATGAAAGAGTTGTTTCCCAGGCACTCATCTAATGAGTACGCCATTCTGTGTAGACCCGAATCGGAATGTACAGCTCTGCAATTTTTAGTTTCTATTTTGAACTTACAAAAATGCACCTATGGTATCTCTCGCCCCTTCTATTCGATGATAGACATTGCGTCTCGTGAAACTGTCAATTTCACATCCTTTTACTTCCGGCGCATTCATCGTGAATGTGTCCCGGTTATCAAACAAGTCACTAAGGGTGACCTTCCACGTTCTCGTCTACCCCATATCCTCACTTTTCTCTTTCCAGCAATCCAAGCTGCGCAACCCCCTCCAACCGCTCCCTTCTTGTTGCATCAAGAATCTACTCAAATGCTCGAGGATGAGGAAGATGATGATGCATACCTGTTGCAACTTTTTCGCCAAAAATGAAGATGTGTGAGCCCCTCTGGCAGTCATGTGCAGGGATCAACTGTTGGCCATGAAGATGACGTCTTCCATGACACTACTACATCCATTCATGTCGATTCTTCCGTTCCTTCTTCTCCAATTAAGCAGCAGGAACAAGATGCCCACATAGAAGACTCTGAAGAAGTTTCTTCTCGGGAGGATTCTCATCAGCAGAATCAAGAAGCTGTGAAGGAAACTGTTGCAGAAGCTCTTAACAAAGTGATTGTCATGGTTGAAGCTGTGATTGACAGAACTGAGGCGACAAAACAGAATCCAACCGGTCTAATCTTGTTGCCGAATACCCTTATCCCACTTCCTCCACCAATGAACCCTGTTGAGCCCATTGTCCCCGTGGATCCTGTTGTTCCCGACGCACCCGCTACTTCATCTTCTTCTCCCGATTACTCTCCACCACCTTCCCCTCACCTATTATCAGCCTCTTCATCCCAGCCACTTCCTGTTCTTCCTCCTCCGACTATGATGTTCCATGAATTGGAGTCTATGGGTCGTCTCCTGATTCAATTCTCTCAGCAGTTACCTCTTCAAATGAAGCTGGCAACCGATAATATCAGACAGGATCTGCAAGGCAAAGTTGATTTGTTAGAGGGAGATATTGCTCCGTTGCAGGAAGAAGCTAATGCAGCCAAGGCAGAGAACCATGCCCTGCAGGTGCAACTTCAACAACTTCAAACAAGGATCGCAGAGCAGGACACCTTGATTGCCCAACAAGATGTTGCCCTTGCTGAGTTGAATGAAAAGGATGCTCTTTTATCCGCTCGCAATGAAGAGATCAAGCAGTTAAATCAGCTGGTACAAGATAAGGAAGATGCTCGTGTGGAGATTGGAAATCTCTTGGAAGAAACTCGTGCACAACTGGATGAGGTCGTGTAGAAAGGGCTAGAAATGACGGACTTAGCCATTCAGAACATTGAGGAATTAAAGCTATTCTCTGCCGAACTATTACAGAAGAGTCGAGATTTGGACGCATAGACAGCCCGGACAATTCAGATAAAGAAGGAGATGGCAGGTATTATGAAAGAAAGGGATGCGTATTATAAAACCATCCAATACAAGCTCAGGAGTTGGAACGCAGAGAAAAGCAGCTAGGAGCTCAAGCAGAGAGATTGTCTCGAATTGATGGTCGAATTGCTGATATGAGATTGAGTCGAGATGTAGCCATTGCCAATGATTTTTATTTGCAAGAAGCCTTTTTGCAGATGCAGACCGATGCTTTGATGAGTCAGGTTATTGCGACGAGTTTAGTACGAACTGACGCACAGTTGGTGGATCCAGAAACCTTAAAGCTCATGTTGGATTCATTAAAACAGAAAATAACTAGGACTTTCAAATTAGCTAGAACCCTGTATATACAAGGCATCGTCGATGAGCCTTAACTTTACTTTCTTTGCGGGTTCGAGTCCACCGTGCATGCCAATGTTAGGCCGCCGGATTGGCACAATGTAATTTTATTTTTTCATATACCGCACATACCAAAAGGGCGTAGCGAAGCGATGTAACCTTTTTACCCATTAATGAAGAGACATTATGGTGTTCTCCGGAGAGGAGGAGACGGGGATCACCAGACTGTCTGTCTGGGCGATTTGCGATCTTACGGAGACATTGTGGTGCAGAATTTGCAAATATTTGGAATATTGTTAAGTCTGTTCTTATTCAATTGCCGTAATTTACTATTAACACAGTAATATTGTCTTAACATCAATAAGTTTGTTCGATTGTGTGATTGAACAATTGCACGATAATCTATTGTGTGAGGATACCGTAAACGGAGGATTATAACTATGAAACAGAAGTATTGCCTTGACGTATAGTTACTGTGTGATTAACTTTTTAATTGGGAAAATTGAGTAAAGGGCCTCTGCATTGCTAGACCCCTACCATCCCCAAGAACCCAAAAGAGATTAAAAGCGACTAGACCGAAGTCCTTTCATAACCAAGGTCATCAAGTTGACCAACTGACATCAAATTGCATGATAATTGAGGTACATGGCGTACATTATGCATAGTAAATTTTGAACCATCAATTAACTTCACAAGCACATCTCCAATCCCCACAACGTCACACTGGTAAGAATCACCAAGTCTCGTGGTACCAAGAGACTTTGCTACATAATTAGAGAACCATTCTTTGTGTGGAGTCACATGGAAAGAAGCACCAAAATCTAGCAGCCAGGTGTCGGAAAGAGAATCAGCCATAAGTGCCTCAGTTGGCACAGTACTATCAAGTGTCAACACATTAGCATCATCAGAAATAGCATTAATTTCTTCAATCTTCACAGTCGAAGTAGATGGTGCAGGTAACTATTTAACATGCCCATCAACATTCTGTCCTTTACCTATAGCATTCTTTAATGCATAACAATATTTCTTCATATATCCTTTCTTATGACAATAATGGCATTCCATATCCCTCTTCCTTGATTTACTTCTACTCTTATTCCATTGACCATTCTTTTCCTTGTTCTTGCTCCTGCCACGTTGCTGATTCTTTCCTTGGTAAGAATCAAGAACATTATATGCATCTCCACTTTGAGTGCCAAACATAGATTTTTTACGAATCTCCTCACTCAAGAGTGCTCCACATATGTCATCATAGACGTCATGCGAAGGTCATATAATTTTCTTATCACATACACTTTATTTGATGTCGTCTCTTTTTCATATGTTTTGCATAACTTCTTCCAAAGCTAATTTGCACTTTCACAGTCTAATACTATAAAGTAAACATTATCTACAAGGTGCAAGTGAATGGTAGATCTGGCCATTTCATCTAACTCATCCCAATCATCTTCATCCATGTCAGCAGGTTTTTTTGAAATCCCATTTACTGGCTTCCATTTCCTCCTTTGAATCCGCACATCTTTAATCTGATTCTTCCATAGAGCAAAGTTTGTGCCATCAAATTTTTGGATCTCAAAATGGTCTTTGCCCTACAAGTTATAGCTCCTCCTCGGAAGACTAGCACTAGACCCTGATCCACCGTATGTGCCTGAGACCTGTGATGCCATGATGGTAAAGAACTGAATAGAATGATAATGGAGCTAGAAGAGTCCGAACACCAACGAATAAGTGTATCAAGGAGTAAATCGACCACTATATAGTTGACTAAACAAAAATCTAGAAAAATTTTGCCAAAGTATCCTCTGCAAAATGAGCATATGATTAGTGTCAAAATATCATAAAACTGCAAGTACTGACATGTTTTCTTGCATAGTGAATCATTGACTCCACTGCATATAACCAGTTACCCAACAGAAGCCAACTAGGCTTATCGAGCACCTATGAACAACTATCATACATCTCCTATGGCGAGGCTGGGGAAGTCTTCCACCTGCATCCCCGAAGAGACCCGACATCTGGGTGTCTCCCAGTTAAGAAAACCTCACCACGACCCTCTTTATCAAACCTAAAAGGCTTTATGCAAAGAACGTAACCGTTATATCAATGACCACATGGACGTACATAAGCGGTATCCATAGAAGCATACATGGTGTGTATGTGCTCAATATATGCAGTAAACTGACACTAAAAGGCTAAATACATAGCCCAAAAACTAGCCAATAACACCTACAAGTGTCTGTCAAATTTGATGTTTTAGTCTCAAAAAAACTGCATAAATTTTGCAACAACTGCTCCCACCAAAACTGAAACCTTTCAAGAATAAGTTCTATGAGTCTGGCTGAAAACAGCCCCAAAAGGTTGATATTTATTGTCAGAGAAGTACAAAGAACACTCTTCTTGATGTTCTTGGATCTGTGTGAAGAGAACTATGTGCGGAAGTACTCCAAAATGGCTCCAAAAGACATCCCAAAAATGCTTCCAAAATAGGCTTTGAAAGCAAAGGATGAAGCTTTGAGGGACCAAAACATGTTCAAAGTAATGTCAACCTTATTCTTTCCCCTTCTTCAGACACCACAAGAGTGTAGCTTAGTGGCAAGAGATTGCCACGGTTAAGCGAGCTCGGGGGGGGAACAATAGTGGGATGGGTGACCTCTGGGGAAGTACCGGGAACCTCTATATTCCTTGATCGTTGAGGTCCTCCCTCGTGCACAGCCAATGGCACCAATGGTGACTTCAGTGACTCTGATGACAAGGTATGCCAAGGTTTATGCCTTGGTCGCGGCCTTAGTCGTAAGCCTTGGAGAAAGCCTTGGGGGGAGTCGCTTCACTCGCACAAAAGGAACAAAGCTTTTTTCGTCGAATTGCTCTGATACCAATGAAGTAATTCGATGGCGATGCACCACAGTGTGCTCTCTTATTGAGAGCTCCACAACGATATCCTCGGAGTAGAAAAGGGACCTCCTACGGCCGCATACGGTACTCTGTACAGAGACTGCAGAATATGCAGAAAACACAGTGCACAAGGAGCACGAAGACAGACCACTTAGGTCTTACAAATGTGGTCGAACTTATAGTCCGTGGCTGACCAATCCACTATATGTTTTATTAAAGAACATATACAAATAAGTGTCCCGTGTCCATTTGGCCTTTCACATGGACACTAACGGTAATAATTACCTCGCAGCGCAGTTTCTTCTCTTCACTCGTGTGAAGATACAATTAGTGTTATAACTAGTTGTTTACAAGAGAACGAGTGGATGTATGCATTGAAAAAAAAAATGATTTTAGTAATCTATGGACATCATTTTGCATGCACTCACCAAATAATTTGTCCTAATAATCAATATATATATTTATATATATGAGCGTTCTATTGATTTAAGCATTTAGAATTTTCTATGTGTGTTTTGTTAGAACTAGAACCGATGCATAATTTGCTTGTTGTAAATAAATAAAGTCATGATGAATGATTTGTTGCACATGAATCTTTTTATTACTCATGAAACCATATTTATGCATATCACTTCACTATATGGTTTTAGTATAGGTGAGTTAGCTCAAATGCATAGCAAAAAGCATGAAAGTATCTTTCATTTGTTGTTTGTGCAACTTGAAATGGTACTATTGCATGTTGTGATAATCATAAACTCATTTAGGAAGCTCCACTTGCCATGAAAATTTGTATGATGGTACTTGATATAGTTTTTAACCTACCCACCAAGTTTTATGTTTTTTGGAGTTATTTTAGTAGGTCATGTTGGAGATAGACGTCTGCGGAAGCACGCGAACAGCACAAGGAAGAAGAAGAAGCTTGGAGCACAAACACACAATACTGAATGTATTACTAGATAATGTACAAAGATAAGTAGCCCATTAGGGCAATAGGCGTATATACAAGCCGAGGGAAAAAAACCTGCTAAAGAGGGAAAAAAGTGCCCCGGTAGTCCTAGAGTGTTCACACACATCACTACCTAAATATATCAACAAATCGCCCCTGGGAGTGATGCGGTGAACAAGGAGCTGGCACTCATGTATAAGGAAGTGCCAAGCTATGTGGAAATCACTCCACAAAAGGAAGTAAGCCCAAAGCTTTGCGGAAAGCTTCAAACTTCTCCCTAGGAAGAGCCTTCGTGAAAAGGTCTGCAATGTTCTCCTGCGTGGGCACATATGCCAAGCTGATCTCCCCAGCAGAGAACCTCTCCCTGACATAGTGATAATGCACCTCAATGTGCTTAGTGCGAGCATGGAACACAGGGTTCCTCGCAACTGCCAATGCGCTCTGATTGTCAGTGAAGATGGTGGTGGCAGAAGACTGGCCAACACCCAAATCAGCCATAAGGCGTCTGAGCCACACACACTCAACAGTCGCTGTGAAAGCTGCCCTATCCTCAGCCTCACAACTGGAAGTGGCCACAGTAGGCTGCTTCTTGCTCAACCAAGATATACATGAGCTACCAAGCATGAAGCAAAAACCACTGGTGGACACACGAGTGTCATAGCAACCAGCCCAATCTGAGTCAGAAAAAGCATGCAAATCTGGCGGTAGTGATCCCCCCTTGGGATAAAACAACCCAAGTAGCCGAGTACCACTCAAGTAGCGAAAGATGCGCTTAACCGCTTTCCAATGCGTGACTCCTGGGCAATGCATAAACCTGCTCATCTATGAGACAGCAAACTGAATATCTGGCCGAGTAATGCATAAGTAAATCAAGCATCCAACAGCCTGCTGATAGAGAACAGCATCAAATGCATCTCCAGCATCATGAAGACTCAATCGTAAACCTATCTCCAAAGGAGTGGCAATAGGCTTACAGTCTTCAAGGCCAAAACGCTGCAATAATGTGTCAATATATTTCATTTGACACAAAGCCATTCCACCATCAACGTGCATAAACTAAATGCCCAAATAGTGATGCAAATGCCCCTAATCAGACATCTCAAATGAGGCATGCAAATCAGCCTTAAAATCAGCAATATGTGTCTCAATAGGACCAGTGAGCAGCATGTCATCAACATAGACAACAATGATCAGAAGCACATCATTAGCACGTTTAACATATAAGGTGCTTTCAATTGGACTGTTCTCAAAACCATGTGCAATTAGATAGGCATGTATCTTCTCATACCAAGCACGTGGTGCTTGCTTTAAACCATATAATGCCTTCTTTAACCTGCAAACCTGGTTTTCATGCCCTTTCTGCACAAAGCCACGGGGCTGAAAAACATACACTTCTTCATGCAAGTCACCATGCAGAAATATTGTTTTAATGTCCAACTGATGTACATTCCAACCATGATGGGCTCCAAGTGCACAAATGCTCCGAACAGAGTCATACGGCATGTAGGTGCAAAGGCCTCATCAAAATCAATGCCTCTTTCCTGTGCATAATCCTTTGCAACAAGCCTAGCCTTATACCTGCCAACGGTACCATCAGGTTTACGCTTCAACTTGTATACCCACTTAGTGCCAATGGCCTTCTTGCCAGGAGGCAAGTCACATAAAGACCATGTACCATTCTTCATTATAGCATCATATTCAGATTGCATAGCAGCCATCCAATTTTCTGAATTTTGTGCTTCATCAAAAGAAACAGGCTCATTCTCATCACAGAGACTAGATGCAGCCATAGCATAGCAATCTGATGCAAAGGAGGCACTATGAGAGCCTGAACGAGTACGATATGACAAAGGTGCATCTAATTTGCTATCACGCAAAGTCTGCACCAACCATTTTGGCATAGAGTTTTGCCTGCTCAATATCAGCTCTCTCATCAACAAGTGCATCATGTAAATCTGCATCAGAAATGGAATGATCTGCATCATCATATGAAACCTGCAAAGGCTGAGAAGTTGCCTCATTAGGACCAGCACTAGCCTGTCCACCTGTAAAAAGAGGCATCAAAGTATCATACATGTCTTTGGAGCTAACAGATGTCTCCTTAGTACATGAAAGCAATGGCTGAATAGCATCTTCCACAAAGACAACATCACGGCTAACCAGAATGCGTTTAGTCTGTGGATGATACAGACGATAGCCTTTACTTTCAGAACTGTACCCAACAAAAATACATTTTACTGCCTTATCATCCAATTTTCTGCGATGTTGTTCAGGCACTAATGCATATGCCAAACAACCAAAAACATGCAGATGAGCAACACATGGCTTGCGGTCATGCCAAGCCTCATATGGAGTGATAGACTACAACGCTTTAGTGGGACACCTGTTCAGTACATATGCTGCACACATGACAGCCTCAAGCGAGAAACTATGTGGTAAAACCTGACTTTTGACCATGCACCTCGCCATCTCCATGAGTGACCTGTTCTTTCGTTCAGCAACTCCATTCTGTTGAGGTGTATACGGCACTGTACACTGGTGTTTTATCCCACATTGAGCCAGAAATGCATTAAAATCAGAAGACATATATTCGCCCCCTCGATCAGAACGGAGGGTGTCCATTTTACATGCTGACAGATTTTCAGCCAAAACCAAAAACTGTTTGAAGCACATGAACACTTCGGACTTTGCTTTGAGTGGATATATCCATACATGCCTGGAAAAATCATCAATGAAAGTCACGAAGTAAAGGTAATTTCCAAAAGAGGGTGTCTGCATAGGACCACAGACATCACTATGTACAAGCTGCAATTTCTGCGTAGCCCGAACTGAACCATCTTTTGGAAAGGAAGAACGCTGCATTTTGCCCAAAATAGAGCCTTCACAAACATGTTTTCCAGGTGCCTCAAGTTTGGGCAAAGAGGACACCATTTCAGATTTCTGCAGGCGTAACAAACTAGCAAAATTCAAATGACCAAAGCGTGCATGCCAAAGCTTTGCATCTGACATAGCCTGAGAATCATGAACTGCACATGCCGAATCATTCACAGATCTTTCATAGTCTATGAGCTTATACAGCCCACGACATAAAATGCCAGAAGCAATAATCACATCGCCATTTGAGAGATCATGGACTGTACACCTGTCATCAACGAATTTCACAACCAAGCCAATCTTGGCTAATGCAGAAACTGATAACAGGTTCTTTTTGATCCCTGGCACAAATAAAGCATCTAACAAAGTGAAAGAACTACCATCAGCAGTAGTCAGAATGATCTTACCAACTCCCATAACAGGATAAGAGGAGTTATTGGCGCATGTGACAGTATTCCTTGTAGGGGCAGGCTCGAGTGAAGAGAAGAAACTGCACTGCGAGGTAATATGTTTGGTCGCCCCACTGTCAAAGTACCAAACATCTGAGTCTACTGCAGACATGCACTGATCATGAGAAGATGGGTCAAAACTGCAGACAGTAGTAAACGCCCATTCTTCTTCCTGCACAAGATTTGCAGACTCTGTTTTTGGTGTAGAGGTCTCTGCAACAACCATTCCAGCCTCTTTCTTCTTTGCCTCTTTAGCAGCCAGTTTTGGACAGTTCTTTATAATATGATCATTTCCTTTACAGTACTTGCAGAACAATTTCTGCTTTTCTGATTTCTTCTCATCTTTATTTCGGTTCTTCGATTGTGCAGCATTTGCAGATTTCTGCTTACTAGTAGAAGAGCTCCATTTTCCTTTGCCCTTCTGACTAGCCAGGAAAGCTTGATCTGCAACACGCATAATGGACCTGTTCTGCCTAGACTGATCTTCCTGCAATAGAACAGAGACTAATTCCTCAAATGACAAGGCATTTGGATTGCCTTTCATCATCAACCGAAGAGTAGAGGCAAAACTTTGATATGAATCAGGAAGACCATTTAGAACGGTCTGCACAAGTGAGCTATCTGGTATAACCTCATCAGCAGAAATCAATTGTTGCTTCAGGTCTTTGATCTTTGTAAGAAAATTGTCCATAGAATCACCTTCATTCATGTGCTCACTCTCCAACTGTTTTCGGAGGTAAGCAACACGAGCCTCATTCCTAGCCTGGTACAAAGTGGTAAGTGTATCCCAAGCATCCTTTGCTGTTCTGCAAGAGCGAATATGAGGAATAATGGCACGTTTGACAGACAAAGCTATCAATGCATGTGCCTGGGCATCTCTGCCATCCCAACGAATCTGCTCTGTAGTAGGTGCAACAAAAATAGCAGCACAAACAGGAATCTGCGGAATATCATCTTCGACACCATCTTCATCAGCTCCAACACCTGTATTTGCAGTACCTGTCGTTACAGGTGTAACAGGACCTCTTTCAACACCCTGCACAATGTTCCACAATCCTTTTGCAACCAGTACATGTCGCATCATATAAGCCCATAATGGGTAGTTGGTACCATCCAACTTATCCTTAATAGCCAACATACGGAATACATCACTGCTTTCAGCCATGGCCGGTGACTAAAATACCTTGATGCAGAAAATTGACTGTATCTCAAAAAGTTGAACAGAACAACCCAGACGAGTTCTGCTAGACCTGTAGCAGACTTTGAGACGCTTAAACTGGCAAACAGAAACTGGTATATACCTTTGGCACAAAAGGATGAAATAGCCTGCACAAGCGCTGCGATAGTGCGTTCGGAGGCCGAAACGAGCTCAGATCGCGATTTCGGCACCACAGAGCGAAGCAATTTTGATCTCGGAAACACCCTGAGTATGCTCACCAAATTTCGTGCGAATCTGAGATTGCAAACGGAGGAGTGTCGACGGCGCCCTAGAAGAAGCGACGACCTGCTCTGATACCAATTGTTGGACATAGACATCTGCGGAAGCACGCGAACAGCACAAGGAAGAAGAAGAAGCTTGGAGCACAAACACACAATACTGAATGTTTTACTAGAGAATGTACAAAGATAAGTAGCCCATTAGGGCAATAGGCATATATACAAGTCGGGGGAAAAAAACCTCCTAAAGAGGGAAAAAAGTGCCCTGGTAGTCCTAGAGTGTTCAGACACATCACTACCTAAATATATCAACAGGTCAAAGGACTCCAATACTTCAGAGTTTTTGTTTCTTGGAACACCCTCTGAAATGTTGATAGGGGTGCCTTGTCAGAGTCATATCTCTTTATGGAAATATTCATTTGGTGAGTTTTTTATTGGATTTTAAAGATTATCTATTTTTGTTTGTTTTATCCAAATTTCATTACATTTGGAGTTATGATTTAAGAGAAAAGTGAAATTCTCTCGGGTCATTGTGCAGGGAATTCTCTCTGGCAATTTGTTGTAGTGTGTAGAAACATTGATGTTTCTCCCAATATACTTGTTCAAATGATATGAAATTTTGATATGTGCTGAAATATATAAGTTTGATTTGGATAATATTTCAAAGGTCTAATGGTAATTTTAGCTCTCTGGTCCCTCTGGCGAGGGCTCGCCAGAGAAGTGCATAGAGGTTTGGTGATTATGTCATTTCTCTTTCATGGAATTTCCAATTAGGGTAAACTCTTTTGGAAATGTGTGCCACTTATTCTATCTTAGGTCGCACCAATTTGAAGGCTTGAGATTCATGTGGGGAGTCTATAAGTATAATCTTTCCTCTAGTCTAATTTCTGAGTAGTGAAAATGCACAGGTGTTGCAGACACTATTTTGCTTGTTTCTCTTAGTTAGAGAGTGATATTCAAATGAAACCTGATGCACAGATAGATGTTTAGATAACTGTTACAATGACCCAAATTTCACTAAATTTGGAGTTCATTTGATAGTTCTACTCAGTGGAGCTTGGGAGCTATGTCTCACTCCCAGGACCTCCTATACATAGGTATAGGTTTGCAGGGTTTTGGTCATAAATTCATGACCATAGATCCAATTCATCTTATTTCACTTGGAGGTGAACGCTATATTCCAAGGATATGTGTATACCAAAAATCATTATTTTTTCATATATTTAAGTACTTCTAATGTTCTAGTCTTTTTGCAGGTACTGCATTTTTTGACATAAGAAGTTAGAGGAAGTTATCAAAGACTTTAAATTGTAACTTTTAGAGAAAAATCACTTGAATTTAACATGTAATATATTGATAATTTGTATGGGATCATTCATTAGAATTTTTGGAAATTTAGTAGTTTGTATAGCTTATACTTGGCACTTATTGCTGGATGTATTTTAGGAATTTGCCATTGCTTGTATTGTCATCATGTAGACTTGTATAGAACTTGGGTTTTGTTGTAAATGTATGGGATTGAAAGAGGATCTAGAGTAAATCTTGTAATTCATGTTTACATGAGCGACCTATCGGTTAGGAATATCATTATTTTGGTATTACCTTTTGCATTCACATGACTTATTAGTTGTTCTATGTTTTTTTTAGAATGAATCCCGATGAGATTGTAACTCCCATGGAAGAGGTCAAGCTTGAACGACCTTATACTATGGAGATTAAAAATCTCAATGCTAAATTTAGAGGCATGGAGGATACCCTTCAGAAGATCCTCCAAGCAATTAACAAACCAGAGGTGCCACCCATCGACACACCTATGCAAGTGGAGGTTCCATCTGTTGAACCATCTAGTTCACAAATACCATTGGCAGATGTGGGGGATTCTTTTGGTAGAGATGCCAGATGGCAATGAAAGATTTAAATCCACTGAAGTACCACGAACAAATTAAGCGCCAAGATGGCAGATGTGGTGGAGCAATGGATAAGTCAGTGGGAACAATGTTTTCGGCTTTGTAATATTGAGGATGAAAAACAAAAAATACAGCAAACCACTTACAGTTTGATGGATGTTGCTCATCGGTGGTGGAGGAAAATAGAGCAAGATAAGATAGAACCAACCACTTGGGTAGAATTTAAAGTTATATTTTCCAATAATTTTGTTCCTCTAGATGAGCGTACCAGGGCTCTAAATGCATGGTTTTTCCTACAGTAGAGACAACTTTCAGTGCAAGAGTATATGCAGACAAATATAGGGAAATCTTGTTGAAGATTCTAGATCAGGTGCCTAATTTTCTTCAGGTACACAAGTTTGTGCTTGGTCTTAGGTAGACCTTGCATCCACTTGTGCGCAAGGAGCATTGCCACACCCTAAATGAGGCAATAGAACTTGCTTTGGTGTTGGAGGATGGGTGATGCTCTCGATTGCAACCTTCTAGACAAAAGAACACTTGGACAAGATTCAAGAAGCCCATAGCTTCAGTTTCAGCATCTAACAGATAGATGAATGTCATTCAAACTTTGAGTCGTGGGAAGAGAAATGTAAGTGCATCCATGGCAGATAGAGCTTTTCATAGATCCAGTTTGACACGGCAATAGAGAGAAAAGGCTCGCTGTGAGGGCCTTTGTTATGAATGCCTAGGTTGGCATGCTTACAGGATGTGTCCTAAGAAGAAAAAGAAGATATTTGCAGTGATGGTGGTGGAGAGGCAGCAGTCCTCACCGTCCACTCCATCATCTCCTTCGGATTTTGATCTTCTAGCTACAGACATTGAGATGGATCCTCCATCTAAAGATAAACAACCGATCTTAAATATAATAGTCACTAAGAAGGTTAAGAATGTTCCAGATGTGGTGTTATCCCCAGTTGCTCAGAAAGGGTATCAGTTTCCAGACACCGAGTTGGTTGTCATGAGTGGGGAAGTTCATGGAGATCTCGTTCAAGTTCTATTTGATATAGGATCCACACATAACGTTATTAACTCTTCCTTAGTCAAGAGAATAAAGTTGAAGAATACTCCATTTGCATACACCTACAAAGTAGAGTTGGCAGATGGGAAGGGATCTGAGACATGGGATCAACCAGTTCTCGGATTACCAGTCCAGATACAGACTTATAGAGATGAGCTAGATTTTGAGATTGCCAAGTTGGCTAGATTTGATCTTGTCCTCAGTAAATAGTGGCATGCAAGTAAGAAGCTAACTATTGATTTTCAGACTCACATATATCAATTCAATCATAATGGTCACCACATCATCATCCATGGAGAGCCTGATGTGAAGGTGTATAGATGAGCATCTACCTCTGCGATGGTAAAAGCAGAGTGTAAGTATTTGTATTTCTCATATTTTGAGCATAAGGAGTTGTTAAGTTTATAGATTCAGACTAGTCTGGAGGCTCAGCTAGCTTCTAGAATGAAGACTTAATTCCAACACTTGTTTCTTTGAGAATTACCTTCAGGTCTTCTGCCTCACAAAAAAGTGGAGCATAGGATTGAGCTAGTACCAGGAGCTCATCCACCAACACGACAATCGTATCGAATGAGTCTACAAGAGGAGGTAGAAGTACGTCATACAGTCAAGGAGTACCTTGACAAAGGACTCATCAGATCCAGTTATTCACCTTTTGCAGCCCCATTGCTTTTGGTTCACAAAAAGGATGGATCTTTCAAGATGTGTATAGACTTTAGAGCATTAAATAAAGTTACAATAAAACACAGATATCCGATGCCTCGCATTGATGATATTTTGGATGCACTAGGAGGTGCTATTGTGTATAGTAAAATATGCTTAAAAAGTGGTTATCATCAAATAAGAGTTAAGGACGATGATGTACATAAAACAACTTTTCGTACTAGATTTGGTCATTATGAGTATCTTGTAATATCTTTTGGTTTAACTAATGCTCTAGCTACTTTTCTGATGCTCATGAATGATATTTTTCGTCCTTTTATTGGTCATTTCGTCATTGATTTTGTAGATGATCTGTTGGTTTATAATAAAAGTTTGGAAGAACATGAATGTCATTTGCGTACAGTTTTTCAAATGTTGGATGACAACACTTTGTACATCAACCCAGAGAAGACACAGCTATGTTTATATGAGGTTGAGTACCTAGGACATATAATTTTTGCATATGGAATTAGAATGGATCCACGAAAAGTTTTTGTGATCCTTGGTTGGCCGATTCCTTAGAATGAGTGCCAGTTGTGATCATTCTTAGGATTGTTGGGCTTCTATAGGAAATTCATTGTCAGCTATTCACACATAGCTGTGCCATTGATGGATCTGTTACAGAATAATCAAAAGTTTGTATGGACTAGTGCACAACAGAAAGCTTTTGACTCATTAAAACAAGCAGTTTCAAGTGCCCCAACTTTATTGGTGGTAGATCCGCAAAAACCTTTTGAGATAGAAACGGATGCTAGTGGCATCGCAGTTGGTGCAGTTTTGATTCAAGATGGCAAACAAGTAGCTTTTCAAAGTAAGAAACTTTCTCCAGCTTAGAGAAACTGGCATGTCCATGAACAAGAATTATATGCAATAGTTCATGCTTTGAAGATTTGGAGACACTATCCGTATGGTGAAAATTTTAAAGTATACACAGATCATCACACATTGAAGTATTTCTGTTCCCACCCTGATCTTCAAGGGATACAAGCTAGATGGGCTGAGTTGATGCAAGAATTTCATATGGAAATTCTTTATAGAAAAGGAAAAATGAATACAGTTGCAGATGCATTATCTTGTATTTTGCATCAGATTAGCTTCACAGTTCTTGATAGTGATTTGATCCAATAGATCAAAGATTCACAGATTGAAGATGATTATTGTTAGTCTATAATCAACAAGTTATCACAAAATTTTAAAGATAAACCATTCTCTTATTTTCAAGTGGAGCAAGGTTTGCTCAAAAGAAAGGGAAAGATTTGTGTGCCTAATTCTCAAGAAGGGAAGTTTAGAAGAGAGGTTATTTTCGAGAACCATGATATACCTTGTGCAGGACATCCTGGTATTGAGAAAATTTTGTAGTTGATCAGACGCACTTTTTGGTGGCCAAAGATGGTCAAAGACATAAACAATTATGTAAGTCGGTATTTTAAATGTCATGTGAATAAAGCAGAGAGGATTAGTACTACACGTCTGCTACAACCATTGGAGATACCACAGTATTGTTGGGATAGTATTTCCATGGACTTCATAATGGGTTTACCTAGGACACCGCCACAAAAGAATGCTATTCTTGTAGTGGTTGATCGTTTGAGAATGGCACACTTTACTCCCACAAAGGAATCAGTGAAGGCTTCGTAAGTCGCGGAACTATTTGTTCAAAATAGTTTTAGACTGCATGGTCTACCTAGATCTATAGTTTCAGACAGGGATCCCATGTTTACATGGAATTTTTGGAAACACGTGTTCAATAAGCTTCAAGTTCAACTCAAGATGAGTAGTGGAGAGCATCCGCAGACAAACGGTCAGACCGAAAGAGTTAATTAGATACTAGAAGATATGCTACGGGCATATGTTTCAGAAAACCAAACAGATTGGGATATTTTTCTCCCATTAGTTAAATTTGCTTATAATAGTTGGAAGCACAAGACAACTAGGTTGGCACCTTTTGAGGTGATCTATGGATTTATTCCACATAGTTCAGCTACCATTGGGTTACCTAGGAAATCTCCAGTGCTTCACAGTTTTTGACAGATATGCAAGCTAACTTAAAAATTGCTTAGTTCAATCTCCAACAAGCTGTTGAAAGGATGAACGCATTTGTAGATCGACATCGAACACCACGAATGTTTCAAGAGGGTGATTGTGTGCTTTTATAGGTTCCACTTGGTTCATCATTGACAATGGGTCAGAAACCCAAGTTATCCCTTAGATTTTATGGACCTTGGATAGTAATCAAGAAGATAGTGATGTCGCATATAAATTGCATTTTCCAGATAATTGCAAAGTTCACCCAGTTTTCCCTGTTGGCAAATTGAGACCATACATTTCTCAAGATGAGAATTGTGTAGATGGTTTAGTTGCTTTAGAAAATAGAGCATCTCAGCTAGATGTTCCATTTCAAGTTCTTGATAAGAGGGAGCAGAAGTTAAGGAATCGCTCCATACCAGAGTATTTAGTAGCATGGACTAGCCGTCCACTCATAGATGCTACTTGGGAATCAGAAGCTCTGATTCACAAACACTTTCCTTCCTTGATCACTGAGGACAGTGATCTCTAGAAGGGGGAGAGAGTGTTAGATTTATTTAGACCTCCATGGTCTACCATTGGTCTACCTGCATTTGGTCGAGGACCCTAGATGGGTCAAGGACCAGAGCTCGAGGGAGCCAAGACTCTAGCATGGATCTTTGAGGTTATTCCATCTCCTCAGAGTGGCCATATGAGGAGTGTTTGGACCTTATAGAAGATTCTAGAGGTGCCAAGGGCAAGGGCTATTTAAGGTTGGGAGGAGAGTGGTAGGTAGCTAATTGGAATCTTTCAGTTTTGGTTGAAATCTATCAACATGTAAAATGGGCACCCTCTGTTCTGATCGAGGGGGGGAATATATGTCTTCTGATTTTAATGCATTTTTGGCTGAACATGGGATAAAACACCAGTGTACAGTGTTGTATACACCTTAATAGAATGGATTTGTTGAACGAAAGAACAAGTCGCTCGTGGGGATGGTGAGGTGTATGGTTAAGAGTCAGGCTTTACCACATAGTTTCTAGCTTGAGGTTGTCATATGTGCAGCATATGTACTTAATAGGTGTCCCACTAAAGCACTATAGTCTATCACTCCATATGAGGCTTGGCATGATTGCAAGCCATCTATTGCTCATCTGCGTGTTTTTGGTTTTCTGGCATATGCATTAGTGCTTGAAAAACATCGCAAAAAATTGGATGATAAAGTAGTAAAATGTATTTTTGTTGGGTACAGTTCTGAAAGTAAAGGCTATCGTCTATATCATCCACAAACTAAATGCATCCTTGTTAGCCGTGATGTTGTTTTTGTGGAAGATGCTATTCAGCCATTGCTTTCATGTACTGAGGAGACATCTGTTAGCTCCAAAGTCATGTATGATATGTTGCTGCCTCTTTTTACAGGTCCTAATGAGGCAACTTCTAAGCCTTTGCAGGTTTCATGTGATGATGCAGATCATCCCATTTCTGATGCAGATTTATGTGATGCACTTGTTAATGAGAGAATTGATATTGAGGAGGCAAATACTATGCCAAAATGGCTGGTCTAGAATTTGCGGGACAGCAAATTTGATGCACCTCTATCATATTGTACTCGATCAGGCTCTCATAGTGCCTCTTTGGTATCAGATTGTGATGCTATAGCTGCATCTAATCTGTGTGATGAGAATGAGCTTGTTTCATTTGATGAAGCACAAAATTCAAAAAATTGGATGGCTGCTATGCAATCTGAATATGATGCTATAATGAAGAATGGTGCTTGGTCTTTATGTGACTTGCCTCCTGGAAAGAAGGCCATTGGCACTAAATGGGTATACAAATTGAAGCATAAAATTGATGGTACCGTTGACAGGTATAAGGCTAGGCTTGTTGCAATGGGTTATGCGTAGGAAAGAGGCATTGATTTTGATGAAACCTTTGCTCCTACTTGCCGAATGACTACTGTTCGTAGCATCTGTGCACTTGCAGCTCATCATGGTTGGAATGTACATCAGTTGGACATTAAAATAGCATTTCTGAATGGTGACTTGCATGAAGAAGTGTATGTTTTTGAGCCCTGTGGCTTTGTGCAAAAAGGGCATGAAAACCTATCTGATTGCACATGGTTTTGAGAACAGTCCAATTGAAAGCACCTTATATGTTAAGCGTGCTAATGGTGTACTTCTAATCATTGTGGTTTATGTTGATGACATGCTGCTCACTGGTCCTCATGAGAGACATATTGCTGATTTTAAGGCTGATTTGCATGCCTCATTTGAGATGTCTGATTTGGGGCATTTGCATCACTATTTGGGCATTCAATTTATGCAAGTTGATGGTGGAACCGCTTTGTGTCAAACAAAATGTATTGACATATTATTGTAGTGTTTTGACCTTGAAGACTGTAAACCTATTGCCACTCCTATGGAGACAGGTTTACGACTGAGTCTTCATAATGCTGGAGATGCATTTGATGTTGTTCTCTATCAGCAAGCTGTTGGATGCTTGATTTACTTATGCATTACTCGGCCAGATATTCAGTTTGATATCTCACTGATGAGCAAGTTTATGGATTGCCTAGGACTCAAGCATTGGCAGGCGGTTAAGTGCATCTTTCACTACTTGAGTGGTACTCAGCTACTTGGGTTGTTTTATCCCAAGGGGGGCATGCTTGGTAGCTCATGTATATCTTGGTTGAGCAAGAAGCAGCCTATTGTGGACATGTCCAGTTGTGAGTCTGAGTATAGGGTAGCTTTCACAGCGACTCTTGAGTTTGTGTGGCTCAGATGCCTTATGGCTGATTTGGGTGTTGATCAATCTTCTGCCACCACCATCTTCACTGACAGTCAGAGTGCATTGGCAATTGCAAGGAACCTTGTGTTCCATGCTCCCACTAAGCACATTGAGGTGCATTATCATTATGTCAGGGAGAGGTACTCTGCTGGGGAGATCAGCTTGGCATATGTGCCCACACAGGAGAACATTGCATACCTTTTCACGAAGGCTCTGCCTAGGGAGAAGTTTGAAGCTTTCTGCAAACCTTTGGGCTTACTTCCTTTTGTGGAGTGATTTCTACATAGCTTGGCACCTCCTTATACATGAGTGCCAGCTACTTGTTCGCCACATCACTCCCAAGGGGGGATTTGTTGATATATTTAGGTAGTGATGTGTGTGAACACTCTAGGACCGATGGGGCACTTTTTTCCCTCTTTAGGATGTTTTTTACCCCAGCTTGTATATATGCTTGTTGGCCCTAATGGGCTACTTATCTTTTGTACATTCTAGTGGTAATACATTCAGTATTGTGTGTTGTGATCCAAGCTTCTTCTTCTCCCTTGTGTTGTTCACGTGCTTCTGTAGACGTCTAACTCCAACAGTCCTTCCTTGCATGTATTCAATGGTTCCAATGATGAATTTGATGACTCAGATGAAAAGGTATGCCAAGGTCTATTCCTTGGTTGCTACCTTAGTCATAAGCCTTTGAGGAAGTGACTAGAAGCCAACAATGCATTCCGCTTTTGACAGCTTGGCAATGATGCCTTCACTGTTACTGTTAGTCTCCATGTGAAGGGCCAAATGGCCATAGGACGCTTTTGTATATGCTCACTAATAAAAAATATAGTGGCATGGTCACACTTTTGTAACACCTAGAAAGTTTGTGTGTGTGCTCTATGTGTACTATGTGGTTTTTGCATATTCTATAGATCTTATGCGGAGTACTATGTGGGGTGTTTTGAGCTCGGTTTTCAACTATGAGGATGTCATCGTGGATCTCTTGAGAAGAAAAATCCATTGTGATGCATCACCATCACATATAGAGAGCACAAACTCAGATTTCATAGCTTTTACAAATGCAATCAAATCTCTAGTCCATGGCTGACCGAACCATTATTTCTTTGATTAAAGGACATATATGAAAGTGTTGGTGGCCATTTAGCCTTTCACATGGACACTAACAGTAATTATTTGTTGATATATTTTGGTAGTAAGGTGTATGAACACACATAGGACTTCTGGGGTGCTTTTTTCCCTCTTTATAAGGTTTTTTACCTTGATCTTGTATATATGCCTATAACCCTAATGGGTCAATTATCTTTCTACATTCATTTGGTAATACATATTTCTCCAAGACTCTTCTTCTTCCTTGTGTTGTTTTAGTGCTTCCAAAGACCTCAAACTCCAACACATAAACATGTGAAATATTGACTAATGAAGGCCTTTTGATAAACATAAGATACTTATTATTTGATCTAAAACAAGCACCATCGATTAATTGTTTATGGGCCTATTACATTCTGTTGTGTTTCCTACTTGACCACTACAAACAAAGAAGTCTTCCATATGGGTTTCTTTCAACAAAATAATATTGTAATCTTGGGAGAATTACTGATCATATAGATGCGGTCTCTTGCATTAATTTGATTAAAAAAAAAGTATCAAGTTTTTCTTAGGAAATTGGCACTAAAAGTTACATTGACAATGATATTTCTAGGAGGTTCTCATGAGTTGGTGTTTGCATCATTCTTGGCACTAAATGTACTTGTATGAGCACCATTTTTGCTTATATGTTTATTGCAATTTGTTTATAGTCCATTATTGCTTATATGTTTATTGCAACTTGTTTATCGACTTTGATAAACGTACCTTATAACATTCAAACAAAACTACATAATGCTACAAGATTGCTTAATTTTGTCGTATGATTGAAAGTTATGTGTGTTTTTTTAAGGCATGCGTATAAGTGGTATCTAACTATGATTAATAGATTAATTAAGGTTAATCGTTGACTTTAATAATCCGTTCACATTTCTTTCAAGGCTTCAACTAGAACCACTTGAAGAATACTCCTAGGATTTACATTTTAAAGAATCTTTTCTCTTAATTACAACACAATAGAAGAGGTAGTAAAAGATCAAGCTCTTGTTAATGCACAAAGAATGTATAATAGTGTTCAACAACAATTTACTACAATGATACTCTAAAATTAGTCTTTGATGGTCCTATTTGCATGCCTCATTTGAGATGTCTGATTTGGGGCATTTGCATCACTATTTGGGCATTCAGTTTATGCAAGTTGATGGTGGAATCGCTTTGTGTCAAACGAAATATATTGACACATTATTGCAGTGTTTTGGCCTTGAAGACTGTAAGCCTATTGCCACTCCTATGGAGACAGGTTTACGATTGAGTCTTCATGATGCTAGAGATGCATTTGATGTTGTTCTCTATCAGCAGGCTGTAGGATGCTTGATTTACTTGTGCATTACTCGGCCAGATATTCAGTTTGTTGTCTCACAGATGAGCAGGTTTATGCATTGCCCAGGTGTCAAGCATTGGTAGGCGGTTAAGCGCATCTTTCGTTACTTGAGTGGTACTCGGCTACTTGGGTTGTTTTATCCCAAGGGGGGATCACTACCGCCAGATTTGCATGCTTTTTCTTACTCGGACTGGGCTGGTTGCTATGACACTTGTGTGTCCACTAGTGGCTTTTTCTTCATGCTTGGTAGCTCATGTATATCTTGGTTGAGCAAGAAGCATCCTATTGTGGCCACTTCCAGTTGTGAGGCTGAGTATTGGGCAGCTTTCATAGCTACTGTTGAGTGTGTGTGGCTCAGATGCCTTATGGTTGATTTGGGTGTTGGTCAGACCTCTGCCACCACCATCTTCACTGACAGTCAGAGTGCATTCACAGTTGTGAGGAACCCTGTGTTCCATGCTCGCACTAAGCACATTGAGGTGCATTATCACTATGTCAGGGAGAGGTTCTCTATTGGGGAGATCAGCTTGGCATATGTGCCCACGTAGGAGAACATTGCAGACCTTTTCCCGAAAGCTCTACCTAGGGAGACAGATCTTCACTCCGAGGGAGACAGATCTTCAACAAATGTAGAGAATATCGAGTGTGTCTGAACCCAGAGAAGTGTGTGTTCATGATACGACAAGGTAAAATCTTAGGTCACATTGTCTCTAAAAATGGAATATCAACAGATGAGGACAAGGTAAGAGCCATAGCAGAGTTGTCGAGACCAGGGAACGTTAAAGAGGTACAAGCCTTTATGGGCCATTGTGGATATTACCGCAGGTTTACCCACATGTATGGCATCATAGCTAAACCTCTTTATGGGTTGTTGACAAATTTTGAGTGGAACGATGAATGAGAGAATTCCTTCAATGAGCTGAAGAGACATTTGTGCTCAGCACCAATACTGACCACTCCTAATTGGAATAAACCTTTCCATGTCCATGTAGATGCTTCCAATCATGCAATAGGATGTGTGCTAGCACAACCCACAGGTGAAGGAAACCTAGATTTGCCGATAGCATATGCTAGTAGACAATTAAATGCGGTTGAACAAAACTATACCACAACTGAGCAAGAAGGTTTAGGCATGGTATATGATGTGAAGAAGTTTAGACACTACTTATTGGCCAACAAGCTCAAGTTTTTCACTGATCATCAAGCTCTATTATATTTGTTCAATAAACCTTGCAATACAGGATGCTTAGTAAGATGGTTCCTCTTACTAATGGAATAGGATTTTGAAGTGGTTGTTAGGAAAGGTAGAACCCACCTCAGGGCAGACCACCTTTCTCGCATCACTTTAGGCGAGTCACCGCAAGGAGTGGCTAATGAATTGCCCGATGCTTATATGTTCAATTTAGAAGTTGTTCCTAAATGGGCAAATAAGTTAGTACGTGTCTTAACCTTTGGACCTGCGAATAAGAATGTGAAAACAAACAAAGAGGAAATTGTAAAATCGCAACAATATCAAATATTGGTAGGAAGTATGCACAAGCAAGGTACAGAGGGGGTATTAGCTTGTTGTGTTGAGGGCGATGAACATAGTAGTTGGTTGCAACAAGCCCATGAAGGATTGCTAGGAAATCACTACTCTAAACAACGAACATTGCAAAACCTAAAACGTTTAGGAGTGTATTGGCCTAGCATGGACAAATAAATACATGAGTGGATTAAGAATTGTCCAGTGTGCCAGGAGAGACCCCCAATGGAGCATGCGACTCTGTATCATGTGTCATTAATCCCAGATTGGAGTGCTCCATTGGTAGAATTTATGAAATCAGGAACACTACCAAACGAGGCTAGGTTAGCAAGAAGACGAAGCATGGAGGACAAGGCTCAGGACTATGCCTTGTTGGAGATAGATGTCTGTAGAAGCATGCAAACAGCATAAGGAAGAAGAAGAAGCTTGGAGCACAAACACACAATAGTGAATGTATTACTAGAGAATGTACAAAGATAAGTAGCCCATTAGGGCAATAGGCGTATATACAAGCAGAGGGAAAAAAACCTCCTAAAGAGGGAAAAAAGTGCCCCGGCGGTCCTAGTGTGTTAACACACATCACTACCTAAATATATCAACAAATCCCCCCTAGGAGTGATGCGGTGAACAAGGAGCTGGTACTCATGTATAAGGAAGTGCCAAGCTATGTGGAAATCACTCCACAAAAGGAAGTAAGCCCAAAGCTTTGCGGAAAGCTTCAAACTTCTCCCTAGGCAGAGCCTTCGTGAAAAGGTCTGCAATGTTCTCCTGTGTGGGCACATATGCCAAGCTGATCTCCCCAGCAGAGAACCTCTCCCTGACATAATGATAATGCACCTCAATGTGCTTAGTGCGAGCATGGAACATAGGGTTCCTCACAACTGCCAATGCGCTCTAACTGTCAATGAAGATGGTGGTGGCAAAAGACTGACCAACACCCAAATCAGCCATAAGGTATCTGAGCCACACACACTCAACAGTCGCTGTGAAAGTTGCCCTATACTCAGCCTCACAACTGGAAGTGGCCACAGTAGGATGCTTCTTGCTCAACCAAGATATACATGAGCTACCAAGCATGAAGCAAAAACCACTGGTGGACACACGAGTGCCATAGCAACCAGCCCAATCTGAGTCAGAAAAAGCATGCAAATCTGGCGGTAGTGATCCCCCCTTGGGATAAAACAACCCAAGTAGCCGAGTACCACTCAAGTAGCGAAAGATGCGTTTAACCGCCTTCCAATGCGTCACTCCTGGGCAATGCATGAACCTGCTCATCTGTGAGAGAGCAAACTGAATATCTGGTTGAGTAATGCATAAGTAAATCAAGCATCCAACAGCCTGTTGATAGAGAACAACATCAAATGCATCTCCAGCATCATGAAGACTCAATCATAAACCTGTCTCCATAGGAGTGGCAATAGGCTTACAGTCTTCAAGGCCAAAACGCTGTAATAATGTGTCAATATATTTCGTTTGACACAAAGCCATTCCACCATCAACTTGCATAAACTGAATGCCCAAATAAAGATGCAAATGCCCCAAATAAGACATCTCAAATGAGGCATGCAAATTAGCCTTGAAATCAGCAATATGCTTCTCAATAGGACCAGTGAGCAGCATGTCATCAACATAGACAACAATGATCAGAAGCACATCATTAGCACGCTTAACATATAAGGTGCTTTCAGTTGGACTGTTCTCAAAACCATGTGCAACCAGATAGGCATGTATCTTCTCATACCAAGCACGTGGTGCTTGGTTTAAACCATATAATGCCTTCTTTAACCTGCACACCTGGTTTTCATGCCCTTTCTGCACAAAGCCACGGGGCTAAAAAACATACACTTCTTCATGCAAGTTACCATTCAGAAATGCTGTTTTAATGTCCAACTAATGTACATTCCAACCACATGGGCTTCAAGTGCACAAATGCTCCGAACAGTAGTCATACGGCATGTAGGTGCAAAGGTCTCATCAAAATCAATGCCTCTTTCCTGCGCATAACCCTTTGCAACAAGCCTAGCCTTATACCTGTCAATTGTACCATCAGGTTTACGCTTCAACTTGTATACCCACTTAGTGCCAATGGCCTTCTTGCCAGGAGGCAAGTCACATAAAGACAATGTACCATTCTTCATTATAGCATCGTATTCAGATTGCATAGCAGCCATCCAATTTTCTGAATTCTGTGCTTCATCAAAAGAAACAGGCTCATTCTCATCACAGAGACTAGACACAGCCATAGCATAGCAATTTGATGCAAAGGAGGCACTATGAGAGCTTGAACGAGTACGATGACAAAGGTGCATCTAATTTACTATCACGCAAAGTCTGCACTAGCCATTTTGGCATAGTTTTTGCCTGCTCAATATCAGCTCTCTCATCAACAAGTGCATCATGTAAATCTGCATCAGAAATGGAATGATCTGCATCATCATATGAAACCTGCAAAGGTTCAGAAGTTGCCTCATTAGGACGAGCACTAGATTGTCCACCTGTAAAAAGAGGCATCAAAGTATCATACATGTCTTTAGAGCTAACAGATGTCTCCTTAGTACATGAAAGGAATGGTTGGATAGCATCTTCCACAAAGACAACATCACGGCTAACCAGAATGCGTTTAGTCTGTGGATGATACAGACAATAGCCTCTACTTTCAGAACTGTACCCAACAAAAATACATTTTACTACCTTATCATCTGTTGAGAAAAGGGGAACAACAAACCCTAACTGCCTCACATGGAAGTGAGAAGTTTCTCCAAGTTGGGGCAAAGAATGAGAGGAGAGGTTTACCCATGCTCATGGAGCAATGGCAACAATGGCCTACGTCACAAGGAACAAAGGGGAACATCCTCCCAACCATGCACACACACATGCAAATCCATACACCAAGACCAACGCCATTGCACACAAGGAGGCAAGAGAGTAACAAATGACACCTTCTTCCATTACCAAAATGGAGGCCAAGGCCATGGCCAAGGGACCCCCCTTTTTACAAATGAGGCTCTTCTTTATATAGAGAAGAGAGGCATATGTGAATAAAAACATGTGGTCAAAAGACCACATGTGCTAAATCAAAAAGAGAATCTTTATGTGATATGGGACTAACCACCTAGAGAGAGAGAGAGAGCAGTGAGATTTCCTACATGGGGATTTTGAGTTTGTGCCAAAAAGCTACTTCATGGAAAAAGGCTTCAATACTTTAGACTAGAGGAAATATCAAAAAGGGGTTTTAGGAGAGTGTTCATATGGACATCCCCTAATTTACAAAAAGAAGGTACTTTCCTGAGGGCTAAAGGATGCCATAGTATGAGAAAAAATATGGGCAACCCTTGTAGCAACACCCTCCTCCTCCTAGACTTTGTCGCCCTCGACAAAGCTGAGAAATGAGACGCATATATTGCTGGACTGGTCCAAGTTTTGAGTCTTCCGCTCAGCTACTCTACAACTGTTCAAATCTGAATTGTGCAAAGCTGCAAATCTTTGAATCAGTAAGTCGTCAATCTTCAAGTTTGCAACTCCATATTGCTGAGCGACACAATCCCCTTGGGGGGCAGTCAGCCCAGCATTCCTCCATTGTGTCTTCTCTTCAAAGCTCCAATACCTGAAATTTAACATACATAACAAGTAGACTGATATTGAAAAGAACCAACCAAAAAATTTCATTTTTAGTTTCCACTTTAGAGACATCTTTCACTTAAAACTTGCTCTTCTAATGAGAAGAGCTCCTGAAAATCTTCTTATTTTTGCAATCCAACATCAGTTATCTCCAAGTGAGTGTGACATATCACGTTTCATAGCATGAGATGAATATGATATTATGACTAACGTACATTCCTACCCTCATTTAAATTATGCTCCTAGTCAATCTTGCAATTTAACATGAGTTTTATGTGCTCATAGAATGAACAGACAATAGTGCAACATTGAGTCCTATCATTTTACAAGCATTCAAGAAATTAGATCAGCTTATCCAGCACTATTCCTGCAAAGCACAGTAGCAAAACATCTAAGTGTGTTTGCCTGTATTGCTAAATATTCCTTTGAGCAATGTGGAACTAGGGAGTTACTCCCCTAGCAAAAAACAATTGCTCAAACCCTTATGATTTTCACACTAATTAAGTGCAGAACAGGTCTGAAAAAATGTCAACCCCTATGTGCTTGTTCACCTGCAACCATCTTTTAGAGAATACATGCTCACATCATAAAAGAACGTTTTGTAGCACAAGCATTATGCATCCAATGTTCCATATATTTAACTCATTGTCATGGAAGTACACTAAGATAACCACTCCAATTAGATCAAAGCCAGTGTGAAAAAGAGGTCAATCATGTACCCAGCTATTCCAAAAATATCTACTTGAGGTACCAATAGTAGTATTGCAAATTTTTATAAGCAGAAACATTTACACAAGTATATAGCATGACTGTCACACATAGGATGTGGAACCCTCAAGTTATGGAAGTAGAGTTTATGGTCATAAAATCTTCCAAGCAGTCGGGTCTTCAGGTGCTCCAAAGAGTATACCACACTACCATCTATCAGAATCTTGTTGGTTGTGAAGTCGCTTACCTGCAACCTCAACAGGAAGCAATTGTACCAAGGATTTCAAACAGAGTATCTGTCCATACTGGTGGTGATGACAAAAATAAAACATAAAAATGTTGGTAGGAGAAGTCAGCCAAACCCTAGGTCAACACTATCCTTTGCATAAATCACGAATGCATTGGTTCCTTAAGCAAATAAACATACATGATTTGAAAAATTAACATCACAATGCAGCACAGGAGATCATGTGTTGCTTCAATCCAGCATAGTTGTGTTTCTAAAAAGGAAGAGAAGAGGCAAGCTGCCCCCATACTCCCCTTCATACAAAAATAGCCATGAAGTCACAGAAAACTCCATGCCCACCTCACTAGATAATGAACTTCTGGCAGAGACAAAATCAAGAGGACAATCGAAGATTTAGTCATTCTGATATTATATTACCATTACAACAGGACCCATGATTCTTTCAGTAAAACAGTTAAACAAAAAAGAATTCCCCAAAATCTACCTCATGCAAACATTACAGGAAGTAGGTCCATGTTAGCTTCATATGCTTAGCCACCATCTTCCACAATTCTGGGGCAGCTGCGAAGCGTGGCTCCACCTTTATTCATCTCATTTCCACTGGGCATTGGAGTTCCTGAAGAGAGAAACATAAGAGTCCTCGTGCAACTCTAGGTGCATAAGAGTCGGCACCAGACGTCCAATGGAGAACAGATGTATTCATAATTTCCTCTGAATGCAAGGACCACAACATCACCAAAATCATGCACACAGTCATCGATAGAGGGAGGGGAGAGGAAACTCCAATGTTGCCAGGCGGTGGAGACAGATATAGAAGAAGCACCAAGATTTCGACCCTAAGGCCTAGAAGGGAACCAGATGGCGTGCTCCTTTTTAAGAACTTCAACTGAACAGGGAAGCGAATGACAAGTGCAATAGGCATACTGTGGAATCAGGGTTTGAAGGAGCTCGAGGAAGCTATCAATACATAAACCCCACATAAGAGCATACACAAGATGAGAGAAGACTGCACATGTGGTCGGAAGGGTCAATCCTATCCCGAAACACACCCCAACCGGCAACAAGGCAAAAAATTCCATTACACACATCAAAGGATGAAAAGGGAGTTTGAAGTGCATTCGAGCTTCCCCCAACAGTAAGCGATAGGTACCTCACACAACATTTGTACCCAGGCTTGGCGATGAGGTTTTGTGATTATCTATTCATTAGTCGGGGGGAAACAACCATGATGCTTAACTTTGAGTGATAAGAATTGACATGAGATGAGCTTCGTGGGGAGCTTAGCACAACCCACATAGCCATGGCTCAATAGGAGGCAGAAGGGAAGAAACCGCACAACCCCGCAATAGATCTAGAAAAGGGATCCAAGCTAAAATCTGTTCCTCCGAGCTGAGTGGTGAATCGAACGCTTCAACAAATGCAACAGAAGAGCCCGAGAGGTTCCAAGGTGACTGAAAGGATGCGCAGAGCTGGGAGCCCAACCACAAACATTCTGCGAAGATGTGGGGAGAACGTGACTCAACCCACATGCCTTTACATGCAGAAGGAAGCCATAGCTCACCCACGCATCAAAAGAAACTAACAAACGGCAGGGAAAGGTGGAGAGGAAATGCCAAACTGGTGGTCATTTCTTTAAGAATCAAGACACTGTCGACCATAGATCCAGAGGCGCAGCAATCTAGAATCCACCTTGATTGTGAACGCAAATTCTCTGCAGAGCTTGTGATTGCACAGCTCTTGTCGTCAATGAATGAACGCAAAACAGAAGCTTCAAGTCGAGCGGACGTTGATCCAGGAGCTTGCGACTTTAGCCAATGGGTCGAGGGAGAGCATGAAGCTCACCCCTGCGTGTGCAACGAGGCCAAGAAAGAGCAACCCGGGAAGCCCCAGAGGCTTGACCCCCAACAACCCAAGAGAATGGGCAGAAGAGGAAGCCCCGCGGGCTCACCCCAGCACGAAATGAGAGATAGTGGGAGCCTGGAGGAAGGGCATGAAGTTGCCAGCTACCCCACGCACTGCCGCCTCCTGCAGACATTTATTAGCTATATCAAATGTGCACGTCCCTCGAAGAATTGCGAATTGAACCTCACACCTAACCTATCCATTCAGGAAAGATATCTATCCCTTTCAATTTTCAAACCAAATGGGGCCTGTACCCATAGATGCGTGACATATCTAGTATATTTTTTTCGAAATTCATTTTTAACATTGTCTTTTTGAGGATAAAAAGAGGTGGGAACAAGAGAGAGAAAGAACTCCCCATCTCTCCATCCAAGGCACCACGCAAATCAAGAAACGGAAAATTTTGGAAAGTGATGCATATGCAAGTGTGTGGAAATGTGTGTAGGTGCACAAAAGTGAGAGAGAAAAGGGGGGAGGGTGTTCATATGCAACAAACAAAGTAATGAACAATAACTACTCAAAAATTAAAAGAGGAGAGGTACCCTAGGCCAACCGAAGGCCACACGTATTCATCCTACTCCAAGTGTCAAGGTGCATCTCACGAAGTATGGACACGCAAACTTGGAAAAACCAACGGCTAAAGGCCGACGTCCCCGACAACGGTGCCAAATTGTTGAGAAAAGGGGAACAACAAACCCTAACCGCCTCACATGGAAGTGAGAAGTTTCTCCAAGTTGGGGCAAAGAATGAGAGGAGAGGTTTACCCACGCTCATGGAGCAATGGCAACAATGGCCTACGTCACAAGGAACAAAGGGGAACATCCTCCCAACCATGCACACACACATGCAAATCCATACACCAAGACCAACGCCATTGCACACAAGGAGGCAAGAGAGTAACAAATGACACCTTCTTCCATTACCAAAATGGAGGCCAAGGCCATGGCCAAGGGACCCCCCTTTTTACAAATGAGGCTCTTCTTTATATAGAGAAGAGAGGCATATGTGAATAAAAACATGTGGTCAAAAGACCACATGTGCTAAAACAAAAAGAGAATCTCTATGTGATATGGGACTAACCACCTAGAGAGAGAGAGAGAGAGCACGTGAGATTTCCTACGTGGGGATTTTGAGTTTGTGCCAAAAAGCTACTTCATGGAAAAAGGCTTCAATACTTTATACTAGAGGAAATATCAAAAAGGGGTTTTAGGAGAGTGTTCATATGGACATCTCCTAATTTACAAAAAGAAGGTACTTTCTTGAGGGCTAAAGGATGCCATAGTATGAGAAAAAATATGGGCAACCCTTGTAGCAACACCATCCAATTTTATGCGATGTTGTTCAGGCACCAGTGCATATGCCAAACAACCAAAAACACGCAGATGAGCAACAGATGGCTTGCGGTAATGCCAAGCCTCATATGGAGTGATAGACTGTAGCGCTTTAGTGGGACACCTGTTCAGTACATATGCTGCACACATGACAGCCTCAAGCCAAAAACTATGTGGTAAAGCCTGACTCTTGACCATGCACCTCGCCATCTCCATGAGTGACCTGTTCTTTCGTTCAGCAACTCCATTCTGTTGAGGTGTATACGGCACACTGGTGTTTTATCCCACGTTCAACCAGAAATGCATTAAAATCAGAAGACATATATTCCCCCCCCGATCAAAATGGAGGGTGCCCATTTTACATGCTGACAGATTTTCAGCCAAAACCAAAAACTGTTTAAAGCACATGAACACTTCGGACTTTACTTTGAGTGGATATACCCATGCATGCCTGGAAAAATCATCAATGAAAGTCACGAAGTAAAGGTAATTTCCAAAAGAGGGTGTCTGCATAGGACCACATACATCACTATGTACAAGCTGCAATTTCTGTGTAGCCCGAACTGAACCATCTTTTGGAAAGGAGGAATGCTGCATTTTGCCCAAAATACAGCCTTCATAAACATGTTTTCCAGGTGCCTCAAGTTTGGGCAAAGAGGACACCATTTCAGATTTCTGCAGGCATAGCAAACTAGCAAAATTCAGATGACCAAAGCGTGCATGCCAAAGCTTTGCATCTGACATAGCCTGAGAATCATGAACTGCACATGCCGAATCATTCACAGATCTTTCATAGTCTATGAGCTTATACAGCCCACGACATAAAATGCCAGAAGCAATAATAACATCGCCATTTGACAAATCATGAAATGTACATCTGTCATCAACAAATTTCACAACCAAGCCAATCTTGGCTAATGCAGAAACTGATAACAGATTCTTCTTGATCCCTAGTACAAATAAAGCATCTGACAAAGTGAAAGAACTACCATCAGCAGTAGTCAAAATGATCTTACCAACTCCCATAACAGGATAAGAGGAGTTGTTGGCGCATGTAACAATATTCCCTGTAGTGGGAGGCTCGAGTGAAGAGAAGAGACTACGCTGCGAGGTAATATGTTTGGTTGCCCCACTGTCAAAATACCAAACATCTGAGTCTACTGCAGACATGCACTGCTCATGAGAAGATGGGTCAAAACTGCAGATAGTAGTAAACGCCCATTCTTCTTCTTGCACAAGATTTGCAGACTCTGTTTTTGGTGTAGAGGCCTCTGCAACAACCATTCCAGCCTCTTTTCTCTTTGCCTCTTTAGCAACCAGTTTTGGACAGTTCTTTATGATATGATCATTCCCTTTACAGTACTTACAAAACAATTTCTGCTTTTCTGATTTCTTCTCATCTTTATCTTCCTTCTTCGAATATGCAGAATTAGCAGATTTCTACTTACTAGTTGAAGAGCTCCATTTTCCTTTGCCCTTCTGACTAGCTAGGAAAGCTTGATCTACAACTCGCATAATGGACCTGTTTTGCCTGGACTGGTCTTCCTACAACAGAACAGAGACTAACTCCTCAAATGATAAGGCATTCGGATTGCCTTTCATCATCAACCGAAGAGTAGAAGCAAAACTCTGATATGAATCAGGAAGACCATTCAGAACGGTCTGCACAAGTGAGCTATCTGGTATAACCTCATCAACAAAAATCAACTGTTCCTTCAAGTCTTTGATCTTCGTTAGGAAACTGTCCATAGAATCACCTTCATTCATGTGCTCACTCTCCAACTGTTTTCGGAGGTAAGCAACACGAGCCTCATTCCTAGCTTGGTATAATGTGGTAAGTGTATCCCAAGCATCCTTAGCTGTTCTACAAGAGCAAATATGAGGAATAATGGCACGTTTGACAGACAAAGCTATCAATGCATGTGCCTAGGCATCTCTGCCATCACAGTGAATCTGCTCTGCAGTAGGTACAGTAGAAACAGCAGCACGAACAGGAATCTACGGAATATCATCTTCGACACCATCTTCATCAGCTCCAGCACCTGTATTTGCAATACCTGTAGTCAGAGGTGTAACAGGACGTCTTTCAACACCCTGCACAATGTTCCACAATCCTTTTGCAACCAATACATGTGGCATCATATAAGCCCACAATGGGTAGTTGGTACCATCCAACTTATCCTCAACAGCCAACATACGGAATACATCACTGCTTTCAGCCATGGCCGGTGACTAAAATACCTTGATGCAGAAAATTGAATGTATCTCAAAAAGTTGAACAGAACTGCCCAGACAAGTTCTGCTAGACCTGTAATAGACTTCGAGACACTTAAACTGGCAAACAAAAACTGGTATATACCTTTGTCACAAAAAGACAAAATAGCCTGCACAAGCGCTGCAATAGTGCGTTTGGAGGTCGAAACGAGCTCAGATCGCGATTTCGGCACCACACAGCAAAGATGTTTTGATCTCTGAAACACCCTGAGTATGCTCACCAAATCTCGTGCGAATCTGAGACTGCAAACGGAGGAGTGTCGACGGCACCCTAGATGAAGCGACGACCTGCTCTGATACCAATTGTTGGAGATAGATGTCTGTAGAAGCACGTGAACAGCACAAGGAAGAAGAAGAAGAAGCACGTGAATGTATTACTAGAGAATGTACAAAGATAAGTAGCCCATTAGGGCAATAGGCATATATACAAGCCGAGGGAAAAAAACCTCCTAAAGAGGGAAAAAAGTGCCCCGGCGGTTCTAGTGTGTTCACACACATCACTACCTAAAAATATCAACATGCCTTTGTGGGAGAAAACCTATACCGAAGAGGAAAAGATGGGTACCTAAGATTGTGTGTTCATGAATCAGATTATTTGAAAATCTTAGAAACTGCACATAGCGGCGTTGCAGGTGGACACTTTGGGCCTGATAGAGTAATCAAGACCATTCTATTCTCAGGATTTTGGTGGCCCATTCTTCATATGGATGCACATACCTATGTGAAGAAATGTGACACATGCCAACACACACAATATCCGATAAGAAAAGATGAGATGCCCTTGAGACCAATGATGGGAGGACATGCATTTTTGAAGTGGGGTATAGACTTTGTAGCTCCCATCAATCCCCCAGCTAGGAACTCCCATACGGAATACATTATTGTAGCCACTGATTACCTTACCAAGTGGGTGGAAGTAAAAGCCACAACAAAGAATGATGCTCAAATGATAGCTAAGTTCTTATTCGGGAACGTGTTCACCAGATATGGGTTACCAATAGAGTTAGTAATGATAGAGGTACGCACTTCTTGAATGAAGTTATTGAAAACCTTCTAAGAATTCTTGGTGATACATAAGAAGTCAGCCCCCTATCATCCACAAGCTAACAGACAAGCCAAGAGCACAAATGAGATCCTATGTAACATATTAACAAAACTCGTAAATAATAAACGCTCTAATTGGGACAAACAGCTTCATCATGCTGTTTGGGCTTACTAAGTTGCTTACAAAACAGTACTCAATGCCACCCCATTTCAGATGGTCTTTGGACAGAATGCGGTGCTACCATTGGACTTTTTAATCCCAACTTTAAGAGTAGCACAAGAGCATGAGTGGAATGTACATGAGTTGTCCTCTAGGATCTTTGATCTAGAACATTTAGGTGAGACGAGGCTACGAGCGGCAACATGCATTTATGCTGCAAAGAAAAGGGAAAACGAGCGCATCAGAAGAAACAAATTAAGGTGACTAGGCCTAGATGTCAACCTGAAACCCCAAAATATCACATGGACATGTGGCAAAAATCAGGCATAATTACTTCTCGAATAATCAATCAACACCCCTTTGTGACCATAGAGGTTGAATGACGAAAGAGTGTAAGGACTGTGAAAGCCTTGGTTGACTCATGTGCAGCAACTAGTGCAGTTAGACTTTCCTACTGCCAAGACCTACAATTGAACATCAAGCCCATAGAAGCCTATCTCATAGGTTTGGGAGGTGTGGAAACCCCTTGTTTGGCCGAGGTGGAACTTCCCAAGTACCTTCAAAATGTTCCAGTGAAAGTCAAAATGCTAGTGTGTCATGATGAGGACCTTACAGAGCCACTTGTCTTGGGTCAAGATTGGATTTACGACCATGCAATCAACTTGAACCTAAGAAGTCAACTTCTTCAAGTTTGGGTACATGAACAATGTATTACATTAGAATTAGACAACTGCATGCTCACAGATCATGGCACCACACACTTTCTTAGTTCTTCTAGGAGTAATCTTAGCAAAAAGAATGTTGTATGTGTCAAAAGATCTATGTTCCAGAAGAACTTAACCATGGAAGAACAAGCTCAAAGACAAACCACCTCCTCCTCTAACGCAACAACTAAGGCCATCACAACATCTCAACCAAAAAGGCAAGTGAGACAGTACATGACAACCGCTATATCAAATAGACCAAGAGATTTCAAGAAGAAAGTAGTTCCGGGCATGAAGTAGATATAGGTACGAAAAGGAGAGCAACCCCCTACCTTGCCAACACAATTACCACCCAGACAAGCCAACCATGCGAAAACAAGAACCAAGCAACCAGGACGAACTCAACCAAAGTCTTCAACAAATTTGGGTACCAAAAACATTAGCTATAGCTCAACAAGGGCGATCAATTATGTGGATACCCAAGGCACTCTTACACGCACAATGGCCTATGCTCTCCACCATGCAAAAGGTCTCAACAAAGAAATCAAGGAGAGAAAAGGGTAAGAACTCAGCACAGAGACCAAAAGAAGATAAACTCACCCCTTCAGCTAATGTAAGAAGACACTCATCAAGCATATGGGTTTGGAAGCCCAAAGCATTAGTAGCACCCACAAAAACAAAGCACAAACCACGTGGGATACAAAAGACAAGTAACCATCCAAAGAAGAAGAGTCCAAAAGTAATACGTATGCAGCCAAACACTATTATCAAATGGATACCTAAAGGGAGGAATGGTCAGTTGTCATATAACCATCGACTTATCACATCATTTAAAGATCCACTGGCTACCTCCAACAAAGACTGCATCAACGTCCACCAACAACATTGAAAGCCTCGATGTGCAACAACCATTTGCCTTTGGCATAACCTTGTCTTTTGCACCATTTAGGTCATGCATTTCCAAAGTATGCATCAACATAGGGCCACATTACACGGCCGTGCATAGACACCATTGAGAAATCCCAGGCACATGAGACACACTTGCAATATGTAAAATATTTTATTGATACTAACCTCTTTCTTCTTGTTTTATGCCATCGTGAGCCAAAAAAAAAAGAAAAAAAAAGAGAGACAAGACTGTGCACTTGAAGAATCTCATAAAGTGAACCATCAAAACGGACATCCATCGACAAGAAAGACAAGCCAATGGTCAATCACCATGGTGGAAGTACAACATGAAGAGATGAAGATCGGCGGACCTTTCACCATGGTAAGAATTGTATGCTTCAACGATGCTATAACCATGATCGATTAGGAAACCTCTTCATCAGCAATACCCTTGAGCACTGAGCTCAAGACCCAACTTCTTGCACCATATTTCTTCCAATGCATTTCCCAAGTATGCATGCATAGGGCTACATTACAAGGCCATGCACAAGGCACCTATTTTTTCCAACCCATGCATTAACGCACTTAACCATCAATCATTATGGGTCACAAGTACTTGGCCTCATACTATGAAACTCATGTTTCAAAGATTCAAGGACATCCAGGGTACAACGTCAGTACCCAAGAAGCAATTCACAATAGATAGCTGCTCGAGATCAACGTCGGCAACCTCTTTTGAGCAACTAACAACCTTTGAAAGCCAAGAAGTATACCCTCCAGCTCAAATCCAAGGAAGAAGTACATACCTTGGGCACAACTCTCGAATAGGCTAGTAGTGGAAAACTGAAGAACTCGACAATCGACCAGGCTACATTGGGAAGATGGACTGCTCCTGTTGATACATGAAGGACGCTACCTCTCAACGTACTACATGGAACAACCAGTACAATAAGGGTCCTTCAGGGACGACAAACTCAAGAGGGGGGAGTGTTGAAGCTCAAGGTCAAGGACAAAGCATGGAAACACATCAAGGAAGTGGACACACAAGAAGAAGGAGCAAGTAGGGGGCTCCAAGAAGCACCTATCAAATTTTTAGAAGAAATCCCTATAAAAATAGTGATTTTTATCACAAAAAACCATTGTAAATATCATTTTTCATTTTTACATCTCCATTTTCTTCAAGCCAAGGAGTCCTTGAGCTTGAGGAGTATTAGAACTATCATCCTACCAATTTTCATAATTTTTAGACTCTGTTTGAGCCCCCAAATAAGCCCTATAACCTATTTTTTAACTAGGCCGGACACTAGGTCATGACACGGTCAAAACCACTCAAAAAACTATAAAAAGGGTTGGAGACCTCATTTTTGAGGTTAGCTTGTTGTAGATTTCAGCTTTGTAAGAGAGCTCTTTTGTAATCGAAGTCCTTCCATTGTTCCACTCTTTGCTCTTACTTTGTGCATGTGTGTGTGCATGATTGTGTGCTTTCACTCACACACTTGTGCCTTCACTTACTCACGGTCTTCATACTGGTACTCACGTCTCCGCGGATTGACATTTATGAGGTGAAGCTCCTCACGTTGGTACTTGCCATTGTGCTAGAGTGACAACAATCATATAGGTGAAGTGGCATAGCACCCATGGGACCTCTCATATCCCACAAAGTAAGAGTAGGCTGCGTACAATATATATGAATTAAAGGCGACAAGGAGATGGGGTTTGAATTCTGGACTGAGGCCCATTACATGCCAACCAATCAGGATTTTATGTGTTTATCTAAGTATTCACATAATGGATGGCGGCACACTTCTCATCTTCATCCTTTCATGAAACTAAAATATAGATTTTGTTCTAGCCCACTCACCCTGTTCCACCTTCCACATGGAAAAAAGTACTATAAAATAAAACCAATCAGCCAACCTTCTCCATTGAAAAATTACAAGAATGGCTTGTACATTCTGTGAGTTCCACTACCCATATGTGAAACGAGCTTTAACTTACATGATATTGAGTCAATCTCTTTCCACATCCCTCATCAGATTTGTCTCAAAACATGTGTACTTATAGGCGAATTGTCTTAATCCCAAATTATCTTTGTTTACTAGTGAAACATAAAAGTGAAAAAAGTCATATGTTGTTTTTACAAAACGCACCATAAAAGTGGTCTCTATATTTATTTATAGGAAGATGTGCACATACATGTATTTATAAATTTGTGAGTAATTAACCCTTTAAATATAAAGGGGGTTCTTTCACAAAAATTGCAGAATACATCTAGAATCTTGAATGATTATGAAAACTTCATGCTTTCATCCTTCACCTACTAATTAGAACACAAACATAATGCAGTCGATGCCACATCAGTGTTAATAAATCATTATTATGTAACAAATAGAGTAAATAAAATGCAATAATTCTAACAATTTCATAGATGGAGTTTGGAGGAGATGCAAAAGGATGTGTGGAAAGAGATTGTACCCATTACCATGTAAGTTTTTTTTCTCTCTTTCTCTATGTTTTGTCACTTTAACTTTCTATATAGTCTTGGTGTTTTTTGCAAATGCATGCGAACACTTCTCTATCATGACTCTATAATCTGCAAAATTGGATACAAGATGTAGAATACTGGATACAAGATACACTTCTCTATTCAGTATGTTCTTCCAATATTGGATACAAGATGCAGAATTCTATAATCTGTGCATGGATAAGAGGTAGAAATTCATCCTCAACTTAAACACAATCATTTTAATAGCAACATAATGGAGATAAGAACTGTGTTGTCTAATCCAAGCATGCAGATTTTTTAGATTGATCAAATACATATTTCTTTACATATGGGTGGTAATCATATCTATTTTATATTGTAGGACTTACATAAAAATAAATATCTCAAAGAACTTAGACAAAAGAGAAACATGGAAATCGTCCCTAGAGAAAACGATGTGTTATGTGTACATGTTAGTATTGATGGCCACTTGCATACAACATTCTTTTCATACATGATATTTTGGACCAAGACATAGAATATGTACAAGAGTTCCCATACAAGAACAACAAGTTTCTTTTTGCATCTAAAAGACAGGCATACAAGGAAAAGCATATGCTTCCATATATGCACTTCATGTTGCTAGATTCCTTTACTTCACAAGAGGTGATATCCAATTTGTTTATCTCAAGAACTTTGATTTCATGAGACCACTTTCCTTGCATAGAGTTTTTTTAAAGAAACCTTTTCTGAAAGCCACTTATGAAAGCCTCCAAAAGTTTCTAGATAAGCTCAAGCCCCTCTGCTCATGCCAATTTGACAATTAAAAAAAAAAAGCTTCACTAGAGATTGAATCGAAGGACTATACAATTTCATCTCTGACTCTTCAAAAGGAATAACAACAAGGGCATGGAAAAGAGCTAAGTGGAGGCCAAAAAGCCAAAACATATTTTAACATAGAAGAAAAGACATATGGGAATAGCAATAATAAGAGATGTGGGATACAATATTAAAGTCATATAAGTAGTTTTCTTTCATGTACTCCTCCATAACTTTCCCTTTCAAATGGATGGGCAGATGGGCATGTGTGTCAAAGCTGAAAGGGGCTTCTCTTTGCTGTTTTTTCATCCTACCACTTGAAATTGGGTCACATATGAACAAAGTGAAGTTCATATGATGTCACACCTTTTTCCCCACAGTTGAGGTTCCAAAGTCCATGCCCACAAACATGGCTTTTGAAGACTCCATGGGGATTCCATGATAGATCTTATGTGCCTTGGAAGCTAAGATGATAAGATGCTTCACCTTATCCATGCCTTCTCTTTCTCTTTTCGATGGAGCCTTTGCAACTTGAGCTTTTGAAATGGGTGAAGTCAACAAGATGGAACATTTGTGGGTTTGTGCATGCCATGAGGACATGAACACTACCAAGTACAAATGTAGAGCCCATGCCGGCATGAACATGATCAGGTTCATCAATAGATAACTTCCAATGCACAAGTGCATTATTTTTCTATATGTATGTCTGTTAGTCCATCTTGAAAGGTAACATAAACAGTTCATATGGGCATCAAAAGTGAAAATATGATTGGCCCAACTCACATGGGGTAGGAGATGCAAGTTTATCTACAAATTCTCTAACTTTAATACAAGATTTTCCAAGGAAGATAAACGAGATTAAAAAAAGGGAATATAGCTTCCAAAAACAGAAGCTCAAGCAATGAACCTCTGCCTACCATATGCATCTAAGATGATGAACTATATATATTCCGAATGCTTTTGTTAAGTACTAGAGGACAATAGGATATAACATAACATTTTAATTCTTCTAAATCGAAAACATATTCAATGAATACCATAAGTTGCACATATGTCCCACAACTCATATGGAGATAAGAGATACAAACGATGCAAATTTTGCCTCTTGATTCTCTTGATTAATACACAGTACAAATGAAGACAAATCTCCAAGCAATAAAAAAAGGAACTAAACATAGAAGAGGTGAAGAAAATGAAATCCAATGTCTAAAAACATAGGTGCAAAGTATGTTTTCCTAGAATCTTCATGAGTGAATGGTGTATCTTAGATTGTTTTTTTTCCATGCGTGCCATAAATTGTACCTATGTGTCCAAATAACTATAATTTGTATATTAAAACTATGTACAATGGACAAAGAGAATCCCCATCTAGCTTGGGATGGTCCTCTATCCATAGAATAGTAACATCATGTAACAAATGACAAAGAGAAATGCCATGACAAGAATATCATCTTTGAGACCTTGTAAAAGGGTTGTAAAAAGCACACTAGTGTGTCTTTGCTTAGAAAATAATATGAAGAACTTTACAAAGACAACTAGAAAGTGTAAGTTGCCATTTAGGAGACCCAAATAGCTCAACCCGCATTCTTGATTGCACCAGCTTAGGAGTAGAGAAAATTGCTTATTGTGTGTACATTTTCCATCTCCAAAGGTTGCTGTATCTACTATGTTATGGAACTATGTGCCCATAACAAATATAATACAAATCACGATCCCAACTAGTGTTTGTCCTATGATAGGACCGTGAGAGAATTCTTTAAATAGCTCTTTGGGAGATTATTGCTCAAAGAAATTGCCACTCAATGTATTTCAATTTAGAAATGAAGCCATGGGACTAGAGACTTTACTCACTTGCCCTCCTTTAGATGGATTGCAAGGTTTTGGATGGGATTGAACTCACAATTAAGTGGGTCCACAAGGAGAAATCACAGCCTTGAAGAGAAAATACTCTTTACTATCCATATCACCCTTGTATTTTCTCTTGACTATCCATATCACCCTTGTGGTGAGGCCATTCCACATGCACAATGGTACACCCTCAATGAAGCACACCACACCCTTGATGAGAAAATATCTTGATTATCATGTGAAGACTTGATAAGGAAGGGCTTCCACTTCATGGGGGACTTGTGAAGAGAGTCATTGCAGGAACGCATTGCTCGTGCATTCATTTCCTATGGAATTTAGTAGTCTAAAAGGAGCCTGCATGTACACAGAAAAGTGTATAGTGTTCGGTTAGTGGTTCGAGACTTTGAAAGGGAGCTTTCCTACATGGAGCTGCAAACTGAAAGGACATGTTATTTATCTCTCTGGAAGGAGGGGAGAGGGAAGGGTAAAATGGAAGGAAAGGGGTTTGAAAGTTTGGGATTTGGGGGTGGGGCCGAAGCAGCACTACTACGGCCTGCACACACGCGGGTAGCGGTATGGCGATGGAGGTCGGCCTTCTCCTTGTCCAAGGACCTGTTACCACGCGGCCCCCCAACATGGCGCTGTCATAGCCCCGGTGCAAATGTACCTCTCAATGTGCTCTCTCCTGCACGCTGTGTCCCCCTTCCCCTCTTCTTATATCCCCGGGGCGGCGCAATGGTATCTTCACACTGCATATCTTTCTTGATCTTCTTGAAGGCCGTCGACCTCCCCCTTTTAATATCCGAGTCCATCCTCCCTGTCTGTAGCTTTGTCTTCTGAGTTCTGACAGCACGCAATCTCATCTCCTTCTGTCTTTCTTTCAGCTGGGTTTCTCTCTAGAACACGCATTTTTCCAGCTTACTGTTGACATCGCCTGTGCCATCCTCGTTCGTAGATCCATTGTGGCCGAAATTTCTGTCAATGGTCGTCCGACCCTGTTGGTGCTTGATATTCTCCATTCCTGCTAGTCTCTTCCATTCCATTGTTGTTGTCTGTCTACTTCGCCATGCCTGGTGTCCTTGTTGAATCAACCGCCTCTTCTCCTCATGCCTTCTTCCCCTTCGAATCTTCCCTCTTTCCCGACAGCAGCAATGGCGGCCTGGAGGCGAGTGCTTCCCCTCGCGGGGCGGATTTCGCTCCGCTCAGTCCCCACTCGCCCATGTCTCTGGCTGGCCAGTATGCGCATCTGGACCTCCTAGCCTCGTCCCCCCCATCACCTTCATCGCTGAGAGGCCGAGACCTCAACCACCGCCTCCTGCCGAAGAGCAATCTTGGTCTGTCTAGTGGCCATGTTCATGAGTATGGTTTCGACTGTTCGTCCGAGTTTGCTGGCGTGCCGATACCGTCTCCCAGGAAGCCTATGTACAACAGTGCCAGCTCTGTGGACTCCATTGTGGGATCGCCTTTGCTTCCGGATGGCAGTGGCGCGGGTTCCCCCATCTTTTCCGATGCCTTCTCTGCTCTGCACAAGTTTCTGCCGTCCAACAAGAATGACGACGAAGCATGGCCTACTGATGGTCTTCCTACGATGGACGCTTACTCATGTGATGACTTCAGAATGTATGAATTTAAGGTGAGGAGGTGTATGAGGGGAAGAAGTCACGATTGGACAGAATGCCCTTTCGCTCATCCGGGGGAGAAGGCCCGTCGTCGTGATCCTCGTCGAATTCACTATTCTGGCACTGCGTGTCCTGACTTCCGTAAGGGGACTTGCAAAAGAGGTGATGCCTGCGAGTATGCACATGGAGTGTTTGAGTGCTGGCTTCACCCAGCAAGGTATAGAACTCAGCCCTGCAAGGATGGAAGAGCCTGCAGACGGAGGGTATGCTTTTTTGCGCACACTGTAGAACAGCTCAGGATCTTGCCATCTGTTTCATCGGCATCCGCGTCTTCATCACCCTCTGCAGTTGATGGCCAATGCAAGATGTCTCCAGGCGAGGGCTCCTTCCGTTATGAAGCCCTCAACGGGGTCGATAGCGTATCGAAGGACGAGAAATCCCTGAATGCACCCGGGATTCTTCATAAATCCTCCGAACCCAGCAGCGGATATGCGTTATCATCACCAGCAGCCTCTCTTCCTCAAAGCATTCACGGAGGATCTGCGCTACTGTCTCCTCCGATCTCCCCTTCGACATCCCCTCCTATGTCTCCGGAAGGGTTTTGGCCAAGGAATATAGCAGCTGTGAATCCGCATCTGCAGGCTTCTTTGCAGTCCCCTCTGTCATCGGTACCTGGACATCGTCGGCATTTGAACCGCTTGCAGACGATGCCTACCATCTCCATACCACAGGATCTATCCGATGTTTATTCTGATGCAGCTGTTTACGAAGACATGTCCTTCAGCCTGCCCGCCTCGGTGCACATGCATTCGTCTCACCTCGGCGTTGGAGAGATCATGCACTCACTGCAAGCTCTCCAGCTCCGCTCTCGCGTCGCGGAGATCCAGAAATCTGCTAGCACCCCTTCAAGCCCTCAGAATATGAAATACGTAACTGCGCAGCAGCCATCGTTACGACAGTGTCTCTATCCTCCCATTCCCGCCGCTTCCACAACTCCAGATACTATGTGGGCGATTTCTTCTTTGACTGCTACGGAGGACGATCCACCGCACAGAGTGGAGTCTGGAAGAGATCTGCGTGCGAAGATTTATGGGAAGATTGGTAAAGACAACGGAGTGGGCAGTAGTGAGGACCCTGATTTGGGATGGGTGAATGAGCTTGTGAAGTAATGATCTTTTGCGTTTTCCTTTCACTTTCTTTTCTTGTTCGTTCATTTGATTTTTTTGGACTTCTAGAAGTGCTCTAGCTCTTGTCCATAGCCATGATGTACATAGCTGGGTTTTGTTTTGTCTTTGCTGCTTGTGTAAGCGGGTGACCATTCAGGTCTGCTTTTTTTTTCGTGTTTGCGAAGAAGCTTGCTTTGTTCTTTTTTCTGAATTTTCTTTCTTTTTTGGCTTCATTCATGTTGTTATAATCCAAATGATAGAGCTTGGTCGCTGCTAACTTGTGGAAGGGAAGATGAAGACTAACGGGTCGAGTCAATTATTTTTACTTGGATGTGTTTTGGGATCGGCTAACTGAAGCATCATAAGGTGTGAAGATACTTCAAACTAACCTTATCAACTCAGGATTCATGTGGGGATAATCATATCATTCGACATGGGGCTCCTATAACTGTTTCTTCCAAAGGCAAGTTTGAAGCTTGTGACAGTTTTACACTGCTGGATGATTTGGAATTCCTGAAGCAGAAGAAATGGCATTCCTTTGCAGTTGCTGTATTGGTAGGGAAGTTCGAAGCTTGTGGCAGTTTAACACTGCTGGATGAAGCTTCCATAACTGTTTCTTCCAAAGGCAAGTTTGAAGCTTGTGACAGTTTTACACTGCTGGATGATTTGGAATTCCTGAAGCAGAAGAAATGGCATTCCTTTACAGTTGCTGTATTGGTAGGCAAGTTCGAAGCTTGTGGCAGTTTAGCACTGCTGGATGATTTGGAATTCCTGAAGCAGAAGAAATGGCATTCCTTTACAGTTGCTGTATTGGGAGGCAAGTTTGAAGCTTGTGGCAGTTTTACACTGCTGGATGATTTGGAGTTATTGAATCAGAAAAAGTGGCATTCCTTTACAGTTGCTGTATTGGTGGAATGGTTATTGCAAGTGTCGGCATGGTGATCAACAAGGATCGCATTGGTGTTACCCTCCTAAATAAGAAACATTTGTAGCAGTGTTTAAGTATGTTTGGCATTTGTTTTGCGTATAAGCCGATATATATTTTCTGACAGTCATGAGCCATATATCAAGAAGTGAAGATAAATCGTTTTTCTACATCAGCCAGATGCTGCTCTTCTCCTCCAGATTCGAGCTGCAATGGAAGGTCCAGTGGTAGGTCTTACTTACCTCTTGAGGTAAGTGAGGTCCTGAAAGCAGTGCATGCAGCCCACAATTCATGGCGGGAGCAAAGCAGCGCCTTTGGCACAGAAGTAACAGTAAATAGGTTTCTTTCTCGTACGAATTTACATTGCGCCATTGCAATATTTCAGTGTCCCAGCGAAGGTGAAGGTGACATGGTGGTTCTCAATCTTCTATACATATTATTCTACATTTAGAGTCAGTCAGCGTGAAGCTGATATACGACGCCATTGTGGCCCGTCCTCTCTTATTAGGTTATCAGAAAGGTGGAGAAGACTCCTGTATGGTGTGTAACTTCATTTCATGCAGATGTTGTTGATACTTTCAATTCTTGCTTTCATGCTCAATTTGTTGTAATGGTTCCAAAGTAATGGATAATGTTTAATTCCTAATCACATTTACTTGCTGGGATTCTTAGCTTAATGTGCTTGGTTCAAATAAAAAAATAATTTATCTTGTTTAATTTTTTACTGTGTTCTCGGCTGTGTACTGAGATACTCAAATGTTCATGGCCAGATTAGCTGAAGTTTGTATCTTAAAAAAAAGGAGGTTCAGCCGAAGTCTACTCTCCTTGGCTGTAACTTTGAAATTGAAACTATACAAGGTGAAGGTTTGGGCATAGTATCCGCGGAACCCCCTTATCCTACCAGAACAGGGGTTACACTGGTTTCAACTAATTTCAACTAGTTTCAACTTGATTACACTGGCCTTAGACCCACAAGCTCTCCTGCCCCCGCCGGAGTTTGTATCTTGCAGAGTGAAGCACTAGGAGTGTGTAACTGTTCTCGATTGAAATCTGTATGATATTCATTTTGGGGCTTTGAGCTTGTTCAGAGGTATTTGTCTTCTGGGGCTTGTGGAATTTAAAGACACTAGACCTTACACAGAAAATGTAGAGATTCTGAATTACACTTCCATCGTCAACTGATATTGCATGCGATTTCTGGCAGCGCATGAAAGTTTTGTTGTCCATGATAAATGTGAATTCGTGTCTCTTCACAATCCAGCGTATGTCAATGGTTTCCGTTTTAGTTCTTGGAGGGAAGTGAGAATGAAGATGTCTTCATTTAACCTTTCATCCAACCACCTAGTTTGGACGGAATGGTGACATTTTGGGGCGGAATGGTGACACTTTGGGGTTTATTTCTGTTTGTTACAGGAAGTTCTTCAATCGTTGAGATCTACTATTGTGGAGAAGCTTGGATTATTGAAAGGTATAAGTGAAGACAGGCATAGTGCCATGTGAAAGCTTGGATTATTTAAAAAAAAAGAATTGAGGTGCGGCATGTGCTTACTCTCCTGAGCTTTAACTTTGAAAGAACAATTGTACATGTGAATAGTTATAATATCTGTATGATCTCCCATATTTCACAAAGCAGGGGTTAAACAAGATTACAACCAGTTTTAACTGGTTTAGACCGGTCAAAGCTATTTACATGTATAGTCTTGGGGTTGAACTTTGGACCTCTGCCTCAAGAGATCAAAGCTTGGATTAATAGAAAGGTATAAGTGAAGACAAGCATAGTATCCATGAGGGAAGTGAGAATCGATGTCTTCATTTAACCTTTCATCCAACCACCTAGTTTGGACAGAATGGTGACACTTTGGGGTTGATTCTTGTTTCTTAGAGGAAGTTCAATCGGTGAGATCTACTCTTGTGGATAAGCTTGGATTAATTGAAAGGTACAAGTGAAGGTAAGCATAGCACCATGTGAAAGCTTGGATTAATTGAAAGGTAGAAGTGAAGACAAGCATAGCACTCATGAGACCCCTCTTTCCTCATTCCATAGCACCCACAACAACCAAAGAAACATACTATGTACTTTGGAGCATCAAGGAGAATGAGTCGATACAAAATAGATAGGTTTGCGGGTTGACTAACTCAAAAAACTTACTATCTATGGAAGAGACAATGAACTTCAAATGCCCATAGCGACCAATGTGATTACAGTTAGAAAAAATCATTTTATGGGAGTGATACACATAGGGTTGAGTGTATAGAATGCACAAAAGTATAAGGAAGAAGCAAAATATGCTATAGGAATATAGGAATGAATGAGACATTCACCGGTGGTACTTCCTATTTTTCAGGAGTACGTAGAGATTGACCTCGAGACAAAAACTCAGATTTCTCCCAATCTACTGAATCAAATGCTCTGAAAATTTATACTCATAAACTAGACACGTATATCTTTCCAATGAGCAATCTTGCACTCAATTTGGAGCTCTGAAGAGAGAGCAGCAGCCTCCTGCAAGATTACTGTTGGCGAAGAAGATGATGCAAAGAATTGAAGGAGCAAGACAATGATGGTCACAAGTGTATGTATATTGCTTGCATGTATTGTACAAGTGATTTCAAGTCTTTATAGACTCTAGGAGTGTTCCACAACTTCTACAAGTGAAATTTGAATTCAAATGAAGGTGGGAATGGTTGTTGGAGGGAATCAATTCACTTCCCTACAATCTAGGAAAAGTGAAGATCTAGTTCAATCTACTTTTAGGTGATTTGATTGCTTGATTGAATGCAACTTCAACCATCACAAATTCGTGGGATTTGGGCTCTATCTTTCTACCTTTACATGTGTAAAGCTCAAGGCTTTTACAACGGTAAATGAACCATCAAAAAATCTCTCAAAAAATACAATAAATGAGCATAAGAAAAAGAACTTTCCAACGGATATTCTTTCGATGCGATAGCCTTTGATGTAGATCAAATCCACCTCAAGCATAGTGTAAGCTTGATGTTCCTACAGCTCCCCCTCAAGCTAAAGTATGCTCGAGTCTTCATTCTCTGATAGGTTGAATACCTGCCATAGCTTTGAATCTACAAAGCTTTATTTCATCAAGTGCCTTCATCATCATATCTGCTACTTGCTTTTCAGTAGGAACAAAAGAAATGTCAATCTCCTTTGCCATGAGCTTCTCCTTGATGAAGTTGTAATGGACTTCTATGTGCTTGGTTCTGGCATGGAAAATAGGATTTGCCGGTAGATGCATGGAACTTACATTATCTCCAAATATGTGAGGTTTGGAACTCAAGTTCCAAATCTGTATACAATGCTTTTAACCATATTGCCTCTGAGTTGCTATGGTCAAGCCTCTGTACTCTGCTTCAATTGAGGATAAAGCAATTGTTGGTTGCTTCTTGGAACTCCATGCCACTAGCTTCGAGCCTGCAAATGCTAAGTAACCAGATGTACTTTTTCTATCATCCTTAGCTCTTGCCCAATCTGCATCTGAATAGATTTTGATATCCAAATATGAAGAGTAAGGATAGAATATACCTTCGTTGATTGTACCTTTGAGATACTTAAGTACTCTCTTAGCCGCATCCATGTGTGGTCTTCTCGGTGAGTGCATGAACTGACTAAGCACTCCCACACTATATGAGATGTCTGCCCTTGTATGAGTAGCATATATCAAGCTACCTACCAAGCTTTGATATTCTTTTAGGTCTTCAATTTTCTCACCTTCATAAACACTTAGTTTACGATTCATCTCCAAAGGTGTACCTGTAGGTTTAGTGTTCTCCATTTTGAACTTGAGAAGAAGATCCTGAATGTATCTTCTTTGAGTCAGATACATTCCTTCATCTGTGTATATCACCTGCATACCTAGGAAATATATGAGCTCACCTAGGTCACTGATTTTGAACTCCTCTTGCACGTGTCTCTTGATCCTTTGAACGCCATTTAGATCATCACCTGTCACAATAATATCATCTACATATACACATATAGATAACCTCATTGTGATCCCTTTTGATGAATAGAGAAGGATCTAAGCTGCTAGCTTTGAACCCTTGATCTTGAAGATATGCAACCAACCTTAATTCCAAGCTCTAAGAGCTTGTTTCAATCCATACAATGCTTTCTTAAGTATGCAAACATAAGATTGATGATTAGGGTTTTCAAAACCTGGTGGTTGTGACATGTATACCTCTTCACTTATCCAACCATTTAAGAATGCATTTTTCACATCAAGTTGGAGGAGTCTCCAATTCCTTGCAGCAGCTACACTTATCAATGTCCTGATTGTAGTCATCTTTGCAACTGGTGAGAATGTTTCCTCATAGTCTATACCATGAGTTTGTGAACATCCTTTGGCAAATAATCTTGCCTTGTACCTGCAAACTGATCCATCTGAATTTCTTTTAACTTTATATACCCATCTGCAACCAATTACCTTTTGATTCGGCGACATTGGAACCAAATCCCAAGTGTCCATCTCCTTCAATGCATCTAATTCTTCTTTCATGGCCTTTTCCCAATTAGGGTTTCCCTTTGCCTCTTCATAGATTTGAGGGTTCCTCAAAAATAGAGCCTTTTGCCAAGTATATTGAATGCTTTGTAACAAATGTGGAATCATATCCATACCTTTCTGGTTGCTTCTTCTCTCTTGCTGATCTTCTAGGTGCTTGTTTGGAGCATTCTCCAATCTCTTGCATCTTTGCTTTGCCTCTTGACTTCCATAGGTTGTAATCCTTTTCTCTTTCATCTTGGTCATCGTTTGTGTCACTTCTTGGATCCTGGACTTGTGTATCATGCTTGCTTCCTAATTGATGAGAGTCAGAATCAAGATCATATGGTAGTGTTACCTTTTGTTTGTCTTCATCATACCAAGACCTGTGTTCTTCCAACACATCTCTACTTGTTGTGAATTGCTTGGTTGAAGGATTGAAGAACCTGTAACCCATCTGAGTTGAATCATATCCAATAAACACTGCCTTTGTTGCCCTTTCATCTAGCTCACCTCTTATTTGTGATGGTACATGAACATAATCTAAACAACCAAAAACCTTGCAATGTCCAAGACTAGGTTTTCTTCCATGCCATGCTTAAGGAGTCATACCTTGAAGTGATTTGGATGGTAGTCTATTGACAAGGTACACAACAGTTGAAATAGCTTCTACCCATAGATAATGTGGCAACTTCTTCTTTTCAAGCATTGTTCGGGCTGATCCAACCAGTGTCTTGTTTCTCCTCTCTGCAATTCCATTTAATTGAGGAGAGTACCTAGTAGTCACTTCCCTTTTGATACCTTTTTCCTGCAAGAACTCATCAAAATCTTTGGAGAAGTATTCTCCACCTCCATCAGATCTGAGCTTCTTTAGTGATCTACCTGTATGATTCTCCACATGTGCAAGATACTTCTTGAAGCAATCAAACACTTCATTCTTACTCTTGATAAAGTATAGAACAGTCCATCTACTATGGTCGTCAATAAATGAGACATAATACCTTGATCCTGCCAATGAAGGTTCTTGACTTGGTCCCCATACATCTGTATGTACTAAGTCCAATAAGTTGTTGTGGATGTAGCCTTTGTGGTTGAATGGTTGTCTTTGTGCCTTCCTAATCTGACATGCATCACACCTGTTGATCATGTGTTGCTTTGATATGTTCGGCATTCCTAGAACACTTTGATCCCTGCATATATCCTTCAAGGTTCTTTCATTCACATGAGCAAGTCTCTTATGCCACACTTCAAGCTCACTTAGGGTTTGAGACCCAAAGTTGAATAGAGCTATGTTCCTGGTTTCTCCTACTTCAAAAGTAAAGAGCCTACCATGCTTCTCACCTCGGGCTATCTTTTTGAAGCCTTGACATGGATCTTCCACAAAAGCTCCATGTTGGGTGAACCTAAATTGCAAGCCTTTTTCAACTATTTGGCCTACACTTATTAGGTTTTTAGTGATAGTGGTACATAGAGAACCTTACTTAGAATGTTTGTCCTGCCATTGGAAGCTTTGACATTACCAATCTTCTCCACATTGTGCTTTGTGTCATCCCCTGTTGGTAATTCATGTCTATGCTTTGGACTTTCCAAATCAGATAGAAGAGCAATATTGCTTGCAACATGATTCCAACATCTTGAATCTATGTAGAACAAATGATCATCTTCTTTACCTTCTTTGTGGCTTAGATTCATAAGAAGCAACGAGTCTTCATGTGGATCTTCTGAATAATTGTTTTAGTCCCTTCTATTATAGCTTCTATTGTTATTGTTGAAGTTGTGTCCACCTCTGCCTCTATTGCTGCCGTATCCACCTCTTCCGCTTCCTTTTTGGGTCTTTCCATTGAACCAACAATTCTGAGTGGTGTGGTTGGTCTTATCGCATATGGAACAAGGTTGAGCATTATGACCTTTGGTTTTGTCTTGATTTCATCCTTTCTTATTCCCTTTCCACTTGCTCTTGCTTGTAAAGTTGGCTTGAGAAGTCTCTTCTTCATATTCTTCCTTCTTCTTGCCTTTTTGCTTCTTATCCTTCTTATATGCATATAGAGCACTAGTTGAATTACCATGATAAGAGTTGCCTTCCTTTATGCTATTGTTGGCTTCTTGATTGAAGAGTTGTCCAAGAAAAATGTTGAAGTCTGGAGTTTGCACATCCATGATGAAATCATAAGCTGTCGTGAAGGATTGCCATTGCTTATCACTTCAAATGCCATTGAGAATTTGCCTCATGATGAACTCTTCTTCAATCAGCTCTCCAATGGATGCTAACTGATCCGCAACCTCCTTGACCTTGGTAACAAATTCTGTGATGGTTTGTTTAGGTGTCTTCTTCATTTGATTGAACTCCTTCCAAAGATGATTCTTTCTTGCTTTGGTACTAGCAGAAAAGAAAGTCTCGAGGGCATCCCAAGTCTCTTGAGATGTCTTGCATCCTCTTATATGTGGTAGTAGAAAGTCAAAGATAGAGTTTTGTATGTACGACCTTGCTTGAGCATCCCTTGCACACCAAAATGTGAACTTATCTGTCTCCTCTTGTGTAGGTCCTCCTTTGGATCTCGGAATAGGCATAGCTTCATCACCTGCTACAATTCCATAAAGATTTCTACCTTGCAAATAGGCCTCCATCCTGATTTGCCAAGCCACGTAGTTGTGTCGATCAAGCTTCTCGATCATTGAGGGAAAGTTGTCACCCATCTTGATCTAGCTCTGATACCACTAAAAGAACATGGAGAAGCTTGTAGAAGGTAGAAAAATGCGTTTCGAAGCGATGAAGTTTGGTCTAGCCAACCGGCACAAGACAAGCCCTTGAGCTTATGGAGACTCAAATAGACCTTATAGGCATGCGATAAGTGCAAAGAAACACACTATGTACTTTGGAGCATCAAGGAGAATGAGTCGAAAATACAAAACAGATAGGTTCGCGAGTCGACTAGCTCAAAAAACTTACTATCTATGGAAGAGACAATGAACTTCAAATACCCATAGCGACCACGGTGATAACAATTAGAAAGAATAATTTTATGGGAGTGATACACATAGGGTTGAGTGTATAGAAAACACAAAAGTATAAGGAATAAGCAAAATATGCTATAGGAATGAATGAGACATTGACCGGTGGTACTTCCTATTTTTTCAGGAATACGCAGAGATTGACCCCGAGACAGAAAAACTCAGATTTCTCCCAATCTACTAAATTAAATGCTTTGAAAATTTATACACATAAACTAGACACATATAACTTTCCAATGAGCCATCTTGCACTCAATTTGGAGCTCTGGAGAGAGAGCAGCAGCCTCCTTCAAGATTACTGTTGGCGAAGAAGACGATGCAGAGAATTGAAGGAGCAAGACAATGATGGTCACAAGTGTATTATATTGCTTGCATGTATTGTACAAGTGATTTCAAGTCTTTATATAGACTCTAGGAGTGTTCCACGACTTCTACAAGTGAAATTTGAATTCAAATGAAGGTGGGAATGGTTGTTGGAGGGAATCAATTCACTTCCCTACAATCTAGGAAAAGTGAAGATCTAGTTTGATCTACTTTTAGGTGATTTGATTGCTTGATTGAATGCAACTTCAACCACCACAAATTCGTGGGATTTGGGCTCTATCTTTCTACCTTTACATGTGTAAAGATCAAAGCTTTGCCAACGGTAAATGAACCATCAAAAAATCTCTCAAAAAATATAATAAATGAGCATAAGAAAAAGAACTCTCCAACGGATATTCTTTTGACACGATAGCCTTTGATGTAGATCGAATCCACCTCAAGCATAGTGTAAGCTTGATGTTCCAACAGAAGAAACATAAGAATTGTTTAGATTCCACTTGGAGATAGGAGAAAGCGGACTCCTCCACTGTCCTCCTCCCATTCTTATAAAGGGTGGAACACTTAACTGATCCTTTTTTTTAGTACCATTGCCTTATGTGAATCATGAGGGGGGGTGGAACTCAGCTCAGAACTCAACATTGGGCCAGAACATTTCCCCATAAAATGTGCCATGTGTTGGCAGGTTAATAAGGCCCGTTTTAGATATAACAGAGTCTCTTCATGAGCTAATACATTCTCGAATGGCATGTTGCTAGATGGAAGGAGATTAAGTTTTTGATTCACATTGGGTGGAGTCTCGAGATTGTTTCCAAACCATGTCATGGAACATTTTCTTGAAAAATGTTCTGACACCCCTCTCCCATCCCAATTCATTTTGCTCTGCCACGTAAGATTTTCAGTTGTTTTGTAATTCTGGTGTTCCGCTATATGTGTGTCTGGAGGGTCGTCACATTTTTCCTTGTTTCATGTGGAATAGTAGAGAATCACCTCTTTGTTCTGGCATCTCTATGTGAAACAAGTCTAAGTGTGGCTCTGCCCTTGTCTGAATATAGTATATGCCACATGCCTTTCTCTGATTGATTGTATTTCAACAGCCATTGTCATGCTGCCTGAAATGGACCTTAGGCTAGATTCAGACTGAGCTGCGGCAACACTCACCTGCTCCCGCAATGCAATGAAAAGGAGCCAATTGCACAAGGTATGAGAGAAACACACTATGTTTTCGAGTTTCAGGTGGAGCTTGATCATCAGGTCTTCTTGTTCCATCGCCTCAATGTGAAGCTAACCTTAGTTGAGTCCACAATCACAAGGAAGGATGTAGATATGTTTAGTCAAAAGACTTAGCCACGTGTGTTACTAGCAGCTGTAAATTTGCATGCAACAAGATAAACAATCGAACGTGTCTTATGAGAATTCATTCTTCTTTCTCTTTGATTAATAAAACAAATAAGATCACAAAAGCTATGGAGAATCCTTGATGAATCCTAGAACTTGTCAAATTGATGAAGCTATTCGTTTAGCCGGTGAAAGATTATTCTTTGTGCTAGTTCATTCATGTATTAAGAAAGAAATTCATGTAAAAGCGTTGGTGTTTTCATATTTATTGTGGAAGCCTTGATTTCATGAGTACATAATGAGTATATAAGTGTAACTCAGTTAGTTGTTTGTTCGTTTTGTTGATTTATTATTCTTTGTTTCCAGTTTATAATAAGGCCATTAATATGTGGCTTCATGAGATTTCATTTTTTCCCTCTTGATGGGAGATTTCAACATGGTCATGGATTTGTTTGATAGACTTGACAACAAAGGTTTTGTCATTACTGGTAACAAAAAGCATGAATGGTATAGCATGGTTAGACCTTGCCACACTTGGCTGGTTTCGGGGACTCCATTGCCTTAGAGCTTTCTGAGTACTTCCAAGTACACGGGCTCCTGCAGTATGCCCAACTGGCATGGCATACTATCTCCCCATCCCTATATCGATACATTGGTCCGTACCATCGTTGATTGCCTTGCCTTTACCTCCACCAGGCCTATCGCTGCACCATGGCTCACCACCATTCTCACCATAGACACTGTCGCCTACAGGCCTCATCTTTCCAAGATGGGTCGCACCGAAGCCACCTCTCCCACTCACCACCATGAACGCACTTTCCTATGACGTTCCTCCAACGAATATGCCATCATCTGTTGACCGCCACTGGAGTGCACCGCCTTACAGTTTTTGGTGGTTAGCCTTAAGCTCCAAACATGGTCGTATGGAATTTCTCGACCGATGTACTCCGTTATTCACTTGGCTGCCTTTGAAACCATCAATTGGGCAGTGTTTTACTTCCGATGCATTCAGAAAGAGTGCCAGATGGTCATCAAGTAGTTAGGTAAAGGTGAAGTCCCGTATACCCGCCTTCCCCATATCTTTTCTCTCCTGCTTGACCCTCTATCTCCTACATCTCTAGCTCTCGCTCTTCCTCCTCCACCCTCTGCTGCAACTCCCATGGCAGATGATGACGATGAATCCATCATGCTGTGTTTTCCTTGTTCAAAACGTCATCGATTGGATGATGTTGCCATTGTCGCTCAAAGTTCTTCTTCAGAGGTTGAGGATGCCGGCATTACGATCACCTCTGAGGAGATTGTGGCCATCGAAGTCCTCTCTTCCATTGTAACGGCTTCGACACCCATCCTTCCGGTTTTCACTAGCCCAAAGAGTCCAACACCCATGGATATCGACGAGGCAGCCATCCTGGTTGAAAGTCCTTCCATTAACTCCGTGATATTTTATTCTACATGCTCTTCTCGATTGTATTGTGGTGACAATCGATTCTGGGATTGCTAAGGAGGATGATCAGCACAAGGAACAACCTGTGCTTCTTCCAACGATTCCCACGACCCCTTCTAGCCCTATTGAATTCCCAGAGGTCGACCCCATTCACAAGGCAATCGTTGAGGTAACTTTGTCGGAATCACCGACTTATTCTCCTCCTCCCATCACCTTCGATCAACCCCACTTTGAAGATCTCAATGTATTGAAAAATGAAGTTTCGACACTTCCCATTGGTTCTTCTATCCACTTGGGCATCATACCTCTCTTCCCCATGGAAGTTTTGGCCAAGATCAGGCAATATCTAGTATAGGTTGCCGATCATATCCATAGTTGCCTCGATTCTATGGAAGCTAAAATGAAAAAGGATTTTCAAGAAAAGCTTGATGCGGCTGAAGATGAGTTATCACATTTGTAGAGTGACATCATGTGTTTTTAGGCTCAAGAATTAAGGTTGCAGTAGTAGATCACAGAGAAAGAGAGTGAACTGGTGGCCTTGCGGAAGGAGTTGGAAGACAAACAAGAGGCCTTAGCCAAAGTCAGCTTTGTGCTAGAAGTACAAACTACAAAGAACGAATTATTGGAACAGACTTGTACTGTCCTTACCACTATTGTGCAGTAGATGGATGATGGGCTTGCGCAAGTTAAGGCTCAATTATTTGATAGAGATAATGAATTGTATAAAACTATTGGCCAGACAATCACTTAATGCGAGGAGTTAGAAGCAACACAGAGAGAGTGACAATCCTTTTTCAATACGACTGAGCGCCAAGTTGCGTAGATATAATGCATGACATGCGTGCTCTCTAACCAGCTACCAAGATGAAGCAAGTGGAAGCTACCACAGAGCAAAACAGAGTCCGGTGTCAAGCGGCTCTACAAAATGAATTTTATCTCCATGAAGCATTTTTGGAAGTGTAAAGTCAACAGTTGGTTGCACAGACCATCAAAGATAGTAGTTCTAGATGTGAAGCACAATTGCTAGATGCAGATGCGGTAAAAAAATTATTAAAGACATTATAGAATAAGATTAAGCGTAATTTTAAAGAAGCCCATGCTCTGTACTTACAAGACATTATTGATGAAGGCTGTTTTAGTTAGGGGTTCAAGTCCACCATGTGTGTCAATGTTAGGCAATGCGATGCGACAATAATTATTTTTGTAATTATTTAATTTTTGGTGAAACAACTTACCGAATTACTGTAAGCTTTCATCTACCTATTAATGAAACAAACATTTTGACGAGAGAAGGGAGGCAGGCGACGAGTCGGTGTGACTTGGTCGGTCCGCAGATTCTCAATGCGGTGACGGTTCCTCAATCTGGTGCCTTTGTTCTTTCTATTATTAGTGTTACTTGTTAATGTAATCTTTTTGAGATAAGTTAAGTTAATGTTGTGGTTAAATCTATTTGCAAGTGATTCTGTACATGCAATGATTTCATAAGTGATATTGTTGATAGTTAACACTATAAAGTGAAAGATTTCATAGAAGTATTAAGTCAATTGTGTGTAAATTTTTGCAAGTATATCATTGATGTTGATCGATCATAATCTGTAAGTGTGTAGTGGAAAACAATTCAGTCTGCAGATATCTTTATGATTGCCACCCAAGAAGCCTATTCCTTGTAATCCCTCTTCTATGGCTATAAGTTGTCAGTAGAAACATTGAGATTAACAATTATTTGGGCATTGAGTCTATGCAAGTTGATGGAGGAATAGCTTTGTGTCAAACCAGATATATTAGACACATTATTGTAACATTTTGGCCTTGAAGATTGCAAACCTATTTCCACTCCCATGGAAACATGTTTACGATTGAGACTTCATGATGCTGAAGATGCATTTGATGTTGTTATTTATCAACAAATTGTTGGATGCTTGATTTACTTATGCATAACTCGACTTGATATTCAATTTTTTATCTCTCAGATGAACAAGTTTATGCATTGCCTAGGTGTTAAGCATTTGCATGTGGTTAAGTGCATCTCTCACTACTTGAGTGTTATCCAACTACTTTGATTGTTTTATCCCAAGGGGGATCATTATTGCCAGATTTACATGCCTTTTGTAATTTAGACTAGGTTGGTTGCTATGACACTTGTGTGTCCACTAGGGTCTTTGGCTTCATGCTTGGTAGCTCATGCATATCTTGGTTGTGTAAGAAGCAACCTATTCTCGCAACTACTAGTTGTGAGGCTGAGCGTAGTTCAACTTTCATAGTTGAGTGTGTGTGGATCATATGCCTTTTGGCTAATTTGGGTGTTGAATCTTCTACCATCACCATCTTCAGTCAGGGCACATTGAAAATTGCAAAGAACCCTATGTTCCATGCTCCACAAAGGACATTGAGGTGCACTATCATTATGTCAGGGAGAGATTCTTCCCCGGAGAGATCAATTTGGCTTATGTTCTTAGATATGATAATGTTGTAGATCTTTTCACAAAGGTTCTGCCTAGAAGAAATTTCAAGCTTTCCACAAAGATTTGGGCTTACTTCCTTTTGTGGATTGATTTCTCTCCACGTAGTTTGGAACTTCCTTATACATGAGTGCCAATTGCTTATTCATTGCTTCACTCTTAGAGGGAATTTGTCGATATATTTTGGTAGGCATATGTGTGAACAAAATCAAGACTGTATGGGTAATTTTTTCCCTCTTTAGGAGGTTTTTCCTCATCGACTTGTATATATGCCTATAACCCTAACATGTGATTTATCTTTGTACATTCACTTGGTATTACATTCAATATTGGGTTGTGCTCCATGATTCTTCTTCTTCTTCCTGAATAAAAGGGTTCTATGAAGGGTCGATAGATTGTAGATGTATTATCACTTTGTGGAGAGACATGGATTATGCATCTAAACTTGAGCAAGAATTATTCTTCTTTTTTTATTTTGATAAATCCTATGATAGGATAGAGTGGAATTTCATTCCTTAGTCCCTTGGTGTTATTAAGAAGTTTATTAGGTATGTCCATATCCTCTAATGCACATTCTCTGGCTACCATTAATGGTGCCATTTTTGGACCCTTTAGACCCCTTAGATCCATAAGTTATGGGTGCTCTCTTGGCACTCTTTTGTTTGGCATAACTGATTATGTTCTTAGTTGGGTGATTAAAGATGCTATCAATTCTCCTTCCCTTTTCCTTTGTGCCTCCAAATGTTTGTTAACAAAACAAATATGTTGACAAATGTTGATGACTCCTAAATCGCTAATCCCTTTAGTTATCTCTTCACTTTTTGTTTGGTTAGTGGTTCTCAAGTGAGTTATAAAACACTTCCTTCAAAGCTTCCAATAATCATGTTCCTCAATGTTTCACTCATTAAGGTTGTGAAAACATTATTGATGGTGTGGTTTTGAGGTTGTTGGGGACTCCAGTGGGTTTTAAAGTCACTAATGCACAAAGGCGGGATTGGGTCATGGACAGGTTTAGAGCTAAGCTCTTTAATTTATATTCTCTTCAAATGTCTCTCTATCTCTAATAAGATTTTTGTTTCGAATCACTACTTATTTCCTTGTCTCACTTATTTCCTTGTCTCACTTATTTCCTTGCTTGTTGGAGTTCTACCAAAAAGTAGATCAATAAGATTTATATGCTCCAAGAAGGTTCCTAGGGGGGGGGGAGTTTTCAATTAGCTAAAAATTACCTGAAATGGATTGATCTACTTGTTTTTTACCTAAAAAAGGTGGGTTGGGGGTGCCATGCCTTGTCAAGGTGTTTGAAAATATCATAGTAAAATGAAGTGTGAGGGATGTTGACTTCTATGATTATCGAGATTGTCTAATGAAATGGAGATATTACTGCTTTTATCATAGTAACTACAAATATTTGAAAGGTCAAAATCTTCGACACATTATTATCTCACCTCATCAATTCAACGCTATGGGAGGCTCTCTCATCTACAATACATGGGAATATTGGAAAGATATTGAGTTTCACTTTCCTCCTAGGCAAGTTTTAAGTGGATCTGCTAATTTCTTAATGCATGAATCTATGTCAATTGAATGGCTCATCTATAAAGCTAATATCAACATTTCTATTAAGAACACAAATGCATGAAGAATGGTTTTAATTTATGGATTGATTTGTAACCCAAGAGGTGGTTTGGTGTCTCATGAGTATATCTTAGCTCCTCTTGATTTGTCTTTTGGTTGTAAGCAGATTTTTAATAGCCAAAGGGAGCTGTTGGTTATTGAGAGCATTGCTTTATCAAATATCATTAAAAATATGTACAAATAATTTAAGACTCAATGATGCTCTATCAATCAAATTGCTGGAGTTTGAGTTCTACAAAAGCATGCGAACAACATAAGGAAGAAGAAGAAGAAGAAGAAGAAGCACAACACACAATATCCAATGTATTACCAAGTGAATGTACAAAGCTAAGTAACCCATTAGGGTTATAGGCGTATACACAAGTCGGGGGAAAAAGACCTCCTAAAGATTGAAAAAGTGCCCCCGTAGTCCTAAGTGCATTCATATACATCACTATTGCAAGATATAACCAACTCCCCCTAGGAGTGATGCAATGAACAAGGAGCTTACACTCATGTGTAAGTGTAGAGCCCTAACCGGTCGAAACTAAAGGTACAAAGTATTTTTCCTCTTAAGGTTCAAAGGTTGAATCTAAAATCTTAAGGTGCAAAAGTGAAAGAATTAAAAGGAAAGGTGAAGGTGGAAGGCCGCGTATGCAAAGGTGGAAATAGGCCGCCCAATCAAAATTTTATTTTAAAAGTCACTCTTGCTCTAAAGTCACTACAAGACAAAGTAGCGAATCGTTAAGGACCAGTTCAAAAAGACAATCTTGGGACATTGAAAGGACACCAAGATTGTATTGCAGTTAGAGTGCGTGAACCGGCGGACTCTCAAACAAAAGGAAGGACAAAGGCTATTCTTGCACATTGAGAGTTGAGAGCAAGAGAGAGCTTCAGAAGAGCAAGAAAGGAAGCAAGAAGAGCCTCCAGTGTGCGACGACATTCAAGAGTGCAAGAGGTGTCAAGAGGAAAGTGTGCAGAGAAGAGAGAAGGCGGGCTGGATTCCAAGAGTTCCAAGGGCTATTGCGTGCTGCGCAGTGATACCAATTCCTTAGCTTGGCGGAAGCTTAGTGCAAGGTGTGCACAAGGGAAGCGGGAAGCAAGTGAAGGATTGGCGCACGAGAGGCCGCCGCTAGAGGACTTGAGATAATTGGTCTTCAGTAATTGATACTCTCTGAAGTTGTATTTAGTCATTGATTGGACTGTGCGCAGTCATTGTAATTGTTGCAGGATAAGTAATATTCAAGGGTTCCAAGAGTATTCCTTTGCAGAAGTTCTCACTATTATTCCATTTTTATCATCTCTTTTTTTCTCCTACAAACCCTCAAACTCCTTCTTGTCCCCGAATCCCCAACAAATTTGGCACGCACGGTGGGACATCCAAGGAGCTTTGAGCATAGGAGACTATATATTGCCATTGAAGGACAACATTCCAGTGTCGAAAACATTACTCCAGTGGGCCAAAAGGTACATCCTTTTATCAAGTGTCTCATTTTTAGTGGACTATGAATAGCTCATGACCGCGACCCAGTCACAAACCTTGAGAATCAAGTGCAAGCAGACAAGAAGAAAGACGAACCGAAGATCATCAAGTCCACTTTCATCGACTTCATCGGTAGGAAGCATGGCAGGGCAGGTGGACCTAGAAATCTTGCTCTCCAGGTTAAACATAAAATTCCCCTCCTTCAGAGGTTTAGCCCATGAGGACCCAGATGAGCACATTCGACGATTTCTTTCATTATGTAAGACTAGGGGACTAATTGGTAGGGAAGATGCTTTCTTGATACTCTTCCCCGCCACATTGGAGGGTCTGACAGACAAGTGGTTTAGTCAGTTTGCCGAAAATCACTTTACCTCTTGGGATATGATGAAAGAGGCCTTTAAGAATCAATTTCAGCATGGCAACACGGCTGAAATCATTATAGAAGAATTGGAAAACTTGAAGTTGGGTCCAGGAGAGAAGTTCCCCGAATTCGTGACCAGGGCAAAAGCATTAATGGCCAAATTACCGGATCCACCACACGACTTCTTTGTCAAGAAGTGGTTAGCCAAACCTTTACCTGTGGTCACCCAATGCAAAATAAAAGAGTTGGTGCTACCTACGGCCTCTGTTGAGGAATTCATCAACACGGCCACCCGCTTGGAACAAATAAGGCACCAGTATGGTACAACGTCTTCCCAACTATCATATGGTACAGAACTGGAGGACCCAGTGAGCAAGTTAAGAAGGGAATTGGAAGGCTTGAAGAGGAATAAGCCCTATACAGAGGAGGAGACTACTGTAGCTCAGCTGAGAAGAGAGATTGAAGCCCTCAAGCTCCAAAAGGAAGAGGAAGCCCAAGCAGAGGAACTAGCTCAGCTGAGGCAGGAGTTGCAAGAACTAAAAGGAGGCGGCATTAAGAACGGACTATGGTGCTCCATGTGCAGTAAGCAAGGACATATAGTAAGTGAATGTCCTTTGCTAAATGTGACTTGCCAATTATGCAGAAAGATTGGGCATGAGGCCCATGAATGCCAATCAAGGGGAATACCGACAACGACATACTGGACACAAGGCGGGCTCTTGCCACTAGCAAATGTAATGGCAGCAGCAACAAACCAAGGTAATAACTATAATCCTAGACCAAGAACTAACCTTGCAAATGGGCCTAGAAGGCCAATTATTTGCTTCAGGTGTGGAGAATGTGGGCACTACCAAAGTAGGTGCACCCTACCAGAGAATGCACCTCCTTGCAGGAACTGCCCTGAGGCCAGAGACCATTATACAAATTGTTGTCCTAAGAATCAAGCCTCTTCATCAGGGCCCCATATCCAAATGATTTCGGTGCAGGAAGAAGAAATGGCAAATCAAGTTAAGGTGCCGTCACCATCTACCAGGGTGGTGCAGTTAGAGGAAATTGACTCTTTTACTGTGCAGACAAGAAGCAAGGGGAAGGCTCCAGTGGACGTGGGTCAAGAATCATTGATTAATGGATTAAACAGAGACAAAGGTGTGTCCGAAGACCTAGCCACCACAATTGCAGACACAAGGAAAAAGGAAAATTGCACAGGTACCAGTGATGCCATTGGACAGGCATTCAGCAGGGCTCATGAGGAGTTGGATAAGTCAAATGGAGCCCAAGCTCTTAAGGAATCAGAAGCCTCCAGACTGCTCAAGTCCATGAAAAAGGAGGTTAGTATTCTTGATTTAATAAAGATGGATGGGAAATTCAGGTCAGAATTATTACAGATAATTGATGAAGCTTCTACGACAAGCTTAGTAGCTAAGACTGCTATCTTACATCAAAGGATAATCAGGGGGGAAGCACCCCTTACAGATTATAAAAGCCCTCGGCTCACAATATCAATCAAGGGCCATGAATTTCAAGGTGTTATTGTAGATGGTGGTTCTGGCATTAATTTGATGCCTGAACATACCATGAAAAGGATTGGACTCCACCCTTCAAGACCTGCAAATTTCACGGTCACTTTGGTAGATCAGAGCAAAGTAAGGCCCTTAGGGGTAATCCCAAAAGTTCCACTTGAAGTACAAGGTAATCTATTTATCCTGGATTTTGTGGTTTTAAGATTGCCCCAGGTTGAAGGAGGATTCCCTCTCTTAATTGGAAGACCTTGGCTGAGGCATGCCAGTGTCATTCATGATTGGGGTAAGGACACCATGTGGGTACAAAAGAAAGGGCAAGAGCTGACACAAATTCATTTAGAAGAAGGCCCAGACAATCAAGGAAACACGAGTATGATGCAAACAGTGAGCATTTGCATGGAAACAGAAGCGGAGGATCAGCCCCAAATAGATTTTGAGGAAGAAGAGGATATTTTAAGTTGGCTTCATGCCGGCAACTCTTCTTCTTGTTTTGGAATTTTTCTTGATAATCCTGGTACATTTGGAGGCTATGATGAAGACAAAGGAAAGGTCCAGGTTGATGGATTGGGAGAGCCCATCACTGACCACAGAAGGGGCAGGAAGATACCCCTCAAATACAAAGTGGAGGAGGATGTGTCAACATCAGATAAGGAAGTTTCCCAAGCTAAAAGCAAGGTAAAAAATTCTGAGGTTGAATGTTCTTTCCCAATTCAAGAAATCCCTGCAGGATGGATACAGGACAAGGAGGAAAACATCGAAGTTCAAAATACACCTGCTTATGAAGCAATGCACGAAAAGCTAGTAGAAGAAGACAAGGAAGCAGACGCACAAGAAGATAATCTGGTAACAAGAAATCCGGTTCAAGAAGTACATTTATGCACCCAAAACAATAATCAACCAGTTCTAGTGGCCACTTGGTTGTGGAGCCACCCAAAGCTCCTAGAAAAGATAAAATCATTCTTAACCCAGTATGCAGATGTTTTTGCCTGGCATTATAAAGACTTAGAAGGAGTGCCTGCATCTTATGGAGAGCACAGAATTCCTCTGGTTGAGGGAGCCAGACCCATCAGAGGAAGGAGTTATAGACTCAATCCAAAGTATGCCGAAGCTCTCTATGTGGAAATCCAAAAGATGGAAGATGCAGGAATCATCATTCCTGTGGAACACTCAGAGTGGCTCTCACCTATGGTTATAGTACCAAAGAAGAATACTAATAAAATTAGGATTTGTGTGGACTTTAGAGCTCTCAACAAGGTGACCATTCCAGACGGGTTCCCTATGCCTTTTGCAGAACAGGTCATTGAAGAAGTGGCGGGGCATGCACTATATAGTTTTATGGATGGCTTCAGTGGCTATAATCAAATATCAATACACCCAGAGGATCGTGAAAAGACTGCTTTTATCACACCGTGGGGAACGTATGTGTATGTAAAAATGCCATTTGGGCTAAGAAATGCTCCAGCCACATTTAACAGAACGGTCAATCTCATTTTTGGCCCCTTATTGCTGGAATCACTTAGAATCTTCATGGATGATTTCTCTTCATTTTCAGGATCTCACAAAGAAACTCATCTAGATTGTTTGGACCAACACCTGAGACAGCTGCAGAATATTTTCCAAAGATGCAGAGAAACCAAGTTAAAGCTCAATCCAAATAAATGTCACTTCCTTGTGACAGAAGGAACCCTCTTAGGACATGTGGTATCCGCTAAAGGTATGGCCCCAGATCCTGACAAAATTCTCTCTATATTAAAGTTACCTAAACCCAAAACTCCTAAAGAGATCCAGAGTTTTTTGGGGCATATCGGTTATCATAGAAGGTTTATAAAAATGTATGCAGAGATAGCTAGACCTCTGACTAGAATCACAGGTAAAGAAGTACCTTTCAAATGGGAAGAAGAGGAGGAAAAAGCATATCAGACATTAAGGTCACGGCTAGTGTGTGCTCCTATCTTGGTCACCCCGGAGTGGTCAAAAATCTTTCATATACATGTCGATGCCAGTGCATATGCAGTGGGAGCAGTTCTAACTCAACCCAGTGAAGAATTTAAAATGGACAGGCCAATTCAATATGCCAGTAGAATCTTGACCAAAGCTGAAAGAAATTACAGTACTACCGAAAGGGAAGCACTAGCAATGGTCTTTGCAGTTCAAAAATTCCACCACTACTTATTGGGGGTAAAATTTATTATTATATCAGATCACCAACCTCTCAAGTACTTACTCAACAAACCACATGCTACTGGTAGAATATGGAGGTGGTTACTGTTATTCCAAGAGTTCGATTTCTCGGTAATCCATAAGCCAGGAAGAGAAAATGTGATGGCAGATCACTTATCCAGAATCAATAGGAAGGATCAAACCAGTGGTATCAATGATGATTTCCCTGATGCACACTTGTTTGCTATACAACCTAAAGGATGGTATGATGATATCAAGCAGTTCATTAATACGGGATTGTATCCAGAAAGTGCTAATGCTGTACTAAGAAAGAGGCTACTTATCAAAAGTAGACCATATACTTTCATTGAGGGTAAACTCTACAGACAGGGCAAGGATGACAGGATGAGGAAATGCTTAGAGGAAGATGAAGTGAGGGAAATACTGCAATTTGCACATGAAGGAACAGGTGGTGGGCACCTTCCAGGGCATATCATGAGCCAGAGAATACTAGATGCTGGTCTATGGTGGCCTACACTCTTTAGGGATGCAGAGAATTGGAGAAAAACATGTGATGTGTGCCAGAGGTGTGGACCTAAACCCACCAAGCAAAGACATCACCCTTTGGTAGTTTCCACTTCTTGGCAGCCCTTTGAGAAGTGGGGATTAGACTTTGTTGGGCCTATATACCCTCCGGCACTTCCAAAAAGGGAAAAGTACTTACTGATAGCCACGGACTACGCAACAAAATGGGCTGAAGCTATTGCATCAACGGATTGCTCTGCACAAACAGTGGCTGACCTTTTGTATTGTAACATCATTTGCAGATTTGGATGCCCGCTGGAAATCTGTACCGATCAGGGTACTCATTTTGTTAACAAAATATTGCAGGAAATTTCCAACAGGTATCGCATTTTACACAGGACTTCTTGTGCATACTACCCACGAGCTAATGGACAAGCCGAGTCAACAAACAAAGTATTAATTTCAATGTTACGAAAAGAATGCATGTTGCAGCCGACCTCTTGGGGACGGGCCTATCTGGGTACATTATGGGCATACAGACTGGCCTATAAAGAGACTGGGTATTCCCCCTTTCAATTAGTTTATGGCTTGGTTCCTATTGAACCATTTGAATTTATCAGAGGCTCTATAAGAACGGAAAGACTAGAGAAAAATGGGATGGAAGTTTCAGCAAGACTGACTGCTTTGCATAAACTGGAAGAATCGAGAATTTTAGCATCCAAACAGTTAGAGAAGCTGCAATTACACAGGAAGGAGACTCATGACAAAAATCTATGGCAAAACAATTTGAAGCCTGGAGATTTAGCCCTGCTACACAGACCACAAATTTCTAATCAAAACAAAGGGAAATGGATCCCTCACTGGGAAGGCCCTTTTCGCATTACGAAGATGCTGCAGTGGGGGGCAGTGCAATTGGAAACACTCGATGGCAACACCCTACCTTTAGTTAACATTTCCAGACTCAAGGCTTATTATCAAGTATCATAACCATTGCATTTTCCTTTATCTTGTTGGTTTTGGATTGTTTTAATAAGTAGTAATAATAAGTTAACAGTAGTAATAATCACATAAAAATTGGGCGCACGTTTTTTCTTTTTTAATGAAAATCAAACAAAAATTTTGGACACAAGTTTTCTTTTCCATCAAAAATCAAGAAATTCCTCACTTCATAAATAAAATTCATCACTTGAATGGCTCATTGTAGCTCAAGCGTAAGCACCACCTCCTTTACTTGTCAATCCGCGGAGACATGAGGACCGGTATGAAGACCACGAGCAAGTGAAAGCACAAGTGCGTGAGTGAAAGCACACAAACATGCACACACATACACACACACGCGCACAAAGTAAGATCAAAGAGAGGAACAATGGAAAGCTTAGATTGCAAAGAGTTCTCTTACCAAAGTTCTATTCTCTAACAAGCTAACCTTAAAAATGAGCTCTCTAGCTCTTTTTATAGTTTTTTGACTAGTTTTGGCCCTGTCCAGACCTAGTGTCCGGCCTAGTTAAAAATTAGGTTCCAGGGCTTATTTGAGGGCTCAAACGAAGTCTAAAAATTATGAAAATTGGTACGATGGTACTTCTAATACTCCTCAAGCTCGAGGACTCCTCGGCTTGAACAAAATGGAGTTACTAAAAATAGATAATGGTATTTACAATGGTTTCTAGTGATGAAAATCACTATTTTTGTAGGGGATTCTTCTGAAAATTTGACATACACTTCTTGGGGCTCCCTACTTGCTCTCTCTTCTTCTAGGTCCACTTCTTTGATGTGCTTCCATGCTTTGTCCTTGACCTTGAGCTTCAACACTTGAGCTTCAACACTCCCCCCCCTCTCGAGTCTGTCGTCCCTGACAGACCCTTGTTGTAGTGATTGTTCCAAGTAGTGCCTTGAGAGGGAGTGTCCCTTCTGTATGAACACAAGTCGTCCGACGTTCTTCATCTATCACTGTGAGTCTTTGCAGGTTGTAGTCTCTTGGTATGTGCTTCTGCCGTGTATTCCAGCATGACTGTGTCGTTGTGAGTCTCCGTTGATGTTTTCTAGATCTTCCAAAGTTGATCTTCATAGTAGTCAATCCAAGTACTCATAACCCATATTGAGTGATGGGTAAGTGTGTTCGTGCATGGGTTGAAAAAAGTATGTGCCTTGTGCACGGCCTTGTAATGTAGCCCTACGCATGCTTACTTGGAAAATGCATTGGAAGAAGTATGGTGCAAAAATTGCGGTTCTTGAGCTAAGTGCTCAAGGGTATGCTGACGAAGAGGTTTCCTAAACTATCATGGTTATTGTGTTTCCAGAGTAAAGATACTTACCATGGCGAAGGTTGATGGATGTTTGCCTCTTTATGTTGTACACTCGGCCTTTGGGATGGAATCTTGTTGATGAATGTCCATGTTGATTGTCCACTGATGAGATCTTTTGAGTGGTGGATCCCCTCTCCTCTTTTCAAAGCAACATTTGTCACTAGCAATGTGCATTTCTGAGCTTGGGCCCATGCACGTTCACTTCCCTATATTGACACTCAGAGGAATATTGGACACGTGCCGGTTTCTAAGAGATTACCATGCTGATTGACATAGACCATTCACCAGTGCTACTGTTCCAAACTGGTTCAGGAAAGAACATTCTTGTTATTATATGACATCCTGAACATTATTTGCAATTCTTGGAAGAACTCTGACAGCCGGTACAGCAGCTCTGGTTGTCCTTCCACCAGTTGCTACGGATGAGGTTCGTCCACTACTCTGAGAGGCAACATCTGAGCCACCCTGACTGTCAATATACAAGCGGCTCTGTAAGCGGCAAGGTGAGCATAATGTGCTGGAGGAACAACAGAATTAGACCCAGTGCATTTGGCATATGTATAGCACATGTTTGTTGATTAATGTCTGCATTTCACCAGATGTGAACCCGTTTTCATCCCCAAAGGACGTGGTAATGAGTTGGCTTGCTTGTTCCTTGAATACCTGCATGGCCCATCTCTGAACATAATTATGCGCTCAGGACGAACATTAACCTTGTCACAAAATTTACTCCAGAGCTCCTTCACCATATCCTTCAATTGTGCAATCATTTCTTCACCATGAGCTTGGGCACGGACAGTTGCAACATATTTCACGGCTGATGGCCAATCCACATTGGCTACCACAGCTGCAATTGAAGGACTGGAATCATCCCCTGGATTGGGATGAGTCACATCAGCACCAAATATAATCGTGGGTCGCTTGAATATGCCACATAGCTGTGGGAGCTCCAAAGCCAAGTTGTTATTCCTACCACCGACCTTTGCATTGATTTTCAAAGCAACATTTGCCAAATACTGAGAATTGAATTTCTTTATATTCTTTGACAAACAACATTGGGAAACTACACCAAGCTTAGTTTCACATATTCTCTTTAGCTCACCATAGGAGTCTTCTCACCCAGTATACATATAAGGATTTGCAGGGTACCAGAACTACCCCTTGCAGATATCTCCTTGGATGCTCTTGTACATACAGTGGTTAAGCATCTCTCAAGTTGCGGGCCTTCAAGCTCTGCATTCTGCTGGCCGAGGCACACTTTTATCCAAATTGATAAATGCCTAGTAATCAACAGTTCCACCTTCAACTAAGCATGACTCATTCATGTTTCATAAGCCAAACCTGGGAACAAGCTTTCTCGCACTTCTTCTTCCCTTTTTTTTTTTTTTTTTTTTTTTTTTTTTTTTTTTTTTGGAACAGGATATCACAAAACAAGAACACAAAAATTAGTATCAATAGAAATGTTCGTCATATATCACTGTGCTCTTGTGCATGGGATTCTCCAGTGTGTCTATGCACGGCCGTGTAATGTGGCCCTATATTAATGCATACTTTGGAAATGCATGACCTACATGGTGCAAAAAGACAGGGTTGTGCAAGGAGCACATGGTTGTTGCTCGTTCGAGGCTTTCGATGTTATCTGTGGAGGTTGATGCCGACGTTGGTGGAGGTATCCATTGAGTCTCGGACTGATGTAATCCTCCTTATTGGAGTCCATTTTAGAACATCATTTGGCACTGTAGAGGTCACTTCAGGCGTCTTCCTCTTTGGATGCTTTCTGAATTGTGGTATCCAGCGTGGTTGATGCGTTGGTTCGGTGGAGGCTACTTGCACTTTTGGCTTCCAAACCCATATCCTTTTTGCATGTCTTCCTACTAATGTTGAAGAGCTGATTTGATCTTCCTTTGGTCTCTGTACGTGGTTCTTACCCTTTTCTCTTTTTGGCCTCTTCGTTGAAACCTTTTGCATGTGGGAGAACAAAGGTTGTTGTGGGTGTAGGATCTTCTTAGGTACCCACATCTGTAATTGCCCTTGTTGAGCTGCAGCTAGCTTCTTAGGCACCCAAACTTGTTGGATATCTTGTGACGGAGCTTGTCTGAGCTGCTTCCTTCGTCTTCTGGCTTGGTTAGTGTGCATGGATGGGATTTGTGGGGTTAAGGCTGGTGGTTGCTCTCCTTTGCGTACCCAGATCTGCTTCATGCCCGGAACCGCTTTTTTACCGAATGGTGTCTTTCTATTTGATGTAGCAGTTGTCGTGAACGGTGGTGTTTGCTTGTGTGGTGGGCTCACTACTGTGGCTACTTGAGTCTTTGGAGAAGAAGAAAGATCCACCTGCCTTCGAACCTGGTCTTCCACGACTGACTCCTTCTGCATCATAGAGCTTTTGACACATACAACATCTTCTTTCATATGATTAGTCTTGGAAGAACTAAGAGAGTGTGTGGTGCCATGATCTAGGAGCATGCCGTTCTCTAATTCTAATGTAATGCATTGTTCATGTACCCAAACTTGAAGAATTTGACTTCTTAGGTTTAAGTTAACTGCATGGTCATAGATCCAATCTTGACCCAAGACAAGTGGTTCTGTAAGGTTCTCATCTTGACATACTAGCGCTTTGACTTTCATTGGAACATCTTGAAGGTAGACGGGAAGTTCCACCTCACCCAAACAAGGGGTTTCCACACCTCCCAATCCTATGAGATAAGCTTCTATGGGATTGATGTTCAACCCCAAGTCTTGGCAGTAGGAAAGTTTAACTGCACTACTTGCTGCACCTGAGTCAATCAATGCTTTCACCGTCCTTGCACCCTTCCCTTGTCCTATCTCTATGGTCACAAAGGGTCTTCGGTCAATGACCTGAGAAGTCGCAATGCCTGACTTTTGACACATATCCATGTGATATTTTGGGGCTTTTGAGTTGACATCTAGGCCTAATCGCCTTAACTTATTTTGCCTAATACGCTCTCTGGCCTCTTCTTGTGCTTCTTCTCTCACTCTTAACTCTTCTTCTTTTCGCTTCTTCGCAGTGTTGAGTCTCGTTAGCATATCCTCAGTAAGAGGTTCTTGATATAGCTTGACTCTACAGCCACTAATATAGTTTGGCAAGATATCTCCTTCTAGAGTGGCCAACTGAACTGCACCACTAGTGGAAATTCTATTAATGATCATGGGTCCATAACCTCTTTTTTCCAACTTACGGGCATGTTGTTTTAGTGTGTATACCAACACTAGATCTCCCTCTTTCAATCCCTTATCCTTGATGTGTGCATCAAAGTATGCCTTTTGCCTCTTCTTTGCAGCGTAGATGCCTGCTGCCGCTCGTAGCCTCGTTTCACCCAAGCGTTCGAGATCAAAGATCCTAGAGGACAATTCATGCCCATTCCACTCATACTCTTGTGCTACTTTTAAGGCAGGGATTAAGAAATCTAATGGTAGCACAGCGTTCTGTCCGAAGACCATCTGAAATGGGGTGGCGTTGAGTACCGTTTTGTAGGCAACTCGATAAGCCCAAACAGCATGATGAAGTTGTTTGTCCCAATCAGAGCGTTTATTATTTACCAATTTTGTCAATACGTTACAGAGGATCTTATTGGTACTCTCGGCTTGTCCGTTGGCTTGTGGATGATAGGGGGCGGATTTCTTATGTATCACCAAGAATTCTTGGAGAAGATTTTCAACGACTTCATTCAAGAAGTGTGTGCCTCTATCGCTCACCAACTCTATTGGTAGTCCATATCTCGTGAACACATTCTCGAATAAGAACTTAGCCGTAGTCTGAGCATCATTCTTTGTTGTGGCTTTGACTTCTACCCACTTTGTAAGGTAATCTGTGGCTACAATGATGTACTCTGCATGGGAGTTTCTAGCTGGGGGGTTAATAGGACCTATGAAGTCTATGCCCCACTTCGAAAATGCACGTCCTCCCATCATTGGCCTCAAGGGCATCTCGTCTTTTCTCACTGGAAATTGTGCACGTTGGCAAGTGTCACATTTCTTCACATAGGTATGTGCATCCATATGAAGAGTGGGCCACCAAAGTCCTGAGAATAGAATGGTTTTAATCACTCGGTCAGGGCCAAAATGTCCACCTGCAACACCACTGTGTGCAGTCTCTAAGACCCTTAAATAGTCTGATTCATGAACGCACAGTCTTAAGTAACCATCTTTACCTCTTCGGTATAGGTTTTCTCCTACTAAGGCATAGCCTTGAGCCTCTTGCTCCATATTTCGTCTTCTTGCTAGACTGGCCTCTTTGGGTAATCTTCCCGATCTCATAAACTCTACCAATGGAGTACTCCAATCTGGAATTAATGATACTTGATAAAGGGTCGCATGCTCCACTGGTGGTTTCTCTCTACACATTGGACAATTCTTGATCCACTCATGTATTTCTTTGTCCATGCTAGGCCAATACACTCCTAAACGTTTCAAATTCTGCAATGTTCGTTGTTTAGAATAGTGATTTCCTAGCAATCCCTCATGAGCTTGCTGCAACCAACTACTATGTTCATCATCCTCGACACAACAAGCTAATACACCCTCAGTATCTTGTTTGTACATGCTTCCTGCCAATATGTGATATTTTTGTGATTTTACAATTTCTTCTTGTGATGTTTTCACATTCTTATTTGCAGGGCCGAAGGTTAGGACTGGTACCAACTTATTTGCCCATTTAGGAACAACTTCCAAATTGAACAGATAAGCATCAGGTAGTTCATCAGACACTCCTTGTGGTGACTCTCCTGAAGTAATGCGAGAAAGGTGATCTGCCCGAAGGTGGGTTCTACCTTTCCTGACAACAACTTCAAAGTCATACTCCATTAGTAAGAGGAACCATCTTACTAAGCGTCCAGTATTGCAAGGTTTATTGACCAAATATAACAAAGCTTGATGATCAGTGAAGAACTTGAACTTGTTGGCCAATAAATAGTGTCTAAACTTCTTTACAGCATATACCATGCCTAACCCTTCTCGCTCGGTTGTGGTATAATTTCTTTCGGCTGGGTTTAGTTGTCTACTAGCATATGCTATGGGCAAATCTAAATTCCCTTCACCTGTGGGTTGTGCCAGCACACATCCTATGGCATGATTGGATGCATCCACATGGACATGGAATGGTTTATTCCAATCAGGAGTGGTCAGTATTGGTGCTGTGCACAAACGTTTCTTCAGTTCATTGAAAGAATTCTCGCATTCGTCGTTCCATTCAAAATTAGACAACAAGGCATAAAGGGGTCTAGCTATGATCGCGTACATGTGGATAAACCTACGGTAATATCCACAATGGCCCATAAAGGCTTGTACCTCTTTAACATTCCTTGGCCTTGGCAGCTCCGCTATGGCTCGTACCTTATCTTCATCCGTTGAGATTCCATTCTTAGAAACAATATGACCGAGGATTTTACCTTGACGCACCATGAACACACACTTTTCTGGGTTCAGACACACTCGATATTCTCTACACTTGTTGAAGATTTGTCTGAGTTCAGGGATGTGAACCCTTCTTTCTTGGGAATGAGCACATAAATCATCCACATACACTTCTAAGCTCTTTCGCAAGAACTCTTTGAAGACATGACACATGAGCCTTTGGAATGTTGCAGGTGCATTGGTGAGCCCAAATGGCATCACCCGAAATGCAAAGATTCCCCACTCTGTAGCAAAAGCTGTTTTGTGTTGATCTTCTGGGGCAATGGCTACTTGATTGTAACCTGAAAATCCATCAAGGAAGCTATAAACTTCCTTGCCTGCAACACGCTCCAATAGGTGTTCTGTGATTGGAAGTGGATAACTATCTCTAATCGTAGCGGCATTAACTTTTTTAAGGTTAATACACACTCGCAACTTCCCGTTCTTCTTGGGTACCACAACAATGGGGGACACCCATTCGGTATGCTCAATCTCATAGATGAATCCAGCCTCAATCAACCTATCAATTTCTTCTTTGATTTTGGCTGCATAGGTATCATTATATGTGTAGGGCTTCTGTTTGGTGGGCTTAGCATCAGCAGTCATAGGGATAGTATGAGAACAAATTCTTGGATCTACCCCTTTCAAGTCTCTATAGTGCCATGCAAACACATCCCTATATTCCCTTAATAGAGCTATGAGCTCCATTTCTTCTCTTGCACTTAGATCATCTCCTATATATGTGCATCTCTCTTCGTTCTCTTCAATGGTCACTACAATCTTCTTGGTCTTTTCTTTATTATCATATGATTCTCCTATGATGGCCTCTCTCTTAGGCATTCGTACCAGAATTTTGCGGTCGTCAACTTCATATTTCTTGAAGTTTTCTGGTACTTCAAACAATGATTCCTCCTTTTCTTGTTTCACTGCTTTTCTTTTCTTTTTCTTTTGACTATTCTCACTTCCATCCTTTGAGTTTACTGTTTTAATACTTGTGAGAGGTTCTTCTTCTTTCTGGGTGAACACTCCTAAATCTTCTAGATAGTGCTGCTCTGAGTTAAAGCAACTATCCATCACAATAGACTCCAAATCATCGTCATTCTCTTCTTCTTCTATGACATCACTAGGGTCACATTCTTCTAGCAGGGGTTGACACATGAACACTGAGATATCATAACCCTCCTCATCACAATGAGGTGTCCATTGTTCCTCATTGACAGCAATGTCCATGGTGGCTAAGATTTCTGGCCAGCCATGAGGCTCAAACTCCTCATCTGGAAAGATCATCGGTGTGTAGGCTGGGTCCCTAACTGGTCTATCTCCTAGCGAAGTTCCTTCTTCTCTTGCCTTTAAACGTTTTTCCTCTTCCTTTGCGACCTTGCACATCCACAAATGAGTATCTTCATGCAGCCATGATGGATCAGGTGAACTTTCAGAATGCACAGAGATGGAATCTTCTTTTGCTTTGTGGATAGAATTCCACTGCAGGGGTGGTACATCTCTGAAGGTGTAATCCTTCAAATTGACCTTAGTGGTGACCCCTAAGTGCTGTAAGTACAAGGAGTTAGTTCCCCAATCCTGTACTATTTGCAATTGTCGTAGGAAGGGTCTTCCTAGGATCATCTCAAAGACATTATTTTTCTCAAAGTCACATATAGCAAATGTGTGCTCAAATTCTACACCACAAGTGGTTAGAGTGATCCCTTCTAGCAATCCTAGAGGTCTTTCAAAATGACCATCAGCCATTTGAAGCTTCATTCTAGTTGGTCTTAATGTGGGCTTGCCCCATTGCTTCCACAAGGAGGTGGTCGCAATAGCAACACCAGCACCTGAATCTATGATTGCTTTGGTTGTGTAACCTTGGTAGGTGATGGGAAGATAAGTATTACCTTCTTCACCCTCACACATGTCCCCTATTTTGTCTAGAGGTATCTCTGGTACCCTTTGCTTGGAGCCTGCTTTTGGCATGTTGGAATCAAGTTCTGGAACCTGATCCTTCACATGATTCCAGAGCTCAGGTTTTGCTTTGAGCAGCTCTTCTACAGTGAGATGACACTGAACCTTAGTGTTCTTCACGACATCAGTGTTCCTTGGAACCACTGAGTCTTCATTTCTTACCAGTATTGTGGGAGCTCTAATCTGGAGTGATTCAGATTCCCATGGGCCTGGAAATTGAGGCAGTTCTTCTAAGGTATTAGATTCAAAATCTAACCTTTCGTCCTCTTGTTGTTCTGCTTCATCTTCGTAAATAGATGGGATGTCTTGGGGAAATTGATCATGAAGATCATCAATCTCAGGAATAGGAGGGGAATTACCCTTCTCCTTGGCCCATTTCTCCTCTTGTATTTCCCGCAAGAACTCTTGAGAGTACTGTTGAATAGAAGGAGGTATTCCAGCATCCGTGGAATTAGGAACATAAGCTCCCCTTGGTGGTGAGCTTCCTCTTTCAATAACTGGTTGAGCCTGTGGAGGTAGAGAAACTTGTGGTTTGTTTACCAACTGCTCTAATCGTTCTAGTAAGCCCTGGAAATGCAAATCCGATTTGATAGAGTTTGTCTGATTGAACTTTTGACTAGTCTCAAGTATGGCTTGAGCTTGTTCTACCATTTTCATGCACATTTTCATCCGTTCAATCTCTAAATCTGCTCTAGGGTAACTCTTGTCTAGGTTTGCCGCTGTAGGCCCTTCTTGAAGTCGAGCCTGGTAGGCCTTGAACATCATGTCCAAGCCTTCTGGGGTTGGATCTGCAAGAACAGACCCTGGTTGCGGTCTATTTACAGTGGGTGGTGGGGTGGGATGAGGTGGAGTGGGTGGAGTTTCAGCATGCGAGGGGTTTTGAGATGCAATGTCTTCTATTTTTGTTTTTGCGTCTTTCAAGCTTTCTTCTAGTTCTGATAACTTTTTATTCCACTTACGATTGGCCTTTTCTCTGGTATCCTTCCATGTTCTTGTTTTCCTCTTACTAGGTTCTCCTGATTCACTCAACTCCGATTGTTCTGCTGGTTTATCTTGTTTTAATGCTTGTGCCCTAGTAACTGCCTGTACAGGTGCCACGTTGCTGCTACTGGCACTTGATTCTGCCACTAAGCCTACCACATTAATGGGTGTAATCTTGGGTGCACTAGAGGGGTTTCTTGGACAGTCTCTAGGGAGATGGTCTTTGCCACAATCAGGACAATAAGCATGTATTGTGATAGCTTGTCCTTGGCTCGGAGATGGTGGGTGGGGACAGTCACGAATGAAATGATCACCTTGACATCTAAAACAAGATCCTCTAGGGGCTTGTGGTCTCATTTGTCTCAACTGGGGCCTAGGGTTAGGATTCGTGTACATGACATTGTAGTATTCTGGCTCCCAATTTTGCTCCATAGGCGGTGCCTCATATTGATACGAGTAAATCTCGCTATGTTCAGGTGACTCTGTGTAATAAGCATGTGGACTACCTTCATGGGAGTAGTCTGCACTATGAGCATGAGAGTCATTATCTGGTATCAATGGGGTTAGTGGCACCAAAGCTCTATTTGGATTTTCCTCTCCCACAGCATACTTGACTGGAATCACGTTGGCTGGAGCTGGTGGTTGGTTTACCAAGACAGGTTGTGGCCTATATGGTACCTGATACTGCTGTTGTGGGCTATAATATGGCTGTTGGTATTGATTCTGATACCTACCTTGTGGGTAAGGTTGCTGATAATTTTGTCTAACAGCCTGCCTATTGTAGGGACAATCTTGAGCCGTGTGGTTTGTGTATTTTCTCTCAATAGTGCAATATGGAGCATTCCTTTCTCTAATGTTTTGGTTTTGCATTGGGCATACGTTAGCCATGTGGTCACCTCCGCAAGTATAGCACCGATTCAATGAAGTGACTCTCTGTGTTTGTTTATTTTGGACTCCCAGCTTCTTGGCAACTTGCTCAGCTATCTCTTCTATTTCTGTGGAGATCTTTGAAGTATGACTCGTAGAACTATCCGAATCTTTGTAGAGTTTGGACAATCCTAACTCCTCACCCAAGTTATCTTCTATGTCTATGCACGTCCGCACACACTCTTCTATGGATCTAGGATCTTTCAAGTATACATAGGATCTTAACTTTGTGCTCAATAAGCCATCTAAAAACAAAGCCACTTGTTTGGCTGGTGTGGGTAGCTCTGGAGCAGGGCATCTTTCTAGGTACTGTCTGAACCTTCTACCTGCTAGTCGCACTGTTTCTTGGGGTGTCTGCTTGAAACTATGGATCAGGGACGATGTGTTATGCCTGATACCACTCTTGGAAAATTCTACAATGAATTCGTCTAGCAGTTGACCTATATCGCGATAGCTGCTTCTACTCAATGGTTGAAACCAAGCTAAGGCCGTGCCTTTAAGGGTCAAACCAAATGCCTCGTACTGGGTGAACCAGTCCTCAATTTGTTCGGCTCTCAGCACTTGTTTGTACTCGGCCACATGATCATAAGGATCCCCTGTCCCATCGAAATAGTTCTTCATTGCCTTGATCACATGACTGGGTTTAATGGTTCTTGGGTACTCCCGGGGTCTAAGCAATGGAAAATCCTGTTCATCTCTTTGTTGCCTATGTGCTTGATGTCTCTCTCTTTCAGGTCTTTCATTTTCAAATCCTGACCTATTCCTGCCCACGGTGTGTGCAAAACTTACCTCAGGTCTCTCTCTAGTTCTTTCTCTCTGGGCTTCATGAGCCTGGGATGATCCTACCCCTTGGAGGCCATGGGAAACATTGGATCTTGGTGGGGGGAAAATCATTTCATTCTTCCAAGTATATGCATGTCTATCATGTTCTGTTACCAAGAAAATTTTCTCTGATGTGTTATCCAGGTAGACAACTTTGCCTGGTATCTCAGGATCTTTGAATTCATAGATGATAACTATGCCCAATTGGCTAGGTTGATCTGGCTTGAACCTCCAAAAGGCTTCCTTTGTTTCTCTATTCAAAAATAGTTCTATGCTTTTGTTATCTTGAGGGATCCAGTCTGGAGTGATCACTCGGGTCAAAACTGACTTGCCTCTAGGAGTCTGGGGTCCTTGTCCTATATTTCCTTGTTCTAGGTCTCCTATCTCATTCTCATGAATGATATTTCCAAACTCATCGGTCCTATCTGGTTGGTTGGTAACCACATACATGGTTCCTTCCTTATCAATGTATGACCCCTCTTCGAACTTGACCACCGGGTGTTCAAGTCCAAAGGATTGATCTGGATTTTTGAGTTGGACCACTGATCGCCTCAGACCATCCTCATAGATGCGAGCACCTAATTGGTTGGTCCGAATATATTCCAACTGTGTCTTATAGGGACCTTCCGGTGTTTGTAGATGGGCAGTCCCTGAGCCACCTGCAGGTTTTCCCATACTAAAAGACATTTCTGAATCACTTGTGTCTGATCTGAGTAAAAGATGACCACTTAGTTGTTGTGCCCAAGACTTGGATGTATGGTTGACACTAGCCTCAGAAGATCTAATGCTTTGTTTATCCTTGCCTAAGTGTCTACCAGATCTCAGGTTCATAAGCTTTAGTCAGGAGTCCAAAATTTCCCCTTGGTATGGTTCAAAATTCTTTGGAGTCCCCTTGGTTCCCTAGTCCCACCTGAGGGTCAACTTCAAATTATCCTATCTCAAAATCAACGTATTATTCTTGAAAAAAACCGTTGAGATCGTGTAGGATTTGAAACGAGCTTTCCAACAAGCTATAGAGCTCAAAAAATGGACTTTGGATGAGAAAGTTATGTCAAATCAGGCTCCTGGGGGTCAAAACAGGCAAACAGGACCTTTGGAGAAAATCGCGATTTTGTGAACTTTTTGAAAATCGCGATGTTGTGAAGTCAAAAAATCGCGATGTTGAGCACAAAATCGTGTTTTTGAAAATCGCGATTTTGAGCAGAAAATCGTAATTTGAAAATCGCGATGTTGATCACAAAATCGTGTTTCTGAAAATCGCGATGTTGATCACAAAATCGTGTTTTTGAAAATCGCGATTTTGATCACAAAATCGTGTTTCTGAAAATCGCGATGTTGATCACAAAATCGTGTTTCTGAAAATCGCGATTTTGATCACAAAATCGTGTTTCTGAAAATCGCGATGTTGATCACAAAATCGTGTTTCTGAAAATCGCGATGTTGATCACAAAATCGTGTTTCTGAAAATCGCGATTTTGATCACAAAATCGTGTTTCTGAAAATCGCGATGTTGATCATAAAATCGTGTTTCTGAAAATCGCGATTTTGATCACAAAATCGTGTTTCTGAAAATCGCATTTTTGGCTGAAAATCGTGATTTGTGAGAATCGCGATTTTGAGCAGAAAGTCGTGTTTTTCACAAAATCGTGTTTTTGAAAATCGCGATTTTGAGCAAAAAGTCGTGTTTTCACAGAATCGCCTTTTTCACAAAATCGTGTTTTTGCTGAAAATCGTGATTGGTGAGAATCGCGATTTTGAGCAGAGAATCGTGTTTTTCAGAGAATCGCGATTTTGAGCAGAGAATCGTGTTTTTTGAGAAAAACACAGAATCGCGATTTTTTCAACCAACTTTTAGGCGGGAAAACTGAAAATCGTGATTTTTTCAAAAAATTTTGAATTTTCACAGAATCGCGATTTTCATCACAGAATCGCGTTTTTTGGCGGGAAATTCAAATTTCTGAGCGCCGGCTATGGCGAGCTCCGTATGAGCAGAAAATCATGAAAAAACTACAGCGCTTGCTCTCCCTTGCACCTCCTAACTCCTTCCCACACAATAATGCATGAAAAATGGTATGAAGATGGTGAAAATGCACTAAAAAACAAGAATTTTCTATGAAGAAGAAGATGGAAGAAGGTGGAGATGATGATGATGATAAAGATGAAGAGGAAAAAACAGAAAATGAACTGAAATGACAGTTTTTTTACCTTCCAACGTCGCAAATCTACGATCTTACCATCACAACGCTCGTCCTCGAAGCTCTCTCCCCGGCAACGGCGCCAAAATTTGGTGTAGCTCAAGCGTAAGCACCACCTCCTTTACTTGTCAATCCGCGGAGACATGAGGACCGGTATGAAGACCACGAGCAAGTGAAAGCACAAGTGCGTGAGTGAAAGCACACAAACATGCACACACATACACACACACGCGCACAAAGTAAGATCAAAGAGAGGAACAATGGAAAGCTTAGATTGCAAAGAGTTCTCTTACCAAAGTTCTATTCTCTAACAAGCTAACCTTAAAAATGAGCTCTCTAGCTCTTTTTATAGTTTTTTGACTAGTTTTGGCCCTGTCCAGACCTAGTGTCCGGCCTAGTTAAAAATTAGGTTCCAGGGCTTATTTGAGGGCTCAAACGAAGTCTAAAAATTATGAAAATTGGTACGATGGTACTTCTAATACTCCTCAAGCTCGAGGACTCCTCGGCTTGAACAAAATGGAGTTACTAAAAATAGATAATGGTATTTACAATGGTTTCTAGTGATGAAAATCACTATTTTTGTAGGGGATTCTTCTGAAAATTTGACATACACTTCTTGGGGCTCCCTACTTGCTCTCTCTTCTTCTAGGTCCACTTCTTTGATGTGCTTCCATGCTTTGTCCTTGACCTTGAGCTTCAACACTTGAGCTTCAACACTCATAGTTCTGCTAAGTAACTTTCAGTTTTGCCCTTTCCTTTGTTTGTCTCTCGGATGGATGAGATTAACATTGTCATCTCCTCTCTTTTTGATCACCTTTTTATGCTAGACCGCTCCTTCTTGAGAGGTGCTCCCTCATTCGAACTAGCTATATAATATGGCCTCTTTTTTCATTCTTGCTTCAACATCCTCAGGAATTCCGTTCTTATTTTCAGTGCACACACAGTTGTGCTAGGGAGGAAAGAAGAAGAGCATCACACACCACCCCCCCCTCTCATCAACGCCCTCCCCCCCTCCCGACCCCGCTCGGCACACCCCCCCTCAACCCATCACACACCACCCCCCCCCTCTCATCAGCGCCTCCCCCCCCTCCCGACCCCGCTCGGCACACCCCCCCTCAACCCATCACACACCACCCCCCCCCTCTCATCAGCGCCCTCCCCCCCTCCCGACCCCGCTCGGCACACCCCCCCTCAACCCATCACACACCACCCCCCCCCTCTCATCAGCGCCCTCCCCCCCCTCCCGACCCCGCTCGGCACACCCCCCCTCAACCCATCACCCAACACCCCCCCTCTCATCAGCGCCCTCCCCCCCCTCCCGACCCCGCTCGGCACACCCCCCCTCAACCCATCACCCAACACCCCCCCCTCTCATCAGCGCCCTCCCCCCCCTCCCGACCCCGCTCGGCACACCCCCCCTCAACCCATCACACACCACCCCCCCCTCTCATCAGCGCCCTCCCCCCCCTCCCGACCCCGCTCGGCACACCCCCCCTCAACCCATCACACACCACCCCCCCCTCTCATCAGCGCCTCCCCCCCCTCCCGACCCCGCTCGGCACACCCCCCCTCAACCCATCACACACCACCCCCCCCTCTCATCAGCGCCTCCCCCCCCTCCCGACCCTGCTCGGCACACCCCCCCTCAACCCATCACACACCACCCCCCCTCTCATCAGCGCCCTCCCCCCCCTCCCGACCCCGCTCGGCACACCCCCCCTCAACCCATCACACACCACCCCCCCTCTCATCAGCGCCCTCCCCCCCCCTCCCGACCCCGCTCGGCACACCCCCCCTCAACCCATCACACACCACCCCCCCCCTCTCATCAGCGCCCTCCCCCCCCTCCCGACCCCGCTCGGCACACCCCCCCCAACCCATCACACAACCCCCCCCCCTCTCATCAGCGCCCTTCCCCCCCTCCCGACCCCGCTCGGCACACCCCCCCTCGCCACATCATACACCACCCCCCCCTCTCATCAGCGCCCTCCCCCCCCTCCCGACCCCGCTCGGCACACCCCCCCTCAACCCATCACACACCACCCCCCCCTCTCATCAGCGCCTCCCCCCCCTCCTGACCCCGCTCGGCACACCCCCCTCAACCCATCACACACCACCCCCCCCCTCTCATCAGCGCCTCCCCCCCCTCCCGACCCCGCTCGGCACACCCCCCCTCAACCCATCACCCAACACCCCCCCCTCTCATCAGCACCCTCCCCCCCCTCCCGACCCCGCTCGGCACACCCCCCCTCAACCCATCACACACCACCCCCCCCTCTCATCAGCGCCCTCCCCCCCCTCCCGACCCCGCTCGGCACACCCCCCCTCAACCCATCACACACCACCCCCCCCCCCCCTCTCATCAGCGCCTCCCCCCCCTCCCGACCCCGCTCGGCACACCCCCCCTCAACCCATCACACACCACCCCCCCCCTCTCATCAGCGCCTCCCCCCCCTCCCGACCCCGCTCGGCACACCCCCCCTCAACCCATCACACACCACCCCCCCTCTCATCAGCGCCCTCCCCCCCTCCCGACCCCGCTCGGCACACCCCCCCTCAACCCATCACACACCACCCCCCCCTCTCATCAGCGCCCTCCCCCCCCCTCCCGACCCCGCTCGGCACACCCCCCCTCAACCCATCACACACCACCCCCCCCTCTCATCAGCGCCCTCCCCCCCTCCCGACCCCGCTCGGCACACCCCCCCTCAACCCATCACACAACCCCCCCCCTCTCATCAGCGCCCTTCCCCCCCTCCCGACCCCGCTCGGCACACCCCCCCTCGCCACATCATACACCACCCCCCCTCTCATCAGCGCCCTCCCCCCCCTCCCGACCCCGCTCGGCACACCCCCCCTCAACCCATCACACACCACCCCCCCCTCTCATCAGCGCCTCCCCCCCCTCCCGACCCCGCTCGGCACACCCCCCCTCAACCCATCACACACCACCCCCCCCTCTCATCAGCGCCTCCCCCCCCTCCCGACCCCGCTCGGCACACCCCCCCTCAACCCATCACACACCACCCCCCCTCTCATCAGCGCCCTCCCCCCCCTCCCGACCCCGCTCGGCACACCCCCCCTCAACCCATCACACACCACCCCCCCCTCTCATCAGCGCCCTCCCCCCCTCCCGACCCCGCTCGGCACACCCCCCCTCAACCCATCACCCAACACCCCCCCCCCTCTCATCAGCGCCCTCCCCCCCTCCCGACCCCGCTCGGCACACCCCCCCTCAACCCATCACACACCACCCCCCCCCTCTCATCAGCGCCTCCCCCCCCCTCCCGACCCCGCTCGGCACACCCCCCTCAACCCATCACACACCACCCCCCCCTCTCATCAGCGCCCTCCCCCCCTCCCGACCCCGCTCGGCACACCCCCCCTCAACCCATCACACACCACCCCCCCCCTCTCATCAGCGCCCTCCCCCCCCTCCCGACCCCGCTCGGCACACCCCCCCTCAACCCATCATACAACACCCCCCCCTCTCATCAGCGCCCTCCCCCCCCTCCCGACCCCGCTCGGCACACCCCCCCTCAACCCATCACACATCACCCCCCCCCTCATCACACCACAGCGCCCCCCCTCCCGACCCCGCTCACCCCAACCCACCCCCCCCTCATCTCACCCCAGCGCCCCCCCTCCCGACCCCGCTCACCACAAACCCCCCCCCCCTCGTCTCACCCCACCGCCCCCCCTCCCGACCTCGCTCGCCCCAACCCCCCCCCCCCCCTCATCACAACCCCGCGCCCCCCCCTCCCGACACCGCTCACCCCAACACCCACCCCCTCCTCACATCCCAGCGCCCCCCTCCCGACACCGCTCCCCCCAACACCCCCCCCCCCCCCCCCCCCCGCATCAAAACACCGCGCCCCCCCTCCCGACACCACTCACCCCAACACCCCCCCCCTCATCACACCCCGCGCCCCCCCTCCCGACACCGCTCCCCCCAACACCCCCACCTCACCACATCCCAGCGCCCCCCGCCCGGTACACACCCCCTCCTCAACACACCCAACCCCCCCCCCCCCTCTCCGACCCTCCACAACCACACCCCCTCCCACTCTCTGCCTCCAACCCCACCGTACCCTCTCCCTCCTCCACCGTGCGCCCCCTTCTTCCTCCCAACACCCTCCAATCATCAAGCCCTCTGCCCTCCTCCCACCACCTCAACCCATCGATTCCTCTCCCCCTGAAGAGGCTTTCTTCTGCTCAATTTCTTTTCCCCAGTTTCATCAATGGCGGACCCCGCTCCGGGTGATAGTTCTGCTCCTACCTCCACACTTGCTTCTGCCCATCCCAATCCACCTCCTCCTTCATCGGCAGACCCATCTGTTCAAGCGACTCCAACAGCTCCTATGACCCTAGATCTTCCCCTTTATTCCATAGACTCAGATTCCAGCTACCTTTATTCCCCACCTCCCCTCCCGCACCCTCCTTCTCCTTCCCCATCTATGTCTCATTCATCCCACCCATCTTCACCAACCGGTGATTATATGCGCGTGTTTCTCCCACCTGACATAAATCTGCAAATCCGAATGTATCTCTCCATACCTACCATTGCCCTTCGCCAAATGTTTTCTATTGAGGATCTTCAACAGGCGGGCTTGTGGGGCTTGGCTAATGTTTTCTTCAACCCCGCCAATTTTACCCAGGTTTATGAAGCCATCCGCCTCTTCCCTCATTTTAGAACCGGCACTCTCTTCATCCCAGACATTGCTGCAAGTATTGGGTCTCCCCTAATAGATTTTCGTGCCTCCCCTTTCCTATACTCGGGATTGTCTGCCTCAGCCACTATCGACTTTTGTAACACACATTTTCAAAGTAATGCTAGGTTTTCGCTCCGCATGACCACACTTCTCAATGCGTTCATCTTTTTCTTCTTACTACGCAGCCAAACCTCTTCCCTCCCGTGGTCTGATATTCGTATCGTTGATCCGCTCTTTTGCTTTCTCCATAGCCGCCCCTACCCTTACGCACACCTCATTTATAGTTCCTTGATGTTGCGCTCCCGTCGCCTACGCCAGGCTATCTCTAGAGGCTCTCATGCATTTTCCATATATTCTGCACCCTTCTTAGCTTGGCTATATCAGATTCCCGCACATTCTGCACACAATGCTACTTATCTCCCTTCCCAACCTGGACATTCCATTGCTCCATCTCCCTCCCCCCCTCTAATCTCTATTGACTCAGCTTCCGCCTCGACACCCACCTCCGCGCCACCTGATGTAACTTCCTGCCCTCCCCAATCTTCTTCACCCATCCCTCCTGCATCTACCACCTCTCCATTCCTAACTAACCCCCCTGATGTAACCTCCATCCCTCCCCATTCCTCTTCACCTATCCCTCCTGCCTCTACCACTTCTCCGTTCTTAACTAATCCACCTGATGTGCCCTCCTTCCCTCCCCAATCTTCTTCACCTATCCCGCCTACAGCCACCACCTCTCCATTCATGACTCCCCCCCCTCACGTCCCCTCCTTCACTACCCAATCTTCTTCCCCTTTCCCTCCTGTATCTACAGATTCTCCATCCATGCCTACCCCTCCTATTATCCCTAGACCTCCCCTCTCTTCCGATTTCACCCCACTTATTCAAACCCAGCTCAACCCTCAAAACCCCACCTGTATGCCACCAATTCACCCGGAATTCACATCCCCCTCTATCAGTAACCTTCCTGTAAGCCAACATCTCCCTTCCCCCAATCTTTCACTTCCCACTCCATCGGCCACTCCATCCCTTCATACTCCTCCGCCGTATATTCCCCCTCCCCCTCCCCCTCCTGCTCCTACGGTCAATCCCACTCCGCCTTTTGACCTACCATCAACACCCTCATTTTTGCAATTACTCCAGGACGCGAGTGTAGTCGCTATCGGCAATGCTCAGGCCTCTCAGATTTCCTTGGATTCGGTTTCCGCAGCAGCTTCGGTTCATCAACAGTATATCTCAACAATAGAAAACATAAATCGCATGGCGACCTCTCAATGGCACTCCCTCAACGAAACGGCCCGATTGCTCAAAGAAGAGCGAGATCATTATCGCGATATGGCCGACTCTGCGATGAAAGCCTTAGAAGATCTTCAGAATCGCTCCAACTTAGGGCTTTGTGCTAATGCTGCATGCCGACGTATCCGCAGGGAAAGGGATCACCTTAGACAATGCCTTAGTTCGCTACAGCTTACGATCGAACAAGCTTCTGCTCCTTTGCCCCCTTCTCCATCAACCTCGGCTGACAACCTCAATCAACCTCCATAATAAATTGCCCTCAGTCTAAATAAATTGCTCATCCACAGTCAGAATAATTACTCTTAGTTTCCAGTATCCATTTTACAATAATTACCTCATTCTTTTGATCTCTCATCATTCTTGTCGGGTGCATTATATTTTTTTCTTCTCAATAAGATACACACCCTTTAAATTTTCTCCTTGCCTCCGTTATTTTCATCTCTGTGTCTTTGCAATTTCTCAGTTGGTATCGCTATTGTCTCTCCGGGACGGAGAGATCTTTAGGTGGTGGGCATCTGTAGAGCCCTAACCGGTCGAAACTAAAGGTACAAAGTATTTTTCCTCTTAAGGTTCAAAGGTTGAATCTAAAATCTTAAGGTGCAAAAGTGAAAGAATTAAAAGGAAAGGTGAAGGTGGAAGGCCGCGTATGCAAAGGTGGAAATAGGCCGCCCAATCAAAATTTTATTTTAAAAGTCACTCTTGCTCTAAAGTCACTACAAGACAAAGTAGCGAATCGTTAAGGACCAGTTCAAAAAGACAATCTTGGGACATTGAAAGGACACCAAGATTGTATTGCAGTTAGAGTGCGCGAACCGGCGGACTCTCAAACAAAAGGAAGGACAAAGGCTATTCTTGCACATTGAGAGTTGAGAGCAAGAGAGAGCTTCAGAAGAGCAAGAAAGGAAGCAAGAAGAGCCTCCAGTGTGCGACGACATTCAAGAGTGCAAGAGGTGTCAAGAGGAAAGTGTGCAGAGAAGAGAGAAGGCGGGCTGGATTCCAAGAGTTCCAAGGGCTATTGCGTGCTGCGCAGTGATACCAATTCCTTAGCTTGGCGGAAGCTTAGTGCAAGGTGTGCACAAGGGAAGCGGGAAGCAAGTGAAGGATTGGCGCACGAGAGGCCGCCGCTAGAGGACTTGAGATAATTGGTCTTCAGTAATTGATACTCTCTGAAGTTGTATTTAGTCATTGATTGGACTGTGCGCAGTCATTGTAATTGTTGCAGGATAAGTAATATTCAAGGGTTCCAAGAGTATTCCTTTGCAGAAGTTCTCACTATTATTCCATTTTTATCATCTCTTTTTTTCTCCTACAAACCCTCAAACTCCTTCTTGTCCCCGAATCCCCAACAGTAAGGAAGTGCCAAGCTATGTGGAAAGAGATCAATCCACAAAAGGAAGTAAGCAAAAAGCTTTGCGGAAAGCTTCAAACTTCTCTTTGTGAAAAGATATGCAATGTTATCCTCTGTAGGCACATATGCCAAACTGATCTCTCCAGAAGAGAACCTCTCCCTTACATAATGATAATGCACCTCAATGTGCTTTGTGCGAGAAGACTAACCAACACCTAAGTTATCCAAAAGGCATCTAAGCCACACACACTCAACAATCGATGTGAAAGCTTCCCTATACTCAGCCTCACAACTAGAAGTGGCCATAGTAGGCTACTTCTTGCTCAACCAAGATATGCATGAGCTACCAGGCATGAAAGAAACCACACGAGTGTCATAGCAACTAGTCCAGTCAGAGTCACAAAAAGCATGTAAATCTGGTGGTAGTGATCCCCCCTTGGGATAAAAAAGTCCAAGTAGTTGGGTACCAGTCAAGTAGCAAAAGATGCACCTAACCGCCTGACAATGCTTGACACTTGGGCAATGCATAAACCTACTCATCTCTGAGATAGAAAATTGAATACTAGGCCGAGTTATGCATAAGTAAATCAAACATCTAGCAACTTGCTGATAGAGAACAACATCAAATGCATCTCCAACATCATGAACACTCAATTATAAACCTATTTCCATAGGAGTGGCAATAGGTTTGCAATCTTTAAGGCAAAAATGCTGCAATAACGTGTCAATACATTTTGTTTTACACAGAGCTATTACACCATAAATTTGCATAAACTGAATGCCCATATAATGATGCGAATACCCCAAATCAAAAATCTTGAATGAGGCATGCAAATTAGCCTTAAAATTAGAAATATGCTTCTCATTAGGACCAATGAGCAACATGTCATCAACATAGACAACAATGATCAGAAGCACATCATTTGCGTGCTGAACATATAAGATGCTCTCAATTTGATTGTTCTCAAAACCATGTGCAATCAAGTAGACATGTATCTTTTCATACCAAGCACGTGGTGCTTGCTTCAAACCATGTACTGCCTATTTCAACTTGCACACTTTGTTTTCATGCGCTTTCTATGCAAAACCATGGGGCTCAAAAACATACACTTCTTCATGTAAGTCACCATTCAAAAATTGGGTTTTAATATCCAAATGATGTACATTCCAACCATGATGGGTTGCAAGTGCACACATGCTACGAACACTAATCATTCGACATGTGGGTGCAAAGGTTTCATCAAAATGAATGCCTCTTTCTTGAGCATAACCTTTTGCAACAAGCCTAGCCTTATACTTGTCAACTGTTCCATCAGGCTTATGCTTCAACTTGTATACCCATTTAGTGCTAATGGCCTTTTTGCTTGGAGGCAAATCACATAAATACCAAGTACCATTCTTCATAATAGCATCATATTTGTAGCCATCCAATTTTCTAAATTTTTTGCTTCATCAAAAGAAATAGGCTCGTTCTCATCACAAAGACTAGAGGCAGCCATTGCATAGCAATATGATGGAAAAGAAGCATGATGATAGCCTGAACAAGTATGATATGATAGAGGTGCACAATTTTCTATCTCCCAAAGCCTGCACCATCCATTTAGACATAGTTTTTGCCTCCTCTATATCAACCCACTCATCAACAAGTATATCATGTAAATGTGCATAAAAAATGGAATCATCTGCATCATCATGTGGAACTTGTAAAGGTTGAGAAATTGCCTCATTTGGACCAACACTTGAATGTCTACCTATAAAAAGAGGCACCATCATACACATCTTTGGAGCTAACTGATGTCTCCTTAGTACATGAAAGTAATGATTGAATTGCATCTTCCATAAAAACCACATCAGGACTAACCAAAATGCTTTTAGTCTGTGGATGATATAGATGATAGCCTTTTCTTTTTAGAACTCTACCTAACAAGAATACATTTCGCTGTCGTATCATCCAACTTTTTGCATTCTTTAGGCACTAATGCATATGCCAAAAAACCAAAGACATGAAAATGAGAAATAGATGGCTTGCGAATATACAAACCCTCATATGGAGTGATAGAGTGTAGTGCTTTGGTGGGACAATGCTACACATGTCAGGGGAGCACTAGATTGTGCCCTTGAATAGAATAGACAAGATTTCATAATTACACTTTTGATTACAAGATCACCCATGTAGGAAAATAATACAAGAAGATACAACTGATACAAGAATTCCCACAACTTGGGACTGATAGGTGTAGATAACTCAACTAGAGATGATGTAGAAGTTCCCACAACCCGGGACCATAGGTATGAAGCAAGATCTCTCGACTACAAGAATCCCCTTCAGGGAGATGAACTAGATACAAGAAATAACCAGACAAGACCTTGTACTATGAGATTACAACAGGACAAGAAAGGATGTCCAAGGTACAAGACTAGAACTTGAACTAGAACTTGAAAGTACTTACTTGGTGATCATGACTCCTTGAGCTCCCAAGACTGGCATTGGCAAGACTGAGTATATATGTGGCCAAAGCCTCCTTATATAGGAGTTCAAGGGTGGTTCCCAAGGGTAGTTATAAAGTTGGTTACGAGTTGATGATATGATCAATGATTTCAACAATCCAAACAGGAACTCTAGATGTCAGAATTCAACAAGTAAACAATCAATCTTAGGGTTTTGTCATGTTTTGAACGCAATGGAAGCATTGGTTTCTCCAAGTTCTGAACCAATCATGAGATATAGAAGTCACATGGAATCTAAGGTTCAGGATGGTTTCCTTTATCCATGACATCACCTCCCCCTCAAGCAACGAGTTCCACAAGGAGCGGTCATGTTCTCTAGTCTCAATTTCATTGGATTTTTCTTATGGAATTCTCAAACCTTGATTGGTGCTCTCTCAAGGTTTTCTGTAGGTTCCCTAGTACGATCACTGATTTCATACCCTTTCCAATGAACAAGGTACTCATATCTTCCTCGGGATCTTCTTGAATCTAGGACATGCTTCTCTTCAAATTCTTCATGATCATTAGACTCGTTAGGTGGTGAAGGACTAGGCCTCTTGTTGAGCCCATAAAAGTCATATTGGTCAAAGTCAACTACAATCAAAGTCAACTATAGTCAAAGTCAAAAGATCAAAGTCAACTGGTCAAAGTTAACAAGGTCAAAGTCAAAGTCAACAGGTGCAAAGTCAAGGTGCTAAAGTGCAGGTGTCAAAGTGCATAGGTAGTGCACAATTAATTGTCCACAAAGGGTAAATTGGAGAAAGTGGGTTGCAGGTTGCAGAGGTATTTCTCTAATTTCCCTAAGGTTCAAAGTGTTTTTAAAGTGTTTTGGAAGGTTCAAGTGAACCCTCTCTTATGTGCAAAAGTAAAGACTTAAAAGGAAATGTGAAGGTATGTGAAGTGGCAACGTACGCACAGGGGAAAGTATGGCCCCCAATTAAAATTTTTTGGTTTTAGTCTAAAGTCACTACAGGACAAAACAGGGAGTCGTTTGTTGCCACTTGTGAAGGTAATCTTGGGACATCAAAGTGAGCACCAAGATACTATTGCAGTTAGGAGCGTACGTGATCGACACACTCAAATCAAGGCAAGGACTATTCTTGGACCAATGCTAGAGTAAGCAAGAGAAGCATAGTCTAAGTGAAGCAAGAGAGAGAAGTGCAAGAGTCACCAGTGTGCCACGCAGAGAAGTGGAGTTGAAGGAGTGCATGGAGAGTGACTAAGGGATTGTGCAGAGAGTGCTAAGCTAGTCCCCCAAGGATCTCAAGGTCTCCTTGCAGGGTGCGCATGCCGACAGAAGGTATTCATTCCTCCTCCTTAGTGGAAGCTTGGTGCAAGGTGTGCACAAGGATAAGCTTGAAGCAGGTGGAGGTCTGGTGCAGAGGAGGCTGGCGGCAAGAAGACTTTGGGATATTTGGCATTTTGTCATTGAGCACTCTGTGTGGGATTGCGCACAGAAGTATTGGTTTGTATTGTGCTTCAAACATTGTAATTGTCTTACTGTAATCAATCAACAGAAGCTTCCAAGGTGTATTTCCTCTCTTGGTCTTTTCCTTTTCTCCTACAAACCCTCAAACTCCTTCTTGTCTAAGAATCCCCCAACAAAATTTGGCACGCCCGGTGGGACTTCCAAGGAGATTTGAGCTTAGGAGAAACCAAGTGCAAAGTATAGCAGAGGTCACGTGTCTATAGTGCTACTTCATCATCCAAAAGGTAAATATTCTTATCAAGTGTCTCACATAAGTGGACTATGAGCAGCTCATGACCGCAACCCGGTCCCAAACATTGAGGGTCACCTGCAAGCAAACACGAAGGAAGGTTGCTAGAAGGTCCTCCAGTCCACTATCTTCAACCTCATCAGTAAAGAGCATGGCAGGACAGGTAGACTTGGAAACCTTACTCTCAAGATTAAATGTAAAGTTTCCTTCTTTCAAAGGCCAAGCTCAGGAGGATCCAGATGAACACATTAGAAGGTTTTTGGCACTATGTAAGACTAGAGGCTTAATGGGTAGGGAGGATGCCTTCTTGATTCTCTTCCCTGCCACATTAGAAGGATTAGCAGATAAGTGGTTCAGCCAGTTTGCTGAAAACCATTTTACAACTTGGGATTTGATGAAAGAGGCATTTAAAAATCAATTCCAGCAGAGCAACACTGTGGAGATCATCATAGAAGAACTAGAAAATTTGAGATTGGGTCCAAGAGAAAAGTTCCCAGAGTTTGTGACTAGGGCCAAAGCACTAATGGCTAAATTGCCAGATCCACCACATGATTTTTTTGTTAAGAAATGGTTAGCTAAGCCTCTACCAGTGGCCACCCAATGCAAAATAAAGGAATTAGTGTTACCTACAGCCTCCATAGAGGAGTTCATCAACACAGCCACACACTTGGAGCAGATAAGGCACCAGTATGGAGCAACTTCTTCCCAACCAACATATGGTACAAAAATGGAGGATCCAGTGATCCAGCTAAGGAAGGAGCTGGAGGGCTTAAAAAGAAATAAGCCCTACAAAGAGGAGGAGAATGCTGTTGCTCAGTTGAGAAGGGAGATTGAAGCACTAAAGCTCCAAAAGGAGGAGGAGGCCCAAGCAGAGGAATTGGCTCAGCTGCGACAGGAGCTGCAGGAACTCAAAGGGAGTGGCATTAAGAGTGGGATTTGGTGTTCCATGTGCAGCAAGCAAGGTCACATAGTAAGTGAATGTCCTCTGTTAAGTGTGACTTGTCAATTATGCAGGAAATTTGGTCATGAGGCCCATGATTGCCAATCAAGGGGAATGCCTGCAACAACATACTGGACACAAGGAGGATCCCTACCACCCACAAATGTGATGGTTGCTGCACCGAATCAAGGTAACAACTATAATCCTAGACAAAGGAATAACTTTGGAAATGGGCCTAGGAGGCCAATCATCTGTTTTAGATGTGGAGAATGCGGGCACTATCAAAGTAGGTGCACCCTGCCAGAAAATGCCCCTCCTTGTAGGAACTACCCTGAGGCCAGAGACCATTATACAAACTTTTGTCCTAAGAATCAAGCCTCTTCCTCCGGGCCCCATATTCAAATGATTTCGGTGCACAAAGAAGAAATGTGTGATCAAGTCAATGAGCCATCACCATCTACCAGGGTGGTGCAGTTAGAAGAAATAGAATCTTTGACTGTGCAGACAAGAAGCAAGGGGAAGGTTCAAGCAGACATGGGACAAGAATCAAAGGTTAAGGAATGGAATCAAGACAGAAAACCATCTGAAGATAAAGCCACCACAGGTGTAGATACAAGGCAAAAAGGAGATCTCATATGTACCAGTGATGCCATTGGGCATGCCTTCAACAGGGCTCATGAGGAGTTTGATAAGTCAACTAGAGCCCATTCTCTCAAGGAATCAGAGGCTTCAAAACTACTCAAGTCCATGAAAAAGGAGGTTAGTATTTTTGATTTAATAAAGATGGATGGGAAATTCAGGTCAGAGTTATTGCAGATAATTGATGAAGCTTCCACTACAAGTTTAGTGGCAAAGACTGCTGTTTACATAAAGGAAAAATTGAAGGGGAAGCACCCCTTACAAATTATAAAAGTCCTCGGCTGACAGTATCTATCAAAGGCCATGAATTTCAAGGAGTTATTGTGGATGGTGGTTCTGGCATTAACTTGATGCCTGAACATACAATGGAAAAGATTGGACTCCACCCTTCAAGGCCTGCAAATTTCACTGTTACTTTGGCAGATCAGAGCAAAGTAAGGCCCTTGGGAGTGATCCCAAAAGTTCCACTTGAAGTACAAGGTAATCTATTCATTCTGGATTTTGTGGTTTTAAGATTGCCCCAGGTTGAAGGAGGATTTCCCGTCTTAATTGGACGACCATGGCTGAGGCATGCAAGTGTCATTCATGATTGGGGCAAGGACACTATGTGGGTACAAAAGAAAGGGCAAGAGCTGACACAGATTCATTTAGAAGAGGGCCCAGATAATCAAGGAAACACCAGCATGATGCAAACAGTTGGCATATGCATGGAACCAGAATCGGAGGATCAACCCCAAATATATTTCGAGGAAGAAGAGGATATTCTAAATTGGCTCAAAGCAGGCAACTCTTCCTCTTGTTTTGGAATTTTTCTTAATAATTCTTGCACGACTGAAGGTTATGATGAAGATAAGGAGAAAGTCTAGGTTGATGGATTGGGAGAGCCCATCATAGACCACAGAAGGGGCAGGAAGACACCCCTCAAATACAACTTGGAGGAGGATATGACAACCATAGATAAGGAAGTTACTAAAGCTAAAGGCAAGGTAAAAGATTCTAGTGAAGAGTGTTCTTTCTCGATTCAAGAAATCCCTGCAGGATGGATGTAGGACAAGGAGGAACACATTGAAATCCAAAATACACCTGCTTATGAAGCAATGCACGGAAAGCTAGTGGAAGAAGACAAGGAAGAAGATGAGCACGAAGATAATATGGTAGAGAGAAATCCTGTCAAAGAAATACAATTAGGCACTCAAGACAATAATTGGCCAGTTTTGGTGGCCACTTGGTTGTGGAGCCACCCAGGGCTCCTTGAAAAGGTAAAATCATTCTTGACCCATTATACAGATGTTTTTGCCTAACATTATAATGACTTAGAAGGAGTGCCTGCAACTTATGGAGAGCACAGAATTCCTCTGGTTGATGGAGCCAAACCCATAGGAGGGAAGAGTTATAGACTTAACCCAAAATATGCTGAAGCTGTCTATGTGGAAATATAGAAGATGGAGGATGTAGGAATCATCATTCCTGTGGAACACTCAGAGTGGCTCTCACCTATGGTTATAGTACCAAAGAAGAATACTAATAAAATCAGAATTTGTGTTGACTTTAGAGCACTCAACAAGGTGACAATTCCAGATGGTTTCCCAATGCCTTTTGCAGAGCAAGTTATTGAAGAAGTGGCTGGGCATGCATTATATAGCTTTATGGAATAATCAAATATAATCAAATATCAATACACCCAGAGGATTGTGAAAAGACTGCTTTTATCACACCGTGGGGAACATATGTGTATGTAAAAATGCCATTTGGGCTCACAAATGCTCCAGCCACCTTTAACAGAACGATCAATCTCATTTTTGGCCCCCTATTGCTGGAATCAGAATCTTCATGGATGACTTCTCTTCGTTTTCAGGTTCTCACAAGGAAACTCCTCTAGATTGTTTGGACCATCACTTGAGACAGCTGCAGAATGTTTTCAAGAGATGCAGGGAGACTAAGCTAAAGCTCAATCCAAACAAATGTCATTTCCTTGTGATAGAAGGAACTCTCTTAGGACATGTGGTGTCGGCTAAAGGTATGGCCCCAGATCTTGACAAAATCATTTCTATATTAAAGTTGCCTAAACCTAAATCTCCTAAAGAGATTCAGAGTTTCTTGGGGCATACTGGATACCATAGAAGGTTTATAAAAATGTATGCCGAGATAGCTAGACCACTGGCTAGACTTACAGGTAAGGAAGTACCTTTGAAATGGGAAGAAGAGGAGGAAAAAGCATATCAAACATTACGGTCAAGGTTAGTGTTTGCTCCTATTTTGATCAGACCTGAGTGGTAAAAAATCTTTCATATACATTTAGATGCCAGTGCCTATGCACTGGGGGCAGTTTTGAGGCTTTAGTGCAAATATCAACAACCTGCTCATCTGTTCTCACATAAACAAGATCAATATCACGTGTGAAAACCTTCTCTCTGATGAAGTGATAATGTACCTCGATATGCTTTGTTCTAGCATGAAAAACAACGTTCCATGCTAGCTGTATGCTGCTAACATTATCACAATAGATGGTGAGAGGCTTTTGCACTTCCACACCTAAATATGCAAGTAGCATCTCCAGCCATGATGCCTCACATGCTGCCATTGCAATATCTCTATACTCATCCTTTGTACTCGACAAAGCAACAATGGGTTGCTTCTTGCTGCTCCATGTAATAGTTGCATCTCCAAGTGAGAATAGAAAACCACTAGTAGATCTTCTATCTAGAATACTACCAGCCCAATCTACATCGGGGTATCTATGAACCTGCAAATCTACACCAGCTTCATAAAACAATGCATAATCCAAAGTAGCACTCACATAATGTAGAGTGCACCTCAGAACATCCAAATGTGCTTCTTGGGAACCTGGATGGATTGACTTTCAAGTCCAACAGTATAGCTTAGATCAGGCCTTGTAATTGTAAGATATATATGACTTCCCATAATTTTCTTGTACATAGTAGCATTTTCCAATGTTTCACCTGACGTAGTATCCAACTTCAAATTCTGATCTAATGGCATAGAAATTGGCTTACAATCAGCCATACCATACTTTTGAAGCATACTCAAGGCATATTGCCTTTACGACATCCATATACTTGTTTCTGTATGTATAAACTCAATGCCCAAGAGGTAGCGCAACACACCAAGATCTTTCATGTCAAATTCCTGCATAAGAAGTTTCTTTACCTCTTTAATGATTTCTTCATTATCAACACCTACAATCAAGTCATCAACATAAATAGCCACAAATGTGATGCCATCATCACCCTTCCTTGCATATAGTGAATGATCTGCATCACACATAGAAAACCCAATGGTGGTTAAGTAATCATCAAGTCTTGCATGCCATGCATGAGGAGCTTGCTTCACCCATACAAAGCCTTTTGCAACCTCCAAACATATTCTGGATGCTTTGAATCTTCATATCCTTCTGGCTAGTCCATGTATACTTCTTCCTGTAACTCACCATGTAGAAAAGCATAATCATATCCTTCTGGCTAGTCCATGTATACTTCTTCCTGTAACTCACCATGTAGAAAAGCTACAAGGTTGAATGTTTCCTCATAATCAATGCCATAAGTTTGAGAAATATCCTTTTGCTTCCAAACGTGCTTTATACCTACTTATGTTATCATCAACATTGTGCTTTACCTTGTAAACCTTACCTTGTAGCCTATGGGTTTCTTTCCTTGTGGCAATGGAACCAGCTTCCATGTATCATTTCCATAAAGTGCAACCACCCTCCTCATCCATAGCTTTTTCCCAATCTCCATTTCCAATTGCATCTTCAAAACAAGAAGGTTCAACATCTTGTATTACCTTTGTCATGTAGGCACAATGACGAGACATGTAACTATCATATGTCAATCGTTGCACTAAATTCTGCATTCTCCCAGATCTTCTTGGTCTTGGGTCACTTCTCCTTGTATCATCTGCGTGTGCCTTTCTTACTCCTGGAGTCTTCATAGAGGGAAATCCAAGTTCCTCATCAAGACTCCTTTCTAAACTGCTTGAATCTCCATCAACGTCTTCAAAACCTGCACATGTTTTTATGACCAACAAAAAGCTTTTCTTTACCTTTCTTGGATGTATTTGATGAATTTGTTGGACTGAAATTTCCCTGCAATCTTCCACTCCATGGATTTGAGTTGGAACTATTGCTTGATGATGCATCTGGTCCACTCAAAACTTGAGATTCTGCACTTGCTTTTTCAGCATTTTCTTTGTCATTTGATTCAAGATTTAGTCCTTCTTTGGCATTTGCATAGAAGCTTGACATTTCATCAAATACCACATCTCTGCTCACCTTCACCTGTCGTGTGAGTGGGTTATAACATTTATATCCCTTTTGCTCAAGGGAGTATCCAATGAAGACACATTTTTCTGCTTTTGGATCAAGCTTCATCCTCAACTTATCTGAAACATGTACATATGCAATACAACAAAAAACTTTCAGATGTGATAAGTTTGGCATTTTACCTCTAAACTTCTCTTTAGGTGTAACTTGATGTACAACATCAGTTGGAGTTCTGTTCATGATGTATATAATTGTATGAACAACTTCTGCCCAATAACAATGAGGTATATTCTTCTCAGCCATCAATGCTCTTGCTATTTCTACAATATGTCTACTTTTTCATTCAGCAACACCATTCTGTTGTGGTGTGTACCTGCATGAAATCTGACACCGAATTCCATGATTTTTTAGAAAATTGTTGAACTCATTTGACATGTATTCACCTCCTCCATTAGATCGTAATGTTTGAATATACTTCCTTGTCTGCTTTTCCACCATAGCTTTAAAAATTTGGAAGTGAGTGAACACCTCATTCTTCTCTTTCATGATATATACCCACACTTTTCGTGTATGGTCATCAATGAAAGTAACATAAAACCTGCAATCACCCATAGATGTGGTCTTTGCAGGACCCCAAACATCTGTATGTATTGTTTCTAGTATGTTCTCACTAACATGCTTGTCATGTAGAAACGATGCTCTTGACTGTTTTCCAAATTGACATGCTGCACACACCTTTTGCATCTCTGCAACCTTGAAATTTGGTAGTCCATGGAAAATCTCCTTTGACTGCATCAATTTCAGCCTTTGCAAGATTGCACGTCCAATCCGTTTGTGGCAGATCTCTATATCAGCAATGAATCCTGCACCTTTTGCAAACATGGCTACATTCATTTCAAGAATTTTCACATTTAAGGTGAAGATCCTACCCACTTTGTTTCCTTTGGCAATCAATCTTCCATCCTGTTTGTATTACCCATCAACATTGAACCTGACTTGTAATCCTTGGTCAACCATTTGTCCAACAGAAACCAGATTCTTTGTCATATTTGGAACATGCAGCACATCAGCAAGATAACTTACCTTCCCATCCTCCATAGACAATGCTATGTTTCGTGTATGCTCGATAGGGTGTGATGTGTTATCACCTGTTTCACATATTCAGGAATTGGTAATTTCTCCAAAGTATTAAACCATTCCGCATGATTGGTCATGTGATTCGAATCACCTGAATCAACATACCAGACATTATCATTCAATTTTGAAACACCAACAGACATTGTATTCATCATGTGATGTTGAACCATGAACACCTTCTTAGAATCATTTGCACTTTGGATGCATAGTTGTTTTTCTGCCTTCTGTTATTTTGATTCTTCAACCTACAATCACGTTCAAAGTGTCCAAATTTACCACAATTCCGCTGTTACATCCTTTATTGTCATTACCCGAATCATTTCTTTGGAAATTTCTGCGACCTCTTTGGCTCCCCCTGCCTCGAAATTGTCCTCTTCCTCCTCCATGATTTTGTTGTTGACCTTGGTTGTGTTTACTGTTTCCTCTTCCACTTCCAAAACCTCTACCTCTTCCTCTACCAGAGTAGACTACTTGCTTAGAGCTGGGCTTTCGTTGGGAGTTTGAATCCTCACCAAGATTCTTTTCTTCAATGATCAGCATGGATACCAAATCAGCAAAATTTGGAATAGTTTCCTTGGTCTATATAGAAATTCTAAACTGCTTATATGCAGCTCCCAAACCACGAAGGCACACTTCCACCTTATCATCAACATCTACATTCATGCTAATAGATGCAATTGACTCACATATGCTTTTGATTTTCAGGGTGTAGTCACTTATTGACATGCCCTTCTTCTCCAATGTATGGAGCTCGTTCTTGCATTGCAATTTCTGTGCCTTTGTATTGGTCTCATACAATGTGACCAAATTATTGTTCCAAGCCTCTTTCAGAGTCTTAGCATCCTGTATGTGCCCAATCATGCTATCCTGTATGGTAACAGATAGCCAATACATTACCATTCATGCTCCTTGATTCCATTCTTCATGCACTCTTAACTGGTCTATAGTTTGATTCCTCTCGGATAACTGTGCAACGTTTTCGTTCTCTCCTTCGATGTACTTCCAATAGCCTTTTCCTATCAGGAAATTATTCATTCTAAATATCCAAGCACAGAAGTTGTTCTTGTCCAGCTTATTGCTCATAAGCTGACTCATTCCATCTGTGTTTGCCATTTTTGCAGCAATTCACAACATTGCAAAACACTATAAGAAGCACTTCTGCTTGAACATTACCGCACTATGAGGTGACAGTTCGATCTCAGAAAAACATAGTTTTCGTGTATCAGCAGTACACGAAATTGCTTGAATTATGGATCTGGAATATACGAGTGTTGCTGAACAGGATGCAAGTTATATTTTTTGAAATTGACCTGGTTTTTCTATGGGCCTCACCTTGCGGGCTCAAAATGGAGGTCGAGATGGCCCCGAAACTTCGATCTCACAAAAACAAGAAACCCTAAAGGGATAACTCTCAAAAATATTTTGAGGTCTTCTGTCACTCTAGCACAATGGTAAGTACCAACATGAGGAGATACACCTCATAAATGTCAATCCGTGGAGATGTCAAGACCAGTATGAAGACCGTGAGCAAGTGATGGCACAAGTGCGTGAGTGAAAGCATACAAGCATGCACACAACATACACACACATGCACACAAGGTAAGAGCAAAGAGTGGAACAATGGAAAGCTTCGATTCCAAAATAAATCTCTTACAAAGCTCAAAACTACAACAAGCTAACCTCAAAAATGAGCTCTCCAGCCCTTTTTATAGTTTTTTGAGTGGTTTTGGCCCTGTCCAGACCTAGTGTTTGGCCTAGTTAAAAAATAGGTTCTCGGGCTTATTTGGGGGCTCAAACGGAGCCTAAAAATTATGAAAATTGGCAGGATGATAGTTCTAATACTCCTCAAGCTCGGGGACTCCTCAGCTTCAACAAAATTGAGATACAAAAATGAAAAATGGTATTTACAATGGTTTTTTAGTGATAAAAATCACTATATAGGGATTTCTTCTAAAAACTTGACAAGTGCTTCTTGGAGCTCCCTCCTTGCTCCTTCTTCTTGTGTGTCCCCTTCTTTGATGTGCTTCCATGCTTTGTCCTTGACCTTGAGCTTCAACACTCCCCCCCTCTTGAGTGTGTCGTCCCTGACAGACCCTTGTTGTAGTGGTTGTTCCATGTAGTACGTTGAGAGGTAGAGTTCCTCATGTCTCTACCAGAGCGGTCTGTCTTCCACATGTAGCGGGATCGCTGGTCCCATTCTTCATATTTAGTCCCTTCATATATAATTCTTCCTTGATTCCATCATGAGAGTGTATTGTTGAGCTTGCAGAAATGGTGAGCTGCTCAAAAGAGGTTATCACAGTTGACTATGAGTAGCTCTTGGCGGTGGATTGCTTCTTTTCTCTTGCTATTGTCACCTTGATGTCCTTTGGTTGTTAAAGATGGCTTCCCTATTTTTCATGCCAAGTACGCGTGACCCATAATGAAGGATGGGTAAGTGTAGTAGTGCATGAATTGGAAATATTATGTGCCTTGTGCACGGCCTTGTAATGTAGCCCTATGCATGCATACTTGGGAAATGCATTGGAAGAATTACGGTGCAAGAAGTTGGGTCTTGAGCTAAGTGCTCAAGGGTATGGTGATGAAGAGGTTTCCTAATATATCATGGTTATAGTGTTGTTGAAGCATACACATCTAACCATGGTGAAAGGTCCATCGATTTTCATCTCTTCGTGTTTGACCATTGCCGTGTCTTGCTTGTTAATGGATGTCTTGTGGATGGTTCACTAAGGAGATTCTTCAAGCGCATGGTCATGTCTCCTCTCTTTATTTATCTATTTCCCCTTTTTTTTCTTTTTTTGGAACAATATCACAAAACAAAAAGAAAGAGGTTAGTATTTTACATATGTCGAGTGTGCCTCATGTGCTTGGGATTCTCAATTGTGTCTATGCACGACCGTGTAATGTGGCCCTATATTAATGCATATTTTGGAAATGCATGACTTGAATGGTGCAAAAGACAGGGTTATGCCAAAGGCACATGGTTGTTGTTGGTCGAGGCTTTTGATGTTACTTGCATACTTGATACATTCTTTGTTTGGAGTCGTCAATTGGATCTCGAAATGATGTAATCCTCCTGATTGGAACCCATTTTAGAATAGTATTTGGCCCTGTAGAGATCACCCCAGGCCTCTTCATCGTTGGATGCTTTCCAAACTTTGGTATCCAGTGTGGTTGGCTCTTTGGTTCTGTGGATGTTGTTGGTGCTTTTGGCTTCCAAACCCATATACTTGATGATTGCCTGCTTATTTTTGCCGAAAGAGGTGAGTTTATCTTCTTTTGATCTCTGTACTCGGTTCCTACCCTTTTCTCTCCTTGGCTTCTCTGGTGAGACCTTTCGCATGCGGGGGAGCATAGGTTGTTGCGTATGTACGAGCTTCTTAGGTACCCACATCTGTAATCGCCCTTGTTGAGCTGCAGCTAATTTCTTAGGCACCCAAATTTTTCGGAGACCTTCTAGGTGAGCTAGTCCTGGTTGTTTGGTTCTTGTTTTTGCATGATTGGCTTGCCTGGGTGAGAATTGTGTTGGGGCAGTTGGTGGTTGCTCTCCTTTTCGTACCCAGATCTGCTTCATGCATGGAGCTACTGTCATTGTGAATGCTTGTTGTCTATTTGATATAGCAATTGTCATGTATTGTTTCACTTGCCTTTTTGGTTGAGTGGTTGTGACATTAGTCCTTGCATGAGAGGAGGACTCCGCTGGTCTTTGAGCCAGTTCTTCCTTGATTGAGTTCTTCTAGAACACAGAGCTTTTGACACATACAACATCTTTTTTGCTAGGATTAGTCCTAGAAGAACTAAGAGAATGTGTGACATCTGGATTTGTGAGCATGCAATTCTCTAATTCTAATGTGATGCATTGTTCGTGTACCCAAACTTGGAGAAGTTGACTTCTTAGGTTCAAGTTGACGGTATGGGCGTAAATCTAGTCTTGACCCAAAACCAGTCGCTCTGTAAGGTCCTCATCGTGACACATCAGCATTTTGACTTTCATTGGAACATCTGGAAGGTAGAAGTTCCACTTCACCCAAGCAAGGGGTTTCCACACCTCCCAAAACTACGAGATAGGCTTCTAGGGGCTGGATGTCCAATTGCAGGTCTTGGCAGTATGAAAGTCTAACTGCACTAGTTGTTGCACCTGAGTCAACCAATGCTCTCACACTCCTTACACTCTTTCCTCTTCCTATGTCCACAGTCACAAAGGGTCTTCGATCGATTATGCGCGAAGCAATTATGCCCGATTTTTGGCACATGTCCATGTGATATTTTGGGGCTTTCGTGTTGACATCTAGGCCTAATTGCCTTAACTTATTCCGCCTAATGCGCTCTCTAGCTTCTGCCTGTGCTTCTTCTCTAACCCTCAACTCTTCCTCTTTCCGCTTCTTAGCTATGTTGAGTCTCGTTAGCATATCCTCTGTAAGAGGTTCTTGATATAGCTTGACTCGACAACCACTTATATAGTTCGGCAAGATATCACTTCTAAGGTGGCCAATAAAACTGCACCACTAGTGGAGATTCTATTAATGATCATAGGTCCATATCCTCGTTTCTCCAATTTTCGGGCATGTTGCTTTAGTGTATAAACTAGCACTAGGTCTCCCTCTTTCAATCCTTTATCTTTGAGGTGTGCATCAAAGTATGCCTTTTGTCTTTTCTTTGCAGCATAGATGCCTGCTGCCGCTCGTAGCCTCGTCTGACCTAAGCGTTCTAGATCAAAGATCCTAGAGGACAATTCATGTCCATTCCACTCATGCTCTTGTGCTACTTTTAAGGCTGGGATTAGGAAATCTAATGGGAGCACAACATTCTGTCTGAAGACCATCTAAAATGGGGTGGCATTGAGTACTGTTTTGTAAGCAACTCAGTAATCCCAAACGGCATGATGAAGCTATTTGTCCCAATCAGAGCGTTTATTATTTATGAGTTTTGTCAATACATTACATAGGATCTTATTTGTGCTCTCAGCTTGTCCGTTAGCTTGTGGATGATAGGGGGCGGACTTCTTATGTATCACCAAGAGTTCTTGGAGAAGGTTTTCAATGACTTCGTTCAATAAGTGCGTACCTTTATCACTAACTAACTCTATTGGTAACCCATATCTAGTGAACACGTTCTCGATTAAGAACGTAGCTATTGTCTGAGCATCATTCTTTGTTGTGGCTTTCACTTCCATCCACTTTGTAAGGTAGTCTATGGCTACAATGATGTATTCTGCATGGGAGTTTCTAGCTGGGGGGTTAGTGGGACCAACAAAGTCTATACCCCACTTTGAAAATTCACGTCCTCCCATCATTGGCCTCAAAGGCATCTCATCTTTTCTGATCGGATATTGTGCACGTTGGCATGTTTCACACTTCTTCACATAGGTATGTGCATCCATATGAAGAGTGGACCACCAGATTCCTGAGAATAGAATGGTCTTAATTACTCGGTCAGGACCAAAGTGTCCACCTGCAACACCACTATGTGCAATTTCTAAGACTTTCAAATAATCGGATTCGTGAACGCACAGTCTTAAGTAACCATCTTTTCCTCTTCGATATAGGTTATCGCCTACTAAGGCATAGTCTTGAGCCTCTTGCTCCATGCTCCGTCTTCTTGCTAGACTAGCCTCATTGGGTAATGTTCCCGATCTCATGAACTCTACCAATGCTGCACTCCAATTAGGAATTAACGACACGTGATAAAGAGTGGCATGCTCCACTGGGGGTCTCTTCTGGCACACTGGACAATTCTTAATCCACTCATGTATTTCTTTGTCCATGCTAGGCCAATACACTCCTAAACGTTTTAGGTTCTGCAATGTTCGTTGTTTAGAGTAGTGACTTCCTAGCAATCCCTCATGGGCTTGTTGCAACCAACTAGTATGTTCATCGTCCTCGACACAACAAGCTAACACCCTCTGTATCTTGTTTGTACATGCTTCCTGCCAGTATTTGATATTTTTGTGATCGTACAAGTTCTTCCTTGTTTATTTTTATGTTCTTATTTGCGGGTCCGAAGGTTAGGACTGGTACCAACTTATTTGCCCGCTTAGGAACAACTTCCAATTGAACAAATAAGCGTCAGGTAGTTCATCCGACACTCCCTGCGGTGACTCTCCTTAAGTTATGCGAGAAAGGTGATCCGCCCTAAGGTGGGTCCTACCTTTCCTGACAACCCCTTCAAAATCGTATTCCATTAGTAATAGGAACCATCTTACTAAGCGGCCTGTATTGCAAGGTTTATTGACCAAATATAGTAAAGCTTGATGATCAGTGAAAAACTTGAACTTATTGGCCAATAAATAGTGTCTAAACTTCTTCACGACATATACCATGCCTAAGCCTTCTCTTTCCATTGTGGTATAATTTTGTTCAGTCGCATTCAATTGCCTACTAGCATAAGCTATCGGCAAATCTACGTTTCCTTCACCTTTGGGTTGTGCTAGCACACATCCTATAGCATGATTGGATGCATCCACATGGACATGGAATGGTTTATTCCAATAAGGTGTGGTCAATATTGGTGCTGATCACAAACGTCTTTTTAGCTTATTGAAGGATTTTTCACATTCATCGTTCCACTCAAGATTTGTCAACAATCCATAAAGAGGTTTAGCAATGATGGCAAACATGTGGATAAACCTGCGGTAATATCCACAATGGCCCATAAAGGCTTGTACCTCTTTAACGTTCCTTGGCCTGGCAACTCTACTATGGCTCTTACCTTGTCCTCATCTATTGATATTCCATTTTTTGAAACAATATGACCTAAGATCTTACCCTGTCGTACAATGAACACACACTTCTCTGGGTTCAAACACACGTGATATTCTCTACACTTGTTGAAGATCTGTCTGAGCTCAAGATGTGGTATCTTCTTTGTTGGGAATGAGCACATAAATCATCCACATATACTTCTAAGCTCTTTCGCAAAAACTCTTTGAAGACATGACACATGAGCCTTTGGAATGTTGCAGGTGCATTGGTGAGACCAAATGGCATCACACGGAATGCAAAGATTCCCCACTCTGTGGCAAATGCCGTTTTGTGTTGATCTTCTGGGGCGATGGCTACTTGATTATAACCCAAAAATCCATCAAGAAAGCTATAAACTTCCTTGCCTGCAACACGGTCCAATAAATGTTCAGTGATTGGAAGCGGATAACTATCTCGAATCGTAGCAGCATTAACTTTTTTAAGGTTAATGCACACTCGAAACTTTCCATTCTTCTTGGGTACCACAACAATGGGGACACCCATTCAGTATGCTCAATTTCATAGATGAATCCAACTTCAATCAACCTGTCAATTTCTTCTTTTATTTTAGCTGCATAGGTGTCATTGTATGTATAGGGCTTTTGTTTGGTGGGTTTGGCATCAGCAATCATGGGGATAGTATGAGAGTAAATTTTTGGATCTACTACCTTCAAATCTCTATAGTGGCATGCAAACACGTCCCTATATTCCCGTAATAGATCTACCAGCTCTGCTTCTTCTTTTGCACTTAGGTCATCTCCTATGTATGTGCATCGCTCTTCATTCTCTTAAATGGTTACAACAATTTTCTTGGTCTTTTCTTTGTTATCATAAACTTCTCCTATAATGGCCTCTCTCTTAGGCATTCGTACCAAAATCTTCCGGTCTTCCACTTCATATTTCTTGAAGTTTTCTGGTACTTCAAACAATGATTCCTCCTCTTCTTGTTTCACTGCTTTTTTTTTTCGTTTTCTTTTTACTACCCTCTCTGCCATCCTTTGAATTTATAGTTTTAATGCTTGTGAGAGGTTCTTCTTCTTTTTGGGTTAATACTCTTATGTCTTCTAAATAGTGCTCCTTTGAGTCAAAGTAAGTATCCATCACAATGGATTCTAGATCATCGTCATTCTGTTCTTCTTTTATGATCTCACTAGGATCACACTCTTCTAGCAAGGGTTGACACATGAACACTGAAATATCATAACCCTCCTCATCACAATGAGGTGTCCACTATTCTTCATTAATAGCAATGTCCATGGTAGCTAAGATTTCTGCCCAACCATGAGGCTCAAATTCCTCATCTGGAAAGATCATTGGTGTATAGGCTGGGTCTTTAACTGGTCTATCTCCTTGAGAAGTTCCTTCTGCTCTTGCTTTTAGGCGCTTTTCCTCTTCCTCTGCGACCTTGCACATACACAAGTGAGTATCTTCATGCAACCAGGATGGGTCAAGAGAACTTCTAGAATGCATAGAGATAGAATCTTCTTTTGCTTTGTGGATAGGATTCCACTGTAGGGGTGGTACATCTCTGAAGGTGTAATCCTTCAAATTGACCTTGGTTGTGACCCCTAAGTGTTGTAAGTACAAGGAGCTGGTTCCTCAATCTTGTACTATTTGCAATTGTCGTAGGAAGGGTCTTCCTAGGATCATCTCATAGACATTGTTTTTCTCAAAGTCACATATAGCAAATGTGTGTTCAAACTCTACCCCACAAGTGGTTAGAGCTATCCCTTCAAGCAATCCTAGAGGTCTTTCAAAATGACCATCTGCCATTTGAAGCTTCATTCTAGTTGGTCTTAATGTGGGTTTGCCCCATCGCCTCCATAAGGAGGTGGTCGCAATAGCAACATCGGCACCTGAATCTACGATTGATTTGGTTGTGTAACCTTGATAGGTGATCGGAAGATAAGTGTTACCTTCCTCACCCTCACTCATGTCTCCTATTTTGTCTAGAGGTATCTCTGGTACTTTTTGCTTAGAGCTTGCTTTTGGCATATTCGAATCAAGTTTTGGAACCTGATCCTTCACATGATTCCATAGCTCAGGCTTTGCTTTGAGGAGCTCTTCTACAGTGAGATGACACTGAACCTTAGTGTTCTTCACGACATCAATGTTTCTTGGAACCACTGAGTCTTCATTTCGTACCAATATTGTGGGAGCTCTGATATGAAGAGATTCAGATTCCCATGGGCCTGTGAACTCAGGCAACTCTTTTAATGAATTAGATTCAAAATCTAATCTCTCATCTTCTTGTTGCTCTGCTTGGTCTCCATAGATAGACATAATATCTTGGGGAAATTGATCATGAAGGTCATCAATTTCAGGAATAGGAGGGGGACTACCCTTCTCCTTGGACCATTTTTCTTCTTCTATTTCCCACAAGAACTCTTGAGAGTATTGTTGAATTGAAAGAGGTGCTCCCTCATCCACGGAATCAGGAACATAAGCTTTCCTTGGTGGTGAAATCTCTCTTTCAACAACCGGTTGAGCCTGTGGAGGTAAAGAAACCTGCAGCTTGTTTACCAACTGCTCCAATCTTTCTAGTAAGCCCTGGAAATGCAAATTCGATTTGATAGAGTTCATCTGATTGAACTTTTGACTAGTCTCGAGCATAGCTTGAGCTATTTCTACCATTTTCATGCACATTTTTGTCCGTTCAATCTCTAGATCTGCTCTAGGGTAACTCTTGTCCAGGTTTGTAGCCGTTGGCCCTTCTTGAAGTCGAGCCTGGTAGGCCTTGAACATCATGTCCAAGCCTTCTGGGGTTGGATCTGCAAGAACAGACCCTGATTGCGGTCTATTTATAATGACTGGTGGGGTGGAATGAGGTGGTGTGGATGGAGGTTCAACATGTGAGGGGCTTTGAGATGCAATGTCTTCTATTTTTGTTTTGGCGTCTTTCAAGCTTTCTTCTATTTCAGATAACTTTTTATTCCACTTACGATTGGTTCTCTCCGTGGTCCATGTTCTTGTTTTCCTTTTACTAGGCTCTCCTGACTCACTTGACTCTGATTGATCAGCTATTTTATCCTGTTTTAATGCTTGTGCCCTAGTAACTACCTGTACAGGAGCCACATTATTGCTACTTGAACTTGAATCTGCCACTAAACCTACCACATTGATGCGTGTAACCTTGGGTGCACTAGATGGATTCCTAGGACACTCTCTTGGAAGATGTTCCTTGCCGCACTCAGGACAAAAGCCTTGTATTTTGATGTTTTGTCCTTGTCTTGGAGTGAGTGAGTGGGGACATTCACGAATGAAATGGTCTCCCTGACATCTAAAGCATGGTCCTCTAGGGGCTTGTGGTCTTACTTATCTCAATTGGGGCCTGGGGTTGGGATTTGTGTACATGACATTGGAGTATTCTGGCTCCCAATTTTGTTCCATAGGTGGTGCCTCATATTGATACGGGGAAGTTTCACTTTGCTCAGGTGAATCTATGTAATAAGCTTGTGAACTATCTTCATGGAAGTAGTATGAACCATGAGCGTTAGAGTCATTTTCTAAGACCAATGGGGTTAGTGACACCAATGCTCTATTAGGGTTCTCTTCCGCCATCGTATACTTAACTGGGATCACATTGGCAGGATTTGATGGTTGGTTTCCTAGGACGGGTTGTGGCCTGTATGGTGCCTGATATTGCTGTTGTGGCCTATAATATGGCTGTTGGTATTGATTCTGATACCTACCCTGCTGGTAAGGTTGCTGATAATTTTGTCTAATAGCCTGCCTGTTATAGGGACAATCTTGAGCCATGTGGTTTGTGTATTTCCTCTCAATGGTGCAATATAGAGCATTAGGGTTTCCTTGGGGTTGAGCCATCATAGGGCACACATTAGCCATATGGTCTCCTCCACAGTTGTAACATCGTTTCAATGAGGTAACCCTTGGCATTTGTTTATTTTGGATGCCTAGCTTTTTGGCAACCTGCTCTGCTATCTCATCTATCTCAGTGGAGGTTTTGGAAGTATGACTAGTAGATCTATTTGAATCTCTATAGAGTTTGGACAGTCCTAACTCCTCACCCAAGTTGTCTTTTATGTCAATGCATATCCCCACACACTCTTCTATGGATCTAGGCTCTTTCAAGTACACATATGACCTTAACTTTGTGCTCAATAGGCCATCTAAAAACAAGGCCACTTGTTTGGCTGCTGTGGGCAACTATGGAATAGAGCATCTTTCTAAGTAATGTCTAAACCTTCTTCTGACAAGTCGCACTATTACTTGGGGTGTCTGCTTGAAGCTGTGGATCAACGATGATGTGTTATGCCTGATGCCACTCTTGGAAAATTCTACAATGAATTCCTCTAGCAGCTGACCTATCTCTCTATAGTTGCGACTATTTAGCGGTTGAAGCCAAGCTAAGGCAGTACCCTTGAGAGTCAAACCAAATGCCTCAAACTGGGTGAACAAGTCCTCAACCTGTTCAGCTCTTAACACTTGTTTGAACTCAGCCACATGATCATAAGGATCTCCAAAACCATCAAAATAATTCTTTATTGCCTTGACCACTTGAGAGGGTCTAAGGGTTCTTGAGTGCTCTCGGGGTCTAGGCAATGGAAAATCATGTTCATCTCTTTGATGTCTTTGTGCTCGGTGTCTCTCTCTTTCAGTTCTCTCACCCTCATGTCTTGATATATCTCTACCTACTGTTGTTTGCAAAGCTTACCTCAGGTCTCTCTCTAGTTCTTTCCCTTTGGGTTTCATAAGCCTTGGATGATCCTGCTCCTTGGAGGCCATGGGAAGCACCAGATCTTGGTGGAGGGAAAATCGATTCACCTTGCCAAGTGTATGCATGCCTATCCTGCTCTGTCACCAAGAACACTTTTTGTGATGTGTGATCTAGGTAGAAAACTTTACCTGGTATCTCAGGGTCTTTGAATTCGTAGATGGTGATTACTGGGCTCAGTTGATCTAGCTTGAATCTCCAAAAGGCTTCATCTGTTTCTTTGTTCATGAATAGTTCTATGCTTTTGTTGTCTTGAGGAACCCACTCTGGAGTGAGCACTCTAGTCAAAACAAATTTTCCTCTAGGAGTTTTGGGTTCTCGTTCTAGGTCTCCTTGTTCTAGGTCTGCTATATCGTTCTCTGGAATGATATTTCCAAACTCATCTATCCTGTCTGGTAAGCTGGTAACCACATACATGGTTCCTTCCTTATCAATGTATGCACCCTCTTCGAACTTGACCACTAGGTGTTCAAGTCCAAAGGGTTGGTTGGGATTTTTGAGTTGGACCACTGATCGCCTCAGACCATCCTCATAGATGTGAGCACCTAATTGGTTGGTCCTGATATATTCCAATTGTGTATTATAGGGACCTTCTGGTGTTTGTAAATAGGCAGTGCTTGAGGTACGTGTGGGTCTTTCCATTCCAAAAGACATTTTCGAGTCACTTGTTTCAGAACTTAATGTGTAGGGATAACCACTGAGTTGTTGTGCCCAAGACTTAGCTGTATGGTTGACACTGGCCTTAGATGATCTAATGCTTTGTCTATCCTTGCCTAGGTGTCTAACAGATCTCAGGTTCATAAGCCTTGTCTTCTAGTCCCAAGGTTCTATTGCACTGCTCAAATCCTTTTTCACGATATGATACCTTTGTCTTACGTGATACCACTTTAGATGATACCACCTAGACGATACGATACCACCGGGATGACTGCGATCGCGATACCAACTTCCACGATACGATACTAGAAATGGTCACGATACGATACCTCTGAGTTGCACGATACGATACCAACCTCACGATACGATACCAATCTATAGACGATACGATACCACTTGACTTGACACGATATGATAAAAAAAATGAGACGATACGATACTGACTCTTTGCACGATACGATACTAAAGGACCGAACGATATGATACCAAAACAGGAGGCAATATGATACCGAGTAGGCGATACGATACCAACTTTGCACGCGATACGATACTTATGCAAGTGGCGATACGATACCACTGTCACGCGCGATACAATACTACTCGGTCGATGATACAATACCACAAGGTGCACGATATGATACCACCGGGGTGATCACGATCGCGATACCAGCACTTGACGATACAATTCCAGAATGGTATCATGATACCTCAAGTGGATATGTACGATACGATACCTCGACAAGTATTGGGATACACGGGAGTTCTGGTATCGTGATACCAAAACTCAACCGGACACGATACTTGGAGTTTTTGACACCCAAATTCAAAAAGTTTTTGGAATTATGTGTACCTTAGGTTCTCCTTGTCACTCCTATCAGCCTGTAGATGCAAGAGCACCCTCCAAACTTGCGATACGACCCTCGCGATACCAGACGCTGTTCCTCTCACGTCGTGATACCACCGCTCAGATTCTTCACATTTGAGGTGGATTTCAAGGTTATTTTTCTTCAGCGTTTCAACTTTGAACACCCTCTGCGCTTCTTTCTCACAGCCACAAGTGAAAAACGAGGTGAAGATACAATCGAAAATGGGAAAAATTAGAGAATATGAAGGTGGGAGAAGATGGTGATGATGACGAAGATGAAAAAGGAGAAAAACTCAGAAACTGAACTGAAAATGGTGATTTTTTTACCTTCCAACGTCGCTACTCTACGTCTTACTGTCACACGCTCGTCCTCCAAGCTCTCTCCCCGGCAACAACACCAAATTTGGTGTCACTCTAGCACAGTGGTAAGTACCAACGTGAGGAGATACACCTCATAAATGTCAATCCGTGGAGATGTGAGGACCGGTATGAAGACCGTGAGCAAGTGATGGCACAAGTGCGTGAGTGAAAGCATACAAGCATGCACACAACATCCACACACACGCGCACAAGGTAAGAGCAAAGAGTGGAACAATGGAAAGCTTCGATTCCAAAAGAAATCTCTTACAAAGCTCAAACCTACAACAAGCTAACCTCAAAATTGAGCTCTCCAGCCCTTTTTATAGTTTTTTGACTGGTTTTGGCCCTGTCCAGACCTAGTGTCCGGCCTAGTTAAAAAATAGGTTCCTGGGCTTATTTGGGGGCTTAAACGGAGTCTAAAAATTATGAAAATTGGCAGGATGATAGTTCTAATACTCCTCAAGCTCGAGGACTCCTCGGCTTGAACAAAATGGAGTTGCAAAAATGAAAAATGGTATTTACAATGGTTTTTAGTGATAGAAATCACTATTTTTATAGGGATTTCTTCTAAAAACTTGACAAGTGCTTCTTGGAGCTCCCTACTTGCTCCTTCTTCTTGTGTGTCCCCTTCTTTGATGTGCTTCCATGCTTTGTCCTTGACCTTGAGCTTCAACATCTTCTACCTTCATTCCAATTTTCATAGCAATCTGAGGTCATTTGTTAATCGTGCTTTCTCCATGCCTTCTCATGTACTCTTCACTATCGGCCTTCTCTAGGAGCTCTCTACAACCGCACTCGCTCTGATACCATGTCAGAGTAAGGAGATAAGGAAGAGAGCTCACACACACACTCTCACAATCAAAGAGAAGCACACACTCTAATTGAGGCAACAAAGAATGATCTTCTTCTTCTTCTTCTATTACATAAAAAGGAATATATAAGAATGACCTAAAAACAAGAATACAACTATTGCAATATATAAAGACCAGTACATAAGGAAAAACCTAATGTCCGCAAACGAGTGATCTGACAAGAAATAAATGTGTCATCACTCTCGGTAGATAAATCTAATAAAGCTCAATGAAGTGTCCCTGACATATAGCGGCATGACCACTATACATGTAAGAGAAATGAAAAAGTTATACGTGTCATCCTAGATCATCATGTGTTGAGCTTGATATCTCAACATTAAATGCCCATACAATCTTGTAAATGCTTGTAATGTTCTGTAAAAGGACATTTGAAAAAAATATAAGTATATTTATAAATAATAAAAACACACATTTATCTACTACTTCTTTCCTATCTCTCTCTCTCTCTATGTCTCTCTCTCTCCTCTCTCTCCTCTCTCTCTTCTCTCTCTCTCTCTTAGTGCCTTACAGTTGTCTAATCTCTATAGCAGATCATTCTCTATGCTTCCAACTCTCTCTCTCTCTCTCTCTTTCTTTCTCTTCCTCTCTCTTTCTCTCTCTCTCTCTCGACCTCTTTCTCTCTCTTAGTGCCTCATATTTCCTTAATCTCTATAGCCGATCATTTTTTTGTGCTTTCAACTCTCTCTCTCTCTCTCTCTCTCTCTCTCTCTCTCTCTCTCTCTCTTTCTCCCTCTCTCTCTCTCTCTCCCTCCTCTCTCTCCCTCTCTCCCTCTCTCTCTCCTCCTCGTTCTTTCTCTTTCTTGTTTTTGCACTCGCTTGTGTCACCACCCCTCTCTCTCTCTTTCAACTCTCTTCCCTCCCTCTCTCTCTCTCTCTCTCTCTCTCCCCACACACACCTTTACATGTCAAGTCGCTAGCATCGGCGTGTCTGGATCCTCTATCGAATTCATATAAGGTCATAAATTGTCTCTCTCTCTCTCTCTATTTCTCATGTGTACTCTCTCACTAACTCTATTTGTGTCATCTCCTCTCTGCGCACCAAAGACACCTTCAAACTTGCATAGATCTCTCTTTCTCTCTGCCATTCACCCACCTCTCCACATTGGAATTTATCTATGTCTAGAACTGCTTGATTCTCTCTCTCTCTACGTTCGAAATAGGAGCTAGAGGGGAGGGCAGAATTCTTCTCTCTCTCTCTCCCTCCATTCTTCACGTATCTGCAAAGAAAACATTCGGAAAAGAACTCATAACTAAACTCCTATATATAGATATTCACATTTATACTCACGCATGCATTCACGTAGATATTGGTTGACTTAACTCTTACACTACCGCACACATGCTCGTGCACACTTACACACGCACTTACACATGCACACACTCCACATCATATAGTTAACTAGGTAGTTACACATACACACACCTAATTAGTTCACACACTTAACTAAAACACCCCCCCCCCCCCCCACTTCATAACTTATACGTGTATACTATACATATTGTTTTGTTTTCTTCTTATATTTATTTTAATTCCTTATTTATTTTTGAATTTAAATTTTGATGTTTTGGTTTATTCTTTAGAAACCTTAGGATTAATATAGCTTTTAGGCTTTCATGGGTTCACATGTATTACACGAAACCAAAAATTTAAGTAAACATACACATTTTCACATGCTCACACACATTAAGACATGTGGGGTTTCATAAACACAACACATTTAGGATTTTTCACATACACATTTAGATATGCACATAGAAATTTTAGGTCGTACAAATTCATAGGATTCACATAAATACATTAACACATAACCACACATACATACATATATAAATATATACTTGTTGGAAGAGATAGATGGATACCTCAAGGAAATGAGGTGGTACTGCTAAAATTTTCTTTGTACCTGTCCTAATACATTTCAGAATTATTTAGTAGGCCTTTTTAGCTTGTAAATGACACCAAGAAAGTACCTATGTACTTTGGAGTTTATGCTTGAGACAATTGAATCAAAACAAACTACTTCATAAACAACTAGTGTCAGAGAACGTGCTAATTTAGTCCACACACCTGTTGGTCCTTTTGCTTAGTGCTCACAGTACAATAACAATTGAGTAAATTCCTTTTGAGGGAATTTAATTGGCAATCCAAGACTTGTTGAGATATCAAGCTCAACATGTGATGATCCAGGATGACACGTTTCAGTTTTTCGTTTCTTTGACATGTATAGTGGTCATACCAATATATGTTAGGGATACTTCATTGAGCTTTATTAGACTTATCTACCGAGAGTGATGGCACATTTGTTTCTTGCCAGCTCACTCATTCGTGGATATTAGGTTTTTCCTTATGTACTGATCTTTATATATTGCACTTGTTGTATTCTTGTTTTTTAGGTCATTCTTGTACATTCCTTTTATGTAATAGAAGAAGAAGAAGATCATTCTTCCTTGCCTTAATCTGTGTGTGTGCTTCTCCTTGAGAGTGAGAGTGTGTGTGTGAGCTCTCTTCCTTATCTCCTTCCTCGTGACATGGTATTAGAGCCAGCGTGGCTGTAGAGAGCTCGTGGAGAAGGCGACGGTGAAGACTACGCGACAAGGCGTGTAGAAAACGTGATTTCACAAACGGCCTCCGTTTGCTACGAAAATCACCATGAAGGTAGAAGACCTCAAAATATTTTCGAGAGTTACCCCTTTAGGATCACTTGTTTTTGTCAGATCGAAGTTTCGGAGCCATCTCGACCTCCGTTTCGAGCCTGCAAGGTGGGGCCCACAGAAAAACAAGGTCAGTTTTAGAAATTGTAACTTGCGTTGTGTTCGGCAACACTCATATATTCCAGATCCAGAATTTCAAGGGATTCCGTGTACTGTTGATACACGAAAACTGTGTTTTTCTGAGATCGAACTGTCACGTCATAGTGCGACAGTGTTCAAGCAGAAGTGCTGCTTGTAGTGTTTTGTAGTGTTGTGAATTGTTGCAGAAATGGCAAACGCAGATGGAATGAGTCAGCTTATGAGCGATAAGCTGGACAAGAACAACTTCCATGCTTGGAGATTGTTGGAAGCAGCCAGAGGCACATACGACGCGGAAGCATGTAACAACGGAGCAGTGAGCCAGTGGAATCTTTTTTCAAAGAATCATGTTTTAAAAATACTTTTCAAAAAACCTCCAACAGTGATTTTTATCACTAATGTAACATATGTAACATAGAAAAACCCTTTTCTTAATTTCTCGCTCCATTTTGTGCAAGCGGAGGAGTCCTCAAGCTTGAGGAGCTTAGGTAGAACAAGCGTATCAATTTTCGTTATTTTTAGACATCGTTTACCCTTCCAAATAGCATCTAGGACCTAATTTTTAACTATGGCGGTCACTAGATGTGAAACCGGTCAAAACTAGTCTAGAAACTATAAAAAGAGCTAGAGAGCTCATTTTGGAAGTGAGCTTGTTTGAGGTTAGAGTTCTTTTGAGCTTGTAATAGTGTTCTTGAGTAAAAGAGTTGATTTCTCACCTTCCATTGTGTCTTGCTTGTCTCTTCGCAGTGTGTGTGTATGTGTGTGTGCATTTCTATGCTTCTCACCTTCACTCTCACTTCATCTCACGTTCACGATCTTCATATCACTCCTATCTCTTCCGCGGATTGACATTAAGGAGGTGGAGCTTCTTAACGTGGTTCTCACCATTGTGCTAGAGCAACACCAAATTTGGCGCCGTTGCTGGGGATCGAGTCTAGGACGAATGTGTGATGGTAAGAGTATAGCAAGAAGTAGCGTTGGAAGGTAAAAATTTCAGTTTTTGTTGTTGTTTTTACTTAGTTTTTAGTGTTTTTCACCTCCCCCACACTCCATCTTCATCACCGCATCATCATCTTCATCTCCAAAAAAATAAGAAAATTCACCATATCCACCCATTCTCCTCATTTCCCCTCATTTGTGCATGCGAGAGAGTGAGAGAGAGCTTTGGTGCTTGCATGTGCTTTTGTCTTTTTGAGTTTTCTTGCAGGTACAGAGCTCCAGTGCATCAGGAAAGCTTGGAAAAGGTAAAATTTTCAGTTTCTGTCAAAAATTTCCGACTGTGTCAGACCATCGCGATGGTCTGCAAAGTTCGGATTTTGAGGAAGGCGAGTTCACCACCATGTAGGCGACCCCTGTGTGTATAAGAATCCATAGCTGCATCTCAAAAAATTGCATTTTGGTGGACCATCGCGACGGTCTCAGACCATCACGATTGTGTCACACCATCGCGATAGGCTCACGCCATCGCGACGGCTCGACCGGACCATCACGACGGTCTCACGCCATCGCGACGGTTCACGGACCATCGCAACGGTTCGGTTGACCCCACACCATCGCGATTGGCTCACGCCATTGCGCCGACGGTGCCACGTGGCAAGCTAGACCATCGTGACAACTCAAATTGTGGACCATCATGATTGTCTCACGCCATCGTGCCCTGACCATCGCGATTGGCTCAAGCCATCGCATCTGTGACCATCGCGACAGTTCACTTTGGACCATCACGATTGTTCACGTTGACCGTTGACTGACGCCATCGCGATTGTCCGCCTGATCGAGCCATCGCGACGGTTCACACTCACGCCATCGCGATCATCCACTTTCACGCCATCGCGACCGTGCACTTCAGACCATCGCGATTGTTCACTCTTCACGCCATCGCGACGGTCCCAGACCATCGCGATTGTCTCACGCCATCGCGATTGTCCACCCCAAACGCAAATTTTAGGGTTTCATTTTTTGGCCAATTTTGGGGCTATTTTTGGGAAATTTTTGGGTGATTAGACTCATAGGAGACCCTTTAGCTCATATTTGGAGCCTAAAACCTGTTTGTCAGTTTTTACCCCCTAGGGCCTGAACGGTCATAACTTTTTCATCCGAAGTCCGTTTTTTGAGCTTAATAGCTCATTAGAAAGCTCTTGACGAGTACGTCTATTTTTAGACAAGCTATTTTGAGGTTGACCTAGTTTGGGACTAGAAAGCTAGGGGGAAAGCATTAAAAAGTTGGGCAAAAGGCGGACTTAAAAGGTGTATATACTCAAGTGCTTGATCATCCCACTGTGAATTGGTCTAATATTGGATTTTTCCAGGTCTAGCAAGGGCAATCAAAGGCAACCAAAGCAAGGCTGTGAAGGGCATAAAGCTTGGGAAGCGCGGCTTCTTGGGCATCAGAGCAACCGAAAAAAGCTAACTCGAGGTTGGAAGATTACTCAACCCCCTCAGTCAATTCTTAGCTTAGGGTAAACAGTAGCATTGTGGATTCAAGACGATAGGAACGCCTCAAGTTCAAGAGAATTAAATTTATCAAGTTCAAGACTAAAGTAAAGGTGTGTGACACGAAAACCTAAAGGAAAGAACATAAGTCTGACGGAACGGGAACTCAAAGTACCACAGAAAGTCGAATTCCTGACGCATACATTAATACAAGAATCTAAAGAAATCTAAAAAGAATCAAGAAAGTAATAACAAAGAATCATTGACGATCTGAGCGTGTACTGAGTGTGCAAGGAAGAAAATTAATGAGCCTTAGATCGGGCAAACATATAGGTAAGTCAGACCGACGAAGCCTTAGATCATCAGAGGCAAGTGTAAGAACTACTGCACGATCGTGGGCTCAACAATTGAACAATAATTACCCCTACGAGAGCTCAGACACTAGTGATTCAGAAATGGCATTTAGCACAGAAAGACCAGAAGTAGGGTCGAATGTAGCCTATTTAGAAAAACCAGAAGGACCCTATAGAACACAACTAGAGTTTCTCCGAACCAACCGACTAGGTGCTCGCATCTATGAGGATGGTTTGCGAAGGCAAGTGGTGCAAATGCACAGCCCCGATCAACCCATTGGATTGGAACGTCCAGTGGTGAAATTCGAGAGAGACGCGTACATATACAAGGAAGGAACAATGTACATCTTAAGTACGCAGCCAAACAATACCAACGAGTTTGGCGTAATTCAGATAGAGACGGAAACTAAATCTCAAGGAAAAGAACCATTAGAAGAGCCTAGAACACCTAGAGGGAAATCTGTACTGACACGAGTACTAATCCCTGAATGGATCCCTCAGGACAACAGAAGCATAGAGTTGTTTGTAAATAAAGAAACTGATGAAACCTTTTGGAGATACAAGACAGAACTACTTAGTGAGGTAGGTATCATCACAATATACGAGTTCAAGGACCCGGATACACCTGGAAAGGTTGTATACCTGGATGAGACTTCAGAAAGAGTCTTTGTGGTACCTGACCACGCTAAAAACACATACACATGGAGAGGTGAAATGGTATTCCCTCCATCTAGAACGAACATGAATACAAGCCAACAAGGGGCAGGAACATCATCAACCCTTGGAAATCAAAGAGAAAAGAATAAAGAAAGACCCGAAGTAAGCTTCACTCATCCCATAGGGAGAGATAGAACAACCACGGACACTAATAGAGCGGATAGACAAAGAGATCATGGAATACCAGGTGGTAGAGATGATTTTCCTCTACCTAGACCACGTGAACACGCAAGAATACTGAGACCCACTCAGTTAGTGAAATCCATGAAAAATTACTTTGATGGGACAAGAGATCCCTATGACCATGTTGCAGAATTCAAGCAAGTACTAAGAGCCGAACAAGTCGAAGACATGTTCACGCAATACAACGCATTTGGACTAACGTTAAAGAATACAACTTTAACTTGGTTCCAACCATTGCAACAAAGGCAATTTAGGGACATCCATCACTTTTTAGAGTCATTCATCACTGAATTATCTAAAAGTGGGATTAGACATGACACGTCTTCGTTGATTCATAGCTTCAAACAGACCCCTCAAGAAACAGTTACACTCGTAGGACGTAGGTTTAGACAATATGTTGAACGATGTCCAATGCAAGAGCTACCCTCACAAGCTAAACAAGTTTCATTATTTCTAGATGGCTTGTTGAGCGCTAAACTACGCTCCTATGTGTACTTAAAAGAACCCAAAACGCTAGAGCAATGTGTAAGAATTTGTATAGACATTGAGGACAACTTAGGAGACGAGTTGGAACTCTCAAAGTTCTATAAGGACTTAGACTGTTTATCTCTAGCATCCACAAAATTGTCTAGTTCAATAGAAGACCTCGCAGACAAAGTGGCCCAGAAACTAGGAGTTTCTAGTAAACCTAGGGTACTAACAAACAAGCATTGTTACACTTGTGGTGGAAATCATGTGGCGAATGTGTGTCCCAATGCACCACATCCACAAGCCAACCCTAGTGGCCAATACTGTACAATTGAGAGAAGATACACGAATCATACGGCTCAGGACTGCCCATACAACAAACAAACCGTGAGACAGAACTACCCGCAAGCATACCCACAGCCAGGTAGGTATCAAGGCCAATACAATGCTCAGCCTTATTACTATAGGCCTCCTCAGAACTACCCATACCAGGCTCAACAGAGACCTCAACCTGTCTTAGCTCAGCAGCCACCCCCACCAGCGAATGTCATCTCAGTCAAATACGCTGCTGCAGAAGAGAACCTAAGTAGGGCCTTAGTGCCTTCTTCACCTTTGATCACAGAAAGTGACCCAAACTCAAAAAGTTTTGACTCTACGCATGTAGATAGTCCACCCGCTTATTACACGGAGTCACCAGAACATGTGGAGACATATCATTACGATAGTCCACCAGTGGAACCTAGTTGGGAGCCCGACTACGCTCATGTGATGTACACCAACCCAAATCCACGGCCCCAAGTAAGACAACAGAGACCACAGGGCCCTAGAGGACCATGCTTTAGGTGCCAAGGAGACCATTTCATAAAGGATTGTCCACATCCCCCGATATCAGGACAATCACAGTACTATAACATACAAGGCTTTTGCGCCGATTGTGGCAAAGAGCACATAATCAAAGATTGTCCTAAGAACCCAGTTAATGCTTCGAATGTGACACCGATCAACGTGATAGGTATTGTGAACAACACAGATGGATCCAACCCTACCTACGTGCCTATCCAAGCTATCACCAGAGCCCAGACGCTCTTACAGAACCAACAACTTAATCAAGAGAAAGCAGCCGGAACTAGTGAAGCTGCAGAATCTAGCAGTAAAAAGACGAAATCTTGGAAAGATTCTAGAGAAAGGATAAAGAGAAAATGGAGTAAAAAGATAACTGAGTTGGAAGGAAGTTTAAAGGAATCTAGAGCCAAAATTCTAGAATTGACGTCGCAGGACTTGAATCAAGAGAATCCAGCTCAGAAATCAGGATCAGTTTTAGCGGAACCCATACCAGAAGATCTAGACATGATGTTTCATGCATATCAGGCTAGATTAAAAGAGGGACCCCAAGTAGCTGAAATGAGTAAGAACTACCCTCGAGCTGATCTAGAAATTGAGAGAACTAAACTTTGCATGAAGATGGTAGAATTAGCGCAAGCTTTGTTCGAAGCTTCTAGACATCTTAATTGGAATAACATGGCAAAACTGGAATTACATTTTCAAGGACTAATGGAGAGGCTAGAATACTTGACAGAGAGCAAAGAGAAAAAGGATCAGCCTAGGAACCCTATTGTCCCAGAGACACAGGAAAGGAATGCACCATCCCTGTTCAAGTACCCAATATAGAAAGTCAAGACAGTTTGTCTTCCGTATATAGGTACTCACATGAATTTTGGAGAGAGATCCAAGAAGAGAAATGGAGAAAAGAACAAGGAACTCATCCTCCTATTCAAGAAATAGATGACTTGCAGGAGCAATTTCCCCAAGACATCCCCTCTATTTACGATGATGTAGAGGAAGAACAACTGAGTGAACACAAAGGATTTGAATCTAATTCTTTACAAGAATTACCTCAGTTCACAGGACCTTGGGAAGCAAAGTCTATTAGTATGAGAGCACCCACGATAATAGTGAGGAATGAAGAATCAGTAATCCCTAGAAACACGGAAGTGATCAAGAATACCAAAGTACAATGTAATCTCACTCTAGAGGAGTTGTTAAAGGTAAAACCAGAATTGTGGAAGCATGTAGCAAATCAATTACCCGAGCTTGCTACTACTTCCTCACAAATAGGATCACATAAGAAGGTACCGGAAATACCCGTAGAAAAGATTGGAGATGTAAGCGAAGGAGAGGAAGGTAACACTTATCTTCCCATAACCCATCAGGGCTACACCACGAGAGCCATCTTAGATTCAGGAGCCGGAGTAGCCATAGCTACCACCGCTTTATGGAAACGTTGGGGTAAGCCAGCATTAAGACCTACCAGGATGAAGCTACAAATGGCTGACGGACACATAGAAAAACCATTAGGCTTACTAGAAGGCATATCTCTCACCACTTGTGGTGTAGAATTTGAGCATACCTTTGCCATTTGTGATTTTGCAAAAAATCATGCATATGAGATGATATTAGGACGACCATTCATGCGTCAGTTGCAAATTGTACAAGATTGGGGAACTAATTCTTTGTACTTGCAACATTTAGGAGTGACTACCAAAGTCAATTTTAAAGACTATTCACATCGAGATGTACCCCCATTACAATGGAATACCATCCATAAGACACAAGTAGAAACAGAATCCGTGCACTCATTAGTATCAGATCCTTCTTGGTTGCATGAGGATACTCATTTATGGATGTGTAAAGTTGCAAAACAAGAGGAAGAACGATTAGAAGCCAGGACCTTATGTGCAGAACAACATCCACGAACCCTTCGAGATCAAGCATATGCACCAGTAGTATTCCCTGACGAAGATTTTGAACCCCATGGTTGGGCAGAAATCCTAGCAACCATGGATGTAGCCATCAATGAGGAACAATGGACACCCCACTGTGACGAGGATGGCTATGACATTTCAGTTTTCACGATAGAGCCAATCATGTGCGATGCAATTTTAGAGGAATGTGAACCTAACACTGATGCATTTGAGGATGCAAGCGATTTCGATTTAGAATCAATTATCATGGACCCACCCTTTGCATCAGAAGAAGTATATTTTTACGAAGTAGAAACTCACCCTCAGAAATAGGAAGAAGTTATGAATGATGTGAGGTTAGCCACAGAAGTGACTAACAAGAGTGAAGGCAAGAAAAGAAAGAAGAAAGAAACCATGTCAGAAAAAGAAGAATCTATGTTTGAAGTACCCGAGAACTTCAAGAAATATGAAATCAAAGATAGAAGAATCATGGTACGAATGCCTAATAGAAAGGCGAATGACGGACAAGTATATGATAACCGAGAGAAAACCAAGAAAATAATAGTTGCTATAGAAGGAGAAGAAGAAAAATGTACATACATAGGGCATGATTTGACGAAGGAAGAAGAAGAAGAGCTAGTTGCCCTATTGTGCGAATATAGAGATGTGTTCGCTTGGAGTTACAAAGACCTAAAAGGAGTAGATCCAGATATATGTTCTCATAGAATCCCTATGACTCCAGATGCGAAACCTACGAAACAGAAGCCATACAGGTACAATGATAACTACGCTGCGAAGATTAAAGAGGAGATAGATCGCTTGATAGAAGCAGGATTCATTTATGAAATTGAGCATACGGAATGGGTATCCCCCATTGTGGTAGTGCCCAAGAAAAATGGAAAATTGCGTGTGTGTATTAACCTTAAAAAAGTTAATGCTGCCACGATTAGAGACAGTTATCCTCTTCCTATCACAGAACATCTATTGGAAAGAGTTGTGGGCAAGGAAGTTTACAGCTTCCTTGATGATTTTTCACGCTATAATCAAGTAGCCATTGCTCCAGAAGACCAACACAAGACGGCATTTTCCACCGAATGGGGCATATTTGCATTTCGTGTGATGCCATTTGGCTTAACAAATGCACCCGCCACTTTCCAGCGACTCATGTGTCATGTTTTTAAGGAATTCTTACGCAAGAGTTTGGAAGTATATGTCGATGACATATGTGCTCATTCAAATGTAAGACAGACACATATCCCAGAGTTAAGACAAATATTTGACAAATGTCGAGAATATCAGGTTTGTTTGAACCCAGAAAAATGTGTTTTTCATGGTCAGACAAGGCAAAATTCTAGGACACATTGTGTCAAAAAATGGAATCTCTACGGATGAGGAAAAAGTGAAGGTGATTGCAGATCTACCTAGGCTGACGAACATGAAAGAGGTACAAGCATTTATGGGCCATTGCAGTTATTATAGGAGATTCATACACATGTATGCAATCATAGCCAAGCCATTGTACTCTCTTTTAACCAATTTTGAATGGACAAAAGAATGTGAGAATTCATTCAACGAACTTAAACGACGCTTGTGCTCAACACCTATATTGACTACCCCAGATTGGAGAAAGCCATTCCATGTACATGTGGATGCATCCAATTACGCCATAGGATGTGTGTTAGCACAACCCACGAATGAAGGTAACATAGATCTCCCCATAGCTTACGCGAGCAGACAATTGAACGCAGCAGAAAGAAATTACACCACGACGGAACGAGAAGGATTAGGGATGATCTACGCGGTAAAGAAGTTTAGGCACTACTTGTTGGCCAACAAATTCAAGTTCTTTACAGATCATCAAGCCCTATTGTACCTAGTCAACAAACCATGTAACACAGGACGACTAATACGTTGGTTTCTATTACTCATGGAGTATGATTTTGAAGTAGTAGTCAGGAAAGGAAAGACAAGTTGTGTAAAGAATGCCATGTTTGTTGTGAAAGACCACCAGTAGAGCATGCTACATTGTATCACGTGTCTCTCACACCAGGCTGGAGTGAATCGTTAGTGACATACTTGGGGACGAACACATTCCCTCAAGGAATGACCTTAGCTCGACAACGCAGTCTAGAGTAGGAAGCTCAAGACTATTCACTTATTGGCGATAATCTACACAAAAGAGGACGAGATGGATATCTAAGACAATGTGTTCATGAAAGCGATTATCTGAGCATACTAGAGACTGCACACCAAGGTGTTGCAGGAGGTCATTTTGGACCTGATAGGATAATGAAAGCCATCCTTTTTGCAGGATTATGGTGGCTCACTCTTCACATGGATGCACATACCTATGTTAAGAGATGTGATGTGTGCCAAAGAACTCAGTTTTCTACTCGCAGAGATGAAATGCCATTGAAACCCATGATGGGCGGACGTGCATTCTCTAAGTGGGGTATAAACTTTGTAGGACCCATTAACCCCCCTACAAAAGGTACACATGCGGAATACATTATTGTTGCCACAGATTATCTTACGAAATGGGTAGAGGCAAAAGCCACAAAAAAGAATGATGCACACACAGCTGCAAAATTCTTATTTGAGACTGTCTTTACAAGATATGGATTGCCTATAGAGTTAGTGAGCGATCGCGGGACTCATTTTCTAAACAAAGTCATTGAACATTTGTTACAGGATTTTATGGTGATTCACAAGAAATCCGCACCATATCATCCTCAGGCCAATGGTCAGGCTGAAAGCACTAATTAGATCCTTTGTAACGTACTGATGAAACTTGTGAACAACAAACGTTCAGATTGGGACAAACAGTTACACCACGCTGGTTGGGCATATCGAGTGGCCTACAAGACCGTACTCAATGCAACTCCCTTTCATATGGTTTTTGGTCAGAATGCTGTGCTTCCTTTGGACTTCTTGATACCGACCCTTAAGGTTACACAAGAACATCAGTGGACCGGCCATGAATTATCGGCAAGAATAATGGATTTGGAACGATTAGGAGAAACCAGGCTAAAGGCAGCAGCAAGAATATATGCAGCGAAGAAGCGACAGAAAGCATATTTTGATGCACATGTGAAAGATAAAGGCCTAAAAGAAGGAGATTTAGTTCTAGTATATACGCTAAAGCAACACGCACGTAAGTTAGAAAAGCGAGGTTATGGACCTATGGTCATTAACAGACTCTCGACAAGTGGAGCAGTACAGTTAGCCACCTTAGAAGGAGACATAATGCCTAATTATATTAGTGGCTGTAGAGTCAAGCTATACTAGGAACCTCTTACTGAGGATATGCTTAGACGACTCACGTTGGCAAAGAAGCGTAAGGAGGAAGAAAATAGAATACGAGCGGAAGCTCAGGCAGAAGCAATAGAACGCATTAAGCGCATGAAGCTAAGAAGACAAGGACTAGGAAGAGAACATTATAACCATCTGGAAACTACACCCAGATATCCCATGGCCATGTGTCAAGTAAAGTCAACCACTCATCCTAGGATAGTGGACATGAGACCATTCATTACAGTCAGGCTAGAGCACGGAAACCCTTGCCAAGAGCTCAGGGCTTTAATTGACTCAGGTGCTGCGACTAGTGCGATTAGATGGTCCCACTATAAGGATTTAGGAATAGAAATGCGGCCAATCGAGGCATACCTCATAGGGCTAGGAGGCATGGAAACCCCTTGCATGGGTGAGGTGGACCTTCCTATCCTCATTAAGGAAGTGACCATGACAACGAAGCTACTAGTGTGCCATGATGACGACCTGATAGAACCCCTAATCCTTGGCCAAGATTGGCTATACGATCACTCAGTGGACCTAAATCTTAGACAAGGCTCCTTACAGATTGGAACCTTAGAGCAAAAGCGAGTGATACCGCTTGACTTCCCTAACGACATTCCAACTGAGGTTTGTAACCCTAGACCCTATGAAATACATGCGACGGAAGACCGGAAGATCTTGGGTCAGATCAGTCACGTTACGTCTACACCAACCCACTCGGGCTTGGCTATAGACAGTTGTCAATCAGAAGGATGATAGGAGATCTTCCCTAGGGCTTCCTGCAAACTAGAAGGGGCAGCTACCCAACCGCTAGGGCAGATGGACACAATCAGCGGTCAGGTGGGTTGCATCAACGGCCAAATGAGCACAACACCCTGCGGTGCTCATCCTTCCAAACTTGCTGCGGACTGGCCTAGATTAAAGATAAAGAACGAATCACTTCCTAATGGGCAGGTCACGCAAGTGTTGGATCTCCCTTCTTTTCCAAAGCAGAGCGTCCAATGGACCTCTCAAACCCAACCACGAAGGATTCAACCACAACAGAGGAACCCAGACCGACGACACCACCAGATAAGGCAAGGAAAGCAACAATATCAACATCACAGAACAAGTGGCCCGAGACAAATATGGGTGCCAAAAGGACAGCAACCACAGGCTATTGGCAACACTACAGACAAGAACAGGACAAAGTTTCAAAAGAAGCAGAGTCAGTATCCAAAGTCCCCTCGATCTTCTTCTACAAGTACAAATACTCGGCAGATTTGGATCGCCAAGAAGTATCTTATCAATCGACCCACACCCATGCAGATTTGGGTACCCAAACAATGTATTATAGCCCAACCCTCAAGCCATGTATTATATCCCCCGCCGAAATCTCTTCACCCTTCAATAACACCACATACGATACCATCTTTTGTCCCTCAGAACAAATGCACCATCCACTCAAAAACTCTTAGGAAATGGATACCGAAACGTGTCCAGAAGACTTCCCCTAACCCATTGTCTGACACCACTACCACCTCAACTAATCTTCATCCGTGTACTAAATCACTTACATTTGAACCTTGTATAAATTCACACACCATAACCCCACATCACTCATAATAACAGCTCATCAAGAAATGTATGCATAATCTGACCATGTAGGCGTCTAGAGACCTGCATTAGTTTTGCAAATAATCATTCCATTAACCACTTCACGACACTTGGCTACACGGGTTACACATCGGTTATGGAAAGGGATTGCGGTCTCACCTTATTGGGATCATAATTAATTTCCATACTAATGTGCTAATCTTTTGTAGCAGATCTTTTCCATTAGCTCATCAGTCATCATGCAAACCGAAGAAGGACCATCAGAAGCTGGCCCAAGCACACCAATGGCCAATATTGGAGAATTACTCGCGGAATCTTATCCGACGATGCAACCACCAGAGTTTCAAGGTTTTCTAGGACCCATGCCAATAGACGATCCTCCTAGAGGATACATTGAGAAGATTCATCGTAACTCTCACTGGTTTCAAGGCCTAGCAGGACCATTAGCAGATGCTGATTTCATATTTGAGGCCAATTTGGCATTTGATCTTCGCACATGGGCCAAGTACCAGTTCTTTTCAAGAGAATTTGAAGGACTACAGAATACACAAGATTTAATGCACGTTTGGGCACGAGCAGGATTTACAGAATATTTTAGTGACCCTCTGCCTAAACCCGATTTTTACAGATGTTTTTACTTAGTAACCACCTTGACAGCCTCAGAGAAGAAGGATCTACCCGGAACATTCATGTTACCATCTTTGGTAAATGATCCTCCATTCAAAAGGTTTTTATTGTCCAAAGATTTAATTCGTGCAACTCTCAAAATACATGGAACACACACTCCGACAGAGAGAGAACGGCTAGTTCCAGAGCCGATGAAACGTGGTGATGTAACTAAGTGGGAGGATATTTCAGCTATAACCCCTGAGCTCTCCAAGCCATTACGGATATGCATGCAGCACTTTGCTTTCCCAGCTCAGGATCGTTTTACCATGCCCCACAAAAGAATCTGGTTTGGCTTATACTTAGCATGTACTAGACCCCAAACGGTTGATCTAGCTAGCTGGATAATTGATCAGCTCTATTTGGCACAACATAGATGGGAACGAAAGAAGGTCATCAATGGGTGTTGTGCACTTACAAGGATTATATATATGTGCTTGGCATATGAATTACCGATTGAACGTGCATTGACCAGTGAGAAACTGAAAGCATTCAAAGGGACCACTAAGAAGGCTAGAAAGTCTAGCAAAGGCAGAGCCGGAAAACGGATGAGAGGCACTATCCCGTGCTTACAAGTCCCGGAATCACCCTCACCACAACCATCTCCAGAGCAGTCATCGACAGCAGCCACTCCCACCGTACAACCTATTCGTATCAGATTATCAAGACCAGTGGTAACGGAGGGCACCACCAGTAATGTTGCACCCCAAGCAGCCACAACCACAGAACCTATCACCACAACAGCTGAAATGCCCACCACCATTGGTGCGGAAGCTTTCTCTTTTCCAATACCCCATTTAGAAGCAGACCAAGCAGCACCACTGAACACAACGTTCGATTTTGAGATGCCCGATGCATTCTCCAATGAGTTCCAGTTTTCAGAAGGACAATTGTTTTCTCAAGAATTTGAAAGGCCTAGCTACCCTACCACACCCAGGGATCAGCCACAAGGACAGATTGTGTCTAGCTCTGATGACGAAAGAACAACAACCGATGACGACGAAGGAGACGATGAAGCTAGCCAGGGAACTCAGGAATCCCAAGAGCATGAATAGACAGATGGCCAAGGCCAACAAACAGACACACATGGTGATACAAGTACCCATGAAGATGAAACTTACGAAGCAACATCTTACACACTGGCTATTAAGAAGCTGTATAGAACTATGGAAAAAGTTTGGGCACGCAAAAAGTTAACTGAGGAAGAGAGTCAAGCAATAATAGAACAGGAACTTGTCACAGGCGGATTCGAAGACGCATACATCAAAGGATTCCGCGAGTTAGTCAAATCAGTAGGCTCCAACGAAGCCCTCAGGTACTTGCAAAGAAAGCCACTACCACAGTTTGACCCCCACTGAGTACGACTACTTTCAAAGCCCGGCGAATACATTTGTGTACCAACAGGAGCACAGTCTTCAGAACAAGCCAGGGAGGCATGCCTCGTCCCCGAAAGTTCGTTGGTAGCAGAAACCATCCTTGTAGATTCCCCACCCCGCGCTACAACTGTACATACCTCAGTAGTCACTGAAGTACCGACCACCCCAACCGCTCCTCCATCACCGCCCATCCCTCCAGCCTACCCTATTCACCCTCCTTCCCCCGACTAACATCTTCTATCGTTGGTGGCGTAGCAGAAATCGTCTTTACGCCCACTCACCCCACAACTCCTGCACCCATTAGACCTAGTCTACCCCCTCACACACCCACCTTTCTATCCAACCCATTCCTCCATCCATCTTTTCCATCTTTCCACACAACTCCAAGACCCCTTTTTCCATTCCCACCGCCATTAACCTTCTCCCCCGTCTCACCTCCCCGACCCACTGTAACCCCTCTTTCCCCTTTCCACCCAGCTACACCATCCAGTCCACCTGTAAATTACTCCTCAACCTTTGTAAAACCCGTATTTACACCAGCACATGCACCCACAGTCACACCCTTATTCACGGTCATCGCACTAGACACGTCCAATGAAATGGACATCTCACCACCCACTGCACCATCACTCACTTCACTCACGGCACAAACATATTTAGGCACCTCACAATTTTCCACAATCACCACAGCATCCACCTTCCCACCCCCATTTCCCGTTCCCTTTGCATCTACACCCACTGCATCTTCATTTAGCACCCCATTAATACTATCACCCATGGTAGATAATGCATTTCGACAGATGTTCATGTGTATGACACAAGTAAGATATGAGTTCACATCTCTTGGCGATAATTATCAGCAGCTGCAGAGGACAACCACTGACTTACAGTCGCAGCTTAATTTATTATCTATTGAAAATGGCTCACTGAACAGCCGATACCAGGAATTACGCGAGGCCTATCATAAATTAGAACTAGAAAGCGAAGAAAAGACCAAGGAAGCCACTACTGACCTGGATAACTTATTAAGAGCCCAGACAGTCCGCAATGCAACGCTAATACGAAACATGGGCTTACTCAGAAGACATCTAGCAGCAGCAAAGGAGGAAAACCAGCGCCTACAGGATCAGAACCGAGAGAACTTAGAAGCAGCTCTTGATCACCCAGACCAACCTTTGAGTCCTGTCGGCTCAAAGCCATTCCCTCAGACTCAATGAAGATGCTGCTAGAGGATCATGTACGACTGCTAGATGAATACGATCGCATGAACGAGGAGTTACAGAAACTCAAAGACGATCATAAATTACTCCAGTTACGAGCACCAGCACACCAAGACATACCAACACCTGTGGACCCCTCTCCTGACATGTTAGAGGAACTCAATGCATTACGGGCCCAAGTATCAAACCTTGAATCAAGGATTGCAGTATATGAAGCACCACCCAAGCCAGATTCCCCACCTGAGCTTCCAGCTGAGGAAGAAACTGTCACCATCCCGGTGGAGGAAACGTTTGAAGAGACGTACGAGCCAAAACCCATCCCAGGCGGACGCGTCACGGCCGAAGGCCAGATGACTTACGAACTCCCGACCCCCGCGTGGATGAAGACAATTGAGGAACTTGGGACAACACACTCAGCTAGAGTAGAGGCACAATTACATGCCATGGCGATGATAGAAGAAAGAATTTTACAGTCTCCATTCTTTGCTCATTTGGCCCCGCGACGATACATATCTGGGCATGAGCTACAATATAAACCGTATTTTATGTTAATGGCTGAATACCAGTTAGCCATTGAGAAAGAGACAGGTAAGAAACCATCGCATGCAACTCAATTCGAGGAGGACGATCTACCACTCGATGCGCAACAAGGAGAGATCTATCAACCAGAGTGGCGAAAAGATTTACTACAGAAGTATCCAGAAATGATGAGTACATGGGTAAAGGCACCTTTGCACTTAAAGTACAACCCATGTTGGGGACCAGTCCCACGACGCCGCTCCTGGACAGCCTTTGCTATTAAGGTACAAAACAATAAGCAGTGCCAGGACTGGTTGAATTACCCCTATTTTAAGCCACCCATTGAGTTACCAACTGTAGGCTACATGATGGCTACAATTCGCCACTGGCTCCCTAGATTAAAGCATATGGATGATATAGCAGCGCACATGACTGTTAAAAAGCTTTGACATGATGCAAATGATTTTTAAAGTCTTCCGACGCGTCAAGGCACCTCATGTAAACACCCCGGGCTTTGAGCATGGCAATTTCGACCTAGTATATGATATGAGTACCCCTCCATCGCTACAGGTGTGTTATGCCTGGCATTGCAGAATAAAGTACCTAACGGCGTGCTACAAGCAGACTTTCGAAGAGATGTTCACAACCGGCTTCTGGGAATGCAATTCAGAGGTATTCATAAGCAGGCCTACACATTTATTACAATTATTTGCCTGTGAACGAATGGTCTACTCCACACACTATCAGCTCCCGCCACCGGAAGAACCGCAACCAATAGACTGGGAGAAACTCGAGGCCGACCTGGCTCGAGGCATTCGTATCTCCGAGCACACCCTCGCTCATGAACTCCTACAGAACTATATCCGGCAGACCTCACAACAAGGTTCTGTCAGGGACGACAGAAGCAAGAGGGAGGGGGGTGTTGGAAGCAGCCAGAGGCACAGACAACGCGGAAGCATGTAACAACGGAGCAGTGAGCCAGTGGAATCTTTTTTCAAAGAATCATGTTTTAAAAATACTTTTCAAAAAACCTCCAACAGTCATTTTTATCACTAATGTAACATATGTAACATAGAAAAACCCTTTTCTTAATTTCTCGCTCCATTTTGTGCAAGCGGAGGAGTCCTCAAGCTTGAGGAGCTTAGGTAGAACAAGCGTATCAATTTTTGTTATTTTTAGACATCGTTTACCCTTCCAAATAGCATCTAGGACCTAATTTTTAACTATGGCGGTCACTAGATGTGAAACCGGTCAAAACTAGTCTAGAAACTATAAAAAGAGCTAGAGAGCTCATTTTGGAGGTGAGCTTGTTTGAGGTTAGAGTTCTTTTGAGCTTGTAATAGTGTTCTTGAGTAAAAGAGTTGATTTCTCACCTTCCATTGTGTCTTGCTTGTCTCTTCGCAGTGTGTGTGTATGTGTGTGTGCATTTCTATGCTTCTCACCTTCACTCTCACTTCATCTCACGTTCACGATCTTCATATCACTCCTATCTCTTCCGCGGATTGACATTAAGGAGGTGGAGCTTCTTAACATGGTTCTCACCATTGTGCTAGAGCAATAGAGATTCAGAATGACGAATTTCTTGATGGGAAAAGGCTACTGGAAGTACATCGAAGGAGAGAATGAAAATGCTCCGCAGTTACCAGAAAGGAATCAGACTGCAGATCAGTTAAGAGCATATGAGGAATGGAATCAAGGAGCACAAAAGGTAATGTATTGGCTATCTGTTAGCATACAGGATAACATGATTGGACACATACAAGATGCCAAGACTCCAAAAGAGGCTTGGAACAGCTTGGTCACTTTGTATGAGACTAATATAAAGGCACGGAAATTGCAACTCAAGAATGAGCTGCATACATTGGAAAAGAAGAGCATGTCGGTAAGTGACTACACTCTTGAAATCAAAGGCATATGTGAGTCACTTGCATCTATTGGCATGAATGTAGATGATGATGATAAGGTGGAAGTGTGCCTTCGTGGTTTAGGAGCTACATATAAGCAGTTCATAACTTCCATACAAACCAGGGAAAATATTCCGAATTTTGCTGATCTGGTATCTATGCTGATTATTGAAGAAAAGAATCTTGGTGAGGACTCAAACTCCCAAGGAAAGCCCAGTTCTGAGCAGGTATTCTACTCTAGCAGAGGAAGAGGTAGAGGTAGAGGTTTTGGAAGTGGAAGAGGAAACAGTAACCAAGACCAAGGTCAACAACAGAATCATGCAGGAGGAAGAGGACAGTTTCGAGGCAGGGGGAGCCAAAGAGGTCGTAGAAATTTCCAAAGAAATGATTCAGGTAATGATAGAAAAGGATGCTAGAATTGTGGTAAACCTAGACACTTTGAACGTGATTACACGTTAAAGAATCAAAATAACAGAAGGCATCAAAACAACTATGCATCCACAAGTGCAGATGATTCTGAGAAGCTGTTTATGGTTCAACATCACATGATGAATACGATGTCTGCTGGTGTTTCAAAATCGAATGAGTTTCTGGATATGTTGAAACAGGTGATGATACATCGCATCCTATTGAGCATACAGGAAACATAGCATTGTCTATGGAGGATGGGAAGGTCAAACATCTTGCTGATGTGTTGCATGTTATATGTAGAAGAGTACAAGTAGGATGGACGATTGGTTGCCAAAGGAAACAAAGTGGGTAGGATGTTCACCTTAAATGTGAAGATTCCTGAAATGAATGCAGCCATGTTTGCAAAAGGTGCAGGAGTTATTGCAGATATAGAGATATGGCACAAACTGATTGGACATGCAAACTTGCAAAGGCTGAAAGTGATGCAGTCAAAGGAGATTGTCCATGGACTACCAAATTTCAAAGTTGCAGAATTGCAAAAGGTATGTGCAGCATGTCAATTTGGTAACAAGTCAAGAGCATCATTTCCACATGACAAGCATGTTAGTGAGAATGTACTAGAAGTAGTACATACAGATGTTTGGGGTCCAACAAAGACCACATCTATGGGCGGCTGCAGGTTTTATGTTACCTTCATTGATGATCATACATGCAAAGTATGGGTATATTTCATGAAAGAGAAGAGCGAGGTGTTCACTCACTTCTAGAATTTTAAAGCTATGGTGGAAAAGCAGATAGGGAAGTACATTCAAACATTAACATCTGATGGAGGAGGTGAATACATGTCAAATGAGTTCAGTAGTTTTCTAAAAAAATCATGGAATTCGTCACCAGTTTTCATGCAGGTACACACCACAACAGAATGGTGTTGCTGAACGCAAAAATAGACATAGTGCAGAAATAGCAAGAGCCTTGATGGCTGAGAAGAATATGCCTCATTGTTATTGGCCAGAAGCTGTGCATACTGTTGTATACGTCATGAACAAAACTCCGACTGCTGCTGTACATCAAGTTACACCTGAAGAGAAGTTTACAGGTAGAAAGCCAAACTTATCACATCTGAAAGTTTTTGGCTGTATTGCATATGTACATGTTCCAGATGAGTTGAGGACGAAGCTTGATCCGAAAGCAGAAAAATGTGTCTTCATTGGATATTCCCTTGAGTAAAAGGGGTACAAATGTTATAACCCACTCACACGACAGGTGAAGGTGAGCAGAAATGTGGTATTTGATGAAATGTCAAGCTTCTATGAAGATGCCAAAGAAGGACTGAATCTTGAACCAAATGACAAAGAAAATGCTGAAAAACCTAGTGCAGAATCTCAAGTTTTGAGTGGACCGGATGCATCACCAAGCAATAGTTCCAACTCAAATCCATGGAGTGGAAGATTGCGTGGAAATTTCAGTCCAGCAAATTCATCAAATACATCCAAGAAAGGTAAAGAAAAGCTTTCTGTTGGTAGTAAAAAAGGTGCAAGATTTGACGATGTTGATGGAGATTCAAGTGGTTTAGAAAAGAGTATTGATGAGGAACTTGGATTGCCCTCTGTGAAGACTCCAAGAGTAAGAAGGGCACATGCAGATGATACAAGAAGAAGTGACCCAGGATCAAGAAGATCTGGGAGGATGTGTAATTTAGTGCAACGATTGACATATGATAGTTACATGGCTCACCATTGTGCCTACATGACAAAGGTAATACAAGATGCTGAACCTTCTTGTTTTGAAGATGCAATTGGTAATGCAGATTGGGAAAAAGCTATGGATGAGGAGATGGCTGCACTTTATGGAAATGATACATGGAAGGTGGTTCCATTGCCACAAGGAAAGAAATCCATAGGCTGCAAATGGGTTTACAAGGTAAAGCATAATGCTGATGGTAGCATAAGCAGGTATAAAGCACGATTGATAGCTAAAGGTTATGCACAGACATATGGCATTGATTATGAGGTAACATTCAGCCCTGTAGCTAAAATGTCTACTGTCAAAACACTTGTTGCATTAGCTAGAGCAAAAGGATGGACTTTGCATCAGATGGATGTGAAGAATGCTTTCCTACATGGTGAGTTACAGGAAGAAGTATATATGGACCAGCCACAAGGATATGAAGATTCAAAGCATCTAGAATATGTTTGTAGGTTGCAAAAGGCTTTGTATGGGCTGAAGCAAGCCCCTCATGCATGGCATGCAAGGATTGCTGATTACTTAACCAGCATTGGGTTCTCTATGTGTGATGCAGATCACTCACCATATGCAAGGAAGCATGATGATGGCATCACTATTGTGGCTATTTATGTTGATGACCTGATTGTAGGTGGTGATAATGAAGAAAGCATCAAAGAGGTAAAGAAACTTCTTATGCAGGAATTCGACATGAAAGATCTTGGTGTGCTATGCTATTTCTTGGGCATTGAGTTTATACATACAGAAACAGGTATATGGATGTCGCAAAGGCAATATGCCTTGAATATGCTGCAAAAGTATGGTATGGCTGATTGTAAGCCAATTTCTATGCCATTAGATCAGAATTTGAAATTGGATACTACATCAGGTGAAGCATTGGAAAATGCTACTATGTACAGGAAAATTGTGGGAAGTCTTATATATCTCATAATTACAAGGCTTGATCTAAGTTATACTGTTGGACTTGAAAGTCAGTTTATGCAGGTTCCCAGGAAGCCACATTTGGATGCTCTGAGGCGTACTCTACGTTATGTGAGTGCTACTTTGGATTATGCATTGTTTTATGAAGCTAGTGTGGAGTTGCAGGTTCATGGATACACTGATGCAGATTGGGCTGGTAGTACTCCAGATAGAAGATCTACTAGTGGCTTTCTTTTCTCACTTGGAGGTGCAGCTATTACATGGAGCAGCAAGAAGCAACCCACTGTTGCTTTGTCGAGTACAGAGGCTGAGTATAGAGGTGCTGCAATGACAGCATGTGAGGCATCATGACTGGAGATGTTACTTGCAGATTTAGGTGTGGAAGTGCAAAAGCCTATCACTATCTATTGTGATAATCTTAGCAGCATATAGTTAGCATGGAACCCTGTTTTCCATGCTAGAACAAAGAATATCGAGGTACATTATCACTTCATCAGAGAGAAGGTATTAGCAGGTGATATTGATCTTGTTTATGTGAGAACAGATGAGCAGGTTGCTGATATTTTCACCAAAGCACTTGGAGCTGAGAAGTTAAAGAAGTTTCGAGAGATGCTTGGATTACAAGATATGGTGTTGAGCTTGAGGGGGAGTGTTGAGATATCAAGCTCAACATGTGATGATCCAGGTTGACAGGTATCAGTTTTTCGTTTCTCTGACATGTATAGTGGTCATACCGATATATGTCAGGGATACTGCATTGAGCTTCATTAGATTTATCTACCGAGAGTGATGGCACATTTGTTTCTTGCCAGCTCACTCATTCGCGGATATTAGGTTTTTCCTTATGTACTGATCTTAATATATTGCACTTGTTGTATTCTTGTCTTTTAGGTCATTCTTGTACATTCCTTTTATGTAATAGAAGAAGAAGAAGAAAATCATTCTTCCTTGCCTTAATCTGTGTGTGTGCTTCTCCTTGAGAGTGAGAGAGTGTGTATGTGAGCTCTCTTCCTTATCTCCTTCCTCGTGACAAGACTTACCACCGACTTTTTACGGACAGAACAATAGATGACCATTGAGCACTTCGACGATGATTTCTCTAACATGTCTCAACCAAATACTTCAAGCTGGTTCCAACAAGCTATAGATCATGCAAAATGGTTGTGCATTCACTGAGATATTTTCAGAGAAAGGTCACTGGTTTAAGTAAGCTATGGTGTAAGCTACTCAAGTCCTACAAATGATCAAAGGAGGAGCTCTCAATTAAGCCACACAGTCACGAGTTTTTACAAGCATTTTTATAGGTGTTTTCATCTAAGTTTGAATTTTAATTTCAAACTTGGCTTCATCTGAAAGTGACTCCTCTAATTTTGGAGTTATTCCATCAAATGAGATTCGTAGCTCATACTTCTCCTAACTCCATTAGATATATGGTTTTACAAGATTCTCTCAAGGTGAAACCTTTTACAATGGTAAATGATCAAACAATTACAAGGTATGGTTTATATGAACTATCAAATGTTTCCACATATAGTTTTCCAAGCTAAGCCAAATGTGAAGGCTTGTATACTTGAAGCAATAGCTCCCCCTCAAGCCAAACATCTTCACTTGCATTGCTTCAACAGTCTTCTTGAATATCATGTAGTCCAATCATGGTTTTAAACCTGCAAAGCTTAGTACCATCAAGTGCTTTGGTTAACAAATCAGCACATTGCATATTTGTAGATACATATGCTAATTGAATATCTTTGCTCAAGATTTTCTCTCTAACATAGTGATAGTGCACTTCTATATGCTTGGTTCTTGCATGGTAAGTGGGATTGGCTCCAAGATGCAAAGAACTAGTGTTATCACCAAAGATCATAGGTGAATGAGTATGAAGTCCCAAATCTGAGTAGAGCAATCTAATCCAAATAACTTGTTGTGTAGCATTTGCTAATCCTCTGGATTCAGCCTCTGTTGAAGATAGAGAAACAGTTGGTTGCTTCTTAAAAGACCATGAGATGGGCTTATCACCTGCAAAAGATAAATATCCAGAAGTACTTCTTTTGTCATCCTTAGATCCTGCCCAATCTGCATCTTAATAAAACTTAATGTCCAAATCTCATGTGTATGGGAAGTAATGGCCTTGGTTTTGAGTACCTTTAAGGTACTTCAAAATTCTTTTAGCTGCTTCCAAGTGAGGTGCTCTAGTTTTATGCATGAATTGGCTCAGAACACTTACTCCATAACATATGTCAATCCTTGTTAATGTTCCATAGTTTAGACTCCCAACTATGCTTTGATAACCTATAATGTCTTCAAGAAAATCATCTTCATGAGCACTGTGTTGACCTAAGTACCAACCTAGGGACTTGCAGAGAAAGAGACTATTCCTCAATCCCCTCTCAAGTGCATACAGTGGGGATACACGCTTTTAATTATCAATCCAAAGAGTATACAAACCTAGCCGAGTGTATGAGGACATGCAATCATGTAATGATCAATGCACATGAACTACTCAAAGAGTGTAAACAAGGCGAAGACTTACCCAAACAAGCTTCAACTGTTGGTCATGGCGTCACGATACTTGGTGCAGAAGCCGTCAGTATTTTGGATTTTTCTCCCAGCTCCGAGCTCCAAATATAGGAAATAGCATATGCATTTCGAAGCTCTCGAGAAGACACACCCAGTGGCAGTGGTTTCACTCAATTTGGACGCTCCTACTTCAAGTTATGAGCAAAATACTGAGTCGTGGGAAATACCTTCCTACACTTCAGCACTTCCTACACTTCAGCACTTCCTACACTTCGCACACACCTTACCTACAACAAATAAACACTTTCATGGATAGACAACACTCACAAGCACTCTTTCCAAGCAATACACATGCATACAAGCTCACAGAGAAGAAGATACAGAGTGAAGAAGACACAAATTCGAATTTCTGTGCTCTCTATTCTCACAATGGCAAAAAGTTCTTTACAAAGAGTCACATTTGACTTATATACTTGTGCCCTAAAAATGGTCCTTTCACACAAGAGACCGGCACTTTATTTACTAAAAGACTAATTTCCTACTATTTTACATGGGTAAATCTCTAATCTTCTGCGGATATGCATCTAGAGGACTCCTCTAGTGCATTTACAACGGAAAATATATTACAAGAATGGTTATGATACAAAGATATGATGTCCAAATTGGAAAAATTTTGGGGCTCGTCTTTTTCTCTGCTTTGTGCTCTCTTTTAACTCTGCAACACTCTCCCCCTCTTCGTCTCTGTCGTCCCTTGACAGGCTTTGCTTCTTGTCTTCAGTTTGTTGTCCGCACGCAACCCTTGCTCAATTTTGCCTGTTTGTAAAACAGGTGTTCAGTTTTGACGGCCTCTTCTTAATTCTTGTTTTACATCCTCTAGGCCTGATACATTTGTCTTGCTTGATAAGTCGGGTTGCCACGCACGCCACCAGTGGAAGGTATGAGGATGTGGTGCTTCAGTCTTCGATGTGGACCTTCCACAGATCAATAGGTTGAAGCACCCTTTTGTGGTTGCGTTCTTTCCTTGGTGTGTGTGCCTCTGCGGGGCTCTGTGCAGAGATGGGTGTTGCACCCCTGCAGGGCTTCCTGCAGAGATATGTCTTCAGAGATTTCTTTTTAGTGAAGCTGCTTCTTTCATTGTTTTCTTCTTTTCTTTCTTTTACTTGATTCTCCCTCAACACTGCCCCCCTCCTGAACTCTGTTGTCCCCGACAGGCTTTGATAAGCGACGGGCATATGTTTTATATACTTTTTGCTCTGTATCATTTAGCAGATTGGCTTCACGTATCATGAGTTGTTTCCATTGTTCTACCTTCACACCGTCATTGGGTGGCTGTCTATGATCTGCGAAGAATCTAAGCTCGTATGCTACTAATCTGGCATTTAAATTCGACGACATCTTCAAAAAGATTTCGGAATCAATCTTAAAAAATCCGATAAAGAAGGCTTCTTCAAAAGTTTGCATATATACACTTGGCAAGAACATCAATCTGGAATAATAAGCCATTATTGTTGGTCGACTTGGCATAACCGATAGATCAAAGATGAGGATTTCTGTGCCTTGATTAATTCCAATGAAATTCAAAAAGGTGTAGGCCGCATGCTTGAAGACCTTGAGTACCGTAAGTATCATATTAAGTATCTTATTGGTCATTTTGACAGTTAAGTCAGGCACTGTCGTATAATTCTGCAGCCAAAATTCAATGGTTTTGACCATATAATCCTCCGTTGGCAAGTAATTATGTGGTGGGCTTGGTAGTAGCGGATAATTCAGCCATTGATTATTTATTGCACCATTTCTTTGCAAGTCCAAAAATTCTCTGGCATCCCTTCTTCGTGGTATAGGACAAAATGAAGGGTTTACTTGTAATGAATATGGTGCTGCTTGCCAATGCACCCGTAGTGTGGGATGTTTCTCCAAAAACTTTCTTCTCCAGATTGGTTGTGCAGCTTCGAACTCTTCTTGGCTGTATGTGAATGTGTCTTGTTTAAAATTGAGTTGCTCATCTGGACTCTTCTTTGTAATCTTCTTTATATATCGTCTTGTTTTCTCTTTCAATAGTCCGTACGGAATATTGAAAGGCTTCATTGTCTTGTCCAGGTCTTTACCTTTGATCTTAGCCTCTTTCATCACCTTAATGACTTCATTTTCAAAATTCTCCATCAATCGGGACACCACTAGTGCCCGTTCCTTCTGACTTGTTTCTGTAGTGTATGGCATCGGATGATCATCATGTATATCCGCCATCTGCTCATGTATTGGAGAATGATAGATCGGGTGAGATGGAGGGCTTACCTCTACCTCGTCAGTAGGATTTTCCTTTATTGGCTCTACTGGTGTCCCGATCGGTGCTTTCTCTTGTATTTGAGTCTTTAATTGTGCGATGCATTCATCTTTCTCGTGTACTTCTTGCATGGCTGCCCTGAGTGCATCTTTTCCGATTTCAGCCACAGTATCCATGTTTTCACTGTAGCTTGTTGCCAGTTTTCCATGTGCTATATTTAACTGCTTTTTTAATTCATTGATCTCTTGACTGTACTTCTGCTCCGACTCTTCTCTTAGTGTGCGCTCTTTTTTTAACAAATCTGCATATTGTGCGATCTGATCTCTTAATTCTTTTTCCTTCGTTTCTGAGGATTCCTGTTGCTCGATCGGTTGATCATATAATAATGACTTCATTAGTTCCTTATTCCTGTTTCGTAACGTGTCATTCGCTTCCATGTATAATTTGAGCTGTGTCTCTAGCAGAGTACTTCTAGTTCTCATTCTCTCTTTGTCCGCTTCATTTGCATCATATAATCTCTGTAAATTTGCGAGCTGTGCTTGGAGTTTGTGATGCTGAGTGATTAATGATTCATATTGCATTTTTGTTTCGATGAGCTGTGATGACAGTTGTTCGCTCATTGTCTGGAATTGATGCTTTTCTCGCATTGCTCTATCATGGTCTGCATCTATGTCCATCATTTGCTGTTGTGTGTCCATGGCTGTTTGAATCGTCTGCTTGACTACAGGCTTTAGCTGAGTAACATCCACATTTAGCCATGTTTTTGGTATACTCGGTTCCTCGCCGGTATTGACATCCTTGCCCTGTGCGACATGTAATGTAGTGTCATGGGGCTGCCTAATCTGAAGTTGGATCCTTGGCTCAGCCCCCATGTTTGCTTGATTTTCTTGAGGTGTATCATCTGGCACCTCGATCACAATTTGTTCTTGGTTTTGTAGCTCCTCCGCTTCCTTACTCACTGGAGTTTGTTCTTCCTCTTTAATAGGTTGTTTTGTATCTGTAACATTGGTTGGAGCTTCCTTGATGCTTATCTTCGTAGTATCATTTAATTGAAGGACATTCTCCTGTTCAATAGATTCTTCTACTTTCTTTTCCAGCGTCACTTCTATTTGATTAATTTCATTCCACTCTTCTTCTTGGGTTTCTGTTCTTATATCAGTATCCAGAGTGTCTTTTTCAGGACTGGATTCCGTGTTGGTACTAGAATCATCAATGCCCAGCTCTTTGTATCTTCCAGCTTGTTTGGGAGTCTTCTCTGTACTCTGTTGTGGTTTCTCTTGACTCACCTGTCTATAATGATGACCTTGGACATTTAAGTTTACCTGCCCTTGCATGTACTGATGTGTCTCTTCAAGAGCAGCGGAAAGATCTCTCCTGGTAATAGGCATTTGAGCCGTCGTGATCTTCGGTAATACATGTGTTCTCTTTGATTGTGGTGTAGCTTGGGCTTCCTCCTCCCGTAGACGCTTTGTACCCCTCATGGGTTTTTGTGAGCTGGTTCCAGCTGCTTCAACGATAACAATTGCTTTCTTTTTCTTAGGGGCTGTAGCGGATTTTGCATACTTGGCTAGCCCTTCTGATGTCGGCATTTCCCGTAAGCAATTTTTCATGTCAAGGGCTTCATATATGAGTAACGTTAAAGCTGAACTCCCATTCAGGAACTTCTTCTGGCCCCATTTCTTCTGGGCTTCAAATAGTCTTTCTTGGACATATCCTGTCAGATTCACCTTATTCCCAATTTGTCTCATGGCATGTGATAGTAGTTGTACTACGATCTTTTGTGGTGCCGTGTACCTGTGCATATTAGGGAAACAGAAATGCTGGTGCACAAGACGGACAACGTCTTCGATGTCTATTCTGTTAATCTCCACGAAGGATCTCTTCTTAGGGTCATGACATTCCTCTTTGACACTAGGAATTCCTTCTTGATTCCATCCAAAAGCTTTATTGATCAGTTCATGAGTGAATTGGATGGTCTTCCATGTCCCTACTTTATCCAAGACCCGTGCTTCTGGAACTGATATTTTTGTTGCAGCAGGTTGCAAGGTATTCATTACTTGTGCACACCTCTGAAAATCTGGAACATAGATTGGCAATTTGAGGAATGCCTCTAGGCCTTCCTGCTTCCATATATCTTCAATATGCGGTAAACCTTGGATTATGGTCTTGAAATCTTGAGACATAATAGGGAAGTAATGATCCCTATCCATAATCTTGATAGTTGCCATGAAAATAAGTTCTGAGACTGGTTGGTCATCACGAAACCAATGGCCTCTTACTTTTGTTACTGATTCCAATGGAAGAAGCTGGACCTCTTCCTCTTGTGTGGCTTCGGAATTAGTAGACGCCATCTGCACTCAATATAGAGTATGAATTAGTTGCCATATATTATTAGAAATCCTTCGTTATTTGTTTGTCATAAGCTCGATATTGCTCCGAGTGAATGGTGTCGCCCCTTTCCCGTGTGTGTGAGAAAGGTAATACCTGGATTTTTCACATTTTTAGGTATTTTTATATTTTCATCGGAAAAGGAAAACAGAAAAGTTAGTTTATAGCCGAAGCGGTTATTATTTTTGGAGTAATTTTCTTAATGTATGTACAAGTGCTCTCCTATTTCCCAAGAGGAAAATGTGCTTGACTATCCTGAAATAGAAGAAAGAAGTGCCGAATGCTTGGCCTTGTAATGTGGCCCTATCATGCATACTTTGGGTCTCGAAGGCTCCATATGTGTGCAATTGGAAGTAGTTGGTTGATGCATGCCGTTTGTTTTGTCTTTCGGTATCCAAATCTGCTTCATTTTGCTGGGCCTTGTTGTATGTTGCCCATTTCCGATGAATGTGGCTCTTTTCTTGTTGTATGTCTGCTCTATCTGATTTGTAAATCTCGGAATGGCTTGGGTTGCCATCGCAGACTCCTTCTTTCTCCAGTAGCTCCTTTTTTGTGGCTGTTTTGCCTGTGGACCATATTGGTTCTTCTTGTGCTGAGGATCATCATTTTGGCTTAGTTTCTTTGGAGCGCATGACTTAGGAATCCAGATTTGCGAACGATCCTGTTGAGCGGCTACTACTTTCTTTGGAATCCATATTGTAGCAGTTCGTCGATGACTTCGTTGTTCCGACTGAGTTGTTTTCTCATTTGATTGGTTGTTCTGATGTCGGTTGTGCTTCTGTTGTCGAAGATACTCCTTCACTTGATCTTTCTTTATCCACGCTTGGTTAGAGTATGGAATAGGGTATATTTTAATAGGTACAGATTTTGAATTACTCAGAGGACTAGTCTCTCTTAGGCATGGTGCTTCACTGAGGTTGGTTTCAGATAGATTGACACTCTTGTGACTTGCTAGACTAGAAGATGGTGTGCCAGTAGAACTCAATGTGTCAGCACATATAGCACTTGACGAAGAGGTTTCTATAGTGCTAGTGAACATACATTCATGACTTTGCTCGTTGGAATGAACTTCTTTTTCTTTGCTCCCAGATTTGATTGGTCGTTCGTCTAGCAGACTGAATACTTCACGATGTCCTATCCTGGCTGAGATGTATCCTAAAGCCAATTGAATGGTCACCTCATATTCGTAAATCCAGTCTTGACCTAACACTACCTCTTCAAGTAAATCCTGATCATGACACACTAATAGCTTTTGTTCCATAGTGTTGTTGCCAAGATGCAGAGGTAAGGTGATCTCACCTATGCATTGAGTAATCGTTCCTCCTATTCCTATCAACTGTGCCATCGATGGGCGTACTTTCTCCTTGAGTTTTTGGGTCAAAGAAAGCTTGATACAGCTTACAACAGCTCCTGTGTCAATGAGAGCATCCACTAAGTGGTACTCCGTTTTACCTGCTCCCAAATTTAAATACGGTTACGTTCTCTGTGAATCTATGCTTTTAGTGGCTCTAAAATTAGCCATTGGGATGAGTTCTTCTCCTAGTCGATATTTCTCATCTCTCTCTCTCATCCACTCTTTCCGTTTCTTAATTCGTTCTAGGGCTTCCTGTCTCGCTTCTTCTCGTATCCTTTCCTCCTCAATACGTTGACTCTTGCCTTTGATTAATCGAGACATTGTTTCTTCGGTTAGTGGTTCTAGATATTTTTTTACCCTACATCCGCTGATGTAGTTTGGTAATACATCTCCATCTATGGTTGCTAAGCTGATGGCTCCACTTGTCGATATACGATTGATGATTAATGGGCCATATCCCCTCTTCTGCAACTTCTTTGCATGTTGTTTCAAGGTATATACCAAAACTAAATCTCCTTCCTTCAAATTTTTGTCCTTAATGTGAGCATCAAAGTAGGCTTTCTGTCGCCGCTTAGCAGCATAAATGCCTGCTACTGCTTGTAACCTAGTTTCGTGAAGCTTTTCTATTTGATCCAATTGAGCTGATAGTTCATGTCCTGTCCACTCATAAGTGGTTGCTACTTGTTGAGAGTGATGGATGGATGCACTCAGGAAATCAGTTGGTGCTGCAAAACCTGCTTCACACCTGCCCTCTTTTCTCTTCAGATATGCTTAGTACACTAGCTTAGCTTCCAAATGACACAAAGAAACCATATATGTACTTTGGAAATGATTTGGGTAATGATCAAACCAAAACAGATAACTTTGTACTTCACAAATCAAGCAAAACCTTCTATTCCTGTAGTGATACCTGCTCAGACTTTTACTCAGTGTGTCCAGCACACTTAAAGTTGGAACAATTCCTTTTGGGAGTATTAATGTACCTTAGTAAGCTACCAATCACAAGTGGAATCACTTCAATTGATAAACTATGCACTGAGAAATAAGTTTAGCAAAATTATAATCACCCCCGACTTTTCAGGAACTCTGCAGACTGAGACCAGTGTACACTTCGAATCGATTTTCTCCCAATTGGCTGAATGGAATCCTTTGAAATTTTGTATGCTTGTCGTAGACTTTGAGCTGGTTCCAATGAGCTATAGATCTCTTGATTTGGTTCAGTAGATCTAGAGAAATGCTCCTTTGAAGTTGACAGACTTGAAGTAGAACACTCAGACAAAACAGAAATGATGAATGTATACTTCTATTGATAAATGTGTTTGTACAATCTCATTAGCTTGCCAAGCACAGCTAAATGAGGTATTGTGGTGTTGGAAATAGAGTAGCCTTCACACACAATGAGTTACAAGGAAAAATATGCCTCGGGGAGTGAGCTAGAGTGGGATGTATCCCGCGACTTTTTACTTCATCTTTTATAGGAGTCTTGAGATCATTTGAATTTGAAATTCAAACTTAGGCTCCCTTGAATCTCTCCTCTAAAAGTAGGGAGATATTCTCTCCATCTCATCATTCAAATTTCCACGACTAATGAAGTAGGTGGATGACTTAAAGTGATTACAAACAAATGATAAGTCACTTAGACTTTTACAAGGAGTAAGGAGGTAATAACATATAAGCATATGTTCACATGAGTCTTCCTTTAAGTGAAGCCTAGATAATCCTTTGTCCATGCTAATCTTCAATGAGTCCAAGGTCCCAAGCCAATGTGTGTAGGCTTGTCTTGCACCAACAGCTCCCCCTCAAGCCAAACACTTTGGCTTAAGTCTTCTTCTTCATTCTTCAATTACTTCCTGCAATCCAATCATAGATTTGAATCTGCATAACTTGTTTCCATCCAATGCCTTTGTAAGTAAATCTGCACATTGCATATTAGTAGATACATATGTCAATTGTATATCTTTACTTAGCAATTTCTCTCTCACATAGTGGTAATGAACCTCTATGTGCTTTGTTCTGGCATGATAAATTGGGTTTGCTGCAAGGTGAAGAGAGCTAGTGTTGTCTCCAAATATAATAGGTGGTCTTGTGAAGAGACCTAACTCTGTATATAGAAGCTTCAACCAGATAGCTTCTTGAGTTGCATTGGCAAGCCCTCTATACTCTGCTTCAGTGGATGACAATGCCACTGTAGGTTGCTTCTTAGCTGACCAAGAGATAGGCTTATCTCCTGCAAAACAAATATATCCTGAGGTGCTTCTCCTATCATCCTTGCATCCTGCCCAATCTGCATCTGAGTAAATCTTAATGTCAATATCTGATGTATAAGGAAAATACAAACCATGACTTTGTGTTCCCTTCAAATACTTCAAGATCTTCTTTGCTGCCTCTAGGTGAGGTACTCTTGGTTTGTGCATGAATTGACTAAGCACACTTACTCCATATGCTATGTCAATTCTTGTCAAGGTAGCATAGTTCAAGCTACCCACCATACTTTGGTATCCTGTAATGTCTTTAATTTCTTCTCCTTCATGAGCACTTAGCTTTTGGTTAACCTCCATTGGAGTAGTAGATACCTTAGCATCCTGCAAACCAAATTTCTTGACCATATCCTGTACATACTTCTTTTGAGTGATGTATATACCTGAGTTTGTGTAGATCAATTCAAGACCTAGGAAATATTTTAGTAATCCAAGATCACTAATCTTGAATTCTTTCATCATCTGTCCTTTAATGTGTCTAATCCCATTGACATCATTACCTGTAATGATGATGTCATCAACATAAACACATAAGTAGATTACCTCTGTACTACTTCTCTTTATGAATAGAGAAGTGTCTGCTTTGCTCATCACAAATCCTTGGTCTTGAAGGTAGGTGGTCAATCTGTAATTCCATGCTCTAGGTGCCTGCTTCAAACCATACAGAGCCTTCTTCAATTTACAAACATAATGTACCTTTCTTGGATCTTCATAGCCACGTGGTTGTGACATGTAGACTTCTTCAGATATCCATCCATTCAAGAATGCATTCTTCACATCCAATTGGTACATGTTCCAATTCTTGGATGCAGCTACACTCACCAAAACTCTGATAGTTGGCATCTTGGCCACAGGAGAAAATGTCTCCTCATAATCAATGCCTTGGGTTTGTGCAAAACCCTTGGCTACCAACCTAGCTTTGTACCTGTTAATTGTTCCATCTGAATTCTTCTTCAATTTGTAGATCCATCTGGATCCTATTACCTTCATAGAATCCTTCTTGGGTACCAAGTCCCAAGTATCACTCTCTTTGAGGGCTTCTATCTCCTCATCCATGGCTTCTCTCCATTCTGGCTTTGTAATTGCTTCTTCATAGGTACCTGGTTCTTCATTCAACAAGTCTTTTGCAAGATATACAGAATGTTTAGTTACAAGTGATGTGTCATACCCAAATCTGATAGGCTTCTTCTTCTCTCTCTGAGATCTCCTCATTGCTTGAGTAGAAGTTTCTGGCTTATCCTCTAATTGCTTCATCTTCATCTTCCCTCTGGATTTCCAAGCTTTGAATTCCTCAAGGTTTATTGTATCATCATCTGAGCTTGAATCTTCTTGCTGAGTTGGCTCTTCCTTGGTAAGCTTTGGAAAATCTTCCTCCATGTCATAGGGTAGACTCACCTTCCTGCATTCATTCTCATACCATGAGTCATTCTCATCAAATATGACATCTCTGCTTACCTTGAACCCTTTGTTTGTGGGGTTGTAGAATCTGTATCCCTTTTGGTTCAAATCATAACCAATGAAGATACATTTCTCAGCCTTTGGGTCTAGCTTTCCTCTTACCTGTGAGGGAATATGCACATATGCTACACAACCAAAGATTTTGCAATGATCCAGAGAGGGTCTCTTACCATGCCATGCTTCATATGGTGTCATGCCATCAAGTGATTTGGATGGCAACCTATTGATGAGATAAGTGGCAGTGGATACACTCTCTACCCATAGGTAATTTGGCAACCTTTTTTCATTGAGCATAGACCTAGCTGTTTCTACTATAAGTCTATTCCTTCTTTCTGCTACCCCATTTTGTTCAGGTGAGTATCTTGTAGTGATCTCCCTCTTGATGCCTCTTTCCTGCAAGAAATCTTCAAACTCATTGGAGAAGTACTCTCCTCCACCATCTGATCTTAGCCTCTTCAAGCTTCTACCTGTTTGATTCTCAACAAGTGCAAGATACCTCTTGAAACAATTAAACACTTCATCTTTATGCTTCATAAAGTATAAAATGGTCCACCTGCTATAGTCATCAATAAAAGACACATAATATCTTGAACCAGAAATGGAAGGGTCCTTGCTAGGTCCCCAAACATCTGTGTGTACCAAGTCTAGGTAGTCTTCATGCATGAAACCTTTCCTTGAGTAGGGTAATCTGTGAGACTTACCAAATTGACATGATCCACATTTATAAATCATGTGTTGCTTGGATATATTAGGTATCCCAAGCACACATTGATCCCTGCACATTTGCTTTAGAGTCCTTTCACCTATGTGCCCTAATCTTTTATGCCATATCTCTAACTCTGAAAGTGTCTGATCCTTGTAATTATACAAAGCAATGTTTTTTGTATCTTCTAGTTCAAATGTAAATAATCTACCTGATTTCTCCCCTTTGGCTATCCTTCTGAATCCTTGTTTTGGGTCCTCCACATATGCTCCATGTTGTGTGAATCTGACCTGCAAACCTTTCTCCACAATCTGACAAACACTCATTAAATTCTTAGTTATTGTTGGTACATAGAGTACCCTGCTTAATAGGTTCTGATTACCATCACATGTCTTCACATTTCCAATTTTGACAACAGAGTGCTTAGTGTCATCACCTGTTTGTACCTGATGTTTGCCCTTGGGCTCTTCCAAATCAGAAAGTAGTGCCACATTGCCAGCTACATGGTTAGAACATCCTGAGTCAATCTAAAATAAATGATCATCATTTGTACCTATCTTGGAGGTCATATTCATGATCAATAAGGAGTCATCCTGCTCCTCAGTGTAGTTGTTGTAGTCTCTTCTGTTTCTGAATCCACCTTGGTAGTTTCCATTGTGGTTGTTGTTGTAGTTGTTGTTGTATTGGTTGTTGTACCCATTGTAGCTTTGATGTTGGTTAAATCTGCCTCTCCCTTGAGAGTATCCACCTCTTGAGTAGCCTCTTCCTCTCTGATTCTTGTAGTTCTTGTAGCATTCATCTGTGGTATGGTTGGACAATCCACATATGTTGCATGGTGATGAGTTGTAGGGTCTCCCCCTACCTGACTTACCTCCTCTGCCTCTTCCTCTAGATGACCTACCTCTCCCTGCATAATTAGCTTGAGAGGTAGAGCCTTCTTCATCCTGTTTCTTCTTGCCTTTATCTTTAACTTTCTTATCAGTATAGAGAGCAGAGGGGTTGTTACCTTTTGATTGATCTCCAGCTTTGGTGAACTTTGCTTCATGTGTAAATAGTTGGCCCATGAGTGTTGTGAGATCAGGGGTATGCATGTCCATATAGAGGTCCATTGCAGTGGTGAAACTTTCCCACTTATCATCTGCCTTGAGTCCATTTGTCACTTGCCTGACTATTTGCTCCTCTTCAATTTCCTCTCCAATGCTTGCTAGTTGGTCTGCCACATCTTTGATCTTTGTCACATACTCTGAAACTGATTGCTTGGGCTGCTTCCTAAGGGTTGTGAACTCAATCCATAATTGGTTCTTCCTAGCCCTTGTGTTGGAAGAAAAATAGTTTGACAAGGTTTCCCAAGTCTCTTGGGAAGTCTTACAGTTCCTTACATGAGGTAAAAGAAAGTCAGATATAGAGTTTAAGAGATAAGACCTTGCCAAAGCATCCTTTGCACACCATTGGTTGAGCCTTTCATGTTCATCCTTTGTAGGTAGTCCTCTAGTCTTGAATGAGGGCAACTCCTCATCTCCTGATATGTATCCAAATAGACTTCTCCCTTGTAGATAGGTCTTCATTCTCAATGACCAAGCTTGATAATTGTTTCTGTCCAATTTGTCAATGAAGGAAGGGAAACCATCACCCATGTTTACCTTCTTTGCTCTGATACCACTGTTGAGAGTGATGGATGGATGCACTCAGGAAATCAGTTGGTGCTGCAAAACCTGCTTCACACCTGCCCTCTTTTCTCTTCAGATATGCTTAGTACACTAGCTTAGCTTCCAAATGACACAAAGAAACCATATATGTACTTTGGAAATGATTTGGGTAATGATCAAACCAAAACAGATAACTTTGTACTTCACAAATCAAGCAAAACCTTCTATTCCTGTAGTGATACCTGCTCAGACTTTTACTCAGTGTGTCCAGCACACTTAAAGTTGGAACAATTCCTTTTGGGAGTATTAATGTACCTTAGTAAGCTACCAATCACAAGTGGAATCACTTCAATTGATAAACTATGCACTGAGAAATAAGTTTAGCAAAATTATAATCACCCCCGACTTTTCAGGAACTCTGCAGACTGAGACCAGTGTACACTTCGAATCGATTTTCTCCCAATTGGCTGAATGGAATCCTTTGAAATTTTGTATGTTTGTAGTAGACTTTGAGCTGGTTCCAATGAGCTATAGATCTCTTGATTTGGTTCAGTAGATCCAGAGAAATGCGCCTTTGAAGTTGACAGACTTGAAGTAGAACACTCAGACAAAACAGAAATGATGAATGTATACTTCTATTGATAAATGTGTTTGTACAATCTCATTAGCTTGCCAAGCACAGCTAAATGAGGTATTGTGGTGTTGGCAATAGAGTAGCCTTCACACACAATGAGTTACAAGGAAAAATATGCCTCGGGGAGTGAGCTAGAGTGGGATGTATCCCGTGACTTTTTACTTCATCTTTTATAGGAGTCTTGAGATCATTTGAATTTGAAATTCAAACTTAGGCTCCCTTGAATCTCTCCTCTAAAAGTAGGGAGATATTCTCTCCATCTCATCATTCAAATTTCCACGACTAATGAAGTAGGTGGATGACTTAAAGTGATTACAAACAAATGATAAGTCACTTAGACTTTTACAAGGAGTAAGGAGGTAATAACATATAAGCATATGTTCACATGAGTCTTCCTTTAAGTGAAGCCTAGATAATCCTTTGTCCATGCTAATCTTCAATGAGTCCAAGGTCCCAAGCCAATGTGTGTAGGCTTGTCTTGCACCAACACTACTTTGAGAGTGGGAATTAAGAAATCAATTGGCAAAATGGCATTTTGTCCATATACTAAGTTAAAAGGAGTAGTGCCTATGGCGGTTTTATAGGCTACTCGAAATGCCCATAAAGCATGATGTAATTGTTTATCCCAATCTGATCTACCATCGTTAACAATTTTTATGAGAACTGTACATAAGATTTTATTCGAACTCTCCGCTTGTCCATTAGCTTGTGGGTGATAAGGAGCTGATTTCTTATGAATTACCAAGAATTCATTCAGTAGAGCTTCTATGACTTCATTCACAAAGTGCGTACCTCTATCACTCACAATTTCTATCGGTAGTCCAAATCTAGTGAAAATGTTCTCAAAGAGAAACTTGGCCGTGGTTCTTGCGTCATTTTTCTTGGTTGCTTTGGCTTCAACCCATTTGGTCAGATAGTCTGTGGCTACAATTATATATTCGGCATGGGATCCTTTCGCTGGTGGGCTAATGGGTCCTATGAAGTCTATTCCCCATTTCGTGAAAGCTCTGGCACTCATCATGGGTCTAAGTGGCATTTCATCTCTTCTAATTGGATATTTTGTTCGTTGGCAAGTATCACATCGTTGCACATATGTCATGGCATCTTGGTGTAGAGTTGGCCACCACATTCCAGCAAAGAGGATCATTTTTGCTGTTTTATCAGCAGAGAAGTGACCTCCTGCAGCTCCTGTATGTGCCTCTAAAACAGAAAGATATTCGTCTTCGTGAATGCACACTCTTAATTGGTTATCCCTTCCTCGTTTAAAAAGTTGTTTTCCTATAATGGCATAATCCTTACTTTGTTCTACAAGTGCACGTTTCCTTGCTAAAGTAGCTCCTTCTGGGTATTCTTGAGTTTTCAAGAACTTTACTAGAGGCATGCTCCATCTTGGTGCTATTGTAGAATAGCATAAAGTAGAGTTCTCGTCTGGGATTTGTTCTTGACAGGTTTGACAGGCTGATACATAGTTATGTGCATCTCTTTGCATGGTTGGCCAATATATGCCTAACCTCTTCAGGGTTTGCCACGTTCCATTTGCATTCAAATGAGTTTTCCATTGGTTTACATGTGCTTTCTGAAGCCACATTTCTTGTTCCTCTTCTTCTACGCATCTCATTAATAATCCACTTGAATCCTGGTGATACAAACTTCCAGCAATGATATGAAGGTTTTTAGTCTTCCAGAGGTCTTGGGTTTGGTTTGGTGTGATCCCATCTTTAGGTCCATGTGTAAGTATAGGGATCAACTTTTCTGCCCATTGAGGACATACTTCCAGGTTAAAAAGGTACGTATCTGGCAGATCATCTGGTACTCCTATGGGCGGTTCTCCATGAGTCATTCTTGATAAGTGATCTGCTCTTATGTGGGTTTTTACTTTCTTGACTACTACCTCAAAATCAAATTCCATTAGCAATAAAAACCATCGTACTAGTCGTCCTGTATTACAAGGCTTGTTGACTAGGTACAGTAGGGCTTGATGATCAATGAAGAATTTGAATTTGTTTGCCAACAGGTAATTTCTGAACTTTTTGACTGCGTACACCATCCCTAGGCCTTCTCTCTCCGTGGTGGTATAATTGCGTTCTGCTTGATTTAATTTTCTACTAGCATAGGCTATAGGGTGGTCTAGTTTTCCTGTATCGGCAGGTTGAGCTAAGATGCAACCAATGGCAAACTTGGAAGCATCCACATGAATATGAAATGGCTTATTCCAGTTAGGTACTCGAAGGATTGGTGCTGAACTCAATCGATTCTTTAACTCATTGAAGGCTCTCTCGCATTCCTCGGTCCAATTAAATTGAGTCAATAATGCATAGAGAGGTCTAGCAATTATGGCGTACATATGTATAAATCTTCGATAGTATCCACAATGTCCCATAAATGCTTGAACTTCCTTAGCCGTCTTTGGTCTTGGTAAATCCAGAATTACTTTGATTTTGTCTTCATCAGTTGAGATTCCATTTTTGGAGACAATATGCCCTAATATTTTCCCTTGCCTAACCATGAAGACACATTTTTCTGGGTTAAGGCATACTCGATACTGTCGACATTTAGCAAAGATCTTTTCTAGCTCGGGGATATGTTCTGATCGTATAGCTGAATAAGTACAAAGATCATCCACGTAGACCTCCATACTTTTTCTTAGGAATTCTTTCAATACATGGCACATCAATCTTTGGAAGGTGGCTGGGGCATTAGTTAGACCAAAAGGCATGACTCTAAAGGCGTATACTCCCCATTCAATTGCGAACGCTGTTTTATGTTGGTCCTCAGGGGCAATAGCTACCTGATTATACCCTGAAAAGCCATCCAGAAAGCTATAGACTTCCTTTCCTGCCACCCTTTCCAAGAGATGATCTGTAATTGGTAATGGATAACTGTTGTTGTAGTATGCCCTTGGGAGCCAAGACCCACACCACCTTGCATGGAAGCAAGAAGGAAGGCCCAAGAAAGACTCTCCTTTCATCCACCCCATCCTCCACCATGTTCAAGCATTTGGCCATCAGCCCGCAGCTATGCCACATGCTTGAAAATATGGAGCAATGGGAGTCAAGGATCCTAGTCACATATGTAAAATACAAGACAATTGCAACACTCTACTTACACACAAAGGAAAATGCTAGCATGCACACATACCTCACTCTCACACTCTCCAAGACTAAATACATATATGCACAAAGCCTTAAGAGAAAGGAGAGTTCTTCCATTGAAAGGATTTTACATGAGAGCACGACCAAAAGCTCCCCCCCTTTACAAAAATGAGGCTCTATATATAGCCTAAGCACAATTCCCCATGTGCTCCTTTTGACTGGTCAAAAAGGAGCACATGCTTTCTAACTAACATATCTTTTGATATCTTGGAAAATATTCCCAAATCAAGGAAATGGAGGCGTGGGAATTTGGACGTGGGTTTTCTCCTACATTTGCAAAAACAAAGGATTTATTTACAAGTCTCCAAACCATAGTGTTGGAGAATTTATCAAAAAGTGCTTAGGAGGGAGTTCTCATGTGAAACTTTAGGTATATGCAAAAAAAGGGGTTCCTATGCACAAATAAAGATGTGTGCATATCCTATACTCAACACCCTCCTCTCCCTAGACTTTGTCGTCCTCGACAAAGCTAAGAGAAGGGGATCATACATAGCTGAACGGTTTTGAGTCTTCAAATCTTGAAATCTGCAGCCCTTCAAGTCTTCAGGTCTTCAATGTTGAGCGACACAATCCCCTTGGGGGGCAGTCAGCCCAACCATGTACACAGCAGCCTCTCTTGCCAAATATGCAGCAAACCCTCTGAGCAAGTCTTCAGAGGACCTGAAAACTGTAAGTCCAAAAACTCCATGTGCATACATAACCATTGCCAACAAGACAGAGCAAGAAAGGACACAGCATACACGACCCTTAGGATAGCAGTCCTGGCATCAAAGATGTACCAATCTTCCCACAGGATGGCTGGGAAAGTGGACACAATTCCCAAAATGGGGCAGTCACATACTGAAGTAGCTCAATTCCAATATCTAACAACACACCCTGAGTAAAAACTAGATTGATAGGGCACCACCAGCTTTGGCATCCATCAAGCTTCCTGATTGGTGAGGGTGCACCATCACCAACATGTATAAAGCACTTTTAGTATCTTGTTGTGTAGATAGGACTTGAGACATAGTTCCCCAGAAGGGAAAATTCATAATCGGTTCCTGTTGACTGTCATCCCCAACCATATGTGCAGACATCATCATAACAGAGTGGAGGACCCACATCTGAGAATCTGAGAAGCAAATATCTGAGCAAAGCAACAACATAGAGCATCTTCTCCAAATGGGGGAAAAGGCAACAAACATAATCCCCACTTGGGGAAGTCATACAAAAACCCCAAAACCCTGTGCCTACCAAGAAGATGAATATTCATATATAAACAATAAAGCAAGGAGCTTGAACCATTTGAAAGCCACAGGACTTAGTTTCCTAGAATTTGCAGGTAGAAAACCATCAGGTAAGAGTCCTCATGAAAATGTCATGCAGCCTCCCTGCCAGCAGTCAGCAAACCTGGTGCTTCAAGCCATCAATAGAGTGATGGGGAACAACCTGGATCCAAGCAACCTGGTGAGGAGCAGCCTGCAACATAGTGATTGGAAGACCAATCAATAGGCATTGAAGCCCAGGAGCCACCTTCCTTCATGCTTTGTCCTGTAAATGATGTGCATCAATCATAAAGAGCACCTTAAAAATGAGAGCAAAAAAATGTCCCATTTAACCATAGGAGTATCTCGTCAACCCCGTGAAACACTTAAATCTGGACATGGCATCCTGCTGTCAGTAGCTCCGACTGAGTTACAATGATTGACTGCCCAGGACTCACATAGGAGCCTCAGGAAACCTGGACAACAACCGCATTTTGGAAGCTTTCCCACTAAAAGTTTTAGTGCCAGTCTCAGGACCCAATATAGCAATTGATTTGTTTGGGGAAGATGCCTCATGATAAGTTGTACAGGAACCAAACCCAACATTAGCTACAGATGTGATTAGAGCATAAGCACCGACAATGTAGGTAGAACTGATCACAATAGTAGGTTGAGATACCCCTCCTTTCATATGCATCCATAACTAATGGCACAAGTATCTTTGCTACATTAATCACTAGCTGCATCATATACAGGAACATAACAAGTGAGCCATGGCATTTTGTCCATATCCAAGAACAAATTACTTCCTTCATGCTCAGAGGTATTCGAAGAATAGGCTTTATAGCATTCAAGGGAGCATAAGCACATCAAGTCTGAGTAATCCCGGCATCAGATTTATCTTCAGGCAGCATGTCACTTTGCTTTTAAGAAGACATCGAAGAAGCACCCATCAGCTTCTGTGAGTCCAACACGAAGACCAAAATATAACATCTAGAACTTCTTGGCTTGCTGAACAGTCACATATCTGCCCTTTTGGCTCAGCCAGCACTAGCTTCCATTGAGGTTTGATGGTGAGCATACACTTGGTCCAGCACACCGAGAAGTTTTCTTTAGTGTAAGGACAGTCCCAGAGAAGGTGAATCACGCCACCCCTATCATAGTGTCAATAGGGGGATCTCAGCCTTCCCCATATAGATGCTACAATTACATATAACACCAGCATATCTCTCTTCATGATAAGCACATGATGGAATCAGTCTTCATTGTTTGATCGACCTGTATGGTTTGGGGGAACCCTTGTCTCTGTTTCTCCTTACCTTGTGGGTAGCAACAGCTGTATTGACATCTTCTGGACAAACGACACCTGAGATTCTAATGCAGCCAGCAATGCCCACTTCAGGCATAGAGGACCAGCCACAATACATCAGATATAGCAAGCAACTCCTCCACATCTTCCAACACCTTAATTGGCCCAAGGCAGCTACTTCTTTTTTGTGCTCAACTGCACATAGGAAATTGAAGCACAACACTTCAGCAAGCATTCAAGGGGGAGCACTGATCTTACCCATTTGGCAATAGAGCACCGGAAGAACCCCAACCCTGAGCCTTTGTCAGCAGCACACAATGTTTTAGAAACCTTAAAGACTAGTGTGGGTATCTTCCTGAGTCGATTCGCCTGTCAAGGTTCTTAGCAGCACCCTTCTTTCAATATGTAAGTTGCTTGAAGATTTTCAAGTGATATTCACCCATTCTTGCTAGCTTCAAGAAGCATGAAGCAAGTCATGCTCTGATAAATTCTTCAGACAACCCATCAGTGCTGTTTTGCCCTCAATCGCTGAGATACATTTTGCCCCCAATACAGCTGGTGTCCACATATCGAGGCATGTACGAAGGCCGGATCTGCAGCCATTCTCTGGAAGAGCAAGGATCAACCCCTTGACAACAGCATAGGCAGTGGGAGACATGGAGGGGAAGCATCCAAGTTTGCATGATGAGAATGACACAAGGTCTCAACCTGGTAGAGCAGGATGCACAGAGATCGACAATACCTCCTTCCTTCCATAGGTATTGTCATCTATCAAATGCGTAGACCCCATGTTGGTTTTATTACTAGTAATGGTTATTTTGCATTGCACAAAACTCTTCTCTGTCGGATGGAATGAGGTGCTTGACTGCTGAGATTTGTAGCATTTCCTAGAGATGAGATGTACCTGCACAATCATGATTTTTCTGCAGACCTGCTTGCATGCTTGAGGTAGTTATCGAATGACTTCCACAAGTTTGAGGAAGGTGGATCATCTCCCTCACATTTGCTCGCGTCTATCTGAACCTAAAAGTGATTCCCAACATCCACATCATGCAAAATTTCCAATTTGTCTCGGGCATAATCTCTTTTGACCATCTGCTGGGCATATCAGAGTAGTAGTCTTTTGGCCATCTGCTGGGCGCATCATTCATCTCACCTGCCTGTGAGAATAGTAGTATTTTCCTACTCCCAATATACCCTTCCGCACATGAACTGTCCCCCATATCTTCAAAATTGTGGAGGGCATCCTTGCCCGTGTCTGAGAGGAGTACTTCGTCTCTTTCAGGGTGATAGAAAAATGGTTGCATCAACAACTTCATCAAAGATGATAAGTGAACCGTTTTATGAAGAAGTCCCAGGTTTTTGTTTCATCGGCCATTTTTTCAAGCAATGCACAAAGGTACAGAGTAAGCACACATTGGCGCAAGTAGGTTTTTGTACGAAAAGACCTTGAGATGCTGGTAGCATACTGGTGCATTCGAGCTTGCCATTGACATGTCATCAAGGAGTTATGCTGCACCTGATGAAGTCTGACATACAATCTGTATGGGATGCATACAAAGATAGGAGCTACATTCTCGACATCTTTGGGGGATGTGCAATACTTCTGCCAACTCCAGCCACAGTGATGCTCTAATTACCTGTTCAAGACCACCACGGAGATGACAGTTTAGCTTCATTCCAAGAGTTGACATAAGACTTCAGACAAGTTTGGGTCACAATGGAGCTCAGGAGAAAGCACTTCGCTTCGATCTTCGATGGTTGTTCCAGCATTGCATGCTCATGCTATGACTGATGTAATGTCGTCCTATGCTTGTGGAGCCATATCAAAATCCTTCTACTGATCCTTGCCCTGATTCCTGAACAAAGCATTCGTGCTATGTTCTAATGAATCTTTCAACCTTCAAGGGGGCAGCATGCACGACTCCACAACGATCATGGAGCACAACAGCAAGGGATGGGGGACGTCTCAAGCGTGATTTCATGCTCGTTAAGTTATGGCGTAGGTGAAGTGCCCATCTCATGAGTCAGAACAGGGAGATAAAGTGCCAAAATGAAGCTCAAAGTGCGCCCAGATCTGACTGTCGATATTACCTCAGGGCCACATTTACTTATACAGATCATAAGTACTAGAATAGAGGGGGCCAATGCTATTCTCTTGTTGTCAAATCTTGTATTCCTATGTCCTCAGCCCAAGGCTTTATTTTCTGAGTCACATACACATTCCCCAAGCAGAAAGATGCACCACGTGTTCCAGTGCTACAACATGAGCCCCCGAGAAGTGTTGCCTTCATGAAAAGGTCTGGGAGCGGGTCTCCTCCAACTCCGCAATATGGTCAGCTGTAGACATAATCTGTGGTGATATGTCTTTGGTATCCGTGGTATACACACTTCAGATGAAGCCCAAGTTTGTATTTTTTTCTTCAACGCTTTTGTTTGCAGACCCATAATGTCTGATGCGTGCTTCAATCTTTAGAGACAAACGTTATGGGAGCACCATAGAAGCTTCAATGTCCTATCTGGATCAATGTGGAGTAGAACAGCGAGGCCGTGAGAATGAATTATCTTTGCAATGCCCATAGAACCATCTTGTGGGGCAAAAACTAGAGGAGCATCAAGGTGGCAAATCCTCCACAGCAAGAATTTGTCAATGGGAAGCACAGAGACAGTAATGGGAGGCCAACTCAAGCTTAACCTCGTGCATAATTACTTGCGAGTTGTTGAGATGCCTTCTTCATCCTTTTGAGGAGCAGGACGCAGTATGATCTTCAACACGAAGTGCTGAGGGCATAGTTTGTTTTCGGACAGAGGAGAGGAAATGAGTGTTGTGTATCCCTCGAATTCTAAGGATCGTAGGAGCGTGGCGAAGTTATCACAGGCGATCTCCCATAGCTTGGGGGAATTGTGGACATCATGGGGGAGTGGCATATGGGACTTGCTCCCGACATCGACAGGCAGCTAGGGAGCAAAAACTTTGCCTCGCCATCGCTCAGCATGCCTGCAGGTCAGAAGGAGTCCGAAGGGTTCACCATCGCAGGGAATCCAAGAAAGGGGAAAGGAGGAACAGAGTGGTCCTCCCCCCCCAAACAGGACACATGCACCACGACACGGAATAAAGTGAGTAATTCATGGGCCTCAGATAGAAACAGAGAGAGTGAATGAAGGGGGAGAGTTTTTGTCCCCACATATGAATTCTGCACGCCTCTTTCTGAAAGCACATGTCCACCATAAAGTATGAGAGAGAAAACACAAATGCGAATGCGGCATGCCTCCAAGATTAGAACGTGAAAAATAAAGAAGAGGATCTCAATTTTTTTTTTTGGGATTTGTGGGTTCGTGGGATTTGTAAGGACCATATTTTCAACACTTATTTTTTTGTGGATTTTTTTTTGAAAAAATGAACAGAAGGAAGGAGCTAAAGAGGAAGTACCCTCCTTCCCTCTACCCAAGGCAATCACTGAAAAAGAGGTGGTAGAGGTGGAAAATGATGCCCAATGTGTGTGTAGAGATATGAGTATGTGAGAGAGAGTGAAAGAAGAGGGAGATAAGGGAGAGTTCTTGTGTCCCAAGCCAACTAAACTAAAACTACCCTACAAAAACAAGGAAATGGGGAGCTAATGGCCCAATGGAAGGGTGAAAATGCCTTGCCAGCACACATAACCTAAGAGTATAAGCAAAAAAGTTGCAAATCAATATCTTACCACATGTTCTTGAGCTCTCCAAGTGATGAAAGGCCATTCTCCCCGGCAACGGCGCCAAATTTGTTGTAGTATGCCCTTGGGAGCCAAGACCCACACCACCTTGCATGGAAGCAAGAAGGAAGGCCCAAGAAAGACTCTCCTTTCATCCACCCCATCCTCCACCATGTTCAAGCCATTGGCCATCAGCCCGCAGCTATGCCACATGCTTGAAAATATGGAGCAATGGGAGTCAAGGATCCTAGTCACATATGTAAAATACAAGACAATTGCAACACTCTACTTACGCACAAAGGAAAATGCTAGCATGCACACACACCTCACTCTCACACTCTCCAAGACTAAATACATATATGCACAAAGCCTTAAGAGAAAGGAGAGTTCTTCCATTGAAAGGATTTTACATGAGAGCACGACCAAAAGCTCCCCCCCTTTACAAAAATGAGGCTCTACATATAGCCTAAGCACAATTCCCCATGTGCTCCTTTTGACTGGTCAAAAAGGAGCACATGCTTTCTAACTAACATATCTTTTGATATCTTGGAAAATATTCCCAAATCAAGGAAATGGAGGCGTGGGAATTCGGACGTGGGTTTTCTCCTACATTTGCAAAAACAAAGGATTTATTTACAAGTCTCCAAACCATAGTGTTGGAGAATTTATCAAAAAGTGCTTAGGAGGGAGTTCTCATGTGAAACTTTAGGTATATGCAAAAAAAGGGGTTCCTATGCACAAATAAAGATGTGTGCATATCCTATACTCAACAATAACTACCCCTTATGGTCGCGGCATTTACTTTCTTCAAATTGATGCACACTCTTAACTTTCCATTCTTTTTCGGTACAACCACCAAAGGTGACACCCATTCCGTGTGTTCAATCTCGTATATGAATCCAACATCTAACAATTTGTCTATCTCTTCCTTTATCTTTGCTAAATACACATCATTATATGTATATGGTCTTTGTTTAGAGGGTTTGGCTTTGGATGTCATGGGAATTCTATGGGCACAAATAGATGGATCTACTCCTTTCAAGTCCTTATAGGTCCAGGCAAAAACATCCCGATATTCTCGTATGAGGCGTATTAACTCTTGTTCTTCCTCTATGGAGACATCTTGTCCTATGAAAGTACATCGTTCTTCTCCTTCTTCTAACGTTACTACTATCTTCTTGGTTTGTTCTTTATTGTCATATGCTATTCCCGGCTGTGCCTCTCTTTTAGGCATTTGAATAGCAATTTTTCTCTCTTCTACTTCGTATTTCTTGAAGTGAGCGGGCACTTCAAACTGATCTTGTGGCTTGTTTTCTTCACCTTCTGGCTCTTTATCTAACTCCAGCCCTTCTTTCTGTGTAGGCTCTTGGTTGTTTTCATTAGCTGTGATGCTTATTTTTTGATCTTCATCCTCAGGTTCCATTAGTTCTGGCTCCATTTCAATGCTCTCATAGTCCTCCTTCCATTCTTTCTCTATCACTTCTCCTTTTTCAGCCTCCTGAAGAATTACTACATAGAGACTAACATCATATCCTTCTTCGTCAATGCATTCATTCATGGTTATCACTTCTTCATTCACACATACATCAAGGGTCGCTGAAATCTCCATCCAGCCATGAGGTTCGAACTCTTCATCTAAAAAGGCTTGAGGCATGTACGCTGGATCTTGTATAGACCTAGCTACTCCTTGCCCTTGCTGCCATCCTTTTCTCCTATCCTCTTCCTTTTTGGCAGTTTGACATATCCATAGATGTGTGTCCTCGTTCATCCAAGATTGGTCACTAGAACTTATGCTGTGAATTGAATGATCATCTTCCTCCTTGTGAATTTGATTCCATTATAAGGGAGGAACATCTTGATATGTATAAGTGTGGAGATTTTTTCTCGTGGTTGTTCCTTCATGTTGTAGGTATACAACATCTTTTCCCCAATCTTGCACAACCTTTAATTGTCTCATGAAAGGTCTCCCCAATATCATTTCATAATTGCTTGGCCTTTCAAATTGACAAATTGCTAAGGTGTGTTCAAATTCGACTCCTCATGTGGTGAACACTACTCGTTCCAATAATCCCAAGGGTCTTTCTGTGTGTCCGTCAGCCATTTGTATTTTCATACGCGTTGGTCTTAAAGCTGGTTTTCCCCATTTCTCCCAGATTTCTCTAGTAGCAATGCCTATACCAGCTCCTGAATCTAAGATGGCTTTGGTTGTATAACTCCTAAAGGTAATTGGAAGGCAAGTGTTTCCTTCATCTCCCTCACTAAAGTCTCCTACCTTATCCACTGGGATCTTTATAGTATTTACTTCATCAGATATCTCTTTTTCTTTCATTTTGATTTCCAATTGATTGGTTAATTTCTCCTTCAGATGTGGTTTAACCTTCAACAATTCCTCTAATGTTAGGGTACAAGGGATTTTGACTTTTCTAAGATGTTGTATGATGTCCGATGTTTGGACTGATGGGTTTGGCTCTTTTTTCCTTATTGAGGGGATGCAATATAATTCTGAATTATGTTCGTACTCCCTTGTATAATTGGGCAATTCCTTTACTCCATCATCTCCTTTGTCACTAGGATCCATTGGTAAAATTTCTTCTGAATTTAATTCAGGTATTGAATCCTCCATTTCCTCTTCTGCTTCTATCTCTTCAAAAGGTGGTTCAATTCTTTCTACTTTCTTCCATTTGTCTTCTTGGACTCTAGCCCACAAATCTTTAGGCCATTCTCCTTCTACTTCGGGAACAACGGATCCTTCCCTTTTTTCCTCACAATAATTGCCATCAAGTGTCTTACTTACTTCAGGTTTTTCATGGTCATTGGTGTTGATGCACACTTGGAATTCTCTTTCAGGAATTCGGGTCTTGGGCAATGGCAATAAAGGTTTTTCTAAAGTCTGTTGAGCAACTTCTATCAATTTTTTGTAGATTTCCAACCTCTCTTTCTCTAGGTCACCTCTAGGGTATTCTCTTTCATGTTGTTCGACGGTCGGTCGGACTCTTATTCGTGCCTTGTATGCCTGAATCCACATAGCTAATTCTTCAGGCATGGGATCTGCTAACACTGATCCTACCTCTTCTTTTTTGTACTTTTCATTTTTATTTTCTTCTTCATTTTCCTCTTTTGGGTTTTGTTTGCTCTTCTCATTTTCCTTCTTCTGCAGTAACTTCTTTTCTTTTATTCTATCTCTACGGTTCTTCCATCTTTGGGTTCTTTTACTTACAACGCTTTTTTCAGGCTCTTCTGAGTCTTCCACTCTCTGTGGTGTGTGTGTATTCAATTCTGGGCTACTTTGATCGTGTTTTTCAGGTTTTTCCAGGGTCTCTCTAACTTTGGCTCTTGTTATTGCCTTCAATGGTACAGTATATTCCTTATTGCTCCCTGATGACTCGATTACTTCTATCACATTGATTTGCACGTTGGATGTAACCTTGTTGGGATTCTTGGGGCAGTCTTTGAAAAGGTGTTCCTTACCACAATCACTACAGTAGCCTTCCCAGACTCATTGTGGTGGTGGTGGGTTTGGCAATGTGCATTCTCTGATGTAGTGATCACCTCCACATCTGTAGCATGGTCCTCTGGGTACAGGTGGTCTGTTCATGGGTCGGGGTGGTATGGTTGCTCTAGGGGCTGTGTACATTAATGGCACATAATCCTGCTCATATCCATACAAGCTATCTTGTGTTTCTACGTCATAAGCGTATGGATCGTATGTTTGTCCATATTCTATCAGTGAGCTCTCATAAGAGGGATATGCTCCTTGACTATGGTCGTATGATGAGTCATATGATTCATTACTAACCAAAGGTGTGGCTGGGACTATTGCTCTCTCTAGATTTTCTTCAGGTTGAGCTCTCTTGACTGAGACAACGTTTTGAGGATGGGGCGGTTGTTGTCATAGTACTGGTTGTGGTTGGGTGTATCCTTGATATGCATATGGTCGTGGTACTGGTGCCTACGGCTGATAAGGGGGATATCTAAAGGCTTCACCTCCTTGATCTCTCTGAGAGTATCCATAAGGTCTCATGTACGGCTGTGCTGGTCTCGCTTGCCTATTGTAAGGGCAATTTTCTGTACTGTGATTTGTATATTTTTGTTCTATACTACAATATTGTAGAGAGCCTGGGACAGTGGGTCTATTATAAGCATAAGCAGGTGGTGGGACTACTCCCCTAGTACACAAGTGAGAAGGATGATCACCTCCGCACTGCATACATCTTCTGAGCATGGGTACTCTCATAGGGTTATTGGGGTAGTTCCTCTCTCCTTGAACGTTCAACTTCTTTGCTACCAAATCGGCTATTTCCTCTACATTGTTTTTAGGGATTGATGTGCTACTGGCCGAATCTTCACTTTTCAAGCTACCTTGGGGTATTTTCAGGTCCTCTGCAAGGTTGTCTTCTAGGTCTATACATTCCTTCATGCATTCTTGCAAAGTCTGAACTCTCTTTACATATACCAATGATCTCAAAGATCCGTTCAACAATCCTTCCAAAAATAATGACACCATTTTATTTTGGGTAGGTCTCTCTTCTACTGGGCATCTGTCCACATACTGCTTGAATCTTCTTGCAGCCAATCTCACTGATTTGGTAGGGACTTGCTTGAAGCTATGTATCAATGATGAAGAATTGTTTTTAATTCCTGACTTAGTGAATTCCTCAATCATTTCTTGGTAGACTTGCTCCATGTTTTGAAAATTATTAGGGTCCAATGGCTGAAACCATGCTAACGCTGTGTCTGACAAAGTAAGACCAAAGGACTCATATTGAATAAAAAACTCTTCTACCTGTTCGGCTCTGATTACTTGTTTGAATTCAGCTATATGATTGTAAGGTTCACTAGAGCCATCATAGCGATTTCTCATGCATTTGGCCACTTGAATTGGCCTTAATATTCTTCCTGCTTCGGGCGGTCTAGGCATTACTGGGAAAATTGGTCTTCCTATTGGTATGCCTGGTCCTCTTACTACCGGCAGTCTGACTGGAGCATGAATTCCATGTCTTGGGTCAATAGTTGGTTGGGGTTGGTAATTAGGATTATTTGCAGGCATTGTGAACTGCACATGTGGTCTGACTGGGACTTCGGTTTATTGTGTTTGTTGTGTTTGGCCCGACTATTGACATGAATCATTATGGGATGTTCCGAGTGGGTTTCTTGAAGTAGTGGCTTGGTTCCTAGGGGGAAACACTGGGATATTCTGATATTTCAACTCAGCTCTTTCCACTTCTGTTAAGGGCCAATATCTTCTCTGATTCTTGTCCAGATATGTGATGATGGTGGGGAAATCAGGGTCTTGTAACTCATAGATGGTGACTGGATTAGGGGCAGCTTCCCATATTGAAGAATGTGCTCTAAGAAGATGCTCTATCCCATTGATCAAATACACATCCATTAAGGTGTCGTCTTGGGGAATCAGGTCTCCCCTCCATATCCTAGCTACCGTAGATCTCCCTCTAGGTGTAGTTACTTGCTCTTCATTCCCACCTCCATTTAAGTTTGAAGCAGTATTATCTTCACCATGTTCATTAATATTTTCCGGGTGCTCCGTGACAATATATTGGATCTCTCTTTTGTCCATGTAAAAACCTCCTATATACTTGACTGCTGGTCTAGGCACTATATAAGCCTTTGTCGCTTTCTTTAACCTGGTCACTGATCTGTTTAGACCATCCAAATAAATAGGTATTTCATTTTGGTTGGTGTTCACATACTCCAAGGAGGTCCTGTACTCTCCTTCAATGATTGACATCATGCCAATCATGGGTACTGTGTTCTGCATATCCTCTGAAGCCATGGGAATTTCTTCCTCTGACTCACTGGAGGTCTCCGAATAATGTGAACGGTTACTTGGCTCTGCTACACTACCTACAGAAGAGATTACACTTCTTCGGCTTCCTAGGGTTCTTCCGGATCTCAGGTTCATCCACCTAACAACTCTGATCAGCCCTTGCAACCCTCTAACCTCTGGGATTCTTCACTAAAGGTCAGAATTTCTAGAAGACTTTGGCTAGGAAATGATTGAAAAAGAATTTTTTTCCAGATCACGATACTTGACTCCAAATTCCACGATACACGATCTCTAGCCTAAAACGATACACGATCTTTGGGCTTAAACGATACTCGATATTTGGACACAGGCGATACACGATCTCTGATAAGTATCGCCATCTCTGAGAAGTGATACACGATACTTAAACCAAACGATACACGATCTTTGGCACAAACGATACTCAATACTTGGCTCAAAACGATACACGATACCTGATGGAAACGATACTTGATACTTGGGAGAAAACGATACACGATCTTTCAAGTGGAAACGATCGACGATACCTGAACAACACGATACACGAACTTTGGTAAGTATCGCGATCTCTGAGAAGCGATACACGATACTTAAACCAAACGATACACGACGTTTGATCCAGACGATACACGATCGCTGGTGAATATCGCGATCTTTGATCAAAACGATCACTGACCCAAACGATACACGATCTTTCAAGCTGAAATGATACGCGATCTTTGAGTCTGAAACGATACACGATTTACGTCTTTGGCTGAGACGATCTCTGGCCGAAATGATCTCTGGCCAAATATCGCGATCGCTACGAAACGATACACGATCGGAGGGAAATATCGCGATACTCGACCACAGGAGTAAAACGATACTTGCTAAGTATCGCGATACTCGACCGCGGGAGCAAAACGATACTTGACCCTTGGACACTTTTTGCTAAGATTTTTCAAGTTTTGATTACACACAAATGTTTCCTGCACTATCCTCCCCTTTCTTCACTCTCTGCATCACCCAAGACTCACTTTTTCAACCCTGGAGGTCCTAAACGATACCTGACGCAGGTCGTTTCACACTGACATTGATTTTTGAGTGATGAAAAAGAACTAGCAATGGAAGGGCTCACCTTTGATGTTCTTTCCAGCTCTTCTAGCACCCTCTTTTGCTCTGCCTAGCTCTCTATAGCTCTGAAACGATACTCGACTGTCTCTGCCCACGATACTTGACAGTCGCTTCCCACGATACTTGCTCTCAAACACCAGTAACTTGCAAATGACTCTTTTTGGGTTTTTATACTTGGGATTTTCTTGCTTACAAAAAGGAAACTTTACTGAACAAAGACTCAACTCTACCCTAATGACTTGGTCTACTCTCTAACTACTCCTACTCTACTCCTTCTACTCACTTCCCTAAACTAACAACTCACTACACACACTCCAAGAATGAGAAGTAGCAAGTGCGGTTGAAAATGACTTACCAAAGAAGAGAAAATCACTACTCCTCCTCTTGCTTCAATGCAAAAAGCTACTTACCATCACACGAATGCCTCGGTTTGATTCGTCACTCCCCGGTAACGGCACCAAAAAGTGTGTTGACCTAAGTACCAACTTAGGGACTTGCGGAGAAAGAGACTATTCCTCAATCCCCTCTCAAGTGCATACAGTGGGGATACACGCTTTTAATTATCAATCCAAAGAGTATACAAACCTAGCCGAGTGTATGAGGACATGCAATCATGTAATGATCAATGCACATGAACTACTCAAAGAGTGTAAACAAGGCGAAGACTTATCCAAACAAGCTTCAACTGTTGGTCATGGCGTCACGATACTTGGTGCAGCAGCCGTCAGTATTTTGGACTTTTCTCCCAGTTCCGAGCTCCAAATATAGTGAATAGCATATGCCTTTCGAAGCTCTCGAGAAGACGCATCCAATGGCAGTGGTTTCACTCAATACTGACGCTCCTACTTCAAGTTATGAGCAAAATACTGAGTCACGGGAAATACCTTCCTACACTTCAACACTTCCTACACTTCGCACACACCTTACCTACATCAAATAAACACTTTCATGGATAGACAACACTCACAAGCACTCTTTCCAAGCAATACACATGCATACAAGCTCATAGAGAAGAAGATACAGAGTGAAGAAGACACAAATTCGAATTTCTGTGCTCTCTATTCTCACAATGGCAAAAAGTTCTTTACAAAGAGTCACATTTGACTTATATACTTGTGCCCTAAAAATGGTCCTTTCACACAAGAGACCGGCACTTTATTTACTAAAAGACTAATTTCCTACTATTTTACATGGGTAAATCTCTAATCTTCTGTGGATATGCATCTAGAGGACTCCTCTAGTGCATTTACAACGGAAAATATATTACAAGAATGATTATGATACAAAGATATGATGTCCAAATCGGAAAAATTTTGGGGCTCGTCTTTTTCTCTACTTTGTGCTCTCTTTTAACTCTGCAACAAGCACTCAATTTATGATTTACCTCCATAGGGGTGCTAGCTACTTTTGCATTCTCCAAGTGGAACTTCTTCAACATGTCCTACACATATTTCCTTTGAGTGATGTAAATTTTAGAGTTAGTGTAAACTAACTCAAGTCCAAGAAAATATTTCAAAGATCCTAGGTCACTAATCTTAAACTCTTGCATCATCTGGTTTTTGATTTGTTTGATGCCATTTGCATCACTACCTGTAAGAATGATGTCATCAACATATACACATAAATATATCATTTATGAATTACTCCTCTTGATAAATAGAGAAGAAACTGCCTTGCTTATCTTGAATCCTTAGTCTTGAAGATAGGTTGTTAACCTCCTTGCTTTACCTTGGTTGGATCTTCATAGCAAGGAGGTTGAGCCATGTAAAGCTCCTTTGAAATCCACCCATTGAGAAAAACATTTTTCACATCTAGCTTATCCATATTCCAATTTTTAGATGTAGCTACACTTACCAATACTCTGATGGTTGGCATCTTAACCACAGGTGAAAAAGTTTCTTCATAATCTACTCCTTGTATTTGTGCAAAACCCTTAGCCACAAGTCTAACCTTATACCTGTTTATGGATCCATCTGAGTTCGTTTTGATTTTGTAAATCCACTTAGAACCAATTACCTGCATTGATGCTTTCTTGGGTAATAACTCCCAAGTGTCATTCTCTTGGAGTGCTTCTATTTCTTCATCCATAGCCTCCTTCCATTTTGCTTTTGTACTTGCTTCTTTATACGAAGAAGGTTCAAGTGATGAATCCTTAGCAAGATAAATAGAATGCTTAGTAACTAATGAACTATCATACCCATATCTGATTGGCTTCTTACTCTCTCTTTGTGATCTCCTTAAGGCTTGGTTGGATGATTCATGTATGTCTTCCAACCTCTTCATCTTGGCCTTGCCTTTTGCTTTCCATGCTTTGAATTCTTCCAAGTTGATGGTATCCTCATCGTCTGATTTGATGTCTTCAATTGTGTTTGGCTCCTCCTTGGTGAGGCTTGGAAATTCTTCTTCCAAGTCATATGTCAATTTGATCTTCCTGCATTCACTTTCAAACCAAGAATCATTCTCATCAAACACATCTCTATTGACCATGAATCCTTTGTTGGATGGATTATAAAACCTGTATCTTTTTTTATTTATATCATACCCTATGAAGATGCATTTCTCTGCCTTCGGGTCTAACTTACCTTTGATTTGCGATGGATCATGCACATAAGCAACACAATCAAATATTTTGCAATGTTCAAGTGATGCTCTCCGACCATGCCATGTCTCATACGAGGTCATCCCATCAAGGGACTTAGAAGGTAACCTCTTAATAAGGTAAGTGGCAGTAGAAACACTCTCTGCCCACAAGTAATTAGGCAACTTCTTTTCATTTAGCATTGATCTAGTTTCTTCCACAATCAATCTATTCCTCCTCTCTGCTACTCCATATTGCTCAGGAGTATATCTAGTAGTGATCTTTCTTTTGATACCGCTGCCTTGCAAAAAGGCATCAAATTCATTGGAGAAGTAATCACCTCCTCCATCTAACCTTATCCTCTTTAGACTCTTTCCTGTTTGATTTTCCACAACTTCAAGATACTTTTTGAAACAATTGAACACTTCATCCTTATGTTTCATGAAATACAAGATAGTCCACCTATTGAAATCATCAATAAATGACACATAGTACCTTGAGCCTAAAATTGAAGGGTCCTTGCTTGGTCCCCACACATATATGTCACAAGTTCCAAATAATCCTCATGCATATATGTTGGAAAATCAAGCTTACACTATACTTGAGGTGGATTTGATCTACATCAAAGGCTATCATGTTGAAAGAATATCCGTTGGAGAGTTCTTTTTCTTATGCTCATTTTGTATTTTTTTGAGAGATTTTTTATGGTTCATTTACCGTTGTAAAAGCCTTGAGCTTTACACATGTAAAGGTAGAAAGATAGAGCCCAGATCCCATGAATTTGTGGTGGTTGAAGTTGCATTCAATCAAGCAATCAAATCACCTAAAAGTAGATCAAACTAGATCTTCACTTTTCCTAGATTATAGGGAAGTGAATTGATTCCCTTCAACAACCATTCCCACCTTCATTTGAATTCAAACTTCACTTGTAGAAGTCATGGAACACTCCTAGAGTCTATATAAAGACTTGAAATTACTTGTACATTACATGGAAGCAATATACATACACTTGTGACTATCATTGTCTTGCCCCTTCAATTCTCTGCATCATCTTCTTCGCCAACAGTAATCTTGCAGAGGCTGCTGCTCTCACTCCAGATCTTTGAATTGAGCGCAAGATGGCTCATTAGAAAGGTATTAGTGTCTAGTTTATGCCCACAAATTTTCATACTATTTGGTTCAGTAGATTGGGAGACATCTGAGGTTTTCGGTCTCAGGGTCAATCTCTATGTATTCCTGAAAAATAGGAAGTACCACCGGTGAATGTCGCATTCATTCGTATAGCATATTTTGCTTATTCCTTATACTTTTGTGCATTCTGTTGGTGCAAGACAAGCCTACACACATTGGCTTGGACCCTAGGACTTATGGAAGATTAGCATGGATAAAGGTTTATCAAGGCTTCATTCAAAGGAAGGCTCATGTGAACATATGCTTATATGTTCTTACTACTTTACCTCTTGTAAAAGTCTAAGTGACTTATCATTTGGTTGTAATCACTTTAAGTCACTTACCTACCACTAGAGTCGTGGATTTTTTGAATGTTGAGATGGAGAGAATATCTCCCTACTTTTAGAGGAGAGATTCAAGGGAGCCTAAGTTTGAATTTCAAATTCAAATGAGGATCAAACTCCTATAAAGTATGTAGTGAAAAAGTCGCGGGTTACACTCTGACTCTAGCTCACTCCCCGAGGCTAAATCTCTTTGTAATTCATTGTGTGTGAAGGTTACTCCATAGCCAACACCACAATACCTCATCTAGCTGTGCTTGGCAAGCTAATGAGATTGTACAAACACATATATCAATAGAAGTATACATTCATCATCTCTGTTTTGTCTGAGTCACCTACTCCAAGTCTGTCAACTTCATCAGGGCATTTCTCTGGATCTACTGAACCAAATCAAGTGTTCTATAGCTCATTGGAACCAGCTCAAAGTCTACTACAAGCATACAAAATTTCAAAGGATTCCATTCAGCCATTTGGGAGAAAATCAAATCGAGGTGCACACTGGTATTTGTCTGCAGAGTTCCTGAAAAGTCGGGGGTGATTATAATTTTGCTAAACTTATTTCTCAGAGCATAGTTTATCAATTGAAGTGATTCCACTTGTGATTGGTAGCTTACTAAGGTACATTAATACTCCCAAAAGGAATTGTTCCAATTTTAAGTGTGCTGGACACACTGAGTAAAAGTCTGAGCAGGTATCACTACAGGAATAGAAAGTTTTTGGTTGTTTTTGAAGTACAAAGTTATCTGTTTTGGATTGATCATTTCCCAAATCATTTCCAAAGTACATATATGATTTCTTTGTGTCATTTGGAAGCCAAGCAAGTGTACTAAGCATATCTGAAGAGAAAAGAGGGCAGGTGTGAAGCAGGTTTTGCAGCACCAACTGATTTCCTGAGTGCATCCATCCATCACTCTCAACAGTGGTATCAGAGCAAAACAAGGTAATCATGGGTGATGGTTTCCCCTCCTTCATTGACAAATTGGACAGAAACAACTATCAAGCTTGGTCACTGAGAATGAAGACCTATCTACAAGGGAGAAGTCTATTTGGATACATATCAGGAGATGAGGAGTTGCCCTCATTCAAGACTAGAGGACTACCTACAAAGGATGAGCATGAAAGACTTAACCAATGGTGTGCAAAGGATGCTTTGGCAAGGTCTTATCTCTTAAACTCTATATCTGACTTTCTTTTACCTCATGTAAGAAACTGTAAGACTTCCCAAGAGACTTGGGAAACCTTGTCAAATTACTTTTCTTCCAACACAAGGGCTAGGAAGAACCAATTATGGATTGAGTTCACAACACTTAGGAAGCAGCCCAAGCAATCAGTCTCAGATTATGTGACAAAGATCAAAGATGTGGCAGACCAACTAGCAAGCATTGGAGAGGAAATTGAAGAGGAGCAAATAGTCAGGCAAGTGACAAATGGACTCAAGGCAGATGATAAGTGGGAAAGTTTCACCACTGCAATGGACCTCTACATGGACATGCATACCCCTGATCTCACAACACTCATGGGTCAATTATTTACACATGAAGCAAAGTTCACCAAGGCTGGAGATCAATCAAAAGGTAATAACCCCTCTGCTCTCTTTACTGATAAGAAAGTTAAAGATAAAGGCAAGAAGAAACAGGATGAAGAAGGGTCTACCTCTCAAGCCAATTATGCAGGGAGAGGTAGGTCATCTAGAGGAAGAGGCAGAGGAGGTAAGCCAGGTAGGGGGAGACCCTACAACTCATCACCTTGCAACATCTGTGGGTTGTCCAATCATACCACAGATGAATGCTACAAGAACTACAAAAATCAGAGAGGAAGAGGCTACTCAAGAGGTGGATACTCTCAAGGAAGAGGCAGATTCAACCAACATCAAAGCTACAATGGGTACAACAACCAATACAACAACAATTACAACAACAACCACAATGGAAGCTACCAAGGTGGATTCAGAAATAGAAGAGACTACAACAACTACACAGAGGAGCAAGATGACTCCTTATTGATCATGAATATGACCTCAAAGATAGGTACAAATGATGATCATTTATTTTACATTGACTCAGGATGTTCTAACCATGTAGCTGGCAATGTGGCATTGCTTTCTGATTTGGAAGAGCCCAAGGGCAAACATCAGGTACAAACAGGTGATGACACTAAGCACTCTGTTGTCAAAATTGGAAATGTGAAGACATGTGATGGTAATCAGAACCTACTAAGCAGGGTACTCTATGTACCAACAATAACTAAGAATTTAATGAGTGTTTGTCAGATTGTGGAGAAAGGTTTGCAGGTCAGATTCACACAACATGGAGCATATGTGGAGGACCCAAAACAAGGATTCAGAAGGATAGCCAAAGGGGAGAAATCAGGTAGATTATTTACATTTGAGCTAGAAGATACAAAAAACATTGCTTTGTATAATTACAAGGATCAGACACTCTCAGAGTTAGAGATATGGCATAAAAGATTAGGGCACATAGGTGAAAGAACTCTCAAGCAAATGTGCAGGGATCAATGTGTGCTTGGGATACCTAATGTATCCAAGCAACACATGATTTATAAATGTGGATCATGTCAATTTGGTAAGTCTCACAGATTACCCTACTCAAGAAAAGGTTTCATGCATGAAGACTACCTAGACTTGGTACACACAGATGTTTGGGGACCTAGCAAGGACCCTTCCATTTCTGGTTCAAGATATTATGTGTCTTTTATTGATGACTATAGCAGGTGGACCATTTTATACTTTATGAAGCATAAAGATGAAGTGTTTAATTGTTTCAAGAGGTATCTTGCACTTGTTGAGAATCAAACAGGTAGGAGCTTGAAGAGGCTAAGATCAGATGGTGGAGGAGAGTATTTCTCCAATGAGTTTGAAGATTTCTTGCAGGAAAGAGGCATCAAGAGAGAGATCACTACCAGATATTCACCTGAACAAAATGGGGTAGCAGAAAGAAGGAATAGACTTATAGTGGAAACAGCTAGGTCTATGCTCAATGAAAAAAGGTTGCCAAATTACCTATGGGCAGAGAGTGTGTCCACTGCCACTTACCTCATCAATAGGTTGCCATCCAAATCACTTGATGGCATGACTCCATATGAAGCATGGCATGGTAAGAGACCCTCTCTGGATCATTGTAAAATCTTTGGGTGTGTTGCATATGTGCATATTCCCTCACAGGTAAGAGGAAAGCTAGACCCAAAGGCAGAGAAATGTATCTTCATTGGTTATGATTTGAACCAAAAGGGATACAGATTCTACAATCCCACAAACAAAGGGTTTAAGGTAAGCAGAGATGTCATATTTGATGAAAATGATTCATGGTATGAGAATGAATGCAGGAAAGTGAGTTTACCCTATGACATGGAGGAAGATTTTCCAAAGCTTACCAAGGAAGAGCCAACTCAGCAAGAAGACTCAAGCTCAGATGATGATACCATAAACCTTGAAGAGTTCAAGGCTTGGAAATCCAAAGGAAAGATGAAGATGAAGCAATTGGAGGACAAGGCAGAAACTTCTACTCAAGCTATGAGAAGATCTCAGAGAGAGAAGAAGAAACCTATCAGATTTGGGTATGACACATCACTTGTAACTAAACATTCTGTATATCTTGCAAAAGACTTGTTGAATGAAGAACCAGGTACCTATGAAGAAGCAATTACAAAGCCAGAATGGAGAGAAGCCATGGATGAGGAGATAGAAGCCCTCCAAGAGAGTGATACTTGGGACTTGGTACCCAAGAAGGATACTATGAAGGTAATAGGATCCAGATGGATCTACAAATTGAAGAAGAATTCAGATGGAACAATTAACAGGTACAAAGCTAGGTTGGTAGCCAAGGGTTTTGCACAAACCCAAGGCATTGATTATGAGGAGACATTTTCTCCTGTGGCCAAGATGCCAACTATCAGAGTTTTGGTGAGTGTAGCTGCATCCAAGAATTGGAACATGTACCAATTGGATGTGAAGAATGCATTCCTAAATGGATGGATATCTGAAGAAGTCTACATGTCACAACCACCTGGCTATGAGGATCCAAGAAAGGTACATTATGTTTGTAAATTAAAGAAGGCTCTGTATGGATTAAAGCAGGCACCTAGAGCATGGAACTACAGATTGACCACCTACCTTCAAGACCAAGGATTTGTGATGAGCAAAGCAGACACTTCTCTATTCATAAAGAGAAGTAGTACAGAGGTAATTTACTTATGTGTTTATGTTGATGACATCATCATTACAGGTAATGATGTCAATGGGATTAGACACATCAAGGGTCAGATGATGAAAGAATTCAAGATTAGTGATCTTGGATTACTAAAATATTTTCTAGGTCTTGAATTGATCTACACAAACTCAGGTATATACATTACTCAAAAGAAGTATGTACAGGATATGGTCAAGAAGTTTGGTTTGCAGGATGCTAAGGTATCTACTACTCCAATGGAGGTTAACCAAAAGCTAAGTGCTCATGAAGGAGAAGAAATTAAAGACATTACAGGATACCAAAGTATGGTGGGTAGCTTGAACTATGCTACCTTGACAAGAATTGACATAGCATATGGTGTAAGTGTGCTTAGTCAATTCATGCACAAACCTAGAGTACCTCATCTAGAGGCAGCAAAGAAGATCTTGAAGTACCTCAAGGGAACTCAAAGTCATGGTTTGTATTTTCCTTATACATCAGATATTGACATTAAGGTTTACTCAGATGCAGATTGGGCAGGATGCAAGGATGATAGAAGGAGCACCTCAGGGTACATTTGTTTTGCAGGAGATAAGCCTATCTCTTGGTCAGCTAAGAAGCAACCTACAGTGGCATTGTCATCCACTGAAGCAGAGTATAGAGGGCTTGCAAATGCTACTCAAGAAGCTATCTGGTTGAAGCTTCTATATACAGAGTTAGGTCTATTCACAAGACCACCTATCATCTTTGGAGACAACACTAGCTCTCTTCACCTTGCAGCAAACCCAATTTATCATGCCAGAACAAAGCACATAGAGGTTCATTACCACTATGTGAGAGAGAAATTGCTAAGTAAAGATATACAATTGACATATGTTTCTACTAATATGCAATGTGCAGATTTACTTACCAAGGCATTGGATGGAAACAAGCTAGGAAGATTCAAATCTATGATTGGATTGCAGGAATTGATTGAAGAATGAAAGAGAAGACTTAAGCCAAAGTGTTTGGCTTGAGGGGGAGCTGTTGGTGCAAGACAAGCCTACACACATTGGCTTGGACCCTAGGACTTATGGAAGATTAGCATGGATAAAGGTTTATCAAGGCTTCATTCAAAGGAAGGCTCATGTGAACATATGCTTATATGTTCTTACTACTTTACCTCTTGTAAAAGTCTAAGTGACTTATCATTTGGTTGTAATCACTTTAAGTCACTTACCTACCACTAGAGTCGTGGATTTTTTGAATGTTGAGATGGAGAGAATATCTCCCTACTTTTAGAGGAGAGATTCAAGGGAGCCTAAGTTTGAATTTCAAATTCAAATGAGGATCAAACTCCTATAAAGTATGTAGTGAAAAAGTCGCGGGTTACACTCTGACTCTAGCTCACTCCCCAAGGCTAAATCTCTTTGTAATTCATTGTGTGTGAAGGTTACTCCATAGCCAACACCACAATACCTCATCTAGCTGTGCTTGGCAAGCTAATGAGATTGTACAAACACATATATCAATAGAAGTATACATTCATCATCTCTGTTTTGTCTGAGTCACCTACTCCAAGTCTGTCAACTTCATCAGGGCATTTCTCTGGATCTACTGAACCAAATCAAGTGTTCTATAGCTCATTGGAACCAGCTCAAAGTCTACTACAAGCATACAAAATTTCAAAGGATTCCATTCAGCCATTTGGGAGAAAATCAAATCGAGGTGCACACTGGTATTTGTCTGCAGAGTTCCTGAAAAGTCGGGGGTGATTATAATTTTGCTAAACTTATTTCTCAGAGCATAGTTTATCAATTGAAGTGATTCCACTTGTGATTGGTAGCTTACTAAGGTACATTAATACTCCCAAAAGGAATTGTTCCAATTTTAAGTGTGCTGGACACACTGAGTAAAAGTCTGAGCAGGTATCACTACAGGAATAGAAAGTTTTTGGTTGTTTTTGAAGTACAAAGTTATCTGTTTTGGATTGATCATTTCCCAAATCATTTCCAAAGTACATATATGATTTCTTTGTGTCATTTGGAAGCCAAGCAAGTGTACTAAGCATATCTGAAGAGAAAAGAGGGCAGGTGTGAAGCAGGTTTTGCAGCACCAACTGATTTCCTGAGTGCATCCATCCATCACTCTCAACACATTCTATACACTCAACCTTATTTTTATCACTCCCATGAAAGGATTTTTTCTAATTGTAATCACGCTGGTCGCTATGGGCATTTGAAGTTCATTATCTCTTCCATAGATAGTAAATGTTTTGAGCTAGTCGGCCTGCGAACCTATCTGTTTTGTATCAACTCATTCTTCTTGATGACCCAAAGTACATAGTGTGTTTCTTTGCACTTATCACATGATTATAAGGTCTATTTGAGTCTCCATAAGCTCAAGGCTTGGTCTTGTGCCGGATGGCTTGACCAAACTTCGTCGCTTCGAAACACACTTTTCTACCTTCCACAAGCTTCTCCAAATTCTTTGAGTGGTACCAGAGCTAGATCAAGATGGGTGACGGCTTTCCCTCAATGATCGAGAAGCTTGATCGACACAACTATATAGCTTGGCAAATCAAGATGGAGGCCTATTTGCAAAGTAGAAATCTTTATGGAATTGTAGCAGGTGATGAAGCTATGCATTGGAGAGCTGATTGAAGAAGAGGTCATCATGAGGCAAATTCTCAACGGCATTCGAAGTGATAAGCAATAGCAATCCTTCACGATGGCTTATGATCTCATCATGGATGTGAAAACTCCAGACTTCAACATCTTTCTTGGAAAACTCTTCAATCAAGAAGCCAACAATAGCATAAAGGAAGGTAACTCTTATCATGGTAATTCAACTAGTGCTCTGTATGCAGATAAGAAGGATAAGAAGTAGGAAGGCAAGAAGAAGGAAGAAGATGAAGAAGAGACTTCTCAAGCCAGTTTTGCAAGCAAGAGCAAGTGGAAAGGGAAGAAGAAAGGACCAAAGCAAGACAAAACCAAAGGTCAAAATGTTCAACTTTGTGCCATATGCGATAAGACCATCCACACCACTCAGACCAAAGCATAGACATGAAGTGCAAACAGGGGATGACACAAAGCACAATGTGGAGAAGATTGGTAATGTCAAAGCTTCCAATGGCAGGACGAACATTCTAAGTAAGGTTCTCTATGTACCCACTATCACTAAAAACCTAATAAGTGTAGGCCAAATAGTTGAAAAAGGCTTGCAATTTAGGTTCACCCAACATGGAGCTTTTGTGGAAGCTCCATGTCAAGGCTTCAAAAAGATAGCCCGATGTGAGAAGCATGGTAAGCTCTTTTCTTTTGAAGTAGGAGAAACCAAGAACATAGCTCTATTCAACTTTGGGTCTCAAACCCTAATTGAGCTTGAAGTGTGGCATAAGAGACTTGCTCATGTGAATGAAAGAACCTTGAAGGATATATGCAGGAATCAAAGTGTTCTAGGAGTGCTGGACATATCAAAGCAACACATGGTCAACATGTGTGATGCATGTCAGATTGGGAAGGCACAAAGACAACCATTCAACCACAAAGGCTATGTCCACAGCAACTTATTGGACTTAGTACATACAGATGCATGGGGACCAAGTCAAGAACCTTCATTGGCATGATCAAGGTATTATGTCTCATTTATTGACGACCATAGTAGATGGACTATTCTATACTTTATCAAGAGTAAGATTGAAGTGTTTGATTGCTTCAAGAAGTATCTTGCACATGTGGAGAATCATACAGGTAGATCACTAAAGAAGCTCAGATATGATGGAGGGGGAGAATACTTCTCCAAAGAGTTTGATGAGTTCTTGGTGGAAAAAGGTATCAAAAGGGAACTGACTACTAGGTACTCTCCTCAACTAAATGGAATTGTAGAGAGGAGAAACAAGACATTGGTTGGATCATCCCGAACAATGCTTGAAGAGAAGAAGTTGCCACATTATCTATGGGCAGAAGCTATTTGAACTGCTATGTACCTTGTCAATAGATTACCATCAAAATCACTTCAAGGTATGACTCCTTATGAAGCATGGCATGGAAGAAAACCTAGTCTTGGACATTGCAAGGTTTTTGGTTGTTTAGCTTATGTTCATGTACCATCACAAATAAGAGGTACGCTAGATGAAAGGGCAACAAAGGCATTATTTATTGGATATGATTCAACTCAGATGTGTTACAGGTTCTTAAATCCTTCAACCAAGCAATTCACTACAAGTAGAGATGTTGTGTTTGAAGAACACAGGTCTTGGTATGATGAAGACAAACAAAAGGTAACACTACCATATGATCTTGATTATGACTCTCATCAATTAGGAAGTAAGCATGATACAAAGGTCCAGGATCCAAGACGTGTTATAGACAATGACCAAGATGAAAGAGAAAAGGATTACAAGCTGTTAAAGTGCGCTTGCCATCACAGACACTTTAAACTCTTTCGGGTTCTTGGGAGTGATAGGGGTATGATAAATCAGAGGCCCTGTATCTGATTTTCCCAGTTAACTTATTCAATAAGCAGTACATTAATGTTCAATATCGAACTCTTATACAAGTTACTGTTAAAACTCTGGTTAGACTTTTCACAGTACGTAACACAGGAATTAGTCATTACCGTCACACAGACTTACTATCCGCAACTTAACATTATTGTGTTAATCACAAGTTAATGTAATTAAACAAAGTAAGAGTTAACAGTACTCAAGATTTGATAACACTGCACTACGACGACATCTTCGCAGATCGCCAATCACCCTGACAGATAGTCTGGCGATCCCCTTCGTCTCTGTGCCCTCGGAGTGTCATCGTAATGTCTTTTCATTGATTGATATAAAGGTACAACACTTCACTATGATCTTTCGGTACGTGCAGTAATGGAAAATATAAATTACAGAATGCCAATCCCGCGACCTTATACTGGCATGCACGGTGGACTTGAACCCGCAACGGAAACAAAATCAAGGCTCGTCTATGATGCCTCGTATATACATGGTTCTGGCTAATTTAAAAGTTCTGGAGATCTTCTGTTTCAAAGAATCCAGCATTGGCTTTAAGGTTTCTGGCTCTACTAATTGGGCGTCTGTGCGTACAGAACTGGCTGCAATTACTTGACTCATCAAAACTTCAGCCTGAGTCTACAAAAATGCCTCTTGCAAATAAGAATCATTGGCAAGGGCTGCATCACGGCTCAGTCTCATATCTTCAATTTGTTTATCGATGCGCGAAAGACGCTCTGCTTGATTTTTTAATTGCTTTTCTCTTCTCTCCAGCTCTTGAGCTTGATATTGGATTGTCTGGTAATAAGCATCTCTTTCCCTCCTTGTCCCTGCTATGTCCTTGTGAAGTTGATTGGTTAAGGTCATCTGGGATTTGAGAGCAGAATTTGCCTCAAACAGATTGGCATTTGCGTTCTGGAGTTCTACATTAGTCTGCTTTGCTAGATTTGCCATCTCCTGTCCTCTCTGCACGACTTCATCAAGCTGTACTCGAGTTTCTTCCAATAAATTCCCAAGTGCCATGCGAGCATCTTCTTTATCCTGTACTAACTATTTTAACTATATAATCTCTGCATCACGAGCATTTAACAAAAATCATTGTTGGCTCTTAACTGAGCCAACACAGCATCTCTTTGGGCAATCAAAGAATCCTGTCTGGCAATCTGTGCGTGAAGTTGCTGAATCTGTACGTGCAGGGCATGATTTTCGGCTTTCAATGCATCTACTTCTTCCTGTAATGGGGTAATATTAGCTTCTAATACATTGACTTTGTGTTGTAAGTCTTGATTGATACTATCTGTTGCCATCTTCAATTGTATTGGTAGTTGCTGTGAAAATTGGAGCAACATATAACCCATCGATTCTAATTCAGTAAACATTGGGACCGGAGGAAGAAGAGGAGGAAGTGGCTAGGATGACGAGGCTGATAATAGGCGAGGGGAAGGTGGTGGAGAATAATTGGGTGAAGAAGATGAGGTAGCGGGTTCTTTAGGAACAATAGGTTGAACAGGTACAATGGGCTTGACCAGAGTCATTGTTGGAGGAGTGGGTATAAGAGTGTTGGGCACCAACACTATTCCGGTAGTCTGCTGCGTAGTCGCTTCAGTTCGGTCAATTACAGCATCGACCAAAGTAATTACTTCATTGAAAATCTCAGCAACAACGGCTTGCACATCCTCTTGGGTCTGTTGCTGAGAATCCTCCTTAGAAAAAATTTCTTCAGATTTGGTGGTGGATGCACTTTGTTCCTGCTGCTGATTCGGAGAAGAAGGACTAGAAGACTCCACGTGAATTGAAGTGGCAGTGTCGTGGAAGACCTCTTCATCATGTCCGGCGGTGGAGCCTTGTACTTGACTCTCAGAGGGGCTTATACGTCTACGTTTCCGGTGAAGAAGTTGGAAGAGATCTTCATCATCATCTTCTGTGTCTTCGAGCACTTGGGCAGATTCTTCATGGAACAAGATTGGAGCTTTTGGCGGGGGTTGCGCGGCTTGAATGGCTTGGAAAAGAAAGGTAAGGATATGTGGTAGACGTGAACACGGAAGATCACCCTTATTAACATGTTTAATAACCGTAACACATTCACGGTGAATGCATCGGAAATAAAAAGAGGGGAAATTGACAGGCTCACGAGAAGCCATGTCAATCATCGAATAAAATGGACGGGAAATGCCGTAGGTACGTTTCTGCAGATTCAAGATAGCAACTAAAAATTGTAATGCAGTCCGTTCAAGATCAGGGCGACAGAGAATGGCGTACTCATTAGATGAGTGTCGTGGAAATAATTCGATCATGGTGGCTACCGGAAGGAGAGGACCATTTTCCAATCCTTCTATAGGGAGACGGAAAGCTGCAACAAAGGACGCCAGGGTGATAACAACACGTGACGGCAAACAAAGAATAGGCCAACTCTGCTCCCTAGCAGGTGTGGCGGCAATGGCAGCAATAATCTGCACGTAAAAAGGGTGCAGTCCATTGAATGCCAAGGCAATTCAGCGAAGTTCAAAAGACCTCGGATGCGTAGAAACTCACTCACGTCCGGGGTGAGTCCATCACGAAAGGTAGCAATGTTGGCTAGTGCTTCCATGACGTGCACGCGAAAGTACAATAACACAGAGAACATAGAAAACACAGAGCACAGAAAGACACAGACACAATAGTGATTAAGAGTGAACGAATTAAGATTAAGTAGACACACGACAACGTGAGGCGATCGGAAACCCTACTCATCGCGCGGTATTGAAATGATAACCACCATAATTACGGCGTGCATGCATGTGCAGAATCAGTAACACAGGGCGGCGATTAATCATATTTAGATATCAAAACGAGGAGAGTTACAGTTTATATTCACTAAAATACAGAAATAAAAAGAGAATAAGTGACACGCGAAAAAACGAAGAACACGTCAGCGATGATCAGACTGTTGGTGATATGGCCGTAGCTTTGAACCATTAATCACTTTGGAAAGAGGAACTCCGATCAAGGTAGTCAACCGAAAAGTAGCTGGTCCCACTTGCTCACTAATCCGGTAAGGACCGAACCACCGTAATTTAAATTTCCCAACAGAATGATTTGCTTTAGCATTATAAAATAGCACAAGTTGGCCCACTGTAAAAAATTGGAGTCTTGAGGAAACGATCATGAGTCCGGGCTTGCCGTACCTGAACTTCTTGAAGAGTTAAGAAGCTTTCCCAACGGTGTTCATCCAAGGTTCTGAGTGCTTCCAATTGAAATGGCAAAGAGTCTTCGGGCAACAATTTCTGAGTGAGGGCCACGTGTAGACTTGGCACTACAATTTCCATCGGCGAGATTGCTTCCAACCCATAAGCAAGCTTAAAAGGCGTCATTCCGGTTGCCACTTTGTATGTAGTTCGGTATGCCCATAAAACTGCGGGAAGTAACTGATCCCAACGTTCTGGAGATTCCACGATCAATTTGCGAAGCATACTCAATAGAGTTTTATTGGTGCTTTTAGCCAATCCATTGGCACGGGGATAGTATGGTGAACTGAATTTATGCAGAATTTGAAAAGTGTGCGTTAGTACTCGCATTAAATTGTTGGCAAAATGTGTGCCATGGTCTGTCACAAGTTCCAGAGGTAATCCATAACGCGGAAAAACATCCTTCATCAGGCATTTTGCCACCGAAACAACTGTGGCTGATCGTAAAGCCCAAGCTTCCGCCCACCTGGTAGCATAATCTGTACAAGTCAGTATATATCGATTATTTCTAAGGGTTGCTGGTGGTGTGATTGGCCCAATAAAATTGAGACCCCACTTCTAAAAGGGTTCCAAAGGTAATACAGGTTGCAGAGGAAAGAAGTGGCGCTGTAATGGCTGTCTAGACCTTTGACAAGTGTCACACTATTGCACAAACTGAGTCACGTCTTTGTACATGGTAGGCCACCAAAGCCCACTTTGCAAAATTTTCCGGTGAGTAAGATCGGCTGCAAAATGTCCACCAGAGGGTATTCAATGTGCCATAGCAATAACCGAGTCTGCTTCATGTGGTGGAATACAATGAAGTAAGACACCAATATTATCAATGTAGTATAGCTGACCGACGATCAACCGGAATCTGCGACTGTAAACTGCAATTTTCCACCGCAGAGCAGAAGGAGTATGAAGAGGAAGACAGCCGTCCGTTAGAAAGTTAGTAACGTATCGTAGTATGTAGGCGGCACAAGAGGTTCTGTAGATTCGGCACGAACTGGCTTAGTAGCGTAAATTGCTGGGGTAGTGTCATCAACTCCCACCGAAGCTTCACCGGAATCCAACCGAGAGAGAAAATCTGCCAAAGCATGTGCAGTGGTGGGTCAATGAATCACTTCATAATCGAACTCCTAGAGCGGCATGATCCACATGGAAGGTGAATTTTCGGCCCCACAAATAATGCCGGAATTTCTTCACAGAGTACACCAACCTGAGACATTCTCTTTCGGTCACTAAATAGTTTCTTTCAGCAGGAGCTAGACGGCGACTTGCATAATAGACATGCCAAAACCACTTGTCAGTTTGCTGCATTAAAACGCTTCCAATAGCTATGTCTGATGCATCGACAAAGACATGGAACGGGCGTTCCCAATCCGGGGGTTGCAAAATTGGAGCCTGCGTTAATAACCCTTTTAAACAATCAAATGCAATTTGGCATTCTGGAGTCCATTTGTACTGCCGTGGAGTACTAGTCATTAGCCGATTAAGTGGTGTTGCTAAATGAGCTAACCATCGTAAATGTCTGCCATGCCACCGGATTTGACCCAGGAAGCGTATAACTTCTTTTGGTGTTGTGGGGATTGGAGCCTCCAACACGGCTGCGACTTTATCCAGATCAACTTGGATTCCTTGTGCAGATATAATATGGCCGAGGAGTTTACCACAAGAGACCGCAAAAACAGATTTTGCCGGATTCAAGCATAACCGATATTCACGATATTTTTGAAAGCAGCACCATAAATGATACAGGTACGCCACAATTTTCCCAAATAAGGAAAAGTCATCCAGATATACTTGCATAAAAGTAGTCAGGTAGGGAGAAAAGATTTCTTGCATACACCATTGAAACATGCTAGGAGCATTCCTTAACCCAAACCACATTACCGTACGAGCATAAACACCCCAATTCGTGATGAAAGCTGTTTTCGGTATGTCCTGTTCTGCCATTCGCACCTGGTTATAACCACTATAGCCGTCCAGAAAGGAGTACATCTGATGCCCGGCCACTCTGTCTAGCATTGTGTCGAGATAGGGGAGAGGAAATGGATCAGGTATCGTGGCCGCATTCAGTTTTCGGTAATCCACACAGATACGCAGCTGTTTATTTTTCTTCGGAACAATCATGATCGGAGATATCCATTCAGCGTGCTCGATTGGTACAATGAATCCCACCTTCAATAACCGATCGAGTTCTGCTTTGACCTGTGCTGCATAATTGGGGTTCATTTGGTAACTAGATTGTTTGATTGGCTTTGCCTCAGGTTTGAGCACTACCCGATGTTGATAGATCCGCGGATCAAGACCTTTCATGTCGCGATAGTCCCAGGGAAAAACATCGGAGAACTCGCGCAGGAGTCGGATCAAATCTTCTTGAAATGCCTCGGACAATCCTGCCTTAATCTTAACAGGTCGCGGGTTAGCCTCATCACCCAAATTGTATGTTACTAACTGATCTTCCGGGACATAAAATTGTCGAGGTTTCACCAGATTGTCAGCTGACTGTAAAAGCTGATGTAGGATGGCTCCATCCATAGCAACACTGTCATCTGCATCCGCCTCTCTGGTCACTGGAACAACCGTACATGCGGCCGAACTCCACTTATCCGCTACAGATTGAAGATCTACAGTACCTAAAGAAATCAGATCTTGATTATTCTTTCAGAAACGCCTCTTCCTCATCGTCAAATAAGCCATCCAACATGTGGACTGGCTCCGCTACATATGGTCTGGCATGAAGCTCGCAGGGCTGGATGGCATCCAATTTAACAACATATTTATGGTGATTATCTTTGAAAGTCAATTCCTGCGCTGACCAGTCCCGTATAACTTTGGCTTGTTTCAACCATGGCCGACCGAAAAGTAGATTGTAGTCAAGGCTAGATTCTGATAGTTCTAAGACTACAAAATTCATTTTGAACGTGGTACCCTGTAGAGTAATCGGGATATTCCGTACTAATCCCACCGGATGGACTCGGGATTGGTTTGCCATTCTTACAAAAAACTGGACGGGCTCGATTTGGGTCCCAATTTCTTACAGAGGGTTGCAGTAGCTATATTCACACCCGAACCGCCATCAATTAGCACTTGAGTGATCTTTTGATTCCTATACTAGACAGTGATTAATGGGACTGAATGATCCACCGTAGAATCACTTTCCGGTTGTATTACGGCCGTCGCCGAAGTACAGGAAGTTCCATGACTAACTTGTTGTTGGAACTGCTGCCTGACTCCTGGCACCAATGTGAGCAACTATCCCAAAGGGAGAGTAATTGAAGCCTTAGATAGAATTTCCCATACGTGCTCTGTTTGAATCGGACTCCTCCCCGCTTCTGATGATGATTCTGTTGTTACTGGATTAGGATTCTGTTCATTTGCTCTCGCCTATGGCAGGGGAACCTGTGTTACCGGAATCGGATCAGGAAACATAGTTTGCTCTTTAGCTGCCCATTGGCTAGATTTGGTATACATTCGCTGCTGCTCACGGATACCAGGTTCAAACACCTCATCTGCGGGTTGCAACTGCTTACCCAATCGTGTCTGGACCACTGCAGCTTGTGATTCCACTGGTGAGATATAGACCATGTTGGTCATCGGATTCTGATGTTCCTTCTTCTTTTTGTCGTATTCGGCGGCATCCTTGCCGAATCTCCGGATGTGGCCAATCTCACCGCAAAAGTGACATCGAGGTGGTGGCAGAGAAGTACCTTCCGCTGATGTACTAGCCTGTCATCGATTAGAATTAAAATTGGTATTCCGCTGACTCCGGTAATTTCTATGTCCTTGCGACTGATTGTTTCGCATCTGTGGTGGCACGTAATGGGTTGCTGGCTGACTTGGTTCTTGTATAATAGCATTTACAGCTGCTCGCCCCTACACTTTAGCATTATACGCACAATTTTTTGTTGAGTGTCCCATTGTGTTGCAGATGGCACAGTACATCTGGTTAAGGGCACATGTAGCACTGGTGTGGCCTGGATTTTTGCACTTGGTGCAATACATCTGTTTAGCCGGATCATCTATAATGTTCTTACTGGCTTTCAGCCAGTCCAAATCTTTGGTGAATCCTCCAACTTTATGCTCTAGTTGTAGGGCCATCACTATAACAACATCTAGTGTCATAGCCCCCACACAGCGGATGATCATGATTTGTCTTAGCTGTAGGGTCAAACCGTTAAAGTGTGCTTGCTGTCACGGACACTTTAAACTCTTTCGGGTTCTTGGGAGTGATAGGGGTCTGATAAATCAGAGGCCCTGTATCTTATTTAACCAGTTAACTTATTCAATAAGTAGTACATTAATGTTCAGTATCGAACTCTTATACAGGTTACTGTTAAAACTCTGGTTAGACTTTTCACAGTACGTAACACAGGAATTAGTCATTACGGTCACACAAACTTACTATCCGCAACTTAACATTACTATGTTAATCACAAGTTAATGTAATTAAACAAAGTGAGAGTTAACAGTACTCAGGATTTGATAACACTGCACTACGATGACATCTCCACAGATCGCCAATCGCCCAGACAGACAGTCTCGCGATCGCCTTTGTCTCTGCGCCCTCGGAGTGTCACCATAATGTCTTTTCATTGATTGATAAAAAGGTACAACACTTCGCTACGACCTTTGGGTATGTGCGGTAATGGAAAATATAAATTACAGAATTCCAATCCGGCGACCTTACAAAGCTATGGAATTCAAGAGGCAAAGCAAAGATGCAAGAGGTTGGAGAATGCTCCAAACAAGCACCTAGAAGATCAACAAGAGAGAAGAAACAACCAGAAAGGTGTGGATATGATTCCACATTTGTTACGAATCATTCAATATACTTGGAAAAAGACTCTATTTCAGAGGAACCCTCAACCTATGAAGAGGCAAAGGAAAACCCTAATTGGGAAAAGGCCATGAAAGAAGAGATAGATGCATTGAAGGAAATGGACACTTGGGATCTGGTTCCAATGTCGCTGAATCAAAAGGTAATTGTTTGCAGATGGGTATATAAAGTTAAAAGAAACTCTAATGGATCAGTTTGCAGGTACAAGGCAAGATTAGTTGCCAAAGGATGCTCACAAACTCATGGTATAGACTATGAGGAAACATTCTCACCAGTTGCAAAGATGACTACAATCAGGACATTGATAAGTGTAGCTGCTGCAAGGAATTGGAGACTCCTCCAAGTTGATGTGAAAAATGCATTCTTAAATGGTTGGATAAGTGAAGAGGTATACATGTCACAACCACCAGGTTTTGAAAACCCTAATCATCCATCTTATGTTTGCAGACTTAAGAAAGCATTGTATGGATTGAAACAAGCTCCTAGAGCTTCGAATTACAGGTTGGTTACATATCTTCAAGATCAAGGGTTCAAAGCTAGCAGCTCAGATCCTTCTCTATTCATGAAAAGGGATCACAATGAGGTTATCTATCTATGTGTATATGTAGATGATATTATTGTGATAGGTGATGATCTAAATGGCATTCAAAGGATCAAGAGACATATGCAAGAGGAGTTCAAAATCAGTGACCTAGGTGAGCTCACATATTTCCTAGGTATGCAGGTGATATACACAGATGAAGGAATGTATTTGACTCAAAGAAGATACATTCAGGATCTTCTTCTCAAGTTCAAAATGGAGAACACTAAACCTGCAGGTACACCTTTGAAGATGAATCATAATCTTAGTGTTTATGAAGGTGAGAAAATTGAAGACATTAAAGAGTATCAAAGCTTGGTAGGTAGCTTGATATATGCTACTCATACAAGGGCAAACATCTCATATAGTGTGGGAGTGCTTAGTCAGTTCATGCACTCACTGAGAAGACCACACATGGATGCGGCTAAGAGAGTACTTAAGTATCTCAAAGGTACAATCAACGAAGGTATATTCTATCCTTACTCTTCAGATTTGGATATCAAAATCTACTTAGATGCAGATTGGGCAGGAGCTAAGTATGATAGAAAAACTACATCTGGTTACTTAGCATTTGCAGGTTCGAAGCTAGTGTCATGGAGTTCCAAGAAGCAACCAACAGTTTCTTTATCCTCAATTGAAGTAGAGTACAGAGGCTTGACCATAGCAACTCAAGAGGCAATATGGTTAAAAACATTGTATACAGATTTGGGACTTGTGAGTTCCAAACCTCACATATTTGGAGATAATGTAAGTTCCATGCATCTAGTGGCAAATCCTATTTTCCATGCGAGAACCAAGCACATAGAAGTCCATTAGCATTTCATCACAGAGAAGCTCATGGCAAAGAAGATTGACATTTCTTTTGTTCCTACTGAAAAGCAAGTAGCAGATATGATGACGAAGGCACTTGATGGAATAAAGCTTTGTAGATTCAAAGCTATGGCAGGTATTCAATGTATCAGAGAATGACGACTCAAGCATACTTTAGCTTGAGGGGGAGCTGTTGGAACATCAAGCTTACACTATGCTTGAGGTGGATTTGATGTACATCAAAGGCTATCACGTCGAAAGAATATCCGTTGGAGAGTTCTTTTTCTTATGCTCATTTATTGTATTTTTTTGAGAGATTTTTGATGGTTCATTTACCATTGTAAAAGCCTTGAGCTTTACACATGTAAAGGTAGAAAGATAGAGACCAAATTCCACGAATTTGTAGTGGTTGAAGTTGCATTCAATCAAGCAATCAAATCCCCTAAAAGTAGATCAAACTAGATCTTCACTTTTCCTAGATTGTAGGGAAGTGAATTGATTCCCTCCAACAACCATTCCCACCTTCATTTGAATTCAAATTTCACTTGTAGAAGTTGTGGAAAACTCCTAGAGTCTATATAAAGACTTGAAATCACTTGTACATTACGTGTAAGCAATATACATACACTTGTGACCATCATTGTCTTGCCCCTTCAATTCTCTACAACCATCTCTTCGCCAACAATAACCTTTGCAGATGCTTCTGCTCTCTCTCCAGAGCTCCACATTGAGTGCAAGATGGCTCATTGGAAATATCTTAGTGTCTAGTTTATGCCTGCAAAGGGTCATAGCATTTGGTTCAGTAGAGTGGGAGAATTCTAAGTTTTTTTGTCTCGGGGTCAATCTCTGTGTATTCCTAAAACATAGGAAGTACCACCGGTGAATGTTGCATTCATTCCTACAACATATTTTGCTTATTCCTTATACTTTTGTGCATTCTATACACTCAACCCTATTTGTATCACTCCCATAAAAGGATTTTTTCTAATTGTAATCACACTAGTCTCTATGGGCATTTGAAGTTCATTGTCTCTTCCATAGGTAGTAAGTTTTTTGAGCTACTCGACCCACGAACCTATCTGTTATGTATCGACTCATTCTTCTTGATGCTCCAAAGTACATAGTGTGTTTCTTTGCACTTATCACATGCTTATAAGGTCTATTTGAGTCTCCATAAGCTCAAGGGCTGTTCTTGTGCCGGTTGGCTTGACCAAACTTCGTCCCTTCGAAACACACTTTTCTACCGTCTACAAGCTTCTCCAAGTTCTTTCAATATAACCTTTCTTTGTAAAGGGTAACCTGTGTGATTTACCAAACTGACATGCACCACATTTATAGATCATGTGTTGCTTGGATACATTAGATATCCCAAGCACACATTGATCTCTACATATCTGCTTCAATGTTCTCTCACCAATGTGCCCTAATATTTTTTGTGCCATATCTCTAACTCAGACAATGTTTGATCCTTATAATTATAAAGTGCAATTTTTCTAGTGTGCTCAATCTCAAATGTAAACAATCTAACTGTTTTCTCTCCTTTGGCGATTCTCCTCAATCCATGTTGGGGGTCTTCCACAAAAGGTCCAAATTTATTGAACCTAACCTGCAAACCCAACTATGTGTGCAACACTCATCAAATTCTTTGTGATAGTAGGTACATAAAGAACTCTACTCAAGAGATTCCTATTCCCATCAGAAGTTTTGACATTTCCTACATTGACAATTGAATGCTTGGTATCATCACTTATCTGCACTTGGTGCTTTCCCTTGGGCTCTTCAAGATCAGAAAGAAGAGCTACATTGCCTGCTACATGGTTTGAACAACCTGAGTCAATATAGAAAAGGTGCTCATCATTCCTACCTTGTTTTCAAGTCATCTTTATAATGAGAGGAGAATCTTCTTGATTATTTGTATAGCTGTTGAAGTCTTTTCTTGATTTGTATCCTCCTTGATAATTGGTATTGTAATTGTTGTTGTAGACATGGTTGTATCCTTGGTTATGGTTGAATCTTCCTCTTGATTGTGAGTAGCCACCCCTTTGAAATCCTCTTCCTCTCTAGTTCTTGAAGTTCCTATATCACTCATATGTTGTGTGATTAGATAGACCACACATATTGCATGGGGAAGAGTTGAAAAGTCTCCCCCTACCTTGCTTACCTCCTTTGCCCCTTCCTCTTGAATGCCTACCTCTCCCTGCATAGTTAGCTAGAGAAGTAGGACCTTCATCTTCAACCTTTTTGCTCTTTCCTTTATCCTTAGACTTTCCTTTATCTCTATAGAGGGTAGAAGAATTGTTACCTCTTGATGGTTCACCATTTTTGTTGAGCTTGGCTTCATTGGTAAAGAGTTGTCCCATGAGAGTGGTAAGATCACGGATTTGCATATCCATGTAAAGGTCCATAACAGTTGTGAAAGCTTCCCACTTATCATCTCCCTTGATGCCATTGATTATTTGACTCATTATTTGCTCCTCTTCAATCGCCTCCCCTATGCTTGCCAGTTGATCAGCAACATCCTTTACCTTGGTCACATACTCTGAAACATTCTGCTTAGGTTGCTTCCTTTGAGTGGTAAACTCCATCCATAATTGATTTTTCCTAGCTCTTGTATTGGAGGAAAATAATGAAGATAGAGTATCCCAAGTCTTTTGGGAAGTTTTGCAATTCCTAATGTGAGGAAGAAGGAAGTCAGAAATAGAGTTAAATAGATATGACCTGGCTAAAGCATCTTTGGCACACCATGAGTTGAGACTTTCTAGCTCCTCTCTTGTAGGTTGACCTTTGCTTCTGAATATGGGCATCTCCTCATCTCCTAATATGTATCCATAGAGACTCCTTCCTTGTAGATAGGTCTTCATCCTGAAAGACCATGCTAGATAATTATTCCTATCCAATTTATCAATGAAAGAAGGGAAACCATCGCCCATTCTACCTCAACTTGCTTTGATACCACAATTGGAAGAGATGGATGGATACCTCAAGGAAGTGAGGTGGTACTGCCAAAACTTGCTTTGTACCTGCCCTAATATATTTCAAAATTATATAGTAGGCCCTTTAGCTTGTAAATCAAAACAAGAAAGTACCTATGTTCTTTGGAGTTGATGCTTGATACAATTGAATCAAAACAGACTACTTCATAACTATCTAGTGTCACAAAACTTGCTATTTTAGTCCACACACCTGCTTGTTCTTTTGCTCAGTGCTCATAGTACAGTAACAATTGAGTAAATTACTTTTGATGGAAATAAATTATCTTAGATAGCTAAAGATTAGAAATGGAATCATCTAAAATGATGGACTATACTCTGAGAAATGAATTTAGCAATTCAAGACTTACCCCCGAATCTTTAGGGACTGAATAGTAGATGACCAATGAGCACTTCGATGATGATTTCTCCCATATGATTGAACCAAATACTTTGAAGCTTTGAAATCATAACATAGACTTCATGATGGTTCCAACAAGCTATAGACCATGCAAAATGGTTGAGAATTCACTAAGATATGCTTAGAGAAAGTTCATTGTTCTAAGTAGTCATAGGAGAGAAGTAGACAGAGATGATCAATGAACTATATGTACTATAACACATGATTATACAAGGTCATTTTCATTGAAATGATGCTCAATGATGGTGAAGCTACTCAAGTCCTACAAATGATCAAAGGAGGAGCTCTCAATGAAGCCACACAACCATGCGTTTTTACAAGCATTTTTATAGGTGTTTTCATCTAAGTTTGAATTTGAATTTCAAACTTGGCTTCATCTAAATGTGACTCCTCTAATTTAGGAGTTATTCCATCAAATGAGATTCATAGCTCATACGTCTCCTAACTCCATGAGATATATGGTTTAACAAGACTCTCTCAAGGTAGAAACCTTTTACAATGGTAAATGATCAAACAATTACAAGCTATGGTTCATATGAATTATCAAATGTTTCCACATATTGCTTTCCAAGCTAAGCCAAATGTGAAGGCTTGGCTTGCACCAACAATACTCACATATATGCATATAGTATATATTTATATGCACATATATGGTTCACATATATAAACATACATAGTGTACCCATATGTCATTAGTAAAGGTTATGTATGGAGGGTTCAAATGTACATAGTCATTAGAGGTTCCTCGTAGACATAAAATGTTTGCATGTCATGAAGAGTTCACATGGTTATGAAGCATTCTCATGAAAAGCATATATGATCATGGAGATTTTATATGATCATGACCATGGACTTCTTCTTCACGTACACATGTCTAACATCCATGGCCTTCTTTTCTCATCATAAACATGTTCATAACATAAACTCATATAGCGGATACCCTTAATCCATGTACGCAATTAGTCTCATTACTTATCATCCCTTCATGTTCTGTTTATAGCACAACTTCCTCTTTTCCTTTGTCTGCAAGTACTAAAGAAAGAGATAATTCAAATCACAAAGTCACATGGAACATATTTTGAGAGGTTTATAGATCACCAATTTTTATAAAGATTTTAATTTTTCTCAATGTAAGTTGGAGTGGAGAAATCCATCCAACAACACCCTCATGAAGGTATGATCGTTTTCCAAGAGACATCTTTCTTGCTTCAATACCTGCAAAAAGAATAAAAAACACAAGAGAAGATATGTACATGATTTTATTAAGCAATATAATAAAATCAAATTGCATGTACAAAGATGTAATATTAAATTTATTCAAGTACCAATTGATAGTGAATGTGATTGATAAGTGTTAAACATCATACCTAATCACAAATGTCATTTTACAAGAACCTCTCACTAGTCAATAGCCAATTAAAACCTTTTGCAGAGATAGGTTGCAAAGGTTAAAATATAGCATATGAAGATTGAAATGATATCTTTTGAAGTGAGGAATGTAGACCATGCTAAATTTCTCAATTCACATGTCATATGAAAAGGTTATGGCCAAAATACTGAACTTAGGTACATGGGCAGCATCTCTCTTTGAGACTCAAAATAGAAAACTAAATACCATCCATTACATTTTTGCAGAAACTTTCTTAAATATTTGAACCATCCAATAGAAAGCCTTTTAAACAAAGAACCTATAACAAGTGGAATCACCTCATTTGGGTAAGATTAGAGGAAATTGTGAATTGTTTGTGAATGGAGGTATCCAAAAATACCTTCACCATAAAGGAAATATGAAGGAATTTTATTTACCTAAATGAAACAAATGAACAACTAATATTCCATATTAACTATAAATATATATATCAATATGCAAATAATCATTCATAAATGTATGCATGTATGAGCTTATCCATGTTTGTATTCATGCATGTCATAAATGTATGTGTATAAATTCACATATGTGTAGATGCATATTTGAATGCACATATACATTCATAATTACAAAATGTATGTATGTAATCATACATGAAAACATGAGTGTGTGTCTGTATGTATACACCTCTACGTGTGTTTGCTAGAGTTCATGATTCTTCCCTCTTTCTCTCTCTTAAGTCGGAATTGAATGAATTACATAAATTTTGGAAAAAATATCTCTTTGGACTTCATAGATATCCCCCCTTCTTGCATATCAAAATGTGTGGAATCCAATGTTCTACATATGTTCATATCTAGACCTACAAAAATAAGAGGAGAAAGAGAGAAAATAGGATTTGAAAGTTAAGTGGAAATGCTCTTATATCACATCAGAGCTCACCATGTATATATGAAGCTATCAATGCATGTAAAAAGGCTCTCAAGACTTGCATATCCCCTTGATACACTCCTTTCGCACCATATCCATGCCCATGGAGCAATGAAAATGGAGAAAAATGCATGACAATATAGGGTCACGCGATTTCTCAATAGCTCTCTATGGAACCTCCATTAAAATGCTTTGATACCAAATGTGAGAAGTGGAGAACGACATACCTAGAACTCATCTCCCAATCTATTTATAACCCTCACCTAGTAAGCAGCTAGAGTTCTCTTTAAGGTTCCTCTACTCATCTAGCCATTACGAGTAAGTACCTCACCTAAACTCTTTGGCTTTTGGCCTTGGATATCCTGTGAGTAAAGAACTTCTCATTCCTCAAGGCATTTACACCTCTAGATATGACATCTATTGATATATTTAGGTAGTGATGTGTGTGAACAAACTAGGACCACCAGGTCACTTTTTCCCTCTTTAGGAGGTCCCCCCCCCCCCCCCCCCGACTTGCATATATGCCTATGTTCCTAATGGGTTATTTAGCTTTGTACATTCTAGTGGTAATACATTCACTATTGTGTATTGTGCTCCAAGCTTCTCCTTCTTCCTTGTGCTATTTGCATGCTTCCGCAAACGTCTAACTCCAACAATTGGTATCAGAGCAGGTTGCCGCTTCATCTAGGGCATCATCGACAACCCTCTAATCACAATCTCAAAATTTCACAAAATTTGGTGAGCATACTCAAGCTCGTTTCGGCCTCCAAATGCACTATTTGTAAGACAATAGGTACGCAATATAACACACGAGCAGTAGTAGAGAAGATAACAGATATAGGAGAATCTCAATAATTTTTCTACTAGCAGCAAGTACAAAGATGATGGCGTTGTCCACCCGTGTGCTCTCAAGGTAGAGCTTAAATGGTGATCTAGACAACTCTAGATAGGGAGATACAAGGTAGAGGTATGCTAGCTCAATTTGATATCTCAGGTAGTGCAAAAGTTATGCATATATAGGTTCATGGCCTTCCGTGGACGGCTATACATGGGGGGTAGAGCGTGGGCGGCCACCATCCGCGTAATTGCCATACACGGCTTAGACCGGTTGAACCAACCTAACAAATGTAAGTGATTTTTGACTCTCATAGGGAATATTCTATGGAATATTCCCTTTATCGTCGCGTCGGGGGCGCTGCCCCTGGACCCCCACCAGGGGGTCCATTGGCCCCCTGGGACCCCCTAGCCGGGGCTGCTCACCGCTGCCCCGGACCCCACAATTGGGGACCCTGATAACGCCCTTTCCTTACAATACCTTACATGGTCCAATATGACCTTCATCCAACATGCAAGTTGGGATTCCCATCAATTGGGTAATGCATGCTTGGCTTCTCCTCATAATGGGGGCCTGACAAAATGTGCATACAATCATGAGGGGTAGACATTGATCATATACTAACACCCCCCCTCAATGTTTACCAATGATAAATCAAGTAGGTCTCGGTCTTATGCCCATCTGTTGAAGATGCCTGTTGAGTTGCTCTCTTCCAAGTGCTTTAGTGAATATGTCAGCACAATTTGCCTCTGTTGGACAATATTCTAGCTCCACAATTTCATCTTCAATTAGCTCGCAAATGTTATGGTATTGTACTTCTATGTGCTTGGTGCGAGCATGAAATACTGGGTTCTTTGCAATAGCCATACAACTTTGATTATCACACTTGAGTACAGTCGCCATATTTGATGGAAAGCCTAGATCTGCAAGAATTCTCCTCAACCAGACTGCCTGACAAGAAGCAAAACAAGCTGCTTTGTACTCTGCTTCAGTGGAGGAGAGTGCGAGAGTTGGTTGCTTCCTACTTACCCAAGAAAATATTCCTGAACCGAGTGAAACAATATCCAGAAGCTGATTTTCTAGAATCACAATCTCCAGCCCAATCTGAATCACAATATCCTTGAAGTGTATCACCTGTGTTATACAAAATACCAAAATCCAAGGTTCCTGCAATGTACCTTAGAATTCGCGACCCCCCAACCAGGGGGCCCACTAGCCCCCTTGCACCCCCCAACCGAGGCTGCTCACCGCTGCCCCAGACCCCACAATTGGGGACCCTGATAACTCCCTTTCCTTACAATACCTTACATGGTCCAATATGACCTTCATCCAATATGCAAGTTGGCATTCCCATCAATTGGGTAATGCACGCTTGGCTTCTCCTCATAATGGGGGCTTGACAAAATGTGCATACAATCATGAGGGGTAGACATTGATCATATACTAACACTATGCAGTGCTTGTGCATGCTATTTCATCTTTTTTGTGCCAAAGATATATACATGTTTTGGTTCGCTAGTATAAGCTCTCAAAGTTTGCTACAGACTTAGCATAACTCATCAAGGGTAGTTTTCTTCAACTTTTTTAGATGGAGTCATTTTTCTACATCATGGTATTTTGGTCAGTGGCCATTGCTAAAAGCACTGATGTATTTTGTATGTTGGCTGTTAAGGATAATTTGGATGGTATGAATTACCCATTGTGGGCTTATATGATGTATCATGTGTTGGTAGCAAAAGTATTATGGAATATTATGCAGGGTGTTGAAAAATGTCCTATTACACTTGCAAATATAGGTACTGAAGTTGTAGATGGCATCAATGATAATGATATTCTACAGATTCCTATTTGTGTTGCGGTTCTTGTTGCACCTACTGTAGAGCAAATTCATTGGGATGGCAGAGATGCTCAAGCTCATGCATTGATAGCCTTATCTGTCAAACATGCCATTATTCCTCACATTCGCTCTTCAAAACAACTAAGGATGCTTGGGATACACTTATCACATTGTACAAGGCTAGAAATGAGGCTCGTGTTGCTTACCTTTGAAAACAATCAGAGAGTGACCATATGAATGAAGGTGATTCTATGGAGAGTTTTCCGGCAAAGATCAATGATTTGAAGGAACAATTGATTTTCATTGATGAAGTCCTTCCTAATAGTTCACTTGTGCAGACTGTTCTGAATTGTCTTCCTGACTCATATCAGAGTTTTGCTTCTACTCTTCATTTGATGATGAAAGGCTATTGAAATGCCATAATATTTGAAGAGTTAGTTTATGTTCTGCTACAAGAAGATAGATCTAGGTAGAACATGTCTATTATGTGTGTTGCAGATCAAGCTTTCCTGGCTAGTTAGAAGGGCAAAGGTAAATGAAGCTCATTGACTAGTAAGCACAAATTTGCAAATGCTCCACATTCGAAGAAGGAGAACAGAGATGAGAAGAAATCAGAAAAGTGGAAATTGCTATGAAAATATTGTAAAGCAAATGATCATGTCATTAAGAGTTGTCCAAAACTGGATACTAAAGAGGCAAAGAAGAAAGAGTCCAGAATGGTTGTTGCAGAGGCCTCTACACCGAAAACAAAGTATGCTAATCTTGTGTAGAATGAAGAATAGGCATTTACTATTGTTTGCAGTTTTGACCCATCTTCTCATGAGCAGTGTATGTCTGCAATAGAATCAGAAAGATATTTGTTATTTTGATAGTGGGGCAACCAAACATATTACCTTGCAACACAATTTCTTCACTTCACTCGAGCCTACCCTATAGGGGATACTATCACATGCACCAACAACGCCTCTTATCCCTATCATCGGAGTTGGTAAGATCATTCTGATTACTGCTGATGGTAGTTCTTTCACTTGATCAGATGCTTTATTTGTGCTAGGGATCAAGAAGAATCTGTTATCAGTTTCAGCTTTAGCCAAGATTGGATTGGTTGTAAAATTTGTCGATGACAGATGTACAGTTCATGATCTCTCCAATGGCAACATGATTATTGCTTCTAGAATTTTATGTCGTAGGCTGTATAAGTTCATAGATTATGAAAAATCATGAATGATTCAGCATGTGCAATACATGATTCTCAGGCTATGTCAGATGCAAAGCTTTGGTATGCACGCTTTGGCCATCTAAATTTTGCTATGCCTTCAGAAATCTGAAATTGTGTCCTCTTTGCCCAAACTTGAGGCACCCAGTAAAAATGTATGTGAAGGCTATATTTTGGGAAAAATGCATCATTCCTCATTTCCAAAAGATGGTTCAATTTGAGCTACTTAGAAATTGGAGTTTTTTCATAATGATGTCGATGGTCCTATAAGACGCCTTCTTTTGGAAATTATCTTTACTTCGTGACTTTCATTGATGATTTTTCAAGGCATGCATGGGTGTATCCATTGAAAGAAAAGTCAGAAGAGTTTATGTGCTTCAAATAGTTTTTCCTTTTGGCTGAAAATCTATCAACATGTAAAATGGGCACCCTCCATTTTGATCGAGGGGGGGAATGTATATCTTCTGACTGTAATACATTTCTCACTGAACATAGGATAAAACATCAGTGTCTAGTGCCGTATACACCTCAAAAAAATTAAGTTGCTGAGTGGAAGAACACGTTACTCATGGAGATGGCGAGGTGTATGGTCAAGAGTCAGGCATTACCAAATAGTTTCTAGCTTGAGGCTGTTATGTGTGTAGCAGATGTACTTAATAGGTGTCCCACTAAAGCGTTGTAGTCTATCACTCCATATGAGGCTTGGCATGGTCGTAAGCCATCTGTCGCTCACCCTTGCATTTTTGGTTGTTTGGCATATGCATTAGTGCCTGAACACATCGCAAGAAATTGGATGATAAAGCAATAAAATGTATTTTTGTTGGGTATAGTTCTAAAAGCAAAGGCTATCATCTGTGTCATCCACACACTAAACGCATTTTGGTTAGCCATGATATTTTTGTGGAAGATGCTATTCAACCATTACTTTCATGTACTAAGGAGACATCTGTTAGCTCCAAAGACATGTATGATACTTTGATGCCTCTTTTTATAGGTGGACAGTCTAGTGCTGGTCCTAATGATGCAAGTTCTCAACCTTTGCAGGTTTCATGGGATGATGTAGATAATTCCAATTCTGATGCAGATTTACATGATGCACTTGTTGATGAGAGAGCTGATATTTAGGAGGCAAAAACTATGCCAAAATGGCTGGTGCACACTTTGTGTGATAGCAAATTAGATGCACCTCTTTCATACCATACTCATTTAGGCTCTCATAGTGCCTCTTTTGCATCAGATTGCTATGCTATGGCTGCCTCTAGTCTCTCTGATGAGCATGAGCCTATTTTGTTTGATTAAGCACAAAATTCTAAAAATTGGATGGCTACATGCAATGTGAATATGATGCTATAATGAATAATGGTACCTAGTCTTTGTGTAAATTTCCTCCTAGCAAGAAGGCCATTGACACTAAGTGGGTATACAAGCTGAAGCGTAAGCTTGATGGAACAATTGGCAGGTATAAGGCTAGGCTTCTTGCAAAGGGTTATGCACAGGAAAGAGGCATCAATTTCGATCAGACCTTTGCACCTACATGCCGAATGACTATTGTTTGTAGCATTTGTGCACTTGCAGCTCATCGTGGTTGGAATGTACATATGTTGGACATTAAAAAAATATTTTGGAATGATGAATTGCATGAAGAAGTGTATGTCTTTTAGCCCCATGGCTTTGTATAGAAAGGGCATGAAAACCAGGTGTGCAGGTTAAAGAAGGCATTATATGATTTAAAGCAAGCATCACATGCTAATGATGTGGTTCTGATCATTGGTCCTCATGACAAGCGTATTGCTAATTTTAATGCTCATTTGCATGCCTCATTTGAGATGTCTAATTTGGGGCATTTGCATTATTATTTAGGCATTCAGTTTATGCAAGTTGATGGTGGAATGGCTTTCTGTCAAACAAAATATATTGACATATTATTGCAGCATTTTGGCCTTCAAGATTGTAAGCCTATTGCCACTCCTATGGAGACAAGTTTACGATTAAATCTTCATGATGTTGGAGATGCATTTGATGTTGTTCTCTATCAGCAGGCTGTTGGATGCTTGATTTACTTATGCATTACTCTGCTAGATATTTAGTTTGTTGTCTCACACATGAGCAAGTTTATGCATTGCCCATGTTTTAAGCATTGGCAAGCAGTTAAGCACATATTTCGCTAGTTGAGTGGTACCCAACTACTTGGGGATTGTTTTATCCAAAGGGGGGATCACTACTTTGCTATGACACATGTGTCTCCACTAGTGGCTTTTGCTTCATGCTTAGTAGCTCATGTATACCTTGGTTGAGCAAGAAGCAGCCTACTGTGGCCACTTCTAGTTGTGAGGTTTAGTATAGGGTAGCTTTCATAGCAACTCTTGAGTGTGTGTGGCTCAAATGCCTTATGGCTGATTTGGGTGTTGGTCAGTCTCTTGCCACCACCATCTTCACTGCCAGTCAAAACGCATTGGTAGTTGTAAGGAACCTTGTGTTCCATGCTCCTACTGAGCACATTGAGGTGCATTATCATTACGTCAAGGAGAGGTTCTCTGTTGGAGAGATCAACTTGGCATATGTGTCCATGTAGGACAACATTGTAGACCTTTTCACGAAGGCTCTGCCTAGGGAGAAGTTTGAAGCTTTTTGCAAAGCTTTGGGCTTACTTCCTTTTGTGGAGTGATTCCACATAGCTTGGCACTTCCTTATACATGAGTGCAAGCTCCTTGTTCACCGCATCACTCCCAAGGGGGATTTGCTGATATATTTAGGTAGTGATGTGTGTGAACACACTAGGATGTCCGATGTATTTTTTTCCCTCTTTAAGAGGTCCCCCCCCCCCCCCCCCCCCGACTTGTATATATGCCTATAGCCCTAACAGAAGCATTATAAACATTGGATATTCAGGAATTCTGTAATCCATGCCAAATGGGATGTAGGAATTTTTGAAAATGTGTGTGCCAACCATTAGATGAAAATCTAGATATCATCGCCCATATTAAAACACAACTTCCTCTGGAAATTGAGCAATCTCAGCCGTGGGATCTTGTCTAAATCCAAAGGCCACAAATGCAATCATCTTTCTTCATTAGAATTAAAGATAGTTTTTCAAAGTAAGGGTTGATCCAAGGATCTATGGACATTGGTACATTCTTTATTATGGCTAGGACTTCATCCACTTGTTCACAAGACACTCCAAGGTGAAAGATCACAGTTACCTTGAATTTTGCAATTTTATCTTAGCTTTTGGATCTTTGAGGCAATCTAAGGGCTCTAAAAGATTTCTGACCGTTTCATAACCTAGCCTATATGATCAATGGAGTAGAACATGGAAACTATCCACTTTCATTTGTTCATTCCTAATTAGTCCTTAATTTAAAAGGCCCATGTAGGCTTCATTTTTGACCTCAATGTTATGGGTTCCTTTCCTTTTCTTAATGGAACCAGCCCTCGTGTTTAATTTCCTTAAAGTGAAGCCATACCCAAATCCATAACTTTCTCCCAATGTGCATTTTTTATTGCATCTTCAAAGCAATACTATAAGAAAATCACAAATTATCGATGGATGAAGAATGAACTAATGATGATGGGTGGATGTATTTCTATTAGGAAAGAAATTATCAAGATGTATTTATAATATGCCTGATGAACACATATTGCAATTGATATAGAGTTTGATATAAGGGTCATGCACACACAATTTCTCTTTCTTTTTATCAGCCATGAATATAATAATGCCCATATGGACTATTATACTGACAAACTTTGTTTGTTTTAATGTTTTTTAAGCTTTTGTGTTATACTATATGTAGATGGGTATATTGGCAAAAAACATAATAACTCTTGACCACTCTACCTACTGTTAAATGGATATATTCATGGACAAGATTACATAAAAGAAAGCTTGCATGCAGTGCACAACATTTTCAAATCCAAATTTGAGAGTATGTAGCGTGAGAGACAGTAATATGTGTGTGTTTTTCACTCATATTTACATTTTTTTGTGTAGTTTCTTCATTTTTCTTACTCCTTGTTACTCACTTTCTCTTAGTCTATCACTCTAATTCATTATTTGAGTTTCATTTTGAGCCTTGGATCTAGTCAATTCAACTTACGAAGCTTATTATCTATGAAATTTAGATTCATATTTATGCAAGACCAAGTAACTTTGTTTTATTTATTTATCTTTTCAATCAACTTTGTTAACTCTTTATTTTATTTAAGAAAAAATTCATAAAACTATAATAAATAAAGAAACACATACACACATATACACACATGTGCACACATTCATACATATTCACACACATTCATACACACATACATACATAGATGCTCACACACACAAACACACGTTTATCCTCACATACATACATACTAATCCTTACACACATGTGTACACATATACTTACACACATAAATACATATACATACACAGATGCACAAACACATACATACATACATAGATACATACATATAGATGTACATAAACACACACATACACACATACATTAACATATACATGCATATGCACATACATACATACACACACTCATCAATAGGCAAAAATGAGTGCTTTATGAGCCTTTTAGATTAAGGCGTGATTAGTCATGGACCATTCAAAAGAGGGTGGTGGGAACACTTTAGTCCCTTAATCATATAGGCTGGGAATAGGCTTCCCTTATTTTTGTGTCGTCAAAGATCCAAAAACCATGTAGAATTGGTGGGTTTCTTTAGAGATGTTAGAGTTAGATGTCTGCGGAAGCATGTGAGTAGCACAAGGAAGAAAAAGAAGCTTGGAGCACAACACACAATACTGAATGTATTACCACTAGAAAGTACAAAGTCAAGTAACATGTTAGGGCTATAGGCATATATACAGGGGGGGGACCTCCTAAAGAGGGAAAAAATTTCCCCGGTGGTCCTAGTGTGTTCACACACATCACTACCTAAATATATCAACAAATCCCCCCTAGGAGTCATGCGGTGAACAAGGAGCTAGCACTCATGTATAAGGAAGTTTCAAGCTATGTGGAATCAATCCAAAAAAGGAATTAAGCTTAAGGCTTTACAAAAAGCTTCAAACTTCTCCCTAGGAAGAGCCTTCGTGAAAAGGTCTTCAATGTTCTCCTACATGGGCACATATGCCAAGCTGATCTCTCCAGCAGATAACCTCTCCTTGACATAATGATAATGCATCTCAATCTGCTTAGTGCAAGCATGAAACACGGGGTTCCTCACAACTGTCAATGCACTCTGACTGTCAGTGAAGATGGTGGTGACAGAAGACTGACCAACACCCAAATCAACAATAAGGCATCTGAGCCACACACACTCAAGAGTCGCTGTGAAAGCTGCCCTATACTCAGCCTCACAATTGGAAGTGGCCACAGAAGGCTGCTTCTTGCACAACCAAGATATGCATGAGTCACCAAGCTTGAAGCAAAAACCACTAGTGGACACACGAGTGTCATAGTAACCAACCTAGTCATAGTAAAAAAAAGCATGCAAATCTGGCTGTAGTGATCCCCCCATGGGATAAAACAACCCAAGTAGCCGGGTACCACTCAAGTAGCAAAAGATGCGCTTAACTGCCTGCCAATGCTTGACACCTAGTCAATGCATAAACCTGCTCATCTATGAGATAGCAAACTGAATATCTGGCCAAGTAATACATAAGTAAATAAAGCATCCAACAACCTGCTGCTAGAAAACAACATCAAATGCATCTCCAGCATCATGAAGACTCAATTGTAAACCTGTCTCCATAGGAGTGGCAATAGGTTTATAGTCTTCAAGGCCAAAATGTTGCATAAATATGCCAATATATTTCATTTGACACAAAGCCATTCCACCATCAGCATGCATAAACTGAGTGCCCAAATTGCAAATGCCTCAAATGAGAAATCTCAAATGAGGCATGCAAGTCACCATTCAAAAATGTTGTTTTAATGTACAACTAATGCACATTCCAACGATGATGAGCTGCAAGTGCATATATGCTATGAACAGTAGTCATTTGACAAGTGCGAGCAAAGAACTCATCAAAATCAATGCCTCTTTCCTGAGCATAACCCTTTGCAACAAGCCTAGCCTTATACCTATCAACTATTGTATCAGGTTTATGCTTCAGCTTGTATACCCACTTAGTGCCAATGGCCTTCGTGCTAGGAGGCAAGTCACATAAAGACCAAGTACCATTTGTCATGATAGCATCATATTCAGATTGCATTGCAGCTATCCAATGTTTAGAATTCTGTGCTTCATCAAACAAAATAGGCTCAGTCTCATAACAGAGACTAGTTGCAACCATAGCATGACAATCTCATGCAAAAGAGGCATTATGAGAGCCTGAACGAGTACGATATGATAGAGGTGCATCTAATTTGCTATCACGCAAAGTCTACACCAGCCATTTCGGCATAGTTTTTGCCTCCTCAATATCAGCTCTCTCATCAACAAGTGCATCATGTAAATCTGCATTAGAAATAGAATGCTCTACATCATCACATGAAACCTGCAATGGTTGAGAAGTTGCCTCATTGGGACCAACACTAGATTGTCCACCTGTAAAACTCACAAAATACTAACAATACAATCTTCATAGCCTGTAGTAAGCATGCATAATGGCTTTTTATGTATAGTTGTAGACTTTAGGCCGCTTTCATTTTGGAGTGTCATAAAACCTTTGCATCTGCAAATCGAATCAGCAGCATGATCAAATCCACAAAATAGGCATAGTTCTTCATATTGTCCAAAGTCTCTTGCTCATCAATTCATCACCGATGCACTCTATCAGTTGTGTGAATTATCCATTAATTGTCTGTTCGAGATTGATGAGCTCCCAATGAAAGAAGGCATCGAGTCCAGATTTTTCGAGCCAGTAATCAACAAACAACTCTGTTCTCATACTCAGTAAACTGCAATATAAGGTCCAGTGCAACAAATTCGTGAAACCGCTTTCAGCAAGTACGACAAAACAACTGAGCTCATGATCAGAAAACTTTTAGATGATTCCGAAAGCTACATTGTTTCATTTGGAATTGTTGAAGTCCGCCTTCAAAGTATAGTGCATCCATACCAGCAAGATACATGGTATGAGATAGAGCAACCTAAAATGATGAAAATTCTTCCCCAATTTTATTTTAGGGCAGATACTTAGGCATCATGTGATAATTCCAATAACTTCATATGCAGTTCTGCACAATATCTTCAGTGGCCTCGCGTGTCATAGATGATAGCTTGTTGGATTGACTGTCATCAATATTTATTTTCTTCGTTGCAGTAGCTCATTTTTTTCAGAAAATTGCGTGTTTGCACTTTAGTGATGAGAATTCATCAATACATGCGCTCTTCATGCATCATATGAACTATAATTTCAAAGAAAAATGGAGAGCAAATGCTATCATTCTTTCATTATTATTGGCAGCGCTTATAGAACATCAACGTGCAACTATAGTTTTCCCCTTTGTAATGAACTCATAATCTCCATCCTCTCCTTGTGAAAAACTCCATCTGATCAATAACCTGCATCAACAACATTTCCAGTCTTCAAAACATTCATGGGAGCGAGAGCAATATACGATTCCACCAATGAATGCCTGCACTTATTGTGCATACTTTAGTACTGTATCAAAGTTCCATCAACAAATATCATTTGTAGTTGCTTAATACAAAACATGGTTCAATAGTGATCTGGGATCAACTCATCGCGAGACAAACTTCTCTATCAATCATTTGAGTCCACAATAAATATATGCTATGTTCTCTACAAATGAGGAGGACAGCGCAGCGTTCTTCTTTCCCATCATGCAAGATTCCTTTTTTAAATGATTCAGAATGTCTTCTATGCTTGTGCCAAAACCTGTCTATGTACATGCACAGATCTCCATCGTAGAACTTGTGCACGATTGCTTACTATCTGCTAAAATTTCCTCCATTGCCCGACAAAAATTGCTCCAATTTAACACAGAGGCCCGCGTACAAGCTCTTCCTGATGAGCTCCCAACTTAAAGCACCGTCCTTCGGAAAGAAGAAGCCCGGCCTCTCTTTTGTAGACCGCAAATTCCCAAATTTGTTTCTTTAAATGATGGAAGCGACCCTCTCTGGTCTATGTGCCTCACCTACAAAACAGGTAAAAGGTACTTCGATCCCTCTTCTTTGTCATGCTCAATCATCAAATCCAGAAGCTTTTGCCCATCCTTTGCTTTTCACAAACTTCTTTAGTGCTGCTACTATTTTTTTTGTTCTTCACTGACTCGAGAAGTAAACAAGCATTTCAATTTTCTGTAAGATTTTGCAAATACAATTCCTTTGATGAAGATCAACAGTAGGGGGACAAAATGCAACCTTGAGAGGCCTTGGACAAAATTTATTTCACGAGCTATACCACCAGATCAATGCAAGTTCTGGAGCGCAGTTGTATGAATATTCATGTTGCATATAAATTCCCCCACCTTGGATGCTTGTATGAAATGCTGAGAGTCCCCCGACTAAGCTTCGAAAGCAAGATGAGGATGTGCAGCAAAGTAAAAACGATGTAGAAGGTTTCTCGTAACTCCATAAGCCCAAGTCGGAAATTTCTATCAAATTGTTCACCAACTACTTCTTTTATCAGAAATGCACTCCCTCTTCACGGAAAGATTACCTAGCATTTTCGAAACAGAGAAACTTGTCGATTCCATTTCCGTTGTCGTCAATTACTCGGTGTAACTATCCATCTTCACCTTTTTGTGCACCAATATATATTAAAATGTTATGCTCCTGATTTCATTTTTGAAGATATCGTCCCAGTGACTCCTTCCATTCGTGAAGGCCAGAGCCAACACGATGCATTCCTCTCTCTCTAAATACCCTCCAAGATCTTTCGATGCTTCCTAAAATTCTCAAAATAGAAGGTTTCTGTAATTTTTTATCTCTCCCACTTATACATACTTAGAAAGCTCGAAAAGAGCCTCAAATTTGCATCCATTGTATAGTTTTCAGGTGCTTCACAACAATCACAAAGTCCTCATTGTCATGTGACACAGGAACAATATTGCAGTATTGTTTCCTCTAATTAACATCAAGGGAATCTTCATTCTCATCTTCTCCAATAGATCCAATAAGCTTGGCTGCAAATGAGAAACGACACACTGCGACAACATACCAAATTTTGTGCGATTTTGAGACTATGTCCGGAGGGGTGTCGACGATGCCCTAGATGAAGCAGCGACCTTCTCTAATACCAATTGTTAGAGTTAGACATCTATGCAAGCACCTGACCAACACAAGGAAGAAGAAGAATCTTGGAGCACAACACACAATACTGAATGTCTTACCAACTAGAATGTACAAAGATAAGTAACCCGTTAGGGCTATAGGTGTATATACAAGCCAAGGGGAAAAAACTCCTAAAGAGGGAAAAAAGTGCCTCAATGTTCCTAGTGTGTTCACACACATCACTACCTAAATATATCAACAAGAGAATGGTTTTCACGACCTGAAATTCATCTAGAGCCATTGGATTAATCAAAGATCTAAGGAAAAAGTTTAAATGCAAAAATTCAAGATGTCTATGAACTTGGGCTTAAGATTAAATGAATGACATCAAAGAAATCATGAGAAAAATCACCTTTTGCAATGAGCCATTGGATGGCCTCTTATCGGATGTTCCAAAATATATCGCAAGAAATTTGGGCACCTGTATTTGTGAACTTTTGATCTATCCAAGATTTGATGGCAAGCATTGATCCTACACATCACAGAGCTATCATTTAAAGACAACCATTAGATGATCATCACAATTAATGCCTGATATGCATCATGATTGGCTGAAAAAAGTGGCAGAAGAGTGGACTAATTCTGAAGTTATGGTCTAATTCGGATACTGAGATCCAAGTGACTAAAAACAGATTGCACAACTTCAAGAGCAAAATCCAACTTTGAATGCGAGCAATTCCCTCATAATGAATCAATACTTCTTGCACCAGATTTGAATGACTCCTGTACTAGCTTCAGCTTCACCACCACCACCGGAACCTCCTCCTTCCTAAGGTTCAGGTTCAGCACCACCGGAATCTCCTCCTCCCTCAGCTTCTGCCAAGGATGAAGGATTGAGTTCGCACGATAGACGGCTAGTTTTCCACGACAGACAGGGTTCTCCACAATTGACGGGTCCTTCCACGATTGATGGTTTTTTCTCGCGATAGATGGTTTCATGAGCCGGTTTTACGGCCGCGATTGATGGATTGTCCATTCATCTATCGCCGCGATTGACTGGCCATTTCATGATCGATGGTTTTTGCATGCAGTAGAGGGTTTCTTGTGGCAGTTTATCGCTCTGGTTGATGGGTTGATGGGACTCTCTTTGGCTGTTTGTCCTCGTTTGTGCTCCCCTTCTTTCTTTTCGAGTTGGGCCGAGCCGCCTTTGTCATGAAATTTTCAAAGGCCAAATTTAGCATGTATGAGAAAACCCTTTGACCACTCACATCGACAGCATCAGAGACATCTGCAAAATAAATAAAAGAATAAAAAATATGATCCTACTGGTAACATAAAATTGAGGGATATGAGCATCTCTAAGAAGATTTGAAGGTTCAACGGTTCTTCTTCTCGACCTTTTGGATCTCGAGCTAGGACATGTGGGCATTTCGGTTCGGATATAAGAAGACTAAGATCCTTTCTTCTTATGGTTGCCTCTATGGATGCGAGGGTTGTTGATCAAGCTCAACATGTGATGATCCAGGATGACACATATCAATTTTTTTGTTCTCTGACATGTATAGTGGTCACACCGGTATATGTCAAGGATACTTCATTGAGCTGTACTAGATCTATTTACCGAGAGTGATGGCACATTTGTTTCTTTCCAGCTCACTCATTTGCGGACATTTGGTTTTTCCTTATGTACTGATATTTATATATTGCACTTGTTGTATTCTTGTTTTTTAGTTCATTCTTTTACATTCCTTTTTATGTAATAGAAGAAGATCATTCTTCCTTGCCTTAATCTATGTGTGTGCTCCTCCTTGAGAGTGAGAGTGTGTGTGTGAGCTCTCTTCCTTATCTCCTTCCTCGTGACATGGTATCAGAGCAAGCATGGATGTAGAGAGCTCGTGGAGAAGGCGATAGTGAAGAGTACGCAGCAAGGCATGGAGAAAACGTGATTCACAAATGACCTCCGTTTGCTACGAAAATCGGTTTTCGTTAGATCGAAGTTTCGAAGCCATCTTGACTTGCATTTTGAGTGTGCAGGGTGGGGCCCACATAAAAACCAGTGTTAAGAATTGCTGTAGAAATTGCAAACGTAGATGGAATGAGTCAGCTTATGAGCGATAAGCTAGACAAGAACAATTTCCGTGCTTGGAGATTCAGAATGACAAAGTTCCTGATGGGAAAAGATACTAGAAGTACATCAAAGGAGAGAATGAAAATGCTCTGCAGTTACCACAAAGGAATTGAATTGCAGATCAGTTAAGAGCATATCAAGAATGGAATCAAGGAGCACTAAAGGTAATGTACTAGCTATTTGTTAGCATACATAATAGCATGATTGGACACATACAAGATGCTTGTGAGAAGTTGAGAATGACATGCCTGGGACTCACCTCCCAGCCTATTTATAGCCCTTGCGTATTCATCATCTAGAGTTGTCTCTAAGGTCTCTCTACTCATCTGGCCATCATGAGTAGGTACCTCATATGAACTCTCTAGCTTTTGGCCTTGGCTATCCCCTGAACAAGGAACTTCTTGTTCCTCCAAGCATGTACATATCTGGAATATAACACTCTCTCCCCCTTCTAAAGATCATTGTCCTCAATGATATAGAAGGAGCTATAAACCTGGGAATCAGAATCTGTGATTCCAAATAATAAGAGTAGAGTGTGTTAGATGTCTAAAATACTAGATAATAAAAAAGTAGACAACTTGTCTCTCTGCTTCATATCTAGCATTTCCACCAATAAATAGTATTCCTTGCCTTGGTCATACTGTAGGACTCCCTCTGAGGCCCAATGAGTCCCTACCTGTGCATCATAAGTACTCGGAATATCCTCGGACTCCCTATGCTAGACCTTGACCACTAACTTGTGACAGCTTGCCACCGATAGAGACCTTGGCAGCTTGCTCTTGTCTCCCTAAATTACCCACTCACAACTTTTCATATGATATAATCATGCAAAATCAGTTACTCAAACAAAGTAATGAAAACTATTATGCTAACCAAAACAATGTGACTATGTCCCAATCTCTCTAAAAAATACTAAAGATAGATGGAAATCTTTTCCAAATAGTACTTAATCTCTAAGCTCAAGAAAATCTGCTTGATTTACTCACTACAATGAAATGAAACTCAAGAAAGTCTCATCATGATCCAAACTGTGAATCCAAGATGATAAGCTATCAACGATCCAAACTCTGGACGGCCAAAATGTCAATATGTCAATCTATCAACTATGAACCAAGATATCAATATGTCAATGATCCAATTTATGGATCAAAATGTCAATATGTCAATGATCCAGAATATGGATCAAAATCTCGATCTATCATATATAAAAATCCAAACTATGGATCAAAATATCTCCGATACAAAGCTAATACCAATCCACTCTCTAGAACTAATTTCATCATGCCAACCGAAGACGTGCCAAGAAAGTATAGCAACTAGTGGAACTACCACCGCCTTCTCAATAACATGTAAGATGTTCCAAGTGGATGAAACTTGCTTTATCCATGACCACCATCTAATCATCACTATGATCAAATCATTCCTAACTAGGAATGAGGTGTCTCAAGTAAACTACTGTGATAATCTCGCACTCCCAGATATAATGAGGACCATAATATGAGTCCACTAAATACACTGAAAAATGGTAAGTAGATGTGTGCACACTCATAGCCCACTAGGCTAAGCATCTAGCTCACCTTATACACACTATGTATGAACCATGGCGTAACCTTAGGCATATCAAATAAAGTAGTACGTACTCTATGATTTTCTTCTTAATGCAATTGCCTATTCATAGTTCTTATATGCAAACCTTGCCTTTCCGCTTCTAGGCCACTTGCCTGCGGACTTGCCTTGTTTGCGATCATATACAGAGTGACTGTCTCAACTACCCCTCTGCTGTCTAATAATAAGAAGATCATATGAATGAACTTCAAATCATATCAAAAATACAATCTCAGAGACTTCTCTCCCATACCATCTTAGACCTAGGTAGAATACAAAGCTTGATGTCCCATACCACCAAACTTTATACCCCATATAGATTCATGTATGAGATTAAATTCGAACACTTCTCTCCAAAATGATAAAAATAACTCGTTGAGTACTCACAACCATAAATAATAATATTGAAATCATGAAGTGTTCCTAAATCGATGGAAAGAATAGCGACATTCCTATGACTCTATCACTCATAACTATCTGTAACATCAACTCATCTTGAGTTGAGAAATGAAAAACTATGTAATAAATCAACTCAACTAGAGTTGTGAAGGATGCGGCTTGCATCAGATATCAACCCATGTGACTTGAATCAAATATTAAATTACAATAAATTGGAATTTATACAACTTGTATGAATCCAATTATATGAAATGAGAACAACTAACAAAGTTCTCATGTTCCATGCTCTTATGGCACTATATATATTTTTGAAAATTTTGACAGAGTCTCCTCTGTCCTACTAAGAATGGTCACCATAAACCAATGATCAATAAAAAAGTATGTAGGGCATGGCTAGCCCATGGTAATCACATCATCCCAAAAAGTATCATAAAAACCTGTGGAAAATCTTTTCCTTTCAACAGCATCTCCTACATAAACAATTTCCAACAGCAGCAGAATAAAGCTTCATTTTAACTTCGTTTTAAATAACTTTTTACTCATCTAAAATCTATGAAATTTTCTAGCCTTTTGTAACTTTTTTGCAAGATTTCATTAGGCACAAAATGCACTTGATTTGGGTATTCTCTCAGAGTTTTATAACCATTTTACTGGAAGGGTCGAACACTTTACCACCAACTCTGAAAATGTATAGGGTCAGCTTCTTGAAACCCTTAGACTGATCAAACAAACTCCAAACTTAATTTGCCTTGTGCCGAAATCTAGGTCAACTTACCTAGTTTTGTCTCACAAAATTTCAATTCAAAATTTAATCAAATAAGCATTCAAAAGTATAATTCTATCTCTGCTACACCTACGCTTAGGTGAGCCTAGAAACAATGGTGTTGCACTTTTATAATATCTTCTAACTATGAAGTTAAATTCCAAAATCCTTGAATTTTATGTATATTATAGGGCCTTTACAGGAGTAGCATCTCCAACAAAAATGTTTAAAATTGGAGTTTCCAATATGAAAATATCATGTGCTCATCAGACACATGTACCACTCTTTGGAAAAACCTCACCAGAGATTGGTCTACGAAGAATAGGTCATTTGACCTACCACATGATATCCAATTGCTTCCAAATTTTAATAGCACATAGCTACTTGTATCTAATTGTATTGATATATGTTTCATAATATTTAGACATTTGGATCTTTCACAATGAACAAAATACTAAGCCTCTATACCTACAATATTCTGAAAATTTGTAGAGGCTATCTTTTGCTCTTTTCTTTATATCTCCTAAATTGAGAAAAATTTCATCTTGAAATTTTGTACACACCATTTGGAGGCATTTAGATAATTTTAGAAATAAACATCATTCAAGTTGAGTAAAGGAGCTAAGAGAATCAATCACCTCTAGGTGACATGGTCTCTAATCATTTCATAAATTCTAGAGGCTACACTTTGATGTGTAGAGCTTCTTTGACCTATCAAATAATCTTCAAAATTAAAATTGGTATTCACAAATTTCAGTCATGAAACTTTCATTTTCAACAAAAAGCATTTAATTTGGATCTACCAAGAACGATAACTGCTCTGTGTAACACGCCTATGTCATTTGTTTCAGGCCTCTACCTCTATTAGCAGCACTTTTAGTGCAGAGGTCATTTGACCTTTCTAAAAGTCTCCAAATTACTTGAAAATTGGTTCGGTTAAAGAGAAGCCTAGGAGCTACGTGCTCCCTAAATGTCAATAAATTTTGGCATTCCCGCAAAGAGAAGCATCTAAATCTCTATGAGGCTGCTACCTCACGAACTATTTCCTCAAATGTTTTTTGAACGTAAAAATGAGGAGACATGTTAATCCCTATGATTAAACAAACTCATTCATTTTCTTGGATGGATTATGACATGGAGATATATCCATGCATATAATGATCATCTAGATCAATTCAAATCAATTAACCATCACAAATCGTCTCGTTAAAAAATCGAGTCTTTACAATATCCACTTTTCAATGAAAGTGAATATGCATGGATGTCATTCCATTCACTGTGCTTCTTGCACATTCATTAATGTCATCACAACCAATCACATACAAGCTTTTCATACTTGTATTGATGATCATAACCATAGAACTAGCTTGTGCGGACTAGAGATAAAATTCTATATCAAGTACATAGATTCCCATTAAGAACAATTCATGTGCTCATGTGTTACTAGAAAAAAACATCTCTTAGTTGTTCTTGATGTATATACCTTGTCCTTTACTCTCTAAAGGTGCACTTAGCCTATGCATGGTACCTCTATCACATACCTCATGCTCACCCTACTCATCGTGGTAATACATAAAAGTGATCTTCTATATACAGAAAATGCATCATGCATTTCCACTTTCTAGCAATCATATCGCCTATGTATGCATGCATCCACTCATGCATCATTTTCTCCACTTCAATCCATCTATATGCTTTTAGCTGTGCACACATAAGACTTCCTCTCTCTCATAACACAATATCACTCTAGTTCCCACATGGCATATAACGTCATGTGGCTACAACATTTTCGATAGCATTTGCCCAGGAAAATGAAGTCTGAAAAAATAATAACCATGATACAATGATAGGCATCAGCTTAGTGGTTGGAAAACCACATTCTTTATTCTAGAAACCTGCAACTAAGAAACTTTTCCAAAATGTGTTGTTGGGCACTACACGTCCTCATAACAAGGTCTTTTCTGGCTCCAATACATGCGCAAAGATCGTGAAACACACAACAACAACAACAACCTCTACATGCTTTTATGAATCAACATAAGTTAGAGTAACTTTATGTGCATAGATGAATTCATATCAAAATTAACTTTCATGCACGTTCCCATGTTAGTTGATAACAATGGAAGAAAATACAATGCAAAATTATAAACTTTGATGCAAGAAGTATTCAAATGAATTTATTTGAGAGCAAACATATGATGCAAATGTATGAAAATAACTTCATTTGTATCCAAAATGGTTCAAAATATGATTAGAAATTCCTAATTATTATAATTGGACACTCAAATTGCTCAAAAATAGTTTCTCATCAGCCAATAGCCATCTAAAATCTTGTGTGGAGATGGCTTCCAATGGTCAAAATATGTCATCTAAGCATTAAAAAGAAAGGGTGTGAAGTGCAAAATCTATACTAATTTGAATTTCTTAATTTGGATATTCTATGAGGGCATTATGGCCAAAACAATGGAGCTAGGTGAGTGGGCAAAATACCTCTTTGAAGAAGTATGTAGAGAATTAAATACTCTCTATAGGTGGTTTTTAACTATCCAATCAAAGCTTCCAGCCATTCATTGAAAACCCTTGAAGTCTTCTTTCTATACCAAGTGGAATCATCCAATTTGCATATCATATGAGATAAAACCTTAATCAGAAAGACTTAGACTTAAACTTGAAATACTACAACCTAAAGACTTAAACCTGGAATACTAAAACCTAAATACTTAAACACCTAAACCCCTAATCCTATTTTATATATATGTTTATTTATATATTCAGATATTTTTCTTATTTTTTTCTATATTTTTTCTTAATATAAATGCAATTGAATCATATGTATGCCTAAACCCTAAAACCCTAATCTTAAATATCTAGACCTAAAATATGTATATTTCTGTATGCATGTGTATATACATGTATATATGTATTATATGTGTATGTGTATGTGTGCATATATGTTATGCATGTGTAAAAACCCTAAAACCCTAATCAAAAAGACCTAGACCTAAAACATATGTGTATGTGTATGCATGTGTATATATATGTGTATGTGTATATATATGTGTATAAGTATATGTGTATGTATGTGTAAATAGCATAAAAACCCTAATCCTGTTTTTATATATTTGATGTGAAAAAGAAACAATCAAAATTTTATATATTTAATTATATATATTCAATTATATATATTTAATTAAAACACTAGCTTATGTCTGTGTATATGTGTGCATGTGTGTATGTATGTGTGTGTGTGTGAATGTATGCATGTGTGTATATGTGTATGTGTGTCTATGTATGCATGTGTGAGTATATGTGTATGTGTATGTATGTATGCATGTGTGTGTATGCATTCATGTGTGTGTGTGTGCATGCATATGTGTATGTATGTGTGTGTGTGTGCATGTGAGTGTATGCATGCATGTGTGTATATGTGTGTGTATGTATGCATGCATGTGTGTATATGTGTGTATGTATGCATATGTGTACATATGTGTGTGTATGTATGCATGTGTGTACATGTGTGTGTATGTATGCATGTGTCTATATGTGTGTGTATGTATGCATGCATGTGTGTATATGTGTATGTGTGTGTATGTATGCATGCATGTGTGTATATGTGTATATGTATGTCTGTATGCATATGTGTATATGTGTGTGTGTATGTATGTGTGTATGCATGTGTGTGTATGTATGCATGTGTGTATATGTGTATATGTGTGCATGCATGCATGTGTGTATATGTGTGTATGTATGCATGCATGTGTGTATATGTGTGTTTGTATGTGTGTGTGTGTATGTATGTGTGTATATGTGTGTGTGTATGTATGTGTGTATGCATGTGTGTGCATGTGTATGTATACATATGTGTATATATGTGTGTGTATGTATGTGTGTATGCATGTGTGTATATTTGTATGTGTGTGTATGCATGCATGTGTATATGTGTGTGTATGTAAGCATGCATGTGTGTATATGTGTGTGTATGTAAGTATGCATGTGTGTACATGTATGTGTGTATGTATGCATGTGTAGATGTGTGTGTGTATGTATGCTTTATTTTCCTATCTCTATCCTCCTCTCTTTCATCTCTCTTTATCTCGCACTCTCTCTCTTTATCTCTCACTCTCTCTCTCTCTTTATCTCTCTATCTCTAATCTCTCTATCTCTCTATCTCTCTATCTCTCTATCTCTCTCTCTCTCTTTCTCTTTTTCTCTCTTTCTCTCTCTCTCTATATCTCTCTCTCATCTCTCTCTTTCTCTCGCTTTCTCTCTCTCTATCTCTCTCTCTTTCTCTCTCTCTTTCTCTCTCTATCAATAGAGAATAAAACAATCACTTACAAGTATGTCGCTCTTTTGGATCGTTGTCGTCAAAGCATAATGTATGTTGCCTATCATCGAATTCCAAACAATCGACGCCAAAGAACTTCTGCAAAATCAAAGACAAGAGAAATTATAAGACCTAAAGCATAGAGAAAGAAAAAGGCTAAGAGTACATGCACCACTTACCAAGATGTGAGATCTAAACCGAGAGAATGTTTGTGTTTGTAGAGAGAGAGAGAGAGATCTGTGTGTGTGTGTGTGCACAAGACAATGCAGGTCGCAATTCGATTCACACTCGCAAGTTTGACAGAAGACAATCAATACTCAAACGCGCGCAAAAATGTTCAGTTTTGCTCTCGGGTTCCCGGTATGTTTAAAACATGGCCTCGGTATGGGCATCGGTATGGGCATCGGTATGGGCATCGGTATGGGCGTCGATAACTTCTAGTAAATTACCGATGCTTATACGGATGCCCATACCGACGCTTATATCAACGGTTGTGGGACACACCGACGATCCGTTTTAAATGGTTAAACCGAGGGTCACTTGACTGTCGGTATCTTTAAGTGGACTTTTCCAATCTTTATACCGATGCCGAGAGTGACCATCGGTATAGGCAGTGTTGGTATGCCCCTCATATGTTTTAGTGTGTCTATGTGTGTGTATGTATGTGTAAGTATCTATATGTGTATGTGTGTATATGTATGTATGCATGCATGTAAGTGTATGTATGCATGTGAGTGTATATGTGTGTCTATGTGTGTGTATATATGTATGTGTGTGTATGTGCTTGTGTTTATGTGTATATACATATGCATGTGTGTATGCATGTATACATATGCATGTGTGTGTACGAATGCATGTGAGTATGTATGCACATGTGTGTATGTATGCACATGTGTGTATGTATGCACATGTGTGTGTATGCATATGTGTGTGTATGTGCATGTGTGTGTATACATGTGTCTAGGTATGTATGCATATGCGTGTGTATGCATATGTGTGTATGTATGCATGTGCATGTATGTCACTACAACATATCGAGGGTATATCGAGGATGCTACCGAGGCAAATGAACGGGCGTGATTTCTTCACGAAGTCAGTGTTAGAGTCGGTATACGCGTCGGAAAGAAAGCGCCAGTATATGCGCCAGCATGAGCACCGGTATAAGCGTCGGTATTATCGACGCTTATATCGACGTCCATACCGACGCCCGCACTGGGCGTACTGACGCCTATATCAACGTCCATAGTGGAGCTACCGTGGTGTATACCGACGACCTTATCTGCACAAATTTTTTTGGGTAGAATGTGTTGTCTTTTGCTATAGCATGATGTTGTCTAGCAAAAGACAAAACACTCTGCCCAACTGAGTACATGTGTTATGTACTCTAATGGCAACCAAATCATAAACTTATATGAGCAAAAATGATCAATGAATCATGTATAGAAAGTTGTATATTCCATAAATGAAAATGTACAAAAGTGTGGCAAACCACTTCTATATATGAATCGAATACAAAATGTGACAAAGCACTTCCATATAGGAATCGAATACAAAATTATGGTACATCATTGCCACATAGGAGTGTAATACAAAATTGTGGCAATGTAACAAAATGTAAAAAATTGTGGCAATGTTACATCATTGTCGTATGTGAGTGTGATACAAAATTGTGGCATTGATCAAAATATTTACACCTACAATCCTGCAACAAAACATATGTATAAAATAATACCAATTAACATGACATTTACCCATGAGACGAATGCACAACGTCCCTCTAAGTCTTGTAACAGTGCAGTCAGTCCATGTCGATATCCATATGATTCTTCACTTCGCGTCGGAGGACGAGCCATTGCCAACTCCTATAATAAATATGCAAAATGTTAGATGAACATACATAATGTGCTTAACACAAACAACTTCAATAATTAACATGATACTTACAAATTGGTAGCTCATACTGTCATATCCGCCTCTACCTAAATGCGACGTTCCAACCGTATCTAAACGTGTGGCCGCCGCATCTCTCTGTTGACGATATCGATCAGGAATATGTTGCTGCTCATCCTGAATTGATTCCCATTCTTCAACATCTAGCCATACAGGCTTTGGTAAGCCTGCTCTAAAAGCATCGCAAGCTTCCGATCATCAATGAGACATTACCTCGCGTGCTCTATGTTGAATCCATTCGGAACTTACAATAGGATTCCCAGGTGCTGGCCGGTACTCTTCATATATGCATTGTGTGATATGATTTTTAGAGTCCCTATCCTGTTCAGTCCATTTTAACATCACTGAATGACCGAATTCGATGGAGCAGAGTTGTCGAATGAGCTGACGCATTGAAATTCCCGCCGCATTCATAGATGCAGCTCCATTATGGATATGATATATCTTTGATTCATTATGATCATGCGCACCCCAAGGTGTACGTGGAGATCCTATCTGATGCAATGTGAAGATCTCATCTCATCGAATGTATATATATGCATGCTTGTATGCATATGCATGCTTGTATGCATATGCATGCTTGTATGCATATGCATTCTTGTATGCATATGCATTCATGTATGCATATGCATGCTTGTATGCATATGTATATATGCATATGTATATATGCATATGCATGCTTGTATGCATATGCATGCATGTATGCATGTGCATGTGTGTACGCATATGCATATTTGTATGCATATGCATACATGCATTCTTGTATGCATATGCATTCATGTATGCATATGCATGCATGTATGCATATGCATGCTTGTATGCATATGCATGCTTGTATGCATATGCATGTATGCATATGCATGTATGCATATGCATGTATGCATATGCATGTATGCATATGCATGTATGCAAATGCATTCATGTATACATATGCATTCATGTATGCATATGCATTTGCATTCATGTATGCATTCATGCATGTATGCATATGCATGCGTGTATGCATATGCATGCGTGTATGCATATGCATGCGTGTATGCATATGCATGCGTGTATGCATATGCATGCGTGTATGCATATGCATGCGTGTATGCATATGCATGCGTGTATGCATATGCATGCGTGTATGCATATGCATGCGTGTATGCATATGCATGCTTGTATGCATATGCATGCTTGTATGCATATGCATGCTTGTATGCATATGCATTTGCATTCATGTATGCATTCATGCATGTATGCATATGCATGCATGTATGCATGCATGCATGCATGTATGCATATGCATGCTTGTATGCATATGCATTCATGTATGCATATGCATGCTTGTATGCATATGCATGCTTGTATGCATATGCATGCTTGTATGCATATGCATTCTTGTATGCATATGCATGCTTGTATGCATATGCATGCTTGTATGCATATGCATTCATGTATGCATATGCATGCTTGTATGCATGCATATGCATGCTTGTATGCATATGCATGCATGTATGCATGTGCATGTCGGTACGCATAGCATATTTGTATGCATATGCATACATGTATTCATCTATGCATATGCATACATGCATTCATGTATGCATATGCATACATGCATTCATGTATGCATATGCATACATGCATTCATGTATTCATATGCATGCTTGTATCAATATGTATACATGCATATGCATGCTTGTATGCATATGCATGCTTGTATGCATATGCATGCATGTATGCATGTGCATGTGTGTACGCATATGCATATTTGTATGCATATGCATACATGCATTCTTGTATGCATAAGCATTCATGTATGCATATGCATTCATGTATGCATATGCATGCATGTATGCATATGCATGCTCGTATGCATATGCATTCATGTATGCATATGCATGTATGCATATGCATTCATGTATGCATTCATGCATGTATGCATATGCATGCTTGTATGCATATGCATATGCATTCATGTATGCATATGCATATGCATTCATGTATGCATATGCATGTGCATTCATGTATGCATTCATGCATGTATGCATATGCATGCTTGTATGCATATGCATTCATGTATGGGGTATGCATATGCATGCATGTATGCATATGCATGCATGTATGCATATGCATGCATGTATGCATATGCATTCATGTATGCATATGCATGCTTGTATGCATATGCATGCATGTATACATATGCATGCATGTATGCATATGCATGCATGTATGCATATGCATGCTTGTATGCATATGCATTCATGTGTGCATATGCATTCATGTATGCATATGCATGCTTGTATGCATATGCATTCATGTATGCATATGCATGCTTGTATGCATATGCATGCATGTATGCATATGCATGCATGTATGCATATGCATGCATGTATGCATATGCATGCATGTATGCATATGCATTCATGTATGCATATGCATTCATGTATGCATATGCATATGCATTCATGTATGCATCTGCATGCTTGTATGCATATGCATGCTTGTATGCATATTCATGTATATATGTATGCATATGCATGTATGTTGTATACATATAGATGCATGCATGTATGTGTATGCATATGCACGAATGAGTATGCATATGTATTATGTACGTGTGTATGCATATGTATTGTGTATGTGCGTATGTGTTGGAAGCAGTCAGAGGCACAATCAGAGGCACAGACGACATGGAAGCATGTAAAGACGGAGCAAGGAGCCAGTCGGATCATTTTTTCAAACAATTATGTTTTTATTACCTCTTCAAATATCCAACTGTGATTTTCATCACTCTTGTAACATATGTAATATAGACAAAACCCCATTTTGTAATTCATAGCTCCATTTTGTGCAAGCCGAGGAGTCCTCGAGCTTGAGGAGCTTAGTTAGAATGCTCGTACCAATTTTGGTTATTTTTAGACATCGTTTACCCTTCCAAATAGCCTCTAGGACCTATTTTTTAACTAGGCCGGTCACTAGATGTGAAACCGGTCAAAACTAGTCTAGAAACTATAAAAAGAGCTAGAGAGCTCATTTTTGAGGTTGGTTCATGTTGGCTAATGTGAGCTTAGAGCTAGTTTGAGCTTGTAATAGTGTTCTTGAGTAATAGAGCTAATTTCCCACCTTCCATTGTGTCTTGCTTGTCTCTTCATTGTGTGTGTGTATGTGTGTGTGCATCTTTGTGCTTCTCACCTTCACTCTCACTTCATCTCACGTTCACGATCTTCATATCACTCCTACCTCTTCCGCGGATTGACATTAAGGAGGTGGAGCTTCTTAACGTGGTTCTCACCATTGTGCTAGAGCAACACCAAATTTGGCGCCGTTGCCGGGGATCGAGTCTAGGACGAATGTGTGATGGTAAGAGTATAGCAAGAAGTGGCGTTGGAAGGTAAAAAATTCAGTTTTTGTTGTTGTTTTTACTTAGTTTTTAGTGTTTTTCACCTCCCCCACACTCCATCTTCATCATCGCATCATCATCTTCATCTCCAAAAAAATCAGAAAATTCACCATATCCACCCATTCACCTCATTTCCCCTCATTTGTGCATGCGAGAGAGCGAGAGAGAACTTTTGTGCTTGTGTGTGCTTGTGTTTTCTTGAGTTTTCTTGCAGGTACAGAGCTCCAGTGCATCAGGAAAGCTTGGAAAAGGTAAAAATTTACTCTCTGTCAAAGATCTGCCGAGTGTGGCGGACCATCGCGATGGTCTGCAACTTTCGGAATTCTTGGTAGGCGACCACACCACGAGGTAGGAGACCCTTGCGCATCTACGAATCCACAGGCGCATCTCAAAAATTCGTACTTTGGTGGACCATCGCGATTGGCTCAGACCATCGCGATTGGCTCAGACCATCGCGATTGTGTCGCACCATCGTGATAGGCTCACTCCATCGCGACGGCTCGGCCGGACCATCGCGACGGTCCCAGACCATCGCGACGGTTCACTTGAGCCATCGCGACGGTCCACTTGGACCATCACGATTGTTCAGCTGACCCCGAACCATCGCGATTGGCCCACGCCATCGCCACGACAGTGCCACGTGTCAAGATAGACCATCGCGACGGTTCGTTTTTTGGACCATCGCGACAGCCCAAAATCGGACCATCGCGATTGGCTCACGCCATCGCACTTGTGACCATCACGACGGTTCACTTCGGACCATCGCGATTGTCCACCTTTGACCGTTGACCATGCCATCGCGATTGTCCGCCTGATCACGCCATCGCAACGGTTCATTTTTCGGACCATCGCGACGGTCCATTTCCACGCCATCGCGATCGTTCACTTCGGGCCATCGCGACGGTTCACTTTTTCGCGCCATCGCGATTGTCCACCTTTGACCGTTGACCCGCGCCATCGCGATTGTTCGCCTTTTCGCACCATCGCGATTGTCCAAATTCCACGCCATTGCGACGGTTCGCTTGGACCATCGCGACGGTCCTAGACCATCGCGATTGTGCACCCCCATCGCAAATTTAGGGTTCCATTTTTTGACCAATTTTGGGGGTATTTTTGAGAAATTTTTGGACCATTAGACTCATAGGAGACCCCTTTGCTCATATTTGAAGGAAAACCTGATTGTCAGGTTTTACCCCCCAGGACCTGAACGCTCATAACTTTTTCATCCGAAGTCCGTTTTTTGAGCTTAATAGCTCGTTAGAAAGCTATTTTGAGGTTCACCTAGTTTGGGACTAGGAAGCCAGGGGGCACACATTGAAAATTTGGGCGAAGGGTAGGGACTAAAAAGGTGTGTATGCTCAAGTGCTTGATCTTCCTGTGAACTGGTCTAATATTGGAATTTTTCCAGGTCTAGCAAGGGCATTCAAAAGCAAGCAAGCAAGGCAGTGAAGACAGCAAAGCTTGGGAAGCGCGGCTTCTTGGGCAACAGGGCATCAGAGCAACCAGAAAAGCCGACTTGAGGTTGGAAGATTACTCAACCCCCTCAGTCAATTCTTAGCTTAGGCTAAACGATAGCATTGTGGATTTAAGACGATAGGAACGCCTCAAGTTCAAGATACTTAATTCTTTCAAGTTTAAGACTACAAGTAAAGGTGTGTGTGTCGAAAACCTAAAGAAAAGAACCTAAGTCTGACGGAACGAGAACTCAAAATTATAACGGAAGGTCGAATTCCTGACGCATAAATTAAGACAAGAATCTAAAGAAAATTAAAAAGAATCAAGAAAGTAATAACAAAGAACCATTGACGATCTAAGTGTGTGACTTAGTGTGCAAGGAAGAAAATTAATGAACCTTAGATCAGGGAGACACATAGGTAAGTCGAACCGACGAAGCCTTAGATCATCAGAGGCTAGTGTAAGAACTACTGCTCGATCGTGGGCTCAGCAATTGAATAGTAATTACCCCTACGAGAGCTCAGATACTAGCGAATCAGAAATGGCATTTAGCGCAGACAGACTAGAAGGAGGGTCTCATGTAGCATACCTAGAAAAAACAGAAGGACCCTATAGAACGCAATTAGAGTTTCTCCGAACCAACCGACTAGGTGCTCGCATCTATGAGGATGGTTTGCAAAGGCAAGTGGTGCAACTGCACAACCCTGATCAACCCATTGGATTGGAAAGACCAGTGGTGAAATTTGAGAGAGACACTTACATAGACAAAGAAGGAACCATGTACATCCTAAGTACACAACCAAACGATACTAATGAGTTTGGCACAATTCAATTAGAGACGGAAGCGAAATTTCAAGGAAAAGAACCGTTAGAAGAACCTAGAACACCTAGAGGGAAATCCGTATTAACAAGAGTACTCATCCCAGAATGGATCCCTCAAGATAACAGGAGCACCGAGTTGTTTGTAAATAAAGAGACAGATGAAGCCTTTTGGAGGTACAGAAAGGAACACCCTGGTGAGATAGGCATCATTACAATTTATGAATTCAAGGACCCAGATACACCTGGAAAGGTTGTATACCTGGATGAGACTTCAGAAAGAGTCTTTGTGGTGCCTGAGCGCGCTAAAAACACATACACATGGAGAGGTGAATTGATATTCCCTCCATCTAGAACAAACATGAATACAAGTCAACAAGGGGCAGGAACATCCTCAGCCCATGGACATCAAAGAGAAGGAAATAAAGAGAGACCGGAAGTAAGCTTTAATCACCCCATAGGGAGAGATAGAACAACCACGGACACTAATAGAGCGGATAGACAAAGAGATCATGGAATACCAGGTGGTAGAGATGATTTTCCTCTACCTAGGCCACGTGAACACGCAAGAGTATTGAGACCCACACAGTTAGTAAAATCAATGAAGAATTACTTTGATGGGACAGGAGATCCCTATGATCATGTCGCAGAATTCAAGCAAGTGCTAAGAGCAGAACAAGTCGAGGACATGTTCACGCAATACAACGCATTTGGACTAACGTTAAAGAATACCGCTTTAACTTGGTTCCAACCATTGCAACAAAGGCAATTTAGAGACATCCATCACTTTTTAGAGTCATTCATCACTGAATTCTCTAAAAGTGGGATTAGACACGACACGTCTTCGTTGATTCATAGTTTTAAATAGACCCCTTAGGAAACAGTAAGACTGGCAAGACGTAGGTTCAGACAATATGTCGAACGATGTCCAATGCAAGAGCTACCCTCACAAGCTAAGCAAGTGTCTTTGTTTTTAGATGGCTTGTTGAGCGCTAAACTACTCTCCTATGTGTACCTAAAAGAACCCAGAACGCTAGAGGAGTGTGTAAGAATATGTATAGACATCGAGGACAACCTAGGAGAGGAATTAGAACTCTCAAAGGTCTATAAAGACTCAGACGGTTCTTCTCTAGCATCCACAAAATTGTCTAATTCGATAGAGGACCTAGCAGAAAAAGTGGCCCAAAAACTAGGAGTTTCTAGTAAACAGGTGCCCAAGCTACCAACTAACGCACGTTGTTACACTTGTGGTGGAAATCATTTGGCAAACGTGTGTCCCAATGCACCACAACCTCAAGCCAACCCTAGTGGCCAATATTGTACAATTGAGAGAAGATACACGAATCATACGGCTCAGGACTGCCCATACAACAAACAAACCGTGAGACAGAACTACCCACAAACATACCAACAGCCAGGTAGGTATCAAGGCCAATACAATGCTCAGCCTTATTACTATAGGCCTCCCCAGAACTACTCCTACCAGGCTCAACAGAGACCTCAACCCGTCTTAGCTCAGCAGCCACCCCCACCAGCGAACGTCATCTCAGTCAAATACGCTGCTGCAGAAGAGAACCTAAGTCGGGCCTTAGTGCCTTCTTCACCCTTGATCACAGAAAGTGACCCGAACTCAAACAGTTTTGACTCTACTCATGTAACTAGTCCACCCGCTTATTACACGGAGTCATCAGAACATGTGGAGACGTATCATTATGATAGTCCACCAATGGAACCTAGTTGGGAGCCAGATTATGCTAATGTGATGTACACAAACCCAAATCCACGGCCCCAATTGAGACAACAAAGACTACAGGGCCCTAGAGGACCATGCTTTAGGTGCCAAGGAGATCACTTCATAAAGGATTGTCCACATCCCCCAATAGCAAGACCATCACAGTACTATAGCATACAAGGCTTTTGTGCCGATTGTGGCAAAGAGCACATAATCAAAGATTGTCCTAAGAACCCAGTTAACGCTTCGAATGTGACACCGATCAACGTGATAGGTATTGTAAACAACGCAGATGGATCCAACCCTACATACGTGCCTATCCAAGCTATAACCAGAGCCCAGGCGCTCTTACAAAACCAACAACTTAATCAAGAGAAAATAGCAAGAACTAGTGAAGTTGCAGAATCTAGCAGTAAAAAGACGAAATCTTGGAAAGATTCTAGAGAAAGAATAAAGAGAAAGTGGAGTAAAAAGATAAGTGAGTTGGAAGGAAGTTTAAGGGAATCTAGAGCCAAAATACAAGAATTGGCTTCACGAGAAGTGAATCAAGAAGACCCAGCTCAAAAATCAGGATCAGTTTTAGCGGAACCCATACCACAAGATCTAGACATGATGTTTCGTGCATATCAGGCTAGATTAAAAGAGGGACCTCAAGTAACGGAAATGAGTAAAAACTACCCTCGAGCTGATCTAGAAATTGAGAGAACTAAACTTTGCATGAAGATGGTAGAGTTAGCACAAGCTTTGTTCGAAGCCTCTAGATATCTTAATTGGAATAACATGGCAAAACCGGAACTACACTTTCAAGGACTAATGGAGAGGCTAGAACACTTGATAGAAAGCAAAGAGAAAAAGGATCAGCCTAGGAACCCTATTGTCCCAGAGACACAGGAAAGGATTGCACCATCCCTGTCTCAAGTACCCAATACAGAAAGTCAAGACAACTTGTCTTCCATACATAGGTACTCACATGAATTTTTGAGGGAAATCCAAGAAGAGAAATGGAGAAAGGAACAAGGAACCCATCCTCCTATTCAAGAAATAGACGACTTGCAGGAACAATTTCCCCAAGACATCCCCTCTATATATGATGATGTAGAGGTGGAACAACTGAGTGAACCCACAGGATTTGAATCTAATTCTTTACAAGAATTACCTCAGTTCACAGGACCTTGGGAAGCAAAGTCTATTAGTATGAGAGCACCCACGATAATAGTGAGGAATGAAGAATCAGTGATCCCTAGGAACACGGAAGTGATCAAGAACACGAAAGTACAATGTAATCTCACTCTAGAGGAATTGTTAAAGGTAAAACCAGAATTGTGGAAGCACGTAGCAAATCAATTCCCTGAGCTAGCTACCACACCCTCTCAGGTAGGATCACATAAGAAGGTACCAGAGATACCCGTGGAAAAGATTGGAGACGTAAGCGAAGGAGAGGAAGGTAACACATATCTTCCAATAACCCATCAGGGCTACACCACGAAAGCCATCTTAGATTCAGGAGCCGGAGTAGCCATCGCTACCACCGCTTTGTGGAAACGTTGGGGTAAGCCAGCACTCAGACCCACCAGGATGAAGCTACAAATGGCTGATGGACACATAGAAAAACCATTAGGCTTACTAGAAGGCATATCTCTCACCACTTGTGGTGTGGAATTTGAGTATACCTTTGCCATTTGTGACTTTGCAAAAAATCGTGCTTATGAGATGATATTGGGACGACCATTCATGCATCAGTTGCAAATTGTACAAGATTGGGGAACTAATTCTTTGTACTTGCAACACTTAGGAGTGACTACCAAAGTCAATCTTAAAGACTATTCACATAGAGATGTACCCCCAATACAATGGAATACCATCCATAAGACTCCAGTGGAGACGGAATCCGTGCACTCATTAGAATCAGATCCTTCTTGGTTGCATGAGGATACCCATTTATGGATGTGTAAAGTAGCCAAACAAGAGGAAGAACGATTAGAAGCAAGGACCTTAGGTGCAGAACAACATCCACGAACCCTTCAAGATCCAGCCTACGCACCGGTAGTATTTCCAGACGAAGAGTTTGAACCCCATGGTTGGGCAGAAATACTAGCAACCATGGATGTAGCCATCAATGAAGAACAATGGACACCCCACTGTGACGAGGATGGCTATGACATTTCAGTTTTCACGATAGAGCCAATCATGGGCGATGCAATTTTAGAAGAGTGTGAACCGAACACTGATGCATTTGAGGATGCAAGCGATTTTGATTTAGAATCAATTATCATGGACCCGCTGTCGTCGAGATTTGCTCTCCTCTCTCACTTGTGAAGGCCTACAAAAAACATATTTGGCGAAGGTAGCCAGAATTCCCCGAGAAGTCCAGGATGCATCAAGGATGTCAAAGGAAGGTCACATACAAAGTTTCAAAGAAATCAAGAAAGTCCATGGTAGCGGTCAAAGCTGGTCAAAGCTGGTCAAAGTTGGGAAATTAGGGCAAAAATTTCATTGTCACCAAATTAGATGAAAATCCATATACTTGTAAAGATTGTCAAAGGCAGTCTATAGCCCAAATTTTAGCAGAAAATGGATTTTGTAGCACATTGATATGCTATGTTCATTTTGTAAAAATGTAATTTTTCTAGTTTGACCCTACAAATTCTTGTAAAGAAAATTATGTTAGCCATATGGTTTGGCATGTATAAAGATCATATGTGGCTACATATTTGTACAAATTTTCAAGGCTATCAGAGCTTCTTAGACACCTTAATGCCACCTTGCAAGCTTCCAAATGTAGTCAAACTTGTACAAGGGAGATTCAGATGGGAGTTCTTCCTGCATATTCCTGAAGGAGATCTTTGGAAACATAGTCCTACAAAGTTTCATCTTCATCAAAGTATTTTTGGAGGGTCAAAGAGCACAAAGTCTAGTTTTCAAGGTCACCGCAGTTTTCTAGAATAAGAAAATTGAAGGCTTGAAGGGCTGCCACATGTCAAAATATGATTGAACCATGGTGTACGGTCAAGATGAGCTCCTATTCAAGGGTGGAGATGCACTAAAGCATAAAGGAAGGAGGATCCACGAATTTTTTCCATAAAAGAAGACTTTGTTGACAGTTAAAGATCAATAATGCAAAGTTTCTCCAAAAATAGTGGCTTATCTTATCTGAATTGATGTCAGCACTGATCCGACGGTCCAGATCATCCCCAGATCCAATGGTGGAGAATGAGGACGCCTAAATTTCACTCCTTTACACTAGATTTGATAGAAAGAACAATTCCAAGCCATTGATTTGATTAATCAAATGGTTGTAATCGAAAGTAGTGATCCTAGAGTTGAGAGTTGATTTCTCTAGATCCAAGGGCCCAAATTCATTCAAAAAACTATATAAACCCCCCTCCAAACTCCTAGAGCATGATTGTTAGGCATCCATAGGGCTCATGCTAGCTTACGGTTTCCTTGAGACGATCACCCTCGGTTGAGCGAGTGAGGATCCAAGGTGAGCTAGTATGAGTATAGAACCTAGTTTCAAATTTAAGTTAGAACTCCAATCTAGGATAGGCTCTTGAAACCAGCATCTCTATCTTGACTCACCCTCGGTGGAGCGTGTGAGTGAGTTAGAGCTGATTTTAATGAGTCTTAGACTTCTTTAGTTAGACGTTACGAGCCTAGACAGACATAGGGTCACTGGAGTGGAACTCACCTTCTTACGTGTGACATTCGGTTGAACTGTCATGGTTTGAGGGTCGGAACCACCTTTGATCAGTAGACTGCTTAGCATGACGTACCACTACGATCTTTTACATGTAACTTAATTCAAATTCTTTTAATTCATGTCACTTGTCACTTGTCTCTTGTCACCTCTCTCAGTCTCTTAAGTATTTTTACATGTCTTCTATTTCTTCTATGTGTGAGAAGGCTCCGCAGTATTGCGTTGAACCAGTGAGGATGTTTCTTTGAGCTTGTGAGTAAAATCCATCATCATAATTCACTTGCATGCATATAATCCATACAAATCCATACATATTTATTAGTTTCTGAAAGTGTATAAGAAGCTCCAATATTGGACCATTCTTCCTTTCGAAACTGATTTATGTGTAAGGATTCCATCTATTCTCGTCATGCATACATATCATCCAAAGAAGTCTATACATATGGATTAGAATTAGGAAGTGTTTAAGAAGCTCCTCCAATGGACCATTCTTCCTTCCAAATTTGATTAGTGTGTATGGTTCTCTTTCATTCTTATCATTCATGTCATCAATCTAACTTGCACACCTACATTCCCATTCCCATAATTATTTCAACATCTCTCTCTTCTCCATACTCAACATTAATTTCACCTTCACATCTTAAACCTTCCAACATTCATTAGCTTCATACACCCTGTGTGTGCCACGACCGGACCCGATCCACCCGGATTGCGATCACCTCCACATTTGAACCCGACGTGAAACGCTTCGTGGCATTTGCTTCTGATCTTGTTGGGAGGTTGTGATCCATATCCTTTGTTTCATATTTTTCATCCTCATCATATCATCATCATCAGTCTTGAGTGTTGCACTGGATTTCTCACAGTATCGTGCACATCTTCGTCGTGAAGTAAACGCATTTGTGAGAGATCTAGAGCATCGTGCATCACTTGCTTATTCACATAAGATGGAGGAAGGATTCAAATCCCTTATTGTTGAGAAACAAGGCCAAAGAATAGTCTCTTCTATGTTGAGAGAGAAGGGAAAATTCAATGGCATCAACATCACAAGCTACTTAGATTTGTTTGAAGAGCAATCTATGATTTTTGGTCTTCCCGAAGATCTTTTGATATCATTCTTTGAACGAATTGTTGATAGCTCTATCATAAACCGTGTCACTCAATATGATAGTCTTCCTTGGAGTGATTTTAGAAAGGAGATGCTCAAAGAATTCTATCTTGAAGATTATAGCCAACATAATCGAGATGGATTCTTACGATGGGTCAATTCTCCAAAGCCTAGTAGCTCTATTACTCACTTACAAAATGAGTATATTAGACGCTATGAACAACTTCCTAATGAGGATAAGATAACTTTGGAACCTGATCTTGTGATCAATTTTCTTAAGCTTCTTCATCCTGAAACTCGTAGGGAAGTTGAACGGCGATTAGAAGAACCAGATAAGCGCTATGGTCTTACTGACAATTGGCAAAAAGTGCGTAAAGTAGTAGAGGCTGTAGCCCATAGACATCAAAGACAATCCATGCTTTATGAGCAAACTAGTCTTCCTCAAGCTAGCCTTCCACAAACTAAGGAGCAAGTTAGAGAACAATCCCATGCTATGCTTTTTGACTCTACTCCTATTCCTCAAATGATGGAGCCTACTCAAGGTTTTAAAGTAGAGCCAAATAAAAATGTAGTTGAACAATCTCAAGTGGATATTCTCACTAAGCAAATGGAAGTCTTATTGCTACACAATCCAATTTGGCCAAGACTATAGATGCTTTACAATCTAGTTACACCAAAACTTTCCAAAATCAAATGAACCCAATGACTTTTCAAGAGCCTAATCAACATGTTATAGCTACCAATCAAAATCCACAAGTAGCTCCTACTCAAGCATATCAAGTTCCTCCAATGCATAATCCTTCAATGCAAAATCCTCATCCTCATGTGCAAAATCCTCAAATGTATCAAAACCTGTATCCTCAAGCTTCTCAAATAGCTTTTCAAAATCCTCAAAATCAAAATTTTCAAAATCATCAACCGTATAATATGGAAGCTCCTCTTGCACCTCAAGTACCACATGTTGCTCCCCAAGCTCCTCAAATACATCAATTGCATTTTCAAAATCCTAATTATCCTGTTCAAGCAATACCTTATCAACAAAATCCTCAATTTCAAAATTTCCCACCACAAGTTAATCAAAATCCTCAAAATCAAAATTTTCAAAATCATCAACCGTATAATATGGAAGCTCCTCTTGCACCTCAAGTACCACATGTTGCTCCCCAAGCTCCTCAAATACATCAATTGCATTTTCAAAATCCTAATTATCCTGTTCAAGCAATACCTTATCAACAAAATCCTCAATTTCAAAATTTCCCACCACAAGTTAATCAAAATCCTCAAAATCAAAATGGTTTTGTGCGTGGCCCTCGTAGGTGTCCTTGGTGTGATTCGTTAGAGCACTTTTTGAGAGATTGTGAATTATTGAAGGCTGCTAAGGAGCAACGACTAGTAATAGACATAGACAAGAAAATCTGTGACTATCGATCTAGGCTACCTTTGCAAGGAAATTATGGTAAGGGAGGAATGAAAAAACATTATGAAAATATAACCATAATGGACGTAGGAACTAGAGGAGTGAAACTAGAAGCTCTTGATGAACAACAAGTAGAATCAAGTAAACCCACAACAAAGGAAGGTGATTTTTCCATAGAGGCTTTAGTAAGAGCACGGGATGAGATTAGGAGAATAACGGCTTGGGAGTCACCGATAGAAGATCAATCTCTTATTTCTCACATATCCAATGTAGAAGAAAAACGAAAAAGAGATGAAGCTGAGCCTAGTGAAAGAAGAGTGACTCGAAAACAAACCTCAGAGGGAATAGAAACAATCATAGAGCAAGGAGAAACATCACAATCCAAAGATAAAAAACAAGAATCAGAACCCAATGAACAAAAACAAGAGGAGAAACAAAAAGGGAAGAAGACAAAGCAAAGAAAAACAGAACCAAAGCCTTTAGATAAACAAGAACAATCAAAACAAACTGAAGACCAAACACGAGAACATGAACAAAAACAAGACCCTGAGCAAAAACAAAAGAAACCAAAGAGAAAACCTAAAGCCATCTTGATTTCAGAAATTGAGAGAAAAATAGATCCTATGGAGATTTTAGATGACATTTTGCTTAAGAGTCAAGTGACTATGTCTTTAGAACAAGTTTTCTCTATTGCAAAGCCTGTTTTTAAAGATAACTTTATCGGCCTAATTAAAAGGAAGAGGTTTCCGCTTAATCTAGATACTGAGATGCAAGATTCTCTAGATCAAGATCAAGCTATGAATGAAGCCTTAAACTTTGATGAATCTGATGAAGAGGACTTTGATGATGATGAAGTAAATGTTAATAAAAATTTCTTAGGACCTATTCAACCTGACCATGAAAATCATGAAAACAATCCTGAAAGTCACTTTAAAAGAACATTTTGGTCTAGAGGTACATCAGAGATGCATGTTAAAATAGGAAATGATAAGAACACTATCACTGTAAATGCATTAGTAGATTCCGGCTCTGAAATCAATGTGATTTCAAGAGAAGTCTATGATAAGTTTCGATGGCCCATAGATAAAGATTGTGGATGGCGTATGAGAACTGCAGATAATGGTGTAGGTACCCTGTACGGAGCTTGTGCTAGTGTGCCCATATCCATAGGAGGAATCACAGAAGAATTTCACTTTTTTATTCAAGATAATTGCTCCTATGAAGTTCTCTTAGGTCAACCCTTTATTTGTGAGAGTCGTATGGAAACTAAAGCCATGGATGATGGGTCTACCTATGCTAGATTCAAGTCTAAGGATGGAATGCAATCACTTCAAGTCATGACAGTAGGAGTGAATCATCCTAGGAATCGATTGTCAATTAGAAAGAAACCTATTGTTACTCAGGGTCACGAGCATGCTTGTAGTGATTGTGCACCTCGATTCATGTTTGGAGCTACATATGATCAAAATTTCGGATAGAATCCATTGTTGAGCGGGACAACAGTGGATATTGGTTTGACATCTCGCATCCAACCAACATGTACAATAGTTTGTCACTTTGTTTTCCACATTCTAGATTAGATTTTCTTCATAAGAGTCAATTGTCCAAGTCTTTTATCCAAAAAAGCCAAAAAAATTATAAAAACAACAAAATCATGGAACATGATGAGAACATTGAGCATGTGATTGAGACATCTCATTGTTTCTCTACTCTTGAGGAGTTAGAGTTATGTCTTCAACAAAATTCTAATTCCCATATTATTCTTATTTCTTCCCTTGATGAGTATGCTCTAATCCAAGAGTATGCTCTCAATGTTGACAAGTGCTCAAAATTTAACCAAACACATGATGCCTTAGTTGAAACAAAGTACAAAACTGTAGACAAAAAAATCAAACCCATAGCTCAACCATTACCTCAAGGAAGTAATGAAAAAAATATTGATGTGAAAAATGATCCAATTCTTCGGGATAAGAAAAACATAGGACATACATTCACGGATGAGACAATCAAACAGGTGAAAATTGGTAGAGATGATGACTTTCTTTTGCCAGCAGAGAGAGATAAATTTGAGAGAGTTATACGGAGCCATGGAAAAGCCTTTACTATGTATCCTCATGAGATTGGTTGTGTAGATCCTAAGCTAGTTGCACCCATGATAATCTTTACTATTCCACATATTCCATGGAATCTTCGTCCTATACCTGTTCCAAAGGCTCACTTACCTGAGCTAATGAAACTACTTAAGGAGAAGATAAACATGAGAATTTTAGAGCCATCTTTTGCACCTTACTCAAACAGATGGTTCACTGTGCCTAAAAAGAATGGGAAACTACGTTTTATTCAAGATCTCCAACCCGTCAATAAAGTCACCATAAGGAATGTAGGAACAGGACCCATTGTAGATGAGTTTGCTGAATCATTTTCAGGACATTCTATCTATTCAATGGGTGATTTATATTCTGGATATGACCAATTCCAGTTAGCAATTGACAGTCGTGACATAACCACAATGAAAACTCCTTTAGGCTTAGTGCGAATGTGTACTTTACCTCAAGGAGCGACTAATTCTGTGGCTCATATGATGAGTGCTATGAATATGGTCTTACATGACTTTATCCCTCATATAACTATGCCATTCATTGATGATATTCCAATTAAAGGGAGTGAGGAACGTGTAAAGGACATTACTGTAGGTTCATCTGGATGTCGTAAATTTGTTCTTGACCATATCTCTGATTGTGAAAGAATATTTCAACGATTTGAAGAGGTAGGTCTCACATTTTCCATAGAGAAATCTGTTTTTGGTGTCAACGAGGTGCTTATTGTTGGACATTTATGTGGCCATTATGGTCGAAAGCCATACCCACAAAAAGTTGATGCCATTAGCAAGATTTCTGAAACATGTAACAACGTGAGTGAGGTAAGTAGATTTCTTGGTGCTTGCATCTTTTATGTTATTTGGATCCCACACTTTGCTCATGTTGCTGATTGTCTTTATGACTTGTTGAGGAAGAAACGAAAATTTATTTGGACTGACAAACACACTCAGGCTATGCGTAAATTGAAGAAATTATTGCTTGAAGCTCCCATCCTTAAGCGTGTAGACTATTCTGCTAACAAACCTATTATATTGACTGTTGATACTAGTCCTATTGGTATAGGTTGGGTCATAAGTCAAGATGATAGTGAAGGGAATAGATATGCAATTAGGTTTGGTGCCAAAATTCTACATGAAACACAACGAAAATATCCACAGATCAAACGAGAACTATGGGGTATGGTAACAGCTTTGAAAACAGACAAAGAATATTTCATTGGTGCAAATGTCAAAGTTGAGACTGATTGTTTGCCTCTCATTGGAATGATAGCCAATTGTTCATCTCCTGATATAGCCATGCTTAGATGGATCTCATATATTAAGTTCATAAATCCTGAGTTAGTTCATATTTCAGGTAAGTCAAACTCAGTTGCTGATATGTTATCGAGAGCTAGATTTGATGATGATCTTGAAAGTGATCTAATAAAGAATGTGAATTTAATTGACTATGTTCCACATATATATGAGTATGAGCAATTTCATGAGTCTGAGTACGAAAATGAATGGAGAGACATAGGAAAGTATCTGAGTACACTACAACCATTACCTAACTGGACTACGAATAGATTCCGTAACATTAGGAAACGAGCTTATAACTTTTTCCTAAGTAATGGTTATCTTTGGAGACATGCTAAGGGTAAGGTTAAGAATCCACAACGAGTCCTAGGAAAACGAGGTCTTCAATTGCAAGTAATGAAGGAAATGCATGAGACATTATGGGCCGGTCATAAAGGATTTTTTGGAACATATGAAAAAATTAGAAGTACCTATTATTGGCCTAGGATGTATGTTGACATTAGTAGCTATGTTTCTACATGTTCTACTTGTCAACTTCATTCATCAGTCAAACATAGAGATCCGTTGCATCCTACTTATCCACCTTGTATTCACTACAAGTGGGTAGTAGATCTTGTAACTATGCCTAAAGGTATCGACAAAATGCGTTACATTGTACTTGCAAGAGAAGACTTAACTAATCATGTAGAGGGACGTGCACTACGATCTAAGACCACTTACAATGTTTGCAAATTCTTGCTTGAAGATGTCATAAGTCGCTTTGGGTACATAGAGAAAGTAGTTGCCGATCGTGGAGAGTTAAATGCGAGAGAAGCTAAAGAGTTCTTTCTTGTTGCCAATGTTGCTTGTTCATTTGCATATATGTTGCCTATTTGTTCATGCATATTCATGTTGCCTGTTTCAATTATTTCTTTCATGCAAATTTTGCTTCATGTCACGTTACCTACTTATTCATGCATATAATCAATTTTCCTTCCATCTTTCATATGTTGCCTATAAAAGAATTTGATGCCTGGAACATTTTGTTTTTCACAGATGCTAGAGTGGCGCTTCCGGAGGAATCGCAGGTTTAGTGGGGGCGAATGTCGTCGAGATTTGCTCTCCTCTCTCACTTGTGAAGGCCTACAAAAAACATATTTGGCGAAGGTAGCCAGAATTCCCCGAGAAGTCCAGGATGCATCAAGGATGTCAAAGGAAGGTCACATACAAAGTTTCAAAGAAATCAAGAAAGTCCATGGTAGCGGTCAAAGCTGGTCAAAGCTGGTCAAAGTTGGGAAATTAGGGCAAAAATTTCATTGTCACCAAATTAGATGAAAATCCATATACTTGTAAAGATTGTCAAAGGCAGTCTATAGCCCAAATTTTAGCAGAAAATGGATTTTGTAGCACATTGATATGCTATGTTCATTTTGTAAAAATGTAATTTTTCTAGTTTGACCCTACAAATTCTTGTATAGAAAATTATGTTAGCCATATGGTTTGGCATGTATAAAGATCATATGTGGCTACATATTTGTACAAATTTTCAAGGCTATCAGAGCTTCTTAGACACCTTAATGCCACCTTGCAAGCTTCCAAATGTAGTCAAACTTGTACAAGGGAGATTCAGATGGGAGTTCTTCCTGCATATTCCTGAAGGAGATCTTTGGAAACATAGTCCTACAAAGTTTCATCTTCATCAAAGTATTTTTGGAGGGTCAAAGAGCACAAAGTCCAGTTTTCAAGGTCACCGCAGTTTTCTAGAATAAGAAAATTGAAGGCTTGAAGGGCTGCCACATGTCAAAATATGATTGAACCATGGTGTACGGTCAAGATGAGCTCCTATTCAAGGGTGGAGATGCACTAAAGCATAAAGGAAGGAGGATCCACGAATTTTTTCCATAAAAGAAGACTTTGTTGACAGTTAAAGATCAATAATGCAAAGTTTCTCCAAAAATAGTGGCTTATCTTATCTGAATTGATGTCAGCACTGATCCGACGGTCCAGATCATCCCCAGATCCAATGGTGGAGAATGAGGACGCCTAAATTTCACTCCTTTACACTAGATTTGATAGAAAGAACAATTCCAAGCCATTGACTTGATTAATCAAATGGTTGTAATCGAAAGTAGTGATCCTAGAGTTGAGAGTTGATTTCTCTAGATCCAAGGGCCCAAATTCATTCAAAAAACTATATAAACCCCCCTCCAAACTCCTAGAGCATGATTGTTAGGCATCCATAGGGCTCATGCTAGCTTACGGTTTCCTTGAGACGATCACCCTCGGTTGAGCGAGTGAGGATCCAAGGTGAGCTAGTATGAGTATAGAACCTAGTTTCAAATTTAAGTTAGAACTCCAATCTAGGATAGGCTCTTGAAACCAGCATCTCTATCTTGACTCACCCTCGGTGGAGCGTGTGAGTGAGTTAGAGCTGATTTTAATGAGTCTTAGACTTCTTTAGTTAGACGTTACGAGCCTAGACAGACATAGGGTCACTGGAGTGGAACTCACCTTCTTACGTGTGACATTCGGTTGAACTGTCATGGTTTGAGGGTCGGAACCACCTTTGATCAGTAGACTGCTTAGCATGACGTACCACTACGATCTTTTACATGTAACTTAATTCAAATTCTTTTAATTCATGTCACTTGTCACTTGTCTCTTGTCACCTCTCTCAGTCTCTTAAGTATTTTTACATGTCTTCTATTTCTTCTATGTGTGAGAAGGCTCCGCAGTATTGCGTTGAACCAGTGAGGATGTTTCTTTGAGCTTGTGAGTAAAATCCATCATCATAATTCACTTGCATGCATATAATCCATACAAATCCATACATATTTATTAGTTTCTGAAAGTGTATAAGAAGCTCCAATATTGGACCATTCTTCCTTTCGAAACTGATTTATGTGTAAGGATTCCATCTATTCTCGTCATGCATACATATCATCCAAAGAAGTCTATACATATGGATTAGAATTAGGAAGTGTTTAAGAAGCTCCTCCAATGGACCATTCTTCCTTCCAAATTTGATTAGTGTGTATGGTTCTCTTTCATTCTTATCATTCATGTCATCAATCTAACTTGCACACCTACATTCCCATTCCCATAATTATTTCAACATCTCTCTCTTCTCCATACTCAACATTAATTTCACCTTCACATCTTAAACCTTCCAACATTCATTAGCTTCATACACCCTGTGTGTGCCACGACCGGACCCGATCCACCCGGATTGCGATCACCTCCACACCGCCCTTTGCATCAGAGGAAGAATATTTCTACGAAGTAGAGACTCACACTCAGAGACACGAGGAAATTACGAACGAGGTAAGGTTAGCCACTCAAGTGACTGCTAAGAGTGAAAGTAAAAAAAGAAAGAAGAAAGACACCATGACAGAAAAAGAAGAATCTTTGTTTGAAGTACCCGAGAACTTCAAGAAATATGAAATCGAAGATAGAATAATCATGGTACGAATGCCCAATAGAAAGGCGAATGACGGACAAGTATATGATAACCGAGAGAAAACCAAGAAAGTAATAGTTGCCATAGAAGGAGAAGAAGAAAAATGTACATTCATAGGGCATGATTTGACGACTGAAGAAGAAGAAGAGTTAGTTGCCCTATTGCGCGAATATAGAGATGTTTTTGCCTGGAGTTACAAAGATTTGAAAGGAGTAGATCCAGATATATGCTCTCATAAAATCCCTATGACTCCAGATGCAAAACCGACAAAACAGAAACCGTACACGTACAATGATAACTACGCTGCGAAGATTAAAGAGGAGATAGATCGCTTGATAGAAGTAGGATTCATTTACGAAATTGAGCATACCGAATGGGTATCCCCCATTGTGGTTGTGCCCAAGAAGAATGGGAAATTGCGTGTGTGTATTAACCTTAAAAAAGTTAATGCCGCAACGATTAGAGATAGTTATCCTCTTCCTATCACGGAACATCTATTGGAAAGAGTTGCGGGCAAGAAAGTTTACAGCTTTCTAGATGGATTCTCAGGCTATAATCAAGTAGCCATTGCTCCAGAAGATCAGCACAAGACGGCTTTTGCCACAGAATGGGGCATATTTGCATTTCGTGTAATGCCATTTGGCTTGACAAATGCACCCGCCACTTTCCAGCGACTCATGTGTCATGTTTTTAAGGAATTCTTACGCAAGAGCTTGGAAGTTTATGTCGATGACTTATGTGCTCATTCAAATGTAAGACAGACGCATATCCCAGAGCTAAGACAAATATTTGACAAATGTCGAGAATATCAGGTTTGTTTGAACCCAGAAAAATGCGTTTTCATGGTCAGACAAGGCAAAATTCTAGGACACATTGTGTCAAAAAATGGAATCTCCATGGATGAGGAAAAGGTGAAGGTAATTGCGGATCTACCCAGACCAACTAATGTGAAAGAGGTACAGGCATTTATGGGCCATTGCGGTTATTATAGGAGATTCATACACATGTATGCAATCATAGCCAAGCCTTTGTACTCTCTTTTAACCAACTTTGAGTGGACAGATGAATGTGAAAAGTCATTCAATGAACTTAAACGACGCTTGTGCTCAGCACCTATATTGACTACCCCAGATTGGAGTAAGCCATTTCATGTACATGTGGATGCATCCAATTACGCCATAGGATGTGTGTTAGCACAACCCACGAATGAAGGTAACATAGATCTCCCCATAGCTTACGCGAGCAGACAATTGAACGCAGCAGAAAGAAATTACACCACGACGGAACGAGAAGGATTAGGGATGATCTACGCTGTAAAGAAGTTTAGGCACTACTTGTTGGCCAACAAATTCAAGTTCTTTACAGATCATCAAGCCCTATTATATTTAGTCAACAAACCATGTAACACAGGACGATTAATACGCTGGTTTCTATTACTCATGGAGTATGATTTTGAAGTAGTAGTCAGGAAAGGAAAGACGCATCTTAGAGCTGACCACCTTTCAAGATTAACCTCAGGAGAAGCCCCTCAAGGAATAGCGGATGAATTACCAGATGCATACTTGTTTAACCTTGAGATAGCACCAGAATGGGCTAAGCCTATAGTCCCTATTCTGACATACGGACCCAAGAATCCTAGAATAAAGATCAAAGAAGGAGAGATTACCAAGTCTCAGAGGTACCAAATAATGGCAGGAAGCATATATAAACAGGATAATCAAAAAATTCTTGCTTGTTGTGTAGATGAATAAGAACATGCGAATTGGTTGCAATTAGCACACATAGGTGCACTAAAGAAACATCATTCAAAACATCGAACATTACAGACTCTGCAGAGATTGGGAGTATATTGGCCTTCTATGGAAGCAGATGCCCACAAGTTGTGTAAAGAATGCCAGGTGTGTTGTGAAAGACCACCATTAGAGCATGCTACATTATATCACGTGTCTCTCACACCAGACTGGAGTGAACCTTTAGTGACATACTTGAGGACGAACACATTCCCTCAAGGCATGACTTTAGCTCGACAACGCAGTCTAGAGCAGGAAGCTCAAGACTATTCACTTATTGGCGATAACTTATACAAAAGAGGACGAGATGGATATCTAAGACAATGTGTTCATGAGAGCGAATATCTTAGCATACTAGAGACTGCACACCAAGGTGTTGCAGGAGGTCACTTTGGACCAGATAGGATAGTCAAAGCCATTCTCTTTGCAGGATTATGGTGGCCCACTCTTCACATGGATGCACATACCTATGTAAAGAGATGTGATGTGTGCCAAAGTACTCAGTTTCCTACTCGCAGAGATGAAATGCCATTGAAACCCATGATGGGCAGACGTGCATTTTCTAAGTGGGGTATAGACTTTGTAGGACCCATCAACCCCCCTGCAAAAGGTACACATGCGGAATACATTATTGTTGCCACAGATTATCTAACCAAATGGGTAGAGGCAAAAGCCACAAAAAAGAATGATGCTCACACGACTGCAAAATTCTTATTTGAAAATGTCTTTACAAGATATGGATTGCCTATAGAGTTAGTGAGCGATCGAGGCACTCACTTTCTAAACCAAGTCATTGAATATTTGTTACAGGATTTTATGGTGATTCATAAGAAATCTGCACCATATCATCCTCAGGCCAATGGTCAGGCTGAAAGCACTAACAAGATACTTTGTAACGTACTGACGAAACTCGTGAACAATAAACGTTCAGATTGGGACAAACAGTTACACCACGCTGTTTGGGCATATCGAGTGGCCTACAAGACCGTACTCAATGCAACTCCCTTTCAGATGGTTTTTGGTCAGAATGCTGTGCTTCCTTTGGACTTCTTGATACCGACCCTTAAGGTTGCACAGGAACATCAGTGGACCGGCCATGAATTATCAGCGAGAATAATGGACTTGGAAAGATTAGGAGAAACCAGGCTAAAAGCAGCAGCAGGAATATACGCAGCGAAGAAGCGACAAAAAGCATATTTTGATGCACATGTGAAAGATAAAGGCCTAAAAGAAGGAGATTTAGTTCTAGTGTATACGCTGAAACAGCACGCACGGAAGTTAGAAAAGCGAGGTTATGGACCTATGATCATTAACAGACTTTCAACAAGTGGAGCAGTACAGTTAGCCACCTTAGAAGGAGATATAATGCCTAATTACATTAGTGGCTATAGAATCAAGCTATATCAGGAACCTCTTACTGAGGATATGCTTAGACGACTCACGTTGGCAAAGAAGCGTAAGGAGGAAGAAAATAGAATACGAGCGGAAGCTCAGGCAGAAGCCATAGAACGCATTAAGCGCATGAAGCTAAGAAGACAAGGACTAGGGAGAGAACATTATAACCATCTGGAAACATCACCCAGATATCCCATGGCCATGTGTCAAGTAAAGTCAACCACTCATCCTAGCATAGTGGACAGAAGACCATTCATTACAGTTAGGCTAGAGCACGGCAATCCTTGCCAAGAACTCAGGGCTTTAATTGACTCAGGTGCTGCGACTAGTGCGATTAGATGGTCCCACTATAAGGATTCAGGAATAGAAATGCGGCCAATTGAGGCATACCTCATAGGCCTAGGAGGCATGGAAACCCCTTGCATGGGTGAGGTGGACCTTCCTATCCTCATTAAGGATGTGACCATGACAGCGAAGCTACTAGTGTGCCATGATGACGACCTCATAGAACCCCTAATCCTTGGCCAAGATTGGCTATACGATCACTCAGTGGACCTAAATCTTAGACAAGGCTCCTTACAGATTGGAACCTTAGAGCAGAAGCGAGTGATACCGCTTGACTTCCCTAACGGCATTCCGAGTGACGGTTGTAACCTTAGACCCTATGAAATACATGCGACGGAATACCGAAAGATCTTTGGTCAGACCAGTCATGTTACGTCTACACCAACCCACTCGGGCTTGGCTATAGACAGTTGTCGATCAGAAGGACGACAGGAGATCTTCCCTGGGACTTCCTGCAAACTAGAAGAGGCAGCTACCCAACCGCAAGGGCAGATGGACACAATCAGCGGTCAGGTGGGTTGCATCAGCGGCCAAATGAGCACGACACCCTGCGGTGCTCATCCTTCCAAACTTATTGCGGACTGGCCTAGATTAAAGTTAAAGAACGAATCACTTCCTAATGGGCAGGTCACGCAAGTGTTGGATCTCCCTTCTTTTCCAAAACAGAGCGTCCATCCGACCTCTCAACCTCAACCACAACAGAGTCAACCACGACGAAGGAACCCAGACCGACGGCAATATCAGAGGACACAACAAGGAAAGCAGTCTAGACCACCCAAAGGAAGCGGCACCAGACAAATATGGGTGCCTAAAGGACAAAAAGCACCGAAGAACTCCAACCAAGCAGAGATCGACAAGAGAAAGGCAGAACAGAAACAGAAACAGAATCAGTATCCACCATCCCCTCGACCTTCTTCTACAGGCCCGAGCATTCGACAAATTTGGATCGCCAAGAAATACCTTACCCATAGACCCACACCCACGCAGATTTGGGTACCCAAACCATGAATCATAGCTCAACCCTTAAGCCATGTAATATATACCCCTCACAAATCTTTCCACCCCTCAATACCACCCCACCCGATAATACCTCTTGCTCCTCAGCAGCAACCCACCACCCACTCCAAGACTCTTAGGAAATGGATACCGAAGCGTGTCCAACTGTCTCCCCCCAACCCCATGTCTGACAAAACTACCCCCCCCGAGTAACATACAACCTTGTAATAAATCACTAAACTTTAAACCTTGTATAAATTCACACACCATCATCACACATCACTCATAATCTCATCTCATCAGGAAATGTATGCATAATCTGAAACGTGTAGGTGTCTAGAGGCCTGCAGTAGTGCTGCAAAAAGCATTGCATCCATCACATCACATCACTTGGCTACACGGGTTACGCATCAGTTATGGAAAGGGATTGCGGTCTCACTTTAATGGGATCATAATTAATTTCCATGCGAATGTGTTAATCTTTTGTAGCAGATCTTTCTCATTAACGCATCAGTCATCATGCAAACCGACGAAGGACCATCAGGAGCAGGCCCCAGTGTAGCTGCGGTGCCCCTCAACGTGTTACGAGCAGAATCCCACCCGACTGCTCCACCGCCAGAATTCCAAGGATTTGCAGGGCCCATGCCGATTGACAACCCACCTATGGGCTACACAAAAAAGATACACCGTAACTCCCACTGGTTTCAGGGACTTGCAGGACCCTTAGCGGACGCGGATTTTATATTTGAATCCAATTTGACGTTTGATGACCGCACGTGGGGAAAGTACCAATTCTTCTCCAGAGAGTTCGAAGCCCTACAGAACACCCAGGATTTAACTCACGTTTGGGCCAGAGCAGGCTTCACGGAGTATTTCAGTGATCCTCTGCCCAAACCTGATTTTTACAGGTGTTATTATTTAATCACTACTTTGCTGGCCTCAGAGAATAAGGATATCCCAGGAACTTTTATTTTGCCCTCTTTAGTGGATGATCCACCTTACAAGAGATTTTATCTCTCGAAGGATTTAATCAGAGCGGCCATCAAGATTCATGGAACCCACACGCCCACAGATCGAGAAAGATTAGTTCCAGACCCTATGAAACGTGGGGATGTCACTAAGTGGGAGGAGATCTTAGCAATTACACCTGAGCTGTCAAAGCCACTAAGGATATGCATGCAACACTTCGCATTTCCCGCTCAGGACAGATTTACCATGCCCCATAAAAGAATATGGTTTGGATTGTACTTGGCATGTACGGGACCTCAGACTGTTGATCTGGCGAGCTGGATCATTGATCAAATGTATTTGGCACAACACAGATGGGAACGAAAGAAAGTGCTTAATGGATGTTGTGCGCTCACAAGAATTGTTTATATGTGCTTGGCCTATGATTTGCCAATTGAACGTGCATTAACAGGAGAAGAGCTGAAGGCCTTCAAAGGAACGACGAAGAAAGCCAGGAAGCCCAGCAGAGCACGGGCAGGTAAGCGCATGAGAGGCACTATTCCTTGCCTTCAAGTGCCAGAGTCACCATCACCACAACCCTCTCCAGAGCGATCTCCGACAGAAGCCACTCCCACAGTGCAACCTATTCGCATAAGGTTGTCTAGACCAGTGGTCACGGAGGGCACTACTAGTATCGCTGCACCTCAGGCAACTACAACCACAGAACCCACCACCACGACAGCAGAAGCTCCCACCACTATTGGTGCGGAAGCCTTTTCTTTCCCAATACCACACATTGAGGCAGAACCAATAAACACAACATTCGATTTTGAGATGCCTGATGCATTCTCAAATGAATTCCAGTTTTCAGAGGCACAGATGTTCTCCCAAGAATATGAACGCCCCAGTTACCCTACCACACCGCGAGATCTGCCACAGGGACAAGTTGTGTCGAGCTCCGATGACGAAAGAACAGCCACCGACGACGACGAAGGTGATGACGAAGCCAGTCAGGGCACGCATGATTCCCAAGAACAAGGACAGACAGACGGCCAAGGCCAACAAACCGATGCACACGGTGACACCAGCACGCATGAAGAAGAGACTTTCGAAGCCGCAACTTACACGCTGGCAATCAAGAAATTATATCGTACCATGGAGAAAGTCTGGGCCCGGAAGAAATTGACTAAAGAAGAGAGCCAGAACCTAATCGAACAAGAACTAGTCTCCGAAGGGTTTGAAGAAGTTTACATCAGAGGGTTCAGAGAACTAGTCCAATCCATCGGCCCGGTCGAAGCACTGAGATATTTACAAAGGAAGCCACTCCCCCAATATGACCCTCGCAGAGTTCGCCTGCTATCGAAGCCCGGTGAATATATTCGAGTTCCGATAGGTGCTCAATCATCCCACCAGGCGCAAGATGCACGCCTACGGCCGGAAAGATCCTTCACCGAAGAAGCCATCCTAGTCGACTCCCCACCACATACTACCGTTGTACATACTACCACTATCCTTGAAATAACATCCACACCATCTACTCCTCTCTCACCTCAAGTTTCCCCAACCCATCCTGTATCCCCCGCACACCCACCTGCTCCTCCCACATCCACACCAGTCCATGGCAACATAGCCACAGCCTTTACCCCGCCCATTCATGCCACCATGCACGCACCCAACCCTCCGCGACTACATGTTAACCCCTTCACCCCTTCATCCTTCCCATCCTTTCCCCCACCTTTACGACCCCCTTTCACCTTTCTAACCCCACTAACCTTCTCACCAGTTTCACCTCCCCAACCCACCATAACCCCTATTTCCCCTTTTCACCAAGCTGCTCCAGCTATCCCCCCTGTAAATTACTCTACATTTGTAAATCCCGTCTTCACACCGACACAACCACCCACATACACACCGCTTTTCACAGTCACCGCACTGGACACGTCCAATGACATGGACATCTCACCACCCACCGCACCAGCACCCACTCCACTAACAACACCATCATATTTAGGTACGTCACAATTTTCCACGATCACCACTGCATCCACCTTCCCAACCCCATTCCCCATTCCCGCTGCATCTACTTCCACTGCATCCTCACTTAGCACTCCATTACTATTATCGCCCACCATAGACACTGCACTTCAACAAATGTTCACATGCATGACACAAGTACGAGATGAGTTTGCATCTCTTGGAAACCACTATCAACAGCTGCAGAGGACGACAGATGAATTACAGTCGCAGCTTAATTCATTATCGATCGAGAATGCCTCGTTAAATACGCGATACCAAGAACTAAGAGAGGCATATCATAAGCTAGAGCTAGAAAGTGAAGAGAAAACAAAAGAAGCCACTGCTGATCTGGACAACCTGCTTCGAGCCCAAACAATTAGGAACGCGACGCTGACCAGAAACATGGGTTTACTCAGGAGGCACCTAGCCGCAGCAAAAGAGGAGAACCAGAGACTCCAAGAGCAGAATAGAGAAAATTTGGAAGCGGCATTGGACCATCCTGAACAACCATTAAGTCCGAGCAAATTCAAGGCAATCCCATCTGAATCGATGCGGATGTTGCTAGATGACCATGTTCGACTGCTAGAGGACTATGATCGAATGAACGAAGAACATCAGAAGCTAAAAGAAGATCACAAGTTACTACAGCTCAGAGAACCGGCACCACAACAACTACCAGTGGCAGCAGAAGTACCAGAACCTGTGGACCCCTCTCCTGAACTCATAGAGGAACTAAACGCATTACGGGCCCAGGTAACCACTCTCCAATCACGCATAGATGTATACGAAGCACCACCACGGCCTGATTCCCCACCAGAGATCCCAGCTGACGACGAGAACATAACCATTTCGATGGAGGAAACGTTTGAAGAAGCATACGAGCCAATACCCATCCCAGGCGGACAAGTCACGGCCGAAGGCCAGATGACCTATGAACTTCCTACCCCCGCGTGGATGAAAACGATCGAAGAACTTGGAACGACACATTCGGCCAGAGTAGAGGCACAGTTACATGCCATGGCCATGATTGAAGAGAGAATCTTACAATCCCCCTTCTTTGCTCATTTGGCCCCCCGACGCTATATATCTGGGCATGAGCTGCAGTATAAGCCATACTTCATGTTAATGGCTGAATATCAGCTAGCTATAGAGAAAGAAACCGGCATGAAACCCACGCATGCTACACAATTCGAGCCGGCGGACTTGCCACCAAATGCGCAAAGAGGAGAAATCCATCAACCTGATTGGCGCAAAGACCTACTCCAGAAGTACCCAGAAATGATGAGCACATGGGTGAAAGCGCCTTTACATTTAAAGTATAATCCTTGCTGGGGACCAGTACCACGACGCCGCTCCTGGACTGCATTCGCTATCAAAGTACAAAACAATAGGCAAAGTCAAGATTGGCTGAATTACCCCTACTTCAAGCCGCCCATCGAGTTGCCCACTGTTGGCTATATGATGGCTACAATCCGTCACTGGCTCCCTCGCCTGGAGCATATGGATGATATCGCAGCGCATATGACTGTCAAAATTTTTGACATGATGCAAATGATATTTAAAGTCTTCCGCCGCGTCAAGGCACCGCATGTAAACACCCTGGGATTTGAGCATGGTAACTTTGATCTAGTATATGACATGAGCACAACGCCATCGCTCTGGGTGTGTTATGCCTGGCACTGTAGGATAAAATACCTCCCGGCATGCTACAAACAAACCTTTGAAGAGATGTTCACCACCGGGTTTTGGGAATACCATTCCGAGGTATTCATCAGCAGGCCCACACATTTATTGCAACTTTTTGCCTGTGAGCGAATGGTTTATTCCACGCATTATCAACTCCCGCCACCCGACGAACCGCAACCGATCGACTGGGAGAAGCTCGAGGCTGATCTGGCCCGAGGCATTCGAGTATCTGAGCACACCCTCGCTCACGACCTCCTACAAAACTACATCCGGCAGACCGCACAACAAGGTTCTGTCGAGGACGACAGAAGCGAGAGGGAGGGGGGTGTTGGAAGCAGTCAGAGGCACAATCAGAGGCACAGACGACATGGAAGCATGTAAAGACGGAGCAGGGAGCCAGTCAGATCATTTTTTCAAACAATTATGTTTTTATTACCTCTTCAAATATCCAACAGTGATTTTCATCACTCTTGTAACATATGTAATATAGACAAAACCCCATTTTGTAATTCATAGCTCCATTTTGTGCAAGCCGAGGAGTCCTCGAGCTTGAGGAGCTTAGGTAGAATGCTCGTACCAATTTTGGTTATTTTTAGACATCGTTTACCCTTCCAAATAGCCTCTAGGACCTATTTTTTAACTAGGCCGGTCACTAGATGTGAAACCGGTCAAAACTAGTCTAGAAACTATAAAAAGAGCTAGAGAGCTCATTTTTGAGGTTGGTTCATGTTGGCTAATGTGAGCTTAGAGCTAGTTTGAGCTTGTAATAGTGTTCTTGAGTAATAGAGCTAATTTCCCACCTTCCATTGTGTCTTGCTTGTCTCTTCATTGTGTGTGTGTATGTGTGTGTGCATCTTTGTGCTTCTCACCTTCACTCTCACTTCATCTCACGTTCACGATCTTCATATCACTCCTACCTCTTCCGCGGATTGACATTAAGGAGGTGGAGCTTCTTAACGTGGTTCTCACCATTGTGCTAGAGCAACAGTATGCATATGCATGTGTGTATGGATATGCATTGTGTATGTGTGTATGTGTGTATGTGTATGCATATGCATGTGTGTATGCATATGCATTGTGTATGTGTATGCATATGCATGTGTATGCATGTGCATGTGTGTATGTGTTGGCAGTCAAGGAACTGAAGGACTCACAAGGCAAGGAAGCTTACGAAGGGAGTCAGAGCGAAGAGAAGGCACAAGCAGACAGAGTAGTCAATGACGATCTGGCAAGTAGGCCATTATTTTTTCAGGACACTAAAGCATATCAAAGAGGTGGACACACAAGGAGAAGGAGCACGTAGGGAGCTCGAAGATGTGTATGTCAAATCGTTAGAAGAAATCCCTACAACAATAGTGATTTTCATCACTAAAAGCCATTGTAGATACCATTTCATATTTTTGTAGCTCCATTTTGTGCAAGCCAAGGAGTCCTTGAGCTTGAGGAGCGTTTGAAGTAGCTACCTACCAATTTTCATAATTTTTAGACTTCATTTGAGTCTTCAAATAGGCCCTAGAACCTAATTTTTAACTAGGCCGGACACTAGGTCTGGACACGGCCAAAACCTAGTCAAAAACTATAAATAGAGCTAGAGAGCTCATTTTGGAGGTTAGCTTGTAATTGATTTAAAGTTGTATGAGCTTTTTGGAAGTAACCTAAAGAACTCCATTGCTTCTCACTCTTTGTCTTACCTTGTGTGCGCGTGTGTGTGTATGTGTGTGCATGTTAGTGTGGTTCTCACTCACGCACTTGTGCCCTCACTTGCTCGAGGTCATCATACCATCCTCACGTCTTCCCGGATTGACATTAAAGGAGGTGCTACTCATCACTGAGCTACACCAAATTTTGGCGCCTTTGTCGGGGATCGAGCTTTGAGGACGAGCGTGTGATGGTAAGATGTAGATTTGAGACGTTGGCGTTGTAGGTAATTTCTTTACTTTTCTTATTTTTCTCTTTCTTACCTCACCACCATCATCACCATCATTATCCTCACCATATCCGATCTCCATCTCCATCATCGCGAAAAATTTCAGTTTTTTTTATCATATCACCTTCTCCACCTCATTTCCCTGATTCCACTTGTGAGAGAGAGCAATATTGTGTGCATTGTTTTTGCATGTTTCTTGAGCATTCTTGCAGGTTCTTGTTGCATCATCATCTCCAGCACTCCGTGCAGGTACGAAAAAATCACAAAACTGTCTCTGTGTCGCCGACGTCTGTCGATCGCGATCGACAGAAAAATCGGCCATTTGATAAAACAAAGCACACCATAAGGATACACATAAGGCGCACACTCTAAATCACCTAAAACAGTAAAGAAATTCCGTGTTTCTCTGTCAATCGCGACCGACACCATCGATCGCGATCGACAGCCACGATCCACAACATCTATCAATCGCGACCGACAGACCTGTCGATCGCGACCGACAGAGACGACCGACTGACCCTGTCAATCGCGATTGACACCGTCGATCGTGATCGACAGCCACGACTGACACCTCTGTCAGTCGCGATTGACACCGTCGATCGCGACCGACTGAATTTTGATGATTGACTGAATTTCTCGCGTTGCCACATGTCCATCGTGACGGACACAGCCCCGATCGACTCAATTTACGACAAAAATCCCAGAAAATGTGTCGATCGCGATTGACAAGACCCACGATCGACCTTGTCGATCGCGATTGACACTGTCGATCGCGACTGACGTGTTCATCGTGACTGACAGGCCCCGACGGACACCTTTGTCAATCGCGATTGACAGACCTGTCGATCGCGGTTGACAGGCTTTTTTGGCCAATTTTCTAGGGTTGTTAATACCAAGTTTTTGGGGTAATTTTTGGCATATCTATCAAATAATTAGTGATTGGTGAGGTCCCTACAAGTGTGTCTTGTGAAAAATCCTGTGTATCAAATACCTTACCTAGGGGGAACAAAACCAAGGGATCTCTAGAATTGTTTGCAATAAAGACAGGGGACATAATTGATATCCAAATTACATGCATGAACGTGATCTGTCTGTCATTTGAGTTTAAGTCTTGAGCTAATTTTGGGACTTTCACAGGTCCATTGAGAGCAATTGAGAGCAGCCAAAGCAAGGGTTTCTTTGCAAGCTTGAGAATCGAGTGCTTGAGCATCATAAAGCAAGGGATCAACAAGTAAGGTCGGAATATTCTCAACTTCCTTTCTCAATTCCTAGCTTAGGCTAAGTTCGAGTAGTGCTAGGAGTAAGTGAGGACAACGATAGGCACAAGACAAGTCAAAGAATATCTAAGAAATCAAGTTCAGGGGATGACCTGCGTGTGACCGATAACTTTAAACGAAAAGAATTTAACATGGGATGATCAACTTAAGTGCAGAAAATTAACTCAAATGTTCCTGACCACGCCCCTACAAGACGGAGCTAGAATACCTTAGGACCAACCGATTAGGTGCTAGCATCTATGAGGACGGCCTAGGAAGATCCGTGGTCCTGCCATTTTTGTATAGGGTGGAAGGCCGCTACAAGACGCAGCTGGAATACCTTAGGACCAACCGATTAGGTGCTAGCATCTATGAGGACGGCCTAGGAAGATCGGTGGTCCAGATTAAAAACCCGGATCAATCCATTGGACTAGAACACCCAGCTGTCAAGTTTGAAAACAGAGCATACTTGGACAAAGAGGGAACCATATATGTGGTCACTAGTCACCCAGACAGGACAGATGAATTCGGGAATGTGATCCCTGAGACGGACATAGATGACCTAGAACAAGGGAACGTAGGAGGAGAGCCTAGGACCCCTCGAGGGAAATCTGTTCTTACTAGAATCCTCAATCCCGAGTGGGTTCCCCAAGACAATAAGAGTATAGATCTGCTCCTAAACCAAGAGACTGATGAAGCCTTTTGGAGGTATAAATCAAATAGGCCAAATGATGTAGGGTCAATCCTGATCTATGAGTTCAAAGATCCTGATAGCACAGGTAGAGTGACCTACTTTGATCACGCTTAAGAGAGGATCTTTGTGGTTACAGAACATGACATGCATGCTTATACTTGGAAGGGTGAATTCATTTTCCCCCAACCAAGATCGAACGTGTCCTATGGTCACCCGGGAGCTGGAGCATCCCAAGCTCATGGAGCTCAAAGAGACAGAAGTAGAGATAGGCGAGAAGTAAGCTTTGCCAACCCAGGGGGCAGAGAAAGAACGAGAACAGAAACAAATAGAGTGGAACCTGAGGTACTTAGAGCTCCAAGGAATCAAAGAAATGCGGATGAGTTCCCTCTACCAAGACCTACAGAGCACACAAGGACTTTGAGACCGACTCAGCTAGTTAAGTCCATGAAGAACTACTTCGATGGCACTGGAGATCCATACGATCATGTGGCTGAGTTTAGGCAAGTCTTGAGAGCCGAACAAGTTGAAGATCTGTTCACATAGTAGAATGCCTTTGGTCTAACCCTTAGGAACACTGCCCTGACATGGTTTCAGCCACTAAACGAGAGGCATTTCAGGAGCATAGACCAACTTCTAGAGGCATTCATTATCGAATTCTCTAAAAGTGGCATAAGACATAACACTTCCTCGCTGATTCACAGCTTCAAGCAAACCCCTCAAGAAACCGTGAGACTTGCTAGAAGAAGATTTAGGCAATACCTAGAGAGATGCCTTGTCCCTGAGTTACCCACACCAGCTAAGCAAGTGGCTTTATTCTTGGATGGATTGCTAAGTACCAAATTGAGATCATATGTGTACTTGAAGGACCCTATGACCATAGAAGAGTGTGTACGCATGTGCATTGACATCGAGGATAACCTAGGGGAGGAATTAGAGCTTTCAAAAATCTACAAAGATACTGATAGTTCTTCTAGCCTCTCTTCCACACAATCCACATCTATTGAGGAATTAGCAGAGAAAGTAGCTCAAAAATTAGGTGTCACTAGCAAACAGATTCCAAGATTTGCCCCTGTGAAAAGATGCTATACTTGTGGAGGTGACCATATGGTGAATGTATATCCCATTATGGCTCAACCCCAAGTAAATCCAAGTAGCCAGTACTACACCATAGAATGAAGATACAAAAATCACACAGCACAAGACTGCCCATACAATAAGCAAGCGGTTAGGCAAACCTACCCTCCACCATACCCTCAACAAGGTAGATACCAGAGTCAATACCCACCACAACGGTATACTAGGCCTTAGCAAAATTACCAACCGCAATATCAGGCCCAATTGAGACCCCAGCCGGTGCTAGCACAACAACCACCTGCTCGTACTAATGTGATTCGGGTAAAGTATGCAGCTGCAAAAGAAAACCTGAATAGAGCTATAGTCCCAGTAACACCATTAATTTCAGAAAGTGATCCTAGTGACCATAGCTTTGATTCTACGCATGTTGACAGTCCCCAGGCTTACTACATGCAGTCTCCTGAGCATGGTGAGTCCTATTACAGTGAGGAACCGAGTGAACCTAATTGGGAACCAGAGTATGCTAATGTCATGTACGCAAACCCCAACTCTAGACCCCAACCTAGGTAGGTGAGACCCCCATTTCCTAGAGGACCATGCTACAGATGTCAGGAAGATCATCTCATTTGTGATTGTCCCTTGCCTCCACCTACGCAACCCCTGTCAATGACGATCCAGGGCTATTGCCAGGAGTGTGGAAAGGAGCATCTCTTACGAGACTGCCCAAAGAATCCTAACAATATGTGGAAAATCACTCCTATCAATGTCGTAGGGTTAGTTGTAGACTCCACAGGAAGTGTGACGTCCACTCCACCAATGCAAGTGATCACTAGAGCCCAAGCCTTGCAACAAAACCAAATCGTAGGCCAGGAAAAGAGCCCAAATGTTAGTGAAAAGGAGAGCATGACAAAGAAAAGGACTAGAGCTTGGAGAGATAGTCATGAAAGAATGAAAAGGCAATGGGCAAAGAAAATGAGTGAACTTGAGGAAAGCCTAAGAGAAACGAGAGCCAGGATAACCGAACTCACATCTCAAACTCCCTCTCACACTACCCCACCTCCACCATTCCCAACTCCATCCGACCTGTCACCTTCGAACCCGCCTCACCTAATCCCACCACCCCCTAGAGTAGGATCAGTCCTAGCAGATCCCACTCCTGAGGACCTAAACATGATGCTCAAAGCATATCAGGCCAGAATCCAAGAAGGGCCAAACGTAACTGATCATGGAAAGTGCTACCCTAGAGCAGAATTAGAGCTTGAACGAACTAAAATTTGTGCTAAGATGGTGGAGTTGGCTCAAACCATGTTTGAAGCCAGCCGCCTCTTTAACATATCTAGCTGAGCTAAGACGCAGCTGCACTTTGAAGGACTGTTAGAAAGAATAGAGAGGCTAATTGCACAATCAGACAAGGAACCCGCCTCTCTACACAAGGACAAGGCAAGTGAAAGAGAAGGTCTTCGTGCCCAGGAAGCCTATGTGCCTAACTCTACGGAGCCAGACACATCATCTTCTATGAATCGGTTCACACCCAAATTCCTACGAGAGATTCAAGAAGACAAATGGGCTAAAGAAAGTGAAGTCCCTCCTCCCATTGAACTTGTGAATGATGCACACGACCAATTCCCACAGGACATCCCATCCATTTATGAGGAGCAGGAGAGCACCCAATCTCAGGAAAGATTGGACTTTGAGTCTAACTCTCTACAAGAATTACCCCACTTCACAGGCCCATGGGAAGCTAAGTCTACTTGTATGAGAGCACCCACAGTCATGGTACGAAATGAGGACTCAGTCATACCTAGAAACACAGAGGTAGTGAAAAACACTAAAGTACAGTGCAACCTCACCTTAGAAGAGCTACTCAAAGTAAGGCCAGAGCTATGGAAACATGTAGCCAAACAAGTACCAGAGATAGCAAAACCTCGTTCCCAGGTAGGATCCCAGAGAACAGCGCCAGAAATACCCTTGGACAAGATAAGAGACATGAGTGAGGGCGAAGAGGGAAACACATATCTTCCTATCACCCATCAAGGATACACCACCAAGGCCATTCTAGACTCAGGCGCAGGAATTGCAATTGCTACCACTTCCCTATGGAAGTGTTGGGGCAAGCCAACACTCAGGCCCACGAGGATGAAATTGCAAATGGACGATGGTCACATAGAGAGACCCTTAGGGTTGTTAGAAGGAATAAATCTCACCACATGTGGTGTTGAGTTTGAGCATACATTTGCTATATGTGATTTTAGCAAAAATCATGCCTATGAAATGATCTTGGGATGACCCTTTATGCGATAGTTGCAAGTGGTACAGGACTGGGGAACCAATTCCTTGTACCTGCAACACTTAGGTGTTACGACCAAAGTGAATCTCAAAGATTACTCTCATAGGGATGTCCCTCCTATCCAATGGAATCCCCTCCATAGAGCCAAAGATGATACGGAATCGGTGCATTCCATAGGATCAGGATCCTCATGGATGCATGAAGACACCCACTTATGGATGTGCAAAGTAGCAATAGAAGAAGAGAAGAGAGAAGAAGCCAAAGAGATAGGTGCAAAAGAAACACATAGATCAATTCAAGACCCAGCCTATGCACCTGTAGTCTTTCCTGACGAAGAATTTGAACCCCACGGCTGGGCAGAAATCCTAGCAACAATGGATGTAGCCATCAATGAAGAACAATGGACACCTCATTGTGATGAAGATGGCTATGACATTTCAGTCTTCTCCATAGAGCCGATCATGGGAGAGGCAGTGTTAGAAGAGTGTGAACCTAGCCATGATGCAGTTGAGGATGCAAGTGACTCCGATCTAGAGTCAATCATTATGGACCCACCTTTTGCTTCAGATGAAGAATACTTCTATGAAGTAGAATTTCAACCCCAGAGGCATGGAGAGCTTACAAATGATGTAAGGCTAGCCACACATGTGACCCCGAAGGAAGAAGGAAAGAAAAGAAAGAAGAGAGAAGTCACACCAGAAGAGGAAGAATCCTTGTTTGAGGTCCCGGAAAATTTTAAGAAGTATGAGATAGATGACAGGAGATTCATGTTCAGAATGCCTAAACGAGAGGCGCAATCGGTGGAGGCCTATGATAACAAAGAAACCACCAAGAAAATAGTGGTAGCCGTGGAAGAAGGAGAAGAGAGATGCACGTACATAGGCCATGACCTAACGGAAGACAAAGAGCACGAATTGATAGCCTTGCTAAGAGAATACAGAGATGTATTCGCTTGGAGTTACAAGGATTTGAAAGGCGTGGACCCTGACATATGCTCACACACTATCCCCATGACCTCAGATGCCAAACCTTCTAAGCAAAAGCCATACACATATAATGATAATTATGCTGCTAAGATCAAAGAGGAGATAGATAGACTGGTTGAAGTTGGATTCATCTATGAAATTGAGCACACTAAGTGGGTATCCCCCATCGTAGTGGTGCCCAAGAAAAATGGAAAGCTGCGTGTATGCATTAACTTAAAGAAGCTCAATGCAGCCACAATTCGAGATAACTATCCGCTTCCTATCACAGAGCATCTCTTAGAAAGAGTAGCAGGCAAGGAAGTGTACAACTTCCTTGATGGATTTTTGGGCTACAATCAAGTAGCCATAGCTCTAGAAGATCAGCATAAGATGGTTTTTGCCACTGAATGGGGCATTTTTGCCTTTAGAGTAATGCCATTTGGGCTTACCAATGCACCAACTACCTTCCAGAGGCTGATGTGCCATGTATTTAAACAGTTCCTGAAGAAGAACTTAGAAGTCTATGTTGATGATCTTTGTGCTCATTCCAACATTAGACAAACCCATATTCCTGAACTCAGACGAATCTGTGACAAATGTAGAGAATATCAAGTCTGCCTGAACCCAGAAAAGTGCGTTTTTATGGTCAGGCAAGGCAAGATTCTAGGACACATAGTGTCAAAGAATGGCATATCCACTGATGAAGATAAAGTGAGAGCCATAGCCGATTTACCTAGGCCAAAGAATGTCAAGGAAGTACAAGCTTTCATGGGGCATTGTGGTTATTACCGACGGTTTATACACATGTATGCCATCATAGCAAAGCCTCTTTATGGACTTTTGACTAACTTTGAGTGGACTAATGAATGTGAGAATTTTCAATGAGCTTAAATGGCGATTATGTTCAACACCAATCTTGACCACACCAGATTGGAATAAGCCTTTCCATGTTCACGTTGATGCATCCAACTATGCTATTGGGTGTGTACTCGTGCAGCCGGTAATATGGATCTTCCAATTGCCTATGCTAGTAGACAATTGAATGCAACTGAACGAAATTATACCACTACGGAGAGAGAAGGACTAGGCATGGTATATGCAGTTAAAAAGTTTAGACATTACTTGCTTGCAAATAAGTTTAAATTTTTTACTGACCATCAGGCACTGCTATATCTCGTGAACAAGCCATGCAATACAGGAAGATTAGTAAGATGGTTTCTCTTGCTAATGGAATATGATTTCGAGGTTGTGGTAAGGAAAGGGAAGACTCACTTGACAGCAGACCATCTCTCTAGGCTCACATCTGGAGAAGCCCCACAAGGAGTGTCAGATGACCTTCCTGATGCTTACTTGTTTAATTTGGAAGTGGTGCCACGGTGGGCTAAGCCATTAGTGCCAGTATTGACATACGGGCCTAACCACCCAGTAATAAACACACAGGATAGAGAGGTAGTAAAAGCCCAAAAGTATCACATCATGGCAGGAAGTATGTACAAGCACACGGATCAAGGGATCTTGGCTTGTTGTGCGGAAGAGGATGAGTACGCTAAATGGTTGCAATTAGCACATGTAGGTGCATTAGAGCAACACTACTCAAAGCAATGAACCCTACAGACACTAAGGAGACTCGGAGTGCATTGGCCAACTATGGAAGTTGATGTCCAAAAGTTGTGCAAGGAATGCCCAATCTGCTGCACTAAACCACCTGTGGAGCATGCCACTCTTTATCAAGTGTCCATAGTGCCAGATTGGAGTGAACCACTAGTATCCTTCCTGAGGACGAAAACATTCCCTCCAGACATGACTCTGGCTAGTAAAAGGAGTTTAGAACAAGAAGCCCTAGATTACTCACTCATTGGTGATAATCTATACAAATGTGGTAAAGATGGTTACCTTAGACTATGCGCCCATGAGAGTGAATATCTCAAGATCTTGGAAACTGCTCATCAAGGTGTAGCAGGAGGACATTTTGGACCAGACCGAGTGATTAAAGCGGTCCTATTTGCAGGGTTGTGGTGGCCTACTCTTCACATGGATGCACATACCTATGTGAAACGGTGTGATGTTTGCCAGAGAACTCAGTGTCCTATACGCAAAGATGAGATGCCACTGAAACCTATGATAGGTGGACGTGCATTCTCTAAGTGGGGAATAGACTTTGTAGTTCCTATTAATCCCCCAGCTAAGGGTTCCCATGCAGAGTATATCATTGTTGCCACGGACTATCTAACCAAGTGGGTAGAGGTAAAAGCCACAACAAGGAACGATGCTCAAACAATAGCTAAGTTCTTATTCGAGAATGTGTTCACCAGATACGGGTTACCAATAGAGCTAGTTAGTGATAGAGGGACTCACTTCTTGAATGAAGTTATTGAAAATCTTCTCCAAGAATTCTTGATAGTACATAAGAAGTCTGCCCCCTATCACCCCCAAGCTAATGGCCAGGCTGCGAGCACAAATAAGATCTTATGCAATGTACTGACTAAATTAGTGAACAATAAACACTATGATTGGGACAAACAGCTACACCATGTTGTTTGGGCATACCGAGTCGCCTAAAAAACGGTACTCCAAGCCACCCCCTTTCAGATGGTATTTGGCCAAAATGCAGTGCTATCGTTGGACTTCTTAATACCTACATTGAAAGTAGCACAAGAGCATGAATGAACGGGTCATGAACTCTCCTCTAGACCTTTTGACCTTGAACGATTAGGAGAAACAAGACTGGAATCTCAAGAAGTGGAGCAGTGCAACTAGCCACATTAGAAGGCGATATTTTCCCGAGCTATATAAGCGGATGCAGAATCAAGTTATATCAGGAACCTCTGACGGAAGAGATGCTAAGTCGACTCAACATTGCTAAGAAATGCAAAGAAGAAGAAAGACGAATTCGAGAAGAAGCTCAAGCAGAAGCATTGGAATGCATCCGAAGAATGAAGTTGAGGAGATAGGGTAGAGAGCAACCTAGGACAGATGCATATGCAGATCAAGGATATCATGTGGCTATGTGTGAAGTTTCGGGTATCAACTCTCATAGGATAATTGATCGACGTCCTTTTATAACCTTAGAGATAGGACAAGGAAAGGGTGCAAGGACTGTAAAAAGCCTTGATTGACTCAGGTGTAGCCACTAGTGCTGTTAAATTTTTCATACTGTCAAAAGTTGAAATTAACCGTCAATCCTATAGAAGCATATCTCGTAGGATTGGGAGGTGTGGAAACCCCTTGCATGGGCGAGGTGGACCTTCCCCTCTACATTCAAGACAAAGTAATGACAGTCAAAGTACTAGTGTGTCAAGATGAGGACCTCACTGAGCCTCTTGTCTTGGGTCAGGACTGGATCTATGATCATGCAGTCAACCTAAACCTAAGGAGTGGACTTCTTCAGGTATGGGTAAATCATAGTCGAATCACAGTTGAATTGGAAAATGAGGCACTCAAGGCACTAGGTAAGGCACGAACTCCTGGTCCTTCCACGGGTCCACATGAAGTTGACAATGCTATTCTTGTCCAAAACTGTATGATGCAGAAAGAGGATTGTCTCAACAACGGAGTCAAGGATAAGACGGCACTCCCTTCTTTTCCAAAGGCCAGAGGGATGCAGCAACCAAAGGCAGATCAAATACAGAAGGAGCAGAGTACTACCTACACTAGAGGCCAAAAAAACGTGCGAAGCAAAATGTCTCAGCCCTTGAAACAAGTGTGGGTGCAGAAAGGCAAACACCCTGTTGCGACCACGCCAACCCCACGGCCAAAACCTCTTATTAGTAATCAACAACATGACACTAATAAGAAGTCTTTCATAAATTCTTCTGCAAAAGTAAAGCCTATTTGGGTACCCAAGAAGTCGATGAAGGCCAGCCCACAATCACGACAAATCTGGGTGCCTAAGGCTTGCTTGCGAGCTCAAATAGCTACATCGAGGCCACACCCGGTACAAAATGTTTCACTCACTCGAACATCTGATGCCCATTCTTATACATCACGCACGGACACATATTCTTCCATGAGCACAAGTAGAATCACTTGTAAATGGGTCCCTAAAAAGCCTCATTTTCAAGTAGATACTCCTATCAAACTCTCCAGAGTCTCCACAAAATCAAGATCAAAACCCATCCACTGCATTTGGCAACCTAAAACTTGTAATAAACCCCTGGACCCCAGTTGTAAATCCATGCCCACCCACTAACTATGTCACTCTCACACTACATCATTCCACTTAGCTCCTAGGTCTACCCAATTCCTAACTACACACACAAGCACCGAGCACTTAATAACCTACTAATCTCTCCTGAACCTCATGTTAATTTTGTAATGGGGACAAAAAAGGTTCTATCTTGTCCTTTACAATGTTAACACATGTTTCTATATTCTCACAGATTCAAGAGGCAAGAAGTAACATGGAAGATACGGTAGGAACTAGCTCCCAGGCAGGCACCAGCCCCCAAGTCGTGGACATTGAAAGTCTTCCCATTGAGGAGGAATTGAAGGAATGCCCAGTGGCATTGAGGGCATTACACGCCATACCGATTTAGAATCCTCCACAGGGGCACACAATGCCGGTCAGCCAAAACTCACATTGGTTCAGTAATGTGGCAGGATCTCTGGGTGAAGGCACTTACATGTGGGAGGCCGAGATAGAATTCAATGGGCGCTGGGGCAGGTATCACTTCTTCACCAGGGAATTTGAGAAACTTTAAAATAATGAAGGGCTGAAACCTATATGGAAGAAGGTGGGACTCTACGATTACTTCAAATTCCACTTGCCAAAGCCCGACTTTCTAAGATGCTCGTATTTGATTAGCAACCTCACTCCGAGCAAAGACAAAAAGGGATACAGCACCTTTGTCCTCCCATCTCTCACAAGGGGCAATGAGCTAAAGCGCTTCAGGCTGACTATCAATTTGGTAAGGGAAGCTCTAGACATGAAAGGAATGCATATTCCCACTGAGAAGGAGTCCATGGTCCCCGACAATATGAAGAACAGGAATCTGATGAAATTAAAGGACATGGTAGCAATGACACCAACAATTTCCATTCATTTGCGAATGGTCATGCAGCATTTCGCATTCCTCGCTCAGGAGAGGTTCACAATGCCACCCAAAAAGATATGGTTTAGTCTATACTTGGCCGACACCTTCGATTTGACAATCAACATGCCCCACTGGATTATCGACCAAATCCACTTCGCTCATCAAAGGTGGTATAAAAAACAAAAGTCTGTATTGTATGGATGCTGTGCTCTCACCAGGATTGTGTATAGGTGTTTGGCTTATGATGTGCCAGTTCAGAGGGCATTAATTTGGATCAAGGTACAGGAATTTCAACATAGACTATCAACCGCAGGGCCGCCATCAAAGAAAATGGGAGGCGCAGTTCAGATGCCCTGTGCACAAGCCCGCGGTGCGACACTGACACCTGAGAAAACTCCACGACTTCTGAGGCGTGTACAACCCTTCACTATCAGATTACCAAGACACAACACTGATGGACCAAATCTGGTATTTCCACCGGTACCAACAGACTTAGAGTTTCCTCACGGATTCACATTAAAAGACCTAACCGATGAGGAGGTAGCCAGGATAATCGAGGCAGTTAACGTGGAAGTCGAGCCAGAACAGGCAAGCGGCCAGTAGACAGTCGCAGACCAACCCCATCCAGTCCAACCAAGAGTAGTTGACGTGGAGGGTGAAGAAGAAGAAGAACAAGAGGAGGAACGTGGTGGACAATCCGAGGAAGAAGAGCAGGAATATGATCAAGAAGCTCTGCAAGTACTTGAGGGTGCCCCGGCTTATACGAAGGAATTGAAAAAGCTCTATGATACCATCAACAGAGTTCAAGAGCAACATAGACTGTCCCTAGCAGCAGGAAAAGCCCTCATGAACCAAATCCTTGAGGAGGAAGGTGTAGACGAGCAATACTGTGCCACACTTGACATGATATCTGATGCTTTAGGAGTACTTGAGACGGTGCATACCGCCCTTGCACAATCACGAAGAACGGAGTGAAGATACGGTAGACGTCCCCCTCGATTAGGAAAGTAGATGAATGTATTAGTATCAGAACCACAAGGAACATCCACAACCACGGGCACAGCACACACCGTTCATGATACTGAGGAAACCCATACATCAAGTGCACCTCCGTCACCCCCTTTGCCACCCCTACCTCTAACTCCACCACATTCACCTCCCACTACCGGTGTAACCACTATTGTCACCGCCTCCGAGTCCACTACCCATACCGAAGCATAGACCGTTAGTCAACCCACACACCCTATCTCCACCTCTCTTGTCTATACGACCACTGACATAGTAATTCTAACCGCAACCACGGAAAATATCATTCCCCCGATCACACTTCCTGGCAATTCGTATTCACAAGTGCACACACCACTGTACACTTTCACCACTATCACCGCACCCACAATTCCCATGTTCACAATCACTCCCACTACTGCATCCACTTTTGATTTTATGGACATATCACCCACCTCCGCACCTCTCCCTCCCCCATTACATCCACCATCTCCCATTCCCCCACCACCCACTTCACCATTTTCCAGCACCGCATCCACACTCCCCTTCCCCTTTCCTTCTGCATTCAACACCCTTCCCGCATCCACCCCTATTAATAATGTATTTAATAATATGTATCAGTGTATGTCTCAACTACAACAGCACTACCAGCATCTTGATAACCAACATACGAGACTCTTCCGAAGCCATGAAGAACTTCAAGTACGATTCATTGATCTAGAAAGGGAAAAGCGGCTACTACAACAACAGTATGTCACTTTACAGGAACAACATGAGCAGTTAGTAGCCAATCCACCCCAGTCAGATGCAGAAGAAAAACAACAAATGGATGATCTGCTACACTCCCAGATAACAGAGAATCTCAAGCTTCGATGCAACTTGGCCCTCTTACGCAAACACATGTCTATATCACTCGAGGAAAATAAACGACTACAGAAGCAGAATGAAGAAAACTTGGAATCAGCAATGGAGGGTTCCCCACAGGAAATCAACCCAGATAGATTCAAGGCCATCCCCTCCGCGAATATGCAAATCGTGTTGGAAACCCATGCCGACCTCCTGGAAGCCCATGCAACATTAGAACGAGAAAGAGATGACCTACTAAAGCAGCTGGCAACCCAGCAAGAGTCACCAAGCAAAGTCACAACCGCAGTTGACACGTCTGAAGAAGTCGAAAAACTCTGAGCAGAACTAGAAGAATTACAAAGTAAAGTCATGCACTACGAGCGTCAACCCTCTCCCCTTGTAGAACCCGAACCTAAAGACTTAGTGCCGATTGAAGTAGAGGAAACCTTTGAAGACCCATACGTTCCCATCCTTGCACCATGGGGCAAGCAAACAGAAGAGGGCATGGACACCATCGAGATCGAGGCTCCTGAATGGATGCAAAGGTTAGAGAAAGTGGCCACAGCCCATGATGATAGAGTGGCAGTTCAGATCGCGTCTATGTCATGTTTGGAAGAGGTAGTCATAAAATTGGATTATTTTGGAAACCTCTCCCATCATAGGTGGATAGGCACATCCGACGATTTGTATGTTTCGTTCTGTGTCTTAGTGGCGGATTACAATGCTGAAATCAAGCACCACACCTCAAAAGAACCAACCTCGGCAACACAGTTTGCACCGGACGACATCCCAGCAAGTGCCAAGGAGGGGAATATACATCAACCTACGTGGAGGATTCGTCTACTTGAAACCTACCTTGAGATGGTAAGGACATGGAATAACATGCCTTTGTATATCAAATACAACCCATGCTACTGCCCTGTCTTTCGAAGAAGGTTGTGGCCGGAATACATAAAAACTGTGCTGACAACCAAAGGATGTGAGAAATGGCTCAATTATGTCTACTTTGCACCACCTAAAGGCCAACCTACCATAGGATATATGATTTGGACGATTCGGCATTGGGGGGTCCGGTTCAAAAATGTACCAGATGTCATGGCCCAAATGTGCCTTAAAATTTTTGAGCTCATGTTGGTCACCTTCAGGACCTTCAAGAATGTCAAGGAACCTCATCTGTCAGCTCTCGGATTCAATGAAGGTAATCAGGACCTTGTCTACGACATGAGCACCACACCATCTATTAATGTCGTATATGCATGGCATGCGCGTATAAAGTATCTACCAGCCTGCTTCAAACAGACGTTTGAAGAAATGTTTGTCACGGGGTTCTGGGAATATCATTCAGAGATATTCATTCCCAGACCATCACATTTATTGCAATTGTTTGCAGTGGAACAAGCACTCCATTCAGAAAAGCTACTGTTAAAGAAGTGTAAAAGTGTTATACGTATTAAACGTACGATGTCTTCCTGACTTACCGAAATTGTTACCGAACAAATATTAAACGTAAAATAGTGATTCACCGTAAACTGTGTTAAACTTCAGTATCCTTACTGAAATGCGTGACTAGACCACTGTGGGTTCTTGGGAGTGGTAGGGGTCTGTTAGACAGAGGCCCTGTACTATTTTCCCAAATCCTTACACAACCGTAAATGCTCTATCGCGTCTTAGCTCAGTACTTAACTTTAACTGACTAGTACTGTTTCTGCGTGCTAGTACACCGAACTTACAGACTAATCTGGTATGGTAACAAAGCAGTAGGCTGGTTCTGACTCATAAACTAATAGAGTTACTCAACTTTACTAAACTTATGCAACTCAATACACACTTCTTCGGGACAGACAAGTATACCGGACAGCAGACAGAGAGATGGTCATACCAGAGGGTATACAGACTGACCGTATGTAGAATTCAATCAAAAGGCATCCTAATCACAGTTTGATTCATCATAAAACTTATCAGTGTTCCACTCGCAGTTCATACTATTACCGATACTAGTCCTTCCCCGTGATCGGAATCAACAGTGAATACAGACTACTGTACCGAATCCGGTCGCTTGACAGAGAATGCTAAACACACATCTAGCCCGATTCGAACTCACATACTCTTTCAGTTATACAAAAAACAACGAACAGTACTTTACTCCTTGACAACGTTCGTAAGCACACACAAATGTTAACAAACACATTCACAACTCAATACTACAGATTCATTACTCTGCACTACAGTAGGAATAGACGAACAGACTGAACAGAACAAAACAGAAATATGATTCAACTTCACGACGACACCATACAAACTCAGACAGTACTCTAACAATTCTTGAAAAACGGGCTCTCCTCGACCACTGTTTTTCCATTGCTTTATAAAGAAATTTACAGGACGCGCGTACCAACTTTTCGCGCAAATTTCGAAACACTCCATTACATTCGGTAGTCATTACGTATGTTCTATTTCGGCGGCCGATTAACACTGGCACGCACGGTGGACTCGAACCCGCAAGTGGTTTTTGAGTACAAAAATCATTGTTCATCTACAATTCCTTCTAGATACATATTTCTTGCTAATCTAAATGTGCGGGCTATTTTTTTCTTAAGGGTTTCTAATAATTGTTTAAGGGTATCGGGTTCTAAAATCTGCGCATCTACTCTAACGGAACTAAGTGCGATGGCTTCAGCAAGCAAAATTTCGGCCTATGTTTGCAAAAAGGCCTCCTGTAAATAAAAATCGTTTGATAATGCCGGATCTCTGGCTGTCTTCATGTCCGTTACTTGTTTCTGCATCTCATTGATTCTGTCTTTCTGGTTTCGTACCTGATTATCCAGTCTTTCAAACTATTGATTCTGAAATTGTATGGTTTTGTGGTAGGCATCTCGCTCTCTACGGACATTCGCTAATTCCTTTTGATGTTTAGCTTCCCTAAGTATTTGACGTTTAAGAATAGAATTCACCTCATCCAGTGATTCTTTCGTTTTCTGCAGTTGTTCTTCTGCTTGCTTCGCTTCTTTCTGCTGTTCTTGGTGCTTCTGCACTGCGTCCTGCAGGTGGAGTCTGGTTTCTTCCAGTAGGTTGCCTAGTGTGATCCGCGTGTCTTCTGTATCTTTGATTGTTTGATTCAACTTTATTATTTCGGTGCCGGCAGCTATCAGTAATTCGTCCTTTTCAGCCAGTGCCTTATTTCTCTGGCTTGAGTGTTCTTCCTGTGCTTGGAGAGTAGCCTGTAGTTGCTTGATCTGCTCATGTAGTGCATGATTTTCCGCTCTTGCTGCTTGTAATTCTTCTTGAAGAGGAGTGATATCCACCTTCATTATTTCCAATTTCCTTTGGAATTCTTCTCATGCATCGTCTCTGGCTTGCTTCAGGTGTTGCGGCAGTTGTTGGGATAGATTGATTAAAAGGTGACCCATAGATTCTAGTTCTGAAAAAATTGGAATGGGGTGGGATGGCAGAGGAGGGCGAGGTTGCGACGAGATTTCAGTGAGGAGTTGTTGTGAATTTGGAGGTGAATAGTTGAGGGAGGATGTAGAGGCTTCAGAATTTCCTGTGGGGTGACTAGGCTTGATGGGGCTGCAGGGTGGTTCTGGTTGGGAGATGGGGTTAACAGGCGGTGTTTTGGGGAGGGCAGAGTTAGTAGTTTGTACCTTATGTGCTTGCTCAAATTTTGCATTGTTTGCTTCTATGGATTCTACTGCCTTCAGTAGATTGTCTAGTGCATCTTGGTTAGATTGCTGACACGGAAGCATGTAACGACAAAGCAGGGAGCCAGTCGAATCGTTTTTTCAAATAATTATGTTTTCAAATACTTTCCAAAAACCTCCAACAGTGATTTTTATCACTATTGTAACATATGTAACATAGAAAATCCCATTTTGTAATCCATAGCTCTATTTTGTGCAAGCCGAGGAGTCCTCGAGCTTGAGGAGCTTAGGTAGAACAAGCGTATCAATTTTCGTTATTTTTAGATACCGTTTACCCTTCCAAATAGCATCTAGGACCTAATTTTTAACTATGCCGGGCACTAGATGTGAAACCGGTCAAAACTAGTCTAGAAACTATAAAAAGAGCTAGAGAGCTCATTTTTGAGGTTAGCTTGTTTGAGTAGAGAAGAGCTTAGAGCTATTTTGAACTTGTAAGAGTGTTCTTGAGTAATAGAATTGATTTCTCACCTTCCATTGTGTCTTGCTTGTCTCTTCGTAGTGTGTGTGTATGTGTGTGTGCATCTTTGTGCTTCTCACCTTCACTCTCATTTCATCTCACGTTCACGATCTTCATATCACTCCTATCTCTTCCGCGGATTGACAATTAAGGAGGTGAAGCTTCTTAACGTGGTACTTACCATTGTACTAGAGCAACACCAAATTTGGCGCCGTTGCCGGGGATCGAGTCTAGGACGAATGTGTGATGGTAAGAGTATAGCAAGAAGTGGCGTTGGAAGGTAAAAATTTCAGTTTTTGTTGTTGTTTTTACTTAGTTTTTAGTGTTTTTCACCTTCCCCACACTCCATCTTCATCACCGCATCATCATCTTCATCTCCAAAAAAATCAGAAAATTCACCATATCCGCCCATTCTCCTCATTTCCCCTCATTTGTGCATGCGAGAGAGTGAGAGAGAGCTTTTGTGCTTGTGTGTACTTTTGTTTTCTTGAGTTTTCTTGCAGGTACAGAGCTTCAGTGCATCAGGAAGGCTGCAAAAAGGTAAAAACTTCAGTTTCTGTCAGAAATTTCCGTCTGTGTCAGACCATCGCGATGGTCTGCAAAGTTCAGAATTTGGAGAGGGCGACCACACCAGCGTGAAGAGCACACCTGCACCTACAGGAATCCATAGCTGCATTCACAAAATTTGCATTTTGGTGGACCATCGCGACGGTCTCTGACCATCGCGATTGTGTCACACCATCGCGATTGGCTCACGCCATCGCGACGGCTTGGCCGGACCATCGCGACGGTCTCTGACCATCGCGATTGTGTCATGCCATCGCGATTGGCTCACGCCATCGCGCCGACGGTGCCACGTGGCAATCTAGACCATCGTGACGGTGCACTTCAGACCATCGCGACGACACCCTTACACCATCGCGACACCTCAAAAGCCCAGACCATCGCGATTGGCTCACGCCATCGCGCCCAGACCATCGCGATTGGCTCACACCATCGCGCTCAGACCATCGCGATTGGCTCACACCATCGTGCCCAGACCATCGCGATTGGCTCACGCCATCGCGCCCAGACCATCGCGATTGGCTCACACCATCGTGCTCAGACCATCGCGATTGGCTCACACCATCGCGCCCAGACCATCGCGACGGTTCACTTTGGACCATCGCGATTGTGCACGTTGACCGTTGACTGACGCCATCGCGACGGTCCAAGTTCACGCCATCGCGATTGTGCAAATTCAGACCATCGCGATTGTGCAATTTCACGCCATCGCGACGGTGCACCCTCACGCCATCGCGACGGTCCCAGACCATCGCGATTGTGCACCCCCATCGCAAATTTTAGGGTTTCATTTTTTGGCCAATTTTGGGGCTATTTTTGGGAAATTTTTGGGTGATTAGACTCATAGGAGACCCCTTAGCTCATATTTGGAGAAAAACCTGTTTGTCAGTTTTTACCCCCCAGGGCCTGAACGGTCATAACTTTTTCATCCGAAGTCGGTCTATTTTTAGACAAGCTATTTTGAGGTTGACCTAGTTTGGGACTAGGAAGCAAGGGGGCAAGCATTAAAAAGTTGGGCAAAAGGGAAAGGACTTAAAAGGTGTATATACTCAAGTGCTTGATCATCCAACTGTGAATTGGTCTAATATCGAATTTTTTCAGGTCTAGCAAGGGCAATCGAAGGCAACCAAGGCAAGGCAGTGAAGGGCACAAAGCTTGGGAAGCGCGGCTTCTTGGGCATCAGAGCAACTAGAAAAGCTGACTCGAGGTTGGAAGATTACTCAACCCCCTCAGTCAATTTTTAGCTTAGGATAAACGTTAGCATTGTGGATTTAAGACGATAGGAACGCCTCAAGTTCAAGATATTTAATCCTTTCAAGTCTAAGACTACAAGTAAAGGTGTGTGACGAAATGCTATAGGAAAGAACATAAGTCTGACGGAACGAGAACTCAAAATTATAGCGGAAAGTCGAATTCCTGACGCATACATTAAGACAAGAATCTAAAGAAATTTAAAAAGAATCAAGACAGTAATAACAAAGAATCATTGACGATCTGAGCGTATACTGAGTGTGCAAGGAAGAAAATTAATGAACCTTAGATCGGGCAAACATATAGGTAAGTCAGACCGACGAAGCCTTAGATCATCAGAGGCAAGTGTAAGAACTACTGCACGATCGTGGGCTCAACAATTGAACACTAGTTATCCCTACGAGAGCTCAGATACTAGTGAATCAGAAATGGCATTTAGCACAGAAAGACCAGAAGAAGGGTCGAATGTAGCCTATTTAGAAAAACCAAAAGGACCCTATAGAACGCAACTAGAGTTTCTCCGAACCAACCGATTAGATGCTCGCATCTATGAGGATGGTTTGCGAAGGCAAGTGGTGCAAATGCACAACCCCGATCAACCCATTGGATTGGAACGTCTAGTGATGAAATTCGAGAGAGACGCGTACATAGACAAGGAAGGAACGATGTACATCTTAAGTACGCAGCCAAACAATACCAACGAGTTTGGCATGATTCAACCAGAGACGGAAGCAAAATCTCAAGGAAAAGAACCATTAGAAGAGCCGAGAACACCTAGAGGGAAATCTGTACTGACACGAGTACTAATCCCAGACTGGATCCCTCAGGACAACAGAAGCATCGAGTTGTTTGTAAATAAAGAAACTGATGAAGCCTTTTGGAGATACAAGACCGAAATACTTAGTGAGGTAGGTATCATCACTATATGAGTTCAAGGACCCGGATACACCTGGAAAGGTTGTATACCTGGATGAGACTTCAGAAAGAGTCTTTGTGGTACCCGACCGCGCTAAAAACACATAAACATGGAGAGGTGAATTGTTTTTTTCTCCATCTAGAACAAACATGAATACAAGTCAACAAGGGGCGGGAACATCATCAGCCCATGGAAATCAAAGAGATTGAAATAAAGAGAGACCGGAAGTAAGCTTTAATCATCCCATAGGGAGAGATAGAACAACCACGAACACTAATAGAGCGGATAGACAAAGAGATCATGGAATACCAGGTGGTAGAGATGATTTTCCTCTACCTAGACCACGTGAACACGCAAGAATATTGAGACCCACTCAATTAGTAAAATCAATGAAGAATTATTTTGATGGGACAGGAGATCCCTATGACCACGTCGCAGAATTCAAGCAAGTACTAAGAGCCGAACAAGTTGAAGACATGTTCACGCAATACAACGCATTTGGACTAACGTTAAAGAATACCGCTTTAACTTGGTTCCAACCATTACAACAAAGGCAATTTAGAGACATCCATCACTTTTTAGAGTCATTCATCACTGAATTCTCTAAAAGTGGGATTAGACATGCCACGTCTTCGTTGGTTCATAGCTTTAAACAGACCCCTCAAGAAACAGTAAGACTGGCAGGACGTAGGTTTAGACAATATGTTGAACGATGTCCAATGCAAGAGCTACCCTCACAAGCCAAGCAAGTGTCATTATTTCTAGATGGCTTGTTGAGCTCTAAACTACGCTCCTACGTGTACCTAAAAGAACCCAGAACGCTAGAGCAATGTGTAAGAATTTGTATAGACATTGAGGACAACTTAGGAGACGAGTTGGAACTCTCAAAGGTCTATAAGGACTCAGACTGTTCATCTCTAGCATCCACAAAATTGTCTAGCTCAATAGAAGACCTAGCAGAAAAAGTGGCCCAGAAACTAGGAGTTTCTAGTAAACCTAGGGTACTAACAAACAAGCGTTGTTACACCTGTGGTGGTGACCATATGGCAAATGTGTGTCCCAATGCACCACAACCACAAACCAACCCTAGTGGCCAATACTGTACAATTGAGAGAAGATACACGAATCATACGGCTCAGGACTGCCCATACAACAAACAAACCGTGAGACCGAACTATCCGCAAGCATACCCGCAGCCAGGTAGGTATCAAGGCCAATACAATGCTCAGCCCTATTACTATAGGCCTCCTCAGAACTACCCATACTAGGCTCAACAGAGACCTCAACCTGTCTTAGCTCAGCAGCCACCCCCACCAGCGAATGTCATCTCAGTCAAATACGCTGCTGCAGAAGAGAACCTAAGTAGGGCCTTAGTGCCTTCTTCACCTTTGATCACAGAGAGTGACCCACACTCAAACAGTTTTGACTCTACGCATGTAGATAGTCCACCCGCATATTACACAGAGTCACCAGAACATGTGGAGACATATCATTATGATAGTCCACCAGTGGAACCTAGTTGGGAGCCCGACTATGCTAATGTGATGTACACAAACCCAAATCCACGGCCCCAATTAAGACAACAAAGACCACAGGGCCCTAGAGGACCATGCTTTAGGTGCCAAGGAGATCATTTCTTAAAGGATTGTCCACACCCCCCGATAGCAGGACAATCACAGTACTATAACATCCAAGGCTTTTGTGCCGATTGTGGCAAAGAGCACATAATCAAAGATTGTCCTAAGAACCCTGTTAATGCTACAAATGTGACACCGATCAACGTGATAGGTATTGTAAATAACGCAGATGGATCCAACCCTACATACGTGCCTATCCAAGCTATAACCAGAGCCCAGGCGCTCTTACCAAACCAACAGCTTAATCAGGAGAAAATAGCCGGAAGTAGTGAAGTTGTAGAATCTAGTAGTAAAAAGACGAAATCTTGGAAAGATTCTAGAGAAAGGATAAAGAGAAAATGGAGTAAAAAGATAACTGAGTCTGAAGGAAGTTTGAAGGAATCTGGAGCCAAAATCCAAGAATTGACTTCACAAGAATTGAATCAAGAGAATCCAGCCCAGAAATCAGGATCAGTTTTAGCGGAACCCATACCAGAAAATCTAGACATGATGTTTCATGCATATCAGGCTAGATTAAAAGAAGGACCTCAGGTAGCTGAAATGAGCAAAAACTACCCTCGAGCTGATCTAGAAATTGAGAGAACTAAACTTTGCATGAAGATGGTAGAACTAGCACAAGCTTTGTTCGAAGCCTCTAGATATCTTAATTGGAATAACATGGCAAAACCGGAATTACACTTTCAAGGACTAATGGAGAGGCTAGAATATTTGATAGAGAGCAAAGAGAAAAAGGATCAGCCTAGGCACCCTATTGTCCCAGAGACACAGGAAAGGAATGCACCATCCCTGTCTCAAGTACCCAACTCAGAAAGTCAAGACAATTTGTCTTCCATACATAGGTACTCACATGAATTTTTGAGAGAAATCCAAGAAGAGAAATGGAGAAAGGAACAAGGAACCCATCCTCCTATTCAAGAAATAGATGACTTGCAGGAACAATTTCCCCAAGACATCCCCTCTATATACGATGATGTAGAGGAAGAACAACTCAGTGAACACACAAGATTTGAATCTAATTCTTTACAAGAATTACCTCAGTTCACAGGACCTTGGGAAGCAAAGTCTATTAGTATGAGAGCACCCACGATAATAGTGAGGAATGAAGAATCAGTAATCCCTAGAAACACGGAAGTGATCAAGAATACCAAAGTACAATGTAACTTCACTCTAGAGGAGTTGCTGAAGATAAAACCAGAATTGTGGAAACATGTAGCAAATCAATTTCCCGAGCTTGCTACTACTCCCTCACAAATAGCATCACAAAATAAGGTACCAGAGATACCCGTAGAAAAGATTGGAGATGTAAGCGAAGGAGAGGAAGGTAACACTTATCTTCCGATATCCCATCAGGGCTACACCACGAAAGCCATCTTAGATTCAGGAGCCGGAGTAGCCATAGCTACCATCGCTTTATGGAAACGATGGGGTAAGCCAGCATTGAGACCCACCAGGATGAAGCTACAAATGGCTGATGGACACATAGAAAAACCATTAGGTTTACTAGAAGGCATATCTCTCACCACTTGTCGTGTGGAATTTGAGCATACCTTTGCCATTTGTGACTTTGCAAAAAATCATGCTTATGAGATGATATTGGGACAACCATTCATGCGTCAGTTGCACATTGTACAAGATTGGGGAACTAATTCTTTGTACTTGCAACATTTAGGAGTGACTACCAAAGTCAATCTTAAAGACTATTCACATAGAGATGTACCCCCAATACAATGGAATACCATCCATAAGACACCAGTAGAGACGGAATCCGTGCACTCATTAGAATCAGATCCTTCCTGGTTGCATGAGGATACTCATTTATGGATGTGTAAAGTAGCCAAACAAGAGGAAGAAAGATTAGAAGCAAGGACCTTAGGTGCAGAACAAAATCCACGAACCCTTCAAGATCCAGCCTACGCACCTGTAGTATTCCCAGACGAAGAGTTTGAACCCCATGGTTGGGCAGAAATCCTAGCAACCATGGACGTAGCCATCAATGAAGAACAATGGACACCCCACTGTGACGAGGATGGCTATGACATTTCAGTTTTCACGATAGAGCCAATCATGTGCGATGCAATTTTAGAAGAGTGTGAACCTAACACTGATGCATTTGAGGATGCAAGCGATTTTGATTTAGAATCAATTATCATGGACCCACCCTTTGCATCAGAGGAAGAATATTTCTACGAAGTAGAGACTCACCCTCAGAGACACGAGGAAATTATGAATGAGGTAAAGAAGAAAGCAACCATGTCAGAAAAAGAAGAATCTTTATTTGAAGTACCCGAGAACTTCAAGAAATATGAAATCGAAGATAGAAGAATCATGGTACGAATGCCTAATAGAAAGGCGAATGACGGACAAGTATATGATAACCGAGAGAAAACCAAGAAAATAATAGTTGCCATAGAAGGAGAAGAAGAAAAATGTACATACATAGGGCATGATTTGACAAAGGAAGAAGAAGAAGAATTAGTTGCCTTATTGCGCGAATATAGAGATGTTTTTGCTTGGAGTTATAAAGATTTGAAAGGAGTAGATCCAGATATATGTTCTCATAGAATCCTATGACTCCAGATGCAAAACCGACAAAACAGAAACCGCACACGTACAATGATAACTACGCTGCAAAGATTAAAGAGGAGATAGATCGCTTGATAGAAGCAGGATTCATTTACGAAATTGAGCATACCGAATGGGTATCCCCTATTGTGGTTGTGCCCAAGAAGAATGGAAAATTGCGTGTGTGTATTAACCTTAAAAAAGTTAATGCCGCAACGATTAGAGATAGTTATCCTCTTCCTATCACGGAACATCTATTGGAAAGAGTTGCGGGCAAGGAAGTTTACAGCTTTCTTGATGGATTTTCAGGCTATAATCAAGTAGCCATTGCTCCAGAAGATCAACACAAGATGGCATTTGCCACTGAATGGGACATATTTGCATTTCGTGTGATGCCATTTGGCTTAACAAATGCACCCGCCACTTTCCAGCGACTCATGTGTCATGTTTTCAAGGAATTCCTACGCAAGAGTTTGGAAGTTTATGTCGATGACTTATGTGCACATTCAAATGTAAGACAGACACATATCCCAGAGTTAAGGCAAATATTTGACAAATGTCGAGAATATCAGGTTTGTTTGAACCCAGAAAAATGCGTTTTCATGGTCAGACAAGGCAAAATTCTAGGACACATTGTGTCAAAAAATGGAATCTCTACGATGAAGAAAAGGTGAAGGTAATTGCAGAATTACCTAGACCAACTAATGTGAAAGAGGTACAGGCATTTATGGGCCATTGCGGATATTATAGGAGATTCATACACATGTATGCAATCATAGCCAAGCCTTTGTACTCTCTTTTAACCAATTTCGAATGGACAAATGAATGTGAAAATTCATTCAATGAACTTAAACGATGCTTGTGCTCAGCACCTATATTGACTACCCCAGATTGGAGTAAGCCATTCCATGTACATGTGGATGCATCCAATTATGCCATAGGATGCGTATTAGCACAACCCACGAATGAAGGTAACATAGATCTCCCCATAGCTTACGCTAGTAGACAATTGAACGCAGCAGAAAGAAATTACACCACGACGGAACGAGAAGGATTAGGGATGATCTACGCAGTAAAGAAGTTTAGGCACTACTTGTTGGCCAACAAATTCAAGTTCTTTACAGATCATCAAGCCCTATTGTACTTAGTCAACAAACCATGTAACACAGGACGACTGATACGTTGGTTTCTATTACTCATGGAGTATGATTTTGAAGTAGTAGTCAGGAAAGGAAAGACACATCTTAGAGCTGACCACCTTTCGAGATTAACCTCAGGAGAAGCTCCTCAAGGAGTAGCGGATGATCTACCAGATGCATACTTGTTTAACCTTGAGATAGCACCAGAATGGGCTAAGCCTATAGTCCTTATTCTCACGTACGGACCCAAGAATCCTAGGATAAAGATCAAAGAGGGAGAGATTACCAAGTCTCAAAGATACCAAATCATAGCAGGAAGCATATATAAACAGGATAATCAAAAGATTCTTGCTTGTTGTGTAGATGAATCAGAACATGCGAATTGGTTGCAATTAGCACACATAGGTGCATTAAAGCAACATCATTCAAAACATCGAACATTACAGACTCTGCATAGATTAGGAGTATATTGGCCTACGATGGAAGCAGATATCTACAAGTTGTGTAAGGAATGCAGCGTTTGTTGTGAAAGACCACCAGTAGAGCATGCTACATTATATCATGTGTCTCTCACACCAGACTGGAGTGAACAATTAGTGACATACTTGAGGACGAAGACATTCCCTCAAGGAATGACTTTAGCACGACAACGCAGTCTAGAGCAGGAAGCTCAAGATTATTCACTTATTGGCGATAACCTATACAAAAGAGGACGAGATGGATATCTAAGACAATGTGTTCATGAGAGCGATTATCTGAGCATACTAGAGACTGCACACCAAGGTGTTGCAGGAGGTCATTTTGGACCCGATAGGATAATCAAAGCCATCCTCTTTGCAGGATTATGGTGGCCCACTCTTCACATGGATGCTCATACCTATGTAAAGAGATGTGATGTGTGCCAAAGAACTCAGTCTCCTACTCGCAGAGATGAAATGCCATTGAAACCCATGATGGGCGGACGTGCATTTTCAAAGTGGGGTATAGACTTTGTAGGACCCATTAACCCCCCTGCAAAAGGTACACATGCTGAATACATTATTGTTGCCACAGATTATCTTACGAAATGGGTAGAGGCAAAAGCCACGAAAAAGAATGATGCACACACAACTGCAAAATTCTTATTTGAAAATGTCTTTACAAGGTATGGACTGCCTATAGAGTTAGTGAGCGATCGAGGCACTCACTTTCTAAACCAAGTCATTGAATATTTGTTACAGGATTTTATGGTAATTCACAAGAAATCCGCACCATATCATCCTCAGGCCAATGGTCAGGCTGAAAGCACTAATAAGATCCTTTGTAACGTACTGATGAAACTCATGAACAACAAACGTTCAGATTGGGACAAACAGTTACACCACGCTGTTTGGGCATATCGAGTGGCCTACAAGACCGTACTCAATGCAACTCCCTTTCAGATGGTTTTTGGTCAGAATTCTGTGCTTCCTTTGGACTTCTTGATACCGACCCTTAAGGTTGCACAAGAACATCAGTGGACCGGCCATGAATTATCAGCGAGAATAATGGACTTGGAACGATTAGGAGAAACCAAGCTCAAGGCAGCAGCAGGAATATATGCAGCAAAGAAACGACAGAAAGCATATTTTGATGCACATGTGAAAGATAAACGCCTAAAAGAAGGAGATTTAGTTCTAGTATATACGCTAAAGCAACACGCACGTAAGTTAGAAAAGCGAGGTTATGGACCTATGATCATTAACAGACTCTCAACAAGTGGAGCAGTACAGTTAGCCACTTTAGAAGGAGATATAATGCCTAATTATATTAGTGGCTGTAGAGTCAAGCTATATCAGGAACCTCTTACTGAGGATATGCTTAGACGACTCACGTTGGCAAAGAAGCGTAAGGAGGAAGAAAATAGAATACGAGCGGAAGCTCAGGCAGAAGCAATAGAACGCATTAAACGCATGAAGTTAAGAAGACAAGGACTAGGGAGAGAACATTATAACCATCTGGAAACTACACCCAGATATCCCATGGCCATGTGTCAAGTAAAGTCAACCACTCATCCTAGTATAGTGGACAGGAGACCATTCATTACAGTAAGGTTAGAGCACGGCAACCCTTGCCAAGAGCTCAGGGCTTTAATTGACTCAGGTGCTGCGACTAGTGCGATTAGATGGTCCCACTATAAGGATTCAGGAATAGAAATGCGGCCAATTGAGGCATACCTCATAGGCCTAGGAGGCATGGAAACCCCTTGCATGGGTGAGGTGGACCTTCCTATCCTCATTAAGGATGTGACCATGACTGCGAAGCTACTAGTGTGCCATGATGACGACCTAATAGAACCCCTAATCCTTGGCCAAGATTGGCTATACGATCACTCAGTGGACCTAAATCTTAGACAAGGCTCCTTACAGATTGGAACCTTAGAACAGAAGCGAGTGATACTGCTTGACTTCCCTAATGGCATTTCGATTGAGGATTGTAACCCTAGACCCTATGAAACGCATGCGACGGAAGACCGGAAGATCTTGGGTCAGACCAGTCACGTTACGTCTACACCAACCCACTCGGGCTTGGCTATGGACAGTTGTCAATCAGAAGGACTACAGGAGATCTTCCCTGGGGCTTCCTGCAAACTAGAAGGGGCAGCTACCCAACCGCTAGGGCAGATGAACACAATCAGCGGTCAGGTGGGTTGCATCAGCGGCCAAATGAGCACGACACCCTGCGGTGCTCATGCTTCCAAACTTGCTACGGACTGGCCTAGATTAACGATAAATAACAAATCACTTCCTAATGGGCAGGTCACGCAAGTGTTGGATCTCCCTTCTTTTCCAAAGCAGAGCGTCCAATGGACGTCTCAAACCCAACCACGAACGAGGCAACCACCACAGAGGAACCCAGACCGACAACACCACCAGGCAAGGCAAAGAAAGCAGCACTATCAACATCACAGAACAAGTGGCATAAAACAAATATGGGTGCCAAAAGGACAGCAACCACAGGCTATTGGCAACACAGCAGACAAGAACAGGACAAAGTTTCAACAGAAGCAGAGTCAGCATCCAAAGTCCCCTCGATCTTCTTTCCCAAGTACAAATACTCGACAGATTTGGATCGTCAAGAAGTATCTTATCAATCGACCCACACCCACGCAGATTTGGGTACCCAAACCATGTATTATAGCCCAACCCTCTAGCCATGTAATATATACCCCTCAGAAACCTTTTCATCCTTCAATACCACCAAACCCGATACCACTTTTTGTACCTCAGCAGAAACATACCACCCACTCCAAGACTCTTAGGAAATGGATACCGAAATGTATCCAAACGTCTTCTTGTACCATCGTATCTAACAATTCTCCCACCCCGTTTAAACTCCACCCTTGTACTAATTCACCTTCAACCAAACCTTGTATAAATTCATACACCCAAACCCCACATCATGCATAATAACGGCTCATCAAGAAATGTATGCATAATCTGAACCATGTAGGCGTCTAGAGACCTGCATTAGTTTTGCAAATAATCATTGCATCAATCACTTCACGACACTTGGCTACACGGGTTACATATCGGTTATGGAAAGGGATTGCGGTCTCACCTTAATGGGATCATAATTAATTTCCATACTAATGTGTTAATCTTTTGTAGCAGATCTTTTCCATTAGCTCATCAGTCATCATGCAAACCGAAGCAGGACCATCGAAAGCAGGCCCCAGTGTCGCTGCGGTGCCCCTCAATGTTTTACGCGCAGAATCCCACCCGACCGCTCCACCGCCCGAGTTCCAGGGATTTCCGGGACCCATGCCAATTGATAACCCACCTATGGGATACACAGAGAAGATACACCGTAACTCTCACTGGTTCCAAGGCCTAGCAGGACCATTAGCTGATGCTGACTTCATTTTTGAAGCAAATATGACATTTGATGACCGCACATGGGGCAAGTATCAATTCTTCTCAAGAGAATTCGAAGGCCTACAGAACACCCAGGACTTAACTCATGTTTGGGCTAGAGCCGGCTTCACGGAGTATTTCAGTGATCCTCTGCCCAAACCTGACTTTTATAGGTGTTATTACTTAATCACCACTTTGCTGGCCTCAGAGAATAAGGACATCCCAGGAACCTTTATTTTGCCTTCTTTAGTGGATGATCCACCTTACAAAAGATTTTATCTTTCGAAGGATTTAATCAGAGCGGCCATCAAGATACATGGAACACACACTCCAACGGAGAAAGAACGGCTAGTCCCAGAGCAGATGAAGCGTGGTGATGTAACTAAGTGGGAGGATATTTCAGCTATAACCCCTGAGCTCTCTAAGCCATTACGGATATGCATGCAGCACTTTGCTTTCCCAGCTCAAGATCGTTTTACCATGCCCCACAAGAGAATCTGGTTTGGATTATACTTAGCATGTACTGGACCGCAAACAGTTGATCTAGCCAGCTGGATCATTGATCAGCTCTATTTGGCACAACATCGATGGGAGTGAAAGAAGGTAATCAATGGGTGCTGCGCCCTCACCAGGATCATATATATGTGCTTGGCCTATGATTTACCCATAGAGCGTGCCATGACCAGTGAGGAACTGAAAGCATTCAAAGGGACCACTAGGAAGGCTAGAAAGTCTAGCAAAGGCAGAGCCGGAAAGCGGATGAGAGGTACTATCCCGTGCCTACAAGTCCCAGAATCACCCTCGCCACAACCATCTCCAGAGCAGTCACTAACAGCAGCCACTCCCACAGTACAACCTATTCGCATAAGGTTATCTAGACCAGTGGTAACGGAGGGCACCACCAGTACTGTCGCACCCCAAGCAGCCACAACCACAGAACCTATCACCACAGCAGCTGAACTTCCCACCACTATTGGTGCGGAAGCTTTCTCTTTTCCAATACCGCATTTAGAACCAGGACAAGCAGAGCCACTGGACCAAACGTTTGATTTTGAGATGCCTGATGCATTCTCCAATGAGTTCCAATTTTCAGAAGGACAAATGTTTTCTCAAGAATTTGAAAGGCCTAGCTACCCTACCACACCCAGGGATCAGCCACAAGGACAGGTCGTGTCCAGCTCTGATGACGAAAGAACAGCGACCGATGACGACGAAGGTGACGACGAAGCTAGCCAGGGAACACATGAATCCCAAGAGCAGGAACAGACAGATGGCCAAGGCCAACAAACAGACACACATGGCGATACAAGTACCCATGAAGATGAAACTTACGAGGCAGCAGCTTACACACTAGCTATCAAGAAGTTGTATAGAACTATGGAAAAAGTTTGGGCACGCAAAAAGCTGACAGAGGAAGAGAGCCAAAAAATAATAGAACAAGAACTTGTCACAGGCGGATTCGAAGACGCATACATCAAAGGATTCAAAGAATTAGTCCAATCAGTAGGCTCCAACGAGGCACTCAGGTACTTGCAAAGAAAGCCACTACCACAGTTTGACCCCCGCAGAGTACGACTACTTTCAAAGCCCGGCGAATACATTCGTGTACCAATCGGAGCACAATCTTCAGAACAAGCCAGGGCGGCACCCCTCGTCCCCGAAAGTTCGTTGGCCGTAGAAACCATCATTGTAGATTCCCCACCCCGCGCTACAACTGTACCTACCTCAGTAGTCACTGAAGTACCGACCACCCCAACCGCTCCTCTCTCACCACCCGTCCATCCAGCCTCCCCTCTTCACCCTCCTTCCCCCAGACCCACATCTTCATTCGCCGGTGGTGTTGCAGAAACCGTCTTTACGACCACTCACCCCACAATTCCCGCGCCCATTAGCCCTAATCTACCCCTTCCCACACCCACCTTTCTATCCAACCCATTCCTTCATCAATCTTTTCCAGCTTTCCCCACAACTCCACGACCCCTTTTCCCATTCCCCCCGCCATTAACCTTCTCCCCCGTCTCACCTCCCCGACTCACTGTAACCCCTCTTTCCCCTTTCCACCAAGCTGCTCCGGCCAGCCCCCCTGTAAATTACCCCTCAACATTTGTAAATCCCGTATTTACACCAGCACGCGCACCCATGATCACACCCATATTCACGGTCACCGCACTAGATACGTCCACCGACATGGACATCTCACCACCCACTGCACCATCACTACCTTCACTCACGGCACAAACATTTTTAGGCACATCCCAATTTTCAACAATCACTACATCATCCACCTTCCCATCCCCATTCCCCGTTCCCGTTGCATCTACACCAACTGCATCTTCATTTAGCACCCCGTTAATACTATCACCCACTGTAGATAATGCATTCCGACAGATGTTCATGTGTATGACGCAAGTAAGAGATGAGTTCACATCTCTTGGTGATAATTATCAACAGCTGCAGAGGACAACGAAGGACTTACAGTCGCAGCTTAACTTATTGTCTATTGAGAATGCCTCTCTGAACACCCGCTACCAAGAATTACGCGAGGCTTATCACAAATTGGAACTAGAAAGCGAAGAAAAGACCAAGGAAGCAACTGCTGACCTGGATAACTTATTAAGAGCCCAGACAGTCCGCAATGCAACGCTAACACGAAACATGGGCTTACTACGAAGACACCTAGCAGCCGCCAAGGAAGAAAACCAGCGCTTACAGGATCAGAACCAAGAAAACTTAGAAGTAGTGCTCGATCACCCAGACCAACCACTCAGTCCTAGCAGGTTCAAAGCCATTCCTTCAGACTCGATGAGGATGCTGCTAGACGATCATGTAAGATTACTAGATGAATACGACCGCATGAACGAGGAGTTACAGAAACTCAAAGAAGATCACAAATTACTCCAGTTACAAGAACCGGCACACCACGACATACCAGCACCTGTGGACCCCTCTCCTGACCTCCTAGAGGAACTCAACTCATTACGGGCCCAGGTATCACACCTTGAATCAAGGATCGCAGTATATGAAGCGCCACCAAGGCCAGATTCCCCACCTGAGCTTCCAGTTGAGGAAGAAACGGTCACCATCCCGGTGGAGGAAACGTTTGAAGAAGCGTACGAGCCACAACCCATCCCAGGCGGACGCGTCACGGCCGAAGATCAGATGACGTACGAACTTCCGACCCCCGCGTGGATGAAGACTATTGAGGAGATTGGAACAACGCACTCAGCGAGAGTAGAGGCACAATTACACGCCATGGTGATGATAGAAGAACGAATATTACAGTCTCCATTCTTTGCTCATTTGGCCCCTCGACGATACACATCTGGGCATGAGCTACAGTATAAACCATATTTCATGTTAATGGCCGAATACCAGTTAGCCATTGAGAAAGCGACAGGTAAGAAACCATCGCATGCGACTCAGTTCGAGGAAGACGATTTGCCACTAGATGCGCAGCAAGGAGAGATCTATCAACCAGAGTGGCGAAAAAAATTACTACAGCAGTATCCAGAGATGATGAATACATGGGTAAAGGCACCTTTGCACTTGAAGTATAACCCATGTTGGGGACCAGTGCCACGACGCCGCTCCTGGACTGCCTTTGCTATTAAGGTACAAAACAATAAGCAGTGCCAAGACTGGTTGAATTACCCCTATTTTAAGCCACCCATTGAGTTACCAACTGTTGGCTACATGATGGCTACAATTCGCCACTGGCTCCCTAGATTAAAGCATATGGATGATATAGCAGCGCATATGACTGTCAAAATCTTTGACATGATGCAAATGATTTTTAAAGTCTTCCGACGCGTCAAGGCACCACATGTCAACACCCCGGGCTTTGAGCATGGCAATTTCGATCTGGTATATGATATGAGTACAACGCCATCGCTACGGATTTGTTATGCCTGGCACTGCAGAATAAAGTACCTACCGGCGTGCTACAAGCAGACATTCGAAGAGATGTTCACAACCGGCTTTTGGGAATACCATTCAGAGGTATTCATAAGCAGGCCTACACATTTATTACAATTATTTGCCTGTGAACGAATGGTCTATTCCACACATTATCAGCTCCCGCCACCGGAAGAACCGCAACCAATCGACTGGGAGAAACTTGAGGCAGACCTGGCCCGAGGCATTCGTATCTTCGAGCACACCCTCGCTCAAGAGCTCCTACAGAACTATATCCGGCAGACCTCACAGCAAGGTTCTGTCAGGGACGACAGAAGCAAGAGGGAGGGGGGTGTTGGAAGCAGCCAGAGGCACAGACGACACGGAAGCATGTAACGACAAAGCAGGGAGCCAGTCGAATCGTTTTTTCAAATAATTATGTTTTCAAATACTTCCAAAAACCTCCAACAGTGATTTTTATCACTATTGTAACATATGTAACAGAAAATCCCATTTTGTAATCCATAGCTCCATTTTGTGCAAGCCGAGGAGTCCTCGAGCTTGAGGAGCTTAGGTAGAACAAGCGTATCAATTTTCGTTATTTTTAGATACCGTTTACCCTTCCAAATAGCATCTAGGACCTAATTTTTAACTATGCCGGTCAGTAGATGTGAAACCGGTCAAAACTAGTCTAGAAACTATAAAAAGAGCTAGAGAGCTCATTTTTGAGGTTAGCTTGTTTGAGTAGAGAAGAGCTTAGAGCTATTTTGAACTTGTAAGAGTGTTCTTGAGTAATAGAATTGATTTCTCACCTTCCATTGTGTCTTGCTTGTCTCTTCGTAGTGTGTGTGTATGTGTGTGTGCATCTTTGTGCTTCTCACCTTCACTCTCACTTCATCTCACGTTCACGATCTTCATATCACTCCTATCTCTTCCGCGGATTGACAATTAAGGAGGTGAAGCTTCTTAACGTGGTACTTACCATTGTGCTAGAGCAACATTGATCCTGTTGTTCTTGTTGTTCTGCCGATGATTCATTGTGCATTGAAGTTGCTGTATCATGGAAGGTCTCTTCTTCGTTCTTTTCTTTGTCTTTATTGTCCTCGTTGTCTTTTCCGGCTGAGCCTTGTGCTTCACTTTCTGAGGAGCTAATTCTGATATGTTTCTGGCGGAACAACTGATTGAGCTCTTCTTCATCTTCTTCTTCCTCATCTTCTAGTAGCTGAATTGACTCTTCGCGCCTTAAAACTGGTCCTCGTGGTGGTGGTTGAGCGGCGAGTATGGTTGGGAAGAGGAAAGAAAGGATGTGGGGAAGTCTGGATCGAGGGGTGGTTCCTTTGTTAACTTGTTTCACTATGGCTACACACTCTTTGTGGATTCGGTGAAAGAGAAATGAGGCGAAATTAACGGGTTCTTGTGCGGCAAGGTCGATGGCGGAATAGAATGGGCGGGAGATACCGTATGTGCGTTTTTGGAGGTTAAGGATTGCAACTAGGAACTGCAACGCGGTTCTTTCAGGTTCGGGGCGGCAGAGAATGGCGTATTCATTTGATGAAAATCGGGGAAAAAGTTCTACCATTCGAGCTACAGGGATGCTTGGGCCATTCTCGCGGCCTTGTGGGGTGAGGCGGAAGGCTTCGGCAAAAGCTTGGAAGGTCACTACGGTTCTAGAGGGTAGGGAGGGGAAGATCCATTGGCGTTCGGTGATGGGAGATTGGGCGATGGCTAGAATAATTTGTGCGAAGAAGGGATGGGCTTCCACTGAGTGCCAAGGAAGCTCAGCGAAGTTGGCCAACCCTCGGATACGCAGGTAATCGCCTACCTCGGTAGGGATACCTCCCTGGAAAGCTGTGAAATTTGCCAATGCTTCCATTTCGCACGTGAACACGAATACACAGATCGCAGTACACGAATACACAGTACACAGAAGACACAAGCACAATCACAAGAACACAATAACGTTTTTTGGCGCAACCGAAGAGCTTAAGTATAGACATTACGGTGGGGGGTAGGAAGTGATGGTTATCATTGTGCGGTGCTAGAATGACATTGCTTTTAATTTGGCATGCATACTTGAGTAATTGGTAAGGAGGGCGGCTTATGACAAAACACGGCTATAAAAAAGAGAAGAGAACGAACAGAATGAAAAGTAAAAAACAAAAGCTAAAAAAAATGCGGTCCACCACCGAATGATTTAATACGGACTGGTAGCGCTTTGATACGGCCACAGCTTCGAGCCGTTGATTGCTTTTGGAAGTGGATTTCCGATCAACGTAGTCAACCGAAAAGTTGCTGGACCGATTTGCTCTGAGATCTTGTAAGGGCCGAACCACCGTAATTTGAATTTACCAGCGGATCTATTTGACTTTGCATTATAGAAAAGTACAAGCTTTCCTACCAAAAATACTGGAGTCTTCAGGTTCCGATCGTGCATCCTTGCCTGTCTTAGTTGGACTTCACGCATGGTTAAAAGACTGAGCCATCGATGCTCATCTAACTCTCTGAGAGTGTCCAAACGAATTGACAGTGAGTCTTCTGGTAGAAGTTTTTGAGTGATTGCTACGCGTAAACTTGGTATGACTATTTCCATTGGTGCTATTGCTTCTAAGCCATAAGCTAATTTGAAAGGTGTCAATCCTGTTGTTACCTTGTATGTAGTCCGGTAGGCCCATAACACTGTAGGTAGCAATTGATCCCATCTTTTCGGTGATTCCATGATCAATTTTCGAAGGATATTTAGCAGAGATTTGTTTGTACTTTCGGCCAATCCATTAGCTGGAGGATAATAAGGAGAACTGAATTTATGTGTGACCTGGAACGACTGTGTGAGTACCTTCATTAAATTGTTTACAAAATGAGTGTCTTGATCTGAGACAATTTCCAGTGGTAAGCCAAAACGTGGAAAGACATCGGTTAGCAGACACTTTGCTACCGTAACTGCTGTAGCAGACCGTAAAGCCCAGGCTTCTACCCATCTGGTTGCATAGTCTGTGTAGGTTAGTATGTAACGGTTGTTACTATAAACTGCTGGAGGTGTAATTGGACCGATAAAATCTAGACCCCATTTCTGGAAAGGTTCCAATGGTAAGATGGGTTGCAGAGGAAAAAGATGACATTGCAAAGGCTGACCAGATCTCTGACATGTATCACATTGTTTGACAACCTGTAAGATATCTCTGTTGTTGGCCACCAAAGACCACTCTGCAGAATTTTCCGGTGAGTTAAGTCTGCTGCAAAATGGCCACCGGAAGGAATTTAGTGAGCCAAAGTAATAACTGAATTAACTTCATGTGGTGGAATATAGCGAAGTAAGATTCCGGTATGATCTATATAATATAGTTCTCCAGGAATTAACCGAAATCGACGGCTAAAGACTGCAGTTTTCCTGCGTACTGTTGTAGAAGTCTGAGATGGAAGGCAACCATCAGTGAGAAAGGTCAAGATCTGATCATAATATGAAAATGGGATAGGTGGGTCTGCAGATTCTTCATTAATTGGTTCCGATACATAAATTGCGGGTGTCCTGTCATCTATGCCCACCGAAGCTTCACCGGAATCTAAGCGGGATAAGAAATCTGCTAAGGCATGTGAACTGCCTGGTCGGTGAATGACTTCGTAGTCAAATTCCTGCAAGAGTAAGACCCATCGTGCTAATCGACCACCTAGATGCTGCTGCCGAACTAGATAGACAAGTGCAGCGTGATCTACATGAAATGTGAATTTACGGCCTAGCAAGTAATGTCTGAATTTCTTGACCGAATATACCAGCCCTAGACATTCTCTTTCTGTTACAGAGTAATTTCTTTCAGCAGGGGCTAATCTTCGACTTGCATAATACACTGGTCTGAACCATTTATCAATTTGTTGCATCAGCACACTTCCTATTGCTATATCTGAGGCATCGACAAATACATGAAATGGGTGATCCCAGTCCAGCGGTTGTAAGATAGGTACTTTGTTAATAAATGCTTTAAACGATCAAATGCTATCTGGCATTCCTGGGTCCATTCAAATTGTTGAGGAGACTTGGCGATTAGCTTATTCAGGGGTATTGCCAAATGAGCAAGCCACCGTAAGTGTCTTCCATGCCATCTTACTTGACCCAAAAAGCGCATGACTTCTTTTGGAGTAGCTGGCACCGGAGCTTCTAATACTGCCAAAATTTTATCTGGATCTACTTGGATCCCTTGTGCAGATACAATGTGGCCAAGTAACTTGCCATATGAGACCGCAAACACAGATTTGTTTGGGTTCAAGCAGAGTCTATACTCTCTGCATTTCTGAAAGCAGCACCGTAAATGGAACAGGTGTGCTATCATCTTACCGAAAATTTAAAAATCGTCGAGATATACTTGCATAAATGAAGTGAGATAAGGAGAAAATATCTCCTGCATACATCTTTGAAATGTGCTTGGTGCGTTTCTTAATCCGAACCACATTACGGTGCAAGCAAAGACACCCCAATTGGTAATGAATGCAGTTTTTGGTATATCTTCTTCGGCCATTCTAAGCTGATTGTAACCGTTGTATCCATCTAAGAATGAATACATTTTGTGACCTACTACCCTATCAAGCATGGTATCCAGAAAGGGGATTGGAAAAGGATCCGGTACTGTTGCTGCGTCTAATTTCCGGTAGTCTACACAGATTCGCAGTTGCTTATTTTTCTTTGGCACGATCACAATTGGTGAAGTCCATTCAGCATGTTCTACTGGTACAATGAATCCAACTTTTAATAATCTATCAAGTTCTGCTTTTACCTGTGATGCATAATTAGGATTCATCCGGTAGCTGGGCTGTTTGTTCGGTTTGGCTTCAGGCTTCAACATAACTCTGTGCTGATAGATGTGCGGATCCAATCCTTTCATATCTTTGTAATCCCATGCAAAGACGTCTGAGAATTCGCGAAGTAGTCGAATCAAATCCGCTTTGAATAATTCCGGTAAATTATGCTTTATCTTTACAGGACGCGGATGATCTTCATCTCCTAGATTGTACGTGGTCAGCTGATCTCCAGGGACATAAAACTGTTGAGGTTTCTCTGTATCGTCTGTGGACTTGAAAAGTGGCTGTAATTCATCGTCATGTATAGAGACGATATCTTCCTTCTTAGCTTCTTCGGTGATGGGTACTACTGTACAAACTGAAGTGTTCCAATTATCTACAACAGTCTGTAGATCTATAGTCCCTAACGAAATTAAATCAGCGTTGTTCTTCAGAAACTCTTCTTCTTCATCATCTGATAATCCATCTAGCATATGGACAGGTTCAGCAAAATACGGTCTAGCGTGTAGCTCGCAAGGTTGTATAGCATCTAATTTTACCACATATCTTCGATTGGCATCTTTGAACGCAAGCTCTTGTGCAGACCAGTCCTGTATTACCTTCGCATGCTTCAACCAAGGTCGGCCGAAAAGAAGGTTATAATCCAAAGTGGATTCTGGCAGATCTAGTATGACAAAGGTCATCTTAAAGGTCGTACCTTGTAAAGTGATGGGTATATTTCGCACAAGTCCTACGGGATGAACTCTTGATTGATCTGCCATTCTGACAAAAAATTGAACTGGTTCGATTTGGGTCCATCCTAATCTTTTGCATAAGGCTGCAGTCGCAATGTTAACACCAGAGCCTCCATCAATACTTGCGTAATCTTATGATTCTTATACCATATTGTAATCAAGGAGACTGAATGATCGACCGTAGAATCAGGTTCCGATTGAACTGCTGCTGTCGTCGGAATACAAGAAGGTACCGGACTGAACTGTTGATGGAACTGTTGTCGAATTCCAGGTACTAATGCCAGTAGCTGGCCAGAGGCAGAGTGATAGATGCCTTAGATAACATTTCCCAAGCCTGTTGAGATTGATGACAGGTTCTACTGATGTTGAAGTTGATGCCTCTGATGATGCGGAGGTGTCTACGGTTGGTAATGTATCTGCTGCTGATGATGTTCCTGCTGCTGACTCCCTTTGCTGTGTTCCTTCCTTTGTTAACGAGGGCTGGGTTACCGGAATAGGCTCTGGGAAGACTGATGGTTCTGCTGTGGTCCATTGACTAGCCTTGTTGTACATTCTGTGTTGTTCACGTATCCCTGGTTCAAATAATTCTGCTGCCGGTTGCAGCTATTTACCGGAACAGGTCTGGACTGCAGCAGCCTGTGTTTCCATCAGTGTGATTTTTACCATGTTGGCCATTAGATTTTGACGTTCCTTCTTCCTTTGATCATACTCAGCTGCATCCTTACAAAATCTCCTAATATGTCCAAATTCACCACAAAAATGGCAGCGTGGTGGTGGTAAATTAGGATTTTCCGGTGGTGGTCCGTTCTGCCAGCGGTTTGCATTATAATTGTTGTTCCTCTGTCCTCGGTAGTTCCTATATCCTTGCGGTTGATTGTTTCTCATTTGCGGAGGCACATAGTGATTCGCTGGCTGTCCATGTTCTTGAATAACTGCATTGACCGTTGCTGTTCCCTGTACTCTGGCGTTGTAGACACAGTTTCCGGTGGTGTGCCCGGCAGTGTTGCAGATAGCGCAAAACGTTTGATTAGTGCACAATTGGCACTAGTATGACCTGAATTTTTGCATGTGATGCAGTATACTTGTCTGGTTATATCTTCAGCCATATTTTTGTTTGTCTTTAACCACTCCAGGTCTTCTGTAAATCCACCGACTTTGGTTTCCAGTTGCAGAGCCATTGCAATGACTGCATCTAACGTCATAGCACCTACACATCTTATTATCATGATCTGCTTCAATTGCGGAGTTAAGCCATTGATGAACCACTGAGTGATGACATCATCAAGTAAGTTAGTATGGGCCTGTGGTAACTACCTCAAGTGTGTTCTAAAGAGAGTAGCATACTCCTGTACGGTTTGATTTGGTTTTTGTCTGTTATTCTGCAGATAATAAAAAATTTCGGCTGGATTCTTTTTTAGCCTGAATCGCTGCAGAAAAGCATCTCGTACTCCTTCATAGGTGCCGAAATGATTAATATCATATTCTGTAAGCCATCTAGCTGCTTCATTAACAAGTGTAGAGTGGAAGACAATGGCTTTGTAGGCCTGATCCGGTGGATGGTTGAGAACTGCGTAGCTTATCTCGAAAGTGCGTACGTGAGCATCCGGATCATCTCTTGGAAATCCACCAAACTTCGTGTATGTCACTCCCGTTGGAGGTAGCCTGGGTGGACATAACTGTTGTTGTTGTTGTTGTCCCTTCATCGTGAGTGTATTATACCTTCCTTCTGCATCTCTGGCTTGAATATCTGAACTACCGGAATCTGTATCGTCGAATGGCGCACTTTCCGGTGTGATTATCTTGCTTGATATGCTTCGAAATTCTGTTTTGAACAACCTTCCTTCCTCCTTGATGTCCAGTGTATGGAAACTTGCTTTCAAACGCGGTGATTGGGCTGAGGATTCAGCAAAAAATGCTAAATCATCACCGAAAAACTGTGATTCTCTTGCCGGATTTTCACCGGAATGAACCGAAATTATGCCCGAATTTGGCATTTTTTCACCTTCGCCGATTTCTTTGACTAGAGTGTTTCTAATCGTAGATGAATCTGAATCTTTCCCCAAGATTGTTAAACTCGATTCCCACTGTGTCTTGGTAGGTTCTAGAATTACTATATCTTCGACAGACTGTGCCGAAATAGTACCGAAATGTACCAGAGGCATAACAGGTTCCACCGGAATATGACCGGAATTAGTTTTAACGTTTTTAACTTTCTTAACAACTGGGTCAGTCCTAGTTGTACTTCCACCTCCCAAAGTTGGCTTTAGTACTCCAGACTGATGGTTATTGGGATACGTTTCACCGGATCGAGTAACCAGCATGTATCATCTTTTGTACTAATCGCGTAGTGTTACTAACGGAACAGTCTGCAACAATCTGATTCTGTTGCTACTGCCAATTGAACAATAATCTGATTTTGATAGACAACTGGCAATCTTGATGCCACTTTCCCACAGACGGCGCCAATTGTTAAAGAAGTGTAAAAGTGTTATACGTATTAAACGTACGATGTCTTCCTGACTTACCGAAATCGTTACCGAACAAATATTAAACGTAAAATAGTGATTCACCGTAAACTGTGCTAAACTTCAGTATCCTTACTGAAATGCATGACTAGACCACTGTGGGTTCTTGGGAGTGGTAGGGGTCTGTTAGACAGAGGCCATGTACTATTTTCCCAAATCCTTACACAACCGTAAATGCTTTATCGCGTCTTAGCTCAGTACTTAACTTTAACTGACTAGTACTGTTTTTGCGTACTAGGACACCGAACTTACAGACTAATCTGCTATGGTAACAAAGCAGTAGGCTGGTCCTGACTCACAAACTAATAGAGTTACTCAACTTTACTAAATTTATGCAACTCAATACACACTTCTTCGGGACAGACAGGTATACCGGACAGCAGACAGACAGATGGTCATACCAGAGGGTATACAGACTGACCGTATGCAGAATTCAATCAAAAGGCATCCTAATCACAGTTTGATTCATCATAAAACTTATCAGTGTTCCACTCGCAGTTCATACTATTACCGATACTAGTCCTTCCCTGTGATCGGAATCAACAGTGAATACAGACTACTGTACCGAATCCGGTCGCTTGACAGAGAATGCTAAACACACATCCAGCCCGATTCGAACTCACATACTCTTTCAGTTATACAAAAAACAACGAACAGTACTTTACTCCTTGACAACTTTCATAAGTTCACACAAATGTTAACAAACAGATTCACAACTCAATACTACAGATTTATTACTCTGCACTACAATAGGAATAGACGAACAGACTGAACAGAACAAAATAGAAATATGATTCAACTTCACGACGACACCATACAAACTCAGACAGTACTCTAACAATTCTTGAAAAACGGGCTCTCCTCGACCACTCTTTTTCCATTGCTTTATAAAGAAATTTACAGGACGCGCGTACCAACTTTTCGTGCAAATTTTGAAACACTCCGTTACATTCGGCAGTCATAACGTATGTTCTATTCCGACGGCCGATTAACACTACGTATACCACATCCAAAGGTTCCCGGGCCTGTAGATTGGGATGCCCTACTCACTGACTTGGCCAAAGGATTAAGAATTGCGGAACATCACTTAGCACAAGACGTTGTGGAGTACTACATCCAACGACCCACCCAACAAGGGTCTGTCAGGGACGACAGACGCGAGAGAGGGGGGGGTGTTGGCAGTCAAGGAACTGAAGGACTCACAAGGCAAGGAAGCTTACGAAGGGAGTCAGAGCGAAGAGAAGGCACAAGTAGACAGAGTAGTCAATGACGATCTGGCAAGTAGGCCATTATTTTTTGAGGACACGAAAGCATATCAAAGAGTTGGACACACAAGGAGAAGGAGCACGTAGGGAGCTCAAAGATGTGTATGTCAAATCGTTAGAAGAAATCCCTACAACAATAGTGATTTTCATCACTAAAATCCATTGTAGATACCATTTCATATTTTTGTAGCTCCATTTTGTGCAAGCCAAGGAGTCCTTGAGCTTGAGGAGCATTCGAAGTAGCTACCTACCAATTTTCATAATTTTGAGACTTCGTTTGAGTCTTCAAATAGGCCCTAGAACCTAATTTTTAACTAGGCCGGACACTAGGTCTGGACACGGCCAAAACCTAGTCAAAAACTATAAATAGAGCTAGAGAGCTCATTTTGGAGGTTAGCTTGTAATTGATTTAAACTTGTATGAGCTTTTTGGAAGTAACGTAAAGAACTCCATTGCTTCTCACTCTTTGTCTTACCTTGTGTGCGCGCATGTGTGTATGTGTGTGCATGTTAGTGTGCTTCTCACTCACGACTTGTGCCCTCACTTGCTCGAGGTCATCATACCATCCTCACGTCTTCCCGGATTGACATTAAAGGAGGTGCTACTCATCACTGAGCTACAATATGCATGTGCATGTGTGTATGCATATGCATATTTGTATGCACATGCATGTGTATGTGTATGTGCATGCATATGCATGTGTATATGAATATGCATGTTTGTATTCATATGCATGTGTGTGTTTATACATATGTGAGTGTGTATATATATATGTATATATCTCTCCGTCTCTCTTTCTCTCTCTCTCTCTCGAAAACAAAACTAAAAAGAGAACATATTAGGAAAGCAAAAACATAAAGGAAGAAAAAACAGTGATATATCTCTCACTTACATCGATATAATTGTTTGAATCAAGGTTGTCAAAATCCACTTGAAGTTCTCCTTCGTCGAATTTCTAAAAATTTGATCCGAAAAATCTCTTGCAAAATTAAAGAAAGAACATATTAGAAAAGGAAAAACATAAAGAAAGAAAAAAGAGAGCTACAATATGTGCAATCTACTTACCAAAGCGTCAGATTCATAAAAATAGAGGTGTGCTTAGAGAGAGAGAGGGAAGGAGAGGAAAAGAGAGAGAGAGATAGAGAGAGAGAGAGAGAGAGAGAATTGTTTGAATCAAGTTCGTCAAAATCCACTTGTTCTCCTTTGTCGAATTTCCAAAGATTTGATCGCAAAATCTCTAGCAAAACCAAACAGAGAACATATTAGTAAAGCAAAAACATAAAGAAAGAAAAAAGAGTGCTATAATATGTGCGATCTACTTACCAAAACTTCAGATCTATAAAGATAGAGGTCCGTTTAGAGAGAGAGAGAGAGGGAGGGATAGAGAGAAAGAGGGAGGGAGGGGGAGAGAGAGAGAGAGAAAGAGAGAGAGAGAGAGTGAGAGAGAGAGAGAAAGGGTGACAAACAGAGATCTGCTGTTGGCACGCACAAACCCGACAGGAGAAGAGCTAGATTCAAAACGCTCAGAATGACGAATTTTGGTTTCGGGGCCCGGTTAAAAAGAGGGCATCAGTATAAGCATCGGTAATTCCAGCAAATTACCGACGCTTATACCAACGTAGTCTTTCCGAGGCAAAGCGGCTTTCCCAAATTGTCCAAGGGTCATACTGATGCCAACAGGTGACCATCGGTATACTGACCGTTGGTATTCCCTCGATATGTTATAGTGTGTGTGTGTGGTTTTGTGAGTGTATGTGTGTGTATGTATATGTGTATGTGTATATGTGCAAGGACCTATATGTGTGAGTATATATGCATATGTGTGCCACTGTGTGTGTATCCATATGTGTGTGTGTATGAGCATGTGTGTGTATGCATGTGTCTATGTATGTATGCATACACATGTGTATGCATGTGTGTATGTATGCATGTGTGTGTACATGTATGCGTATGTATATGTGCAAGTATCTATATGTGTATGTGCATGTGTATATGTCTATGTGTGTGTATGATTTTGTGTGTCTATCTGTATATGTATGTGTGTGTATGCATATGTGTGTATGTATATGCATGTGTGCATATGCATATGTGTGTATGTATGTGCATGTACCTTTGCTTGTTCGGTCACTCCTTCACTTGTTTGCTTTCATTCACTCTTGTTCACTCCTTTGGTTGCTCCTTGGCTCATTCGCTCTCTCTCTCTCTCTCACTTGATCCTCGCACAAATGTATCGAAAGAAATCAAATTTTTTTTTTTGAATTCGTGAATCGTCGCTTATGCAATGCTATAGCATCGCTTCTAGTGTGCAATCATCGTTAACATAGTCGCCAAAAGTCAACGCACATAGCGACAATAAATATATCGCTTATGTGACACATCGTCGGTTATTCGATGCAATTGATTTATATTTTCTATTTCTCTTATGGAGCATCGTGTATGCGACGCTACCTGATGCCATCATTGCATAAGCGACTTTCCCCGCTTTTTTTTTCAATTGGGGGCATCTCCATGTTGAAATGGTGTGCACAGCAGCTACGGGATGAATTGAGACTCTTTCACTCATAGAGAGGCGGAGAGGGAGTATAGAGAAAACTCTCTCGTACGCACATAGAGAGGATGACGATGAACTATGCACATAGAGAGGATGATGATGAACTAGATAAGGTATCTCTCTCTCGAAACACGTATGCACATATATGACCATAAAGGTGTGCCTTACATTAGGTGACCCAAACAGTCTTTTTATAAAAAAATAAAAGGCCTTTTGGCCAATCAAACAAGAGATAAGGAGGGGATAAGATTACTCTTTTACATGGAGAGGGTTCACACACAAACTACAATAAGCTCATAGCCAACAATCCCCCCCTTGAGCTGATTGTACATAGCTCTTATAGGGACTATCCTTTCCTCACAACTAGGCTAGGGTGGTACAAAAAATATGATTCCTTCCCATGTACAAAGAAGGTGGTACAATGATTATATCCTTCCTTCAACAAACTCATGGGTGGTACAAATCCTTCCCTATAGATATGAGGATGGTACAAAGGGGATTGAAGGGCTTATAGCATTGCTTTGTTGTTATTATCATTGTTTTGTTGTTGTGCTTGTCGTTGTTGTTGCAATTCCACCCCCTTCTTCAACTTCTTGTTTTGACTTGCACTTGGTTGCTTGAATAATATTGTTCAACTTGTTGTAGGCACTTGTAATGATAAGCTGGTAGAAAAGTAAAAGAACATTTTGGGAAAGGTCCTTCCCTCTTATGAATTGAGGGGGTGTCTACTTCCCATTATTACATGGTAAAAGATATAAAATTTTTATACATGACATGCTCAAACTTACACATGTAAGAATTATTACAGAGCATTAAAAGTTATGTTCCTTGTCACTTACATATAGTAGCTCTCTTCATACGTGAGATAATTTGCATAACATCTGCCTCATGATAGTATACCAGAGTGGCAAAATCTATGAAGGTTGTCAAATGGCTGTCCCAGCATTATTGACACTCTTGCAATCAACGAGGAGGGTTCAATCTTGTAAACTTAGAAGAGCGATGGACTTGTACTGACAGACTGTACTAATTAAATCTCATCAAGAGGTACCGTATGTTGTTCATAGTGAGCATGAATGCTAAGCATTATAACATGTTGATTTCGAGCCTACATGCTTTTGTATACGCTATGCTCAGTCTTCAAGGACTCTAGGCCATAATGATAGCACTACAAATCTCTTCTTAAATGAATCCACTTCATTTGAGCCTTTTTTTTTCAAATGTCATCGGTTGCATGCGCGCCTAAAGTCAATTTTTGTACATGGAAACTTCTAAAATTATCATCGAAAAAGAACAACATATGACAATTATATATGACAAGAAAGAATCGAAGCACTCTTGTAGTTACAAAACAAAAAAACTCAGCGCTCTATTTGATGTTGAGCTAGTAACATGGGACTCAGTGTTCTGTTTGATGTTGAGCCAGCAACATGGATATGACAAAGCCAACCTTTTGTAAGCCGCTGCTTAGCAACAAATGATGACAAGGAGTCGCACTCGCCATCCAAGAGTTGTGATTGATAAGAAGAAATCCATATGTTTGCTTCATCTCGATATGGATAACATTCAAGAAACACCTGGACTCATCTTAAATCTAGATCTATGTTGAGAGGCAATATCTACAAACTCAAGTAAAAGCCAAAGCTGAAGCGGGTGATAGTGTTTAGCCATTTGCAATAGAGATCTAGAAATGGAGATTAAGTTGAAGTCATTAACGTGTAACAACAGCTTCGCCCATCTCTTGAACTTCTTCAGATGTAATAGTGATGATGTTGTAGATGCATTCTTCACTTATCCTGCATGATTGTTTTACTGTGTGTTCATGGTCAGACAATGAGACCAATGCAGCTTGAGAATAGATAGCAAACAATGTGAGACAATATGATATGGCATCACACATGAATCTCTTCGTAATGTTAGACATCGGGAGTAGACAAACAGTGTACAGGAGTGCGAAGTACTATAGATGATTGAAATGTTCATGCACCGACCCTGTATATGATAGAAATAATAGACGAAGGCCTTCCTTGCTCCAAGACTTCTATTGATTCAGCGTGGTAGCCGAAGCAGATAGAAATAGCATGCGGCAATGTCATAGAGCATTGTAGGTGCGTACGCCTCCTCCTCAGGTCCTGCGCTGAGTATGTTTGGAGTAGATTGTCTTGCGACAACCTGACTCTGATACCACATGTTGAAATGGTGTGCGCAGCAGCTACGGGATGAATTGAGACTCTTTCACTCATAGAGAGGCGGAGAGGGAGTATAGAGAAAACTCTCTCGTACGCACATAGAGAGGATGACGATGAACTATGCACATAGAGAGGATGATGATGAACTAGATAAGGTATCTCTCTCTCGAAACACGTATGCACATATATGACCATAAAGGTGTGCCTTACATTAGGTGACCCAAAAGGTCTTTTTATAAAAAAATAGAAGGCCTTTTGGCCAATCAAACAAGAGATAAGGAGGGGATAAGATTACTCTTTTACATGGAGGGGGTTCACACACAAACTACAATAAGCTCATAGCCAACACTCCACGCCCCTTTATTCTTGTAGTGAGACACACACTCATGTTTTCACACATGATTACAGATATATACATTCATGTAATTATGAATGTACATCTGCATTCAATTATGCTTCTACACATATGTGAATTTATACACATACATTTATGACATGCATTAATACAAACATACATAAACTCATACATGCATACATATATGTATGATTATTTGCATATTGATATAGGTATTTATAGTTCACATGGAATATTTTTTCCATTTGGAAAAGTAAAATTCCTTTATGTCTCCGTTATGGTGAAGGCATTTTTGGATACCTCCATTCATAAAAAAAAATTCATAACTTCCTCTAATGGTAAGCAAATTAGATGATTCAACTTGGTATAGTTCTTTTTTTTAAAAGCTTTCTAGTGGATGGTTCAAAGTTTTAATGAAATTTGTGCAAAAAGGTAGTGGATGCCATTTAGTTTGCTATTTTGAGTCTCAAAGAGAGATCCTGCCCATGTACTTTAGTTCACTATTTTGGCCATAACGTTTTCATATGACATCTGAATTGAGGACTTTAGCTTGGCCTAGATTCCTCGCTTCAAGAGATACCATTTCAATTTTCATAATTCATATTTTAACCTTTGCAACCTATCTCTACAAAAGGTTTTCGTTAGCTATCGACTAGTGATATGTTCTTGTAAAATGACATTTCTGATTAGTTACGATATTTAACACTTATAAATCACTTGGGAGTTGAATAAATTTAATATTACATCTTTGTACATGCAATGTAATTTCATTATGTTGCTTAATAAAATCATGTACATATCTTCTCTTGCGTTTTTAATTTTTTTACAAGTATTGAAGAAAGAAGGACTTCTCTTGAAACATATCATACCTTCATGAGGCCGTATAGTTCCCAAAATTATATTTTTGCAAATGTTATTTCTTGTAGGTTTATGGCATGAAGACAAAGTGGCTTGTTAGCTAGCAATCTTAATGATATTATTGATTTTAGATACTTGTTTTAGTAACATTTTATTGGGAAAATGTTGCCCTAATTTTTGTAACCAGATGGCATTATATGCAATGGAAAGCTACAAAAATATAGTCTAAAAGGGAGGGAGTCTTATGCATGTTTTGAAGTGGTAGCAAAAGTAGATGCTTTTGAAGTGATCTTGTTGTTCTCAAGGAAAAACACTCTATGATGTCTAAAAGCTAGGGGTGTCTTAGAATTGGAAATTCCTTTGCCTAGAAGAAAAAGAGATTTTTCGATCGACCATTCTTTAGGGGGGTTGTCAAAGTTGGGGATGCATCTCTCTTTTGAGATCCTCCAGAGGTTCTCACCTCTTATAGGATTCTAGAGTGTTGAGGAAGAACCGATCGCTTCACCCGATAGTGCTTGCTTCCAATTGATTTGTCCTTGGAAGCAACATGATTCTCCCAAGGGCTTGCCAGACTCACATTGACTTGGGGCATGAAAAAAAGAGGTGTCCCAAGTCTTCATTGCGATGATGGCATCTTTTACACCATGGAGACTGAGGGAGATCGCTCTTCCTTATCTCCTGCCTTTTGATAATAGAAAGTATGTTGTCTTTGAATAGAGAAATCCATAGTGTCAAAACTTAATTTGATTAAACCTAAGAGAAAGTGGACCTTTAATCCTCTATTCGGCTTTCTCTCAAGTGCATGAATGACCAAAGCTAATTAATGACTATACATGACTTAGCTTATTCTCCTCCCATGATATTAAGATAAGTGTGTAAACAACCAACAAGAAAAATCAAATACAATAAAAATCAAAATTCATATTATTAGGCATCCCTCATTCAAGCCTAGAAATATGCACTCTGATGGTAGATTCTCTATTTAGGAATCCAGATAATTGCCAAAGATTCATGCGTTAACATTGCCACCTTTTCTTTGCCACCACACAAGCGCCTAAGTCTAGTGTAGATTAGAGATAACCCTATAGTTCAATCATGGAAGGAGGCTCTTCTTGCGAAGCGATCTATTTCACGATTTGGGGAAGCGATCTATTTCGCGAAGAAGATTAGGCGCCATATGTGTTCTCTTCCGTTCTAACGTGTTGAGGGTGATGAATGCATTATTGTCACCACCGAAGGTCCAGTTATTGCCTGAGAGCCTTAAACCTTAAGGTCCGTTTCGTCTTCTCTATGAGAGAGCTGTCTTTGCTGTCGAAGCTTGGACTGTGCGCAGACAGTCGCCGAAGGTCACAGGCATACTCTCCGAAAGGCGTACTGAGAGAACTCGGAACGAAGGGTGTTGGCCCTTGAGATCAAAGATTCTTAGGTCACCAAAACGCGTAAGTAAAGATTTGACCGGAGAGAGAGAGAGAGAGAGAGAACAGCGCATGTGGTTCAGGTCCGTCCACGGAGAACGCGCACGTAATGGTTGATAGCCTTTAGGATAAGCTCGAGCTCTTAACGCGGAGGTAATTAATCATAGCCAGTAGGTGCTCTCTCTGTCATAATCCGAACGTCTGTATCAGCATCACACTTGGATGCGCCATGATGAAGCTCTTCTCTTCGCATTGTCAGACATCATACATTGCTACATCCCATCATCATAACATTGGCTGAATCGGATTGGAGAGAGAGAGATCCTTTACCATGAGTTCGGACAGATAATGATAGAGAAACATGGATACAGCAGATCTGCTGAATGTGCTATTTCTCAGTTTTGTTGGATATTCAAACAGCTCTCGCGCATCGGTGTAGCTCACGAACAAAGCGTTAAACTCGTATTTGGGGATGCAACCATCACATAAAGGGATGGAGCCTTTCACCCCATGTGTATTTCACAGGAATACTTGGAAATAACCATTGAGCATTACACACCGCCTTCGGAGCGCTTTCAGCATTCATGAGGACAAACAGAAGCATGGCGTAGAAACAGAATATGCCCCAGCAAGGAATACGGTGAAGTATGCAGCCCTCGAACTGACGCGAATATTTAACACCAGATATTACGCGAATATTTAAACGACCAGATATTTGAGCAAAGAACAGAAAATATAACATTGATGCAAGTTAAAAAAAAGATACAATGGACCTTCCAAAAAGAAGGCAAATCACCCAGAGGGCGGGAGGCCAAGGAGAGGAAAAATATCCCCCCAGGATTGCCATTTATCCTCAACAATCCGCGTTCAAGAATTTATTTGAAGTATCGATTCTTGGAAGAGTATTGGCATGCCATTCCGACGAAGAATGGACCATTTTCAACACCTACACAAACGTACAAATGATCTTTTGCACCTCCATATAAGTTTCCTGTCAATTTATATGCATCGATTTTCTCTTTTTGCATCAAATTACATTTCGGGAATGCAATTTTACATCGTACCTAGAGTTTTGCATAGTTTTAGATATGGTTTGTCTTGTATGGCGCATGTATTCAGGACAGGAAAGTATCTTCCAAAAAGGTTAGTGAGGAGAAAAAAATCTATATTTGTCAGGGTGTGTAATCCCCTTCCGGTCTTTTTGTAGATAAATTGTGCTTGTTAGCACCTATATCATAGAAATTGTTTGTTGGAATTTTTTCAGTTTTCAAAATTACATCGTTATGCTGCCGAAATTTTTAGAAAATTCATGTGCACATGCATTCAAGTATAAATTCATGGTTACTAGTTATCACATCTGGATATTCATTTTTGTAATCACTTTTGGATTGCATTTAGACTTAAACCTTGCTTATCATTCACATTCATATTAAAATCCAGTTTTTCAGTTCCATGCCTGTGTTTTTACGCGGAACATGCTAATGATTGTTCAGTGATGGGACATGTGACTGGCCATCCATGTCTATTTTATTTTTATTAACTGAGTTTAGTTGCTCGTCAATTGGGAGGCATGTTATACCGTATGGAATATTATAATGAAGATTTAATGCCTTGAGGATTTTAATATGTTTTGTGTTTTGATTTAGCAGGTGGAGATCCATGAGAGTGTGAACATGTGTGAACGTGCATGGATTTATTCAAATACTTTTGAAGATATTTAGAAGACTATTTTAGAAAATAAGTTATTTTTAGAAGTAGTTCTATTTTTAGAACTACTATTTTTAGAAGCAATTCTATTTTTAGAAAAGTTAGTAACAGTAGTGGTTAGGATAAGAATTATTATAGACCGCAATTTTTATTGCTAAAAGCATAGGCTCTCTACGAAAGAGAACAACTTTTAGTTTCACGCATGCTTTTCAAAGCCACTCTCATGTAACCACTCTTTTTGACGTAATAAAAAATTCCTATAATACATGCACTTTGTGGACTGTCGAAATAGAGTGCATGGGGGAGGATTGCATCCAATCTTGTGTCGTCTCTTGTCTCTTTTCGTCTATTGTCTCTTTCTACGGGATTCGATGGTCAACAGATATTCTTCTTCCAAAGATTGTGTTAAGTCATTTCCATCACCTTGAGCTTCTTTTCCTGAATTATCTGCTTACAAGAAGGAGACAATGTATCAATATTCATTATATATCCATCTTCAATCACATCTCCATCCCTATACAGATCTTGCCATTTAACAAAGCCATTTCTTTTACATTTATTCCGTCTAATGGGAAGAGAGGAAATATGAACATTATCAAACCAACCAATCCACAGGGAATCCTGCAATAAGAAATAGTAACTATAAAAAAACCAAACAGGCAATTTACACTTTCCTTTGACTCCATCCAAGCTCTCCAGAAGTTGCAGACCAGAGCACTTCCTTTGGGCACAAAAATAGCAGGAGAGATTATAATATCCCAAAGATTAAAATTAGTCCAACTCTTATTATTTTTTATACAAAATTTATTAATGTTTCTTTTAATCAAACAAGCTCAAAAATCATCAGAAGAGACAACTCTAGGAATCCACTTAGCAGCCATCTGCGAAGCCATCCTGGTAGGGTAAATCAAACCAAGACCTCCCTCTGATATCTTCATACAACAGATTTTCCAAGCAACCTTAGGAATTTTGTTCCCTCCCCATAAAAATCTCATGGCCAGTGAGATGGCCTAGGACACCTGCTTCTTAGTAGGCTACCAACAAGCCAAAAAATAGGTCAGACAAGGAAGAATATAATTTTCTAGCACAAAGGATCTTTGAGAGATATTAGACTACATATCCATCCACTTAAAAACTTTAACTCTGAATTTATCTAAGACCAAGTTCCATCTTTGATCATTGGTGATCTCAAATCCCATTCGGATGCCCAAAAGTCTGAACACAATACCTTTTTTTATTAAGTCACAACTTGCATCCTTAACACAGTCAGGAACCACATTATTAGTAGCATAAAAACCAATTTTTCTATGGTTAATAACAGAGCCACTAGCAAGACAAAAAATATTAAGACACTTGAGAAATATAACATTAGAAGAATCATCAACTCTCATCAAAATATTAGTATCATCAGCAAACATTTGGAGGCAAAGTTGAGATTGGGCTTGAGGGATCATTATTATTTTAATAGTATCTTGGTTAATGCAGTCCTTAACACCCTAAAGCATCACTAGTGATAGAAAAAAGAAGAGGGGCCAAGGGACAACCTTGTCTTATGGATCTACAAAGTTTGAAGGGGGAAGACAAATGACCATTCATAACAACTTTTGACTGAGCATTACCAAACAGGATGCTAGTATACTTGATAGAGTTTCTAATAGCTCCAATATCATGAAGGGATTGAAGAATAAAATCCTACTCAATCCTATCATAAGCCTTATCAAAATCAATCTTGAAAAAGTAGGCATCCATATTCATCTCTTTGGCATAGTCAAACCCTTCAAGATATGATTGAAGAAGAATCATCTCTATCCTTTAACATTACATGTTTACTTGTAGGATCTCATTTGAGGTGTATACTTCTGTTGTAAGCTACCCCTAACCAAGCTAGCTGCTTCTTAGTTCAATCTTTGCATAAGTAGAGATTTTCATCTGCCTATATTTCATTGTGTATTCGCTTATTTCATAGGCAAGATAGCTCATCATTTTGCTACTTGTGTAAGCTTTATTTGAACTATGATTTTAGTTTCAAATGTTCATCATCATTGATTATGTTGAGATTCAAAGGTCACTACTTTGTTCTCTATTGTGCAAATATGATGTTGTTAAGGGTAGAAGATTCTATAGAAAAAGTAGTCTAGTCAGATATTTATTGTCTACTAAATCGGATGTTTGGTGAGTTGAACTTTTACACAATAGGATCTCTTATGAATCAGAATTTTAACAGTTACTTATAATATGTTTGTAACGATGATGTCGCATGAAGTAGGTCCTTGTGTTCTAGTTATGTGCATATATGTTTCTGATGTGGTGAGGTCTGCATATATAGGAAAAGGAAGGATAAGAGGAGAGACAAAGAAGTTTAGTGAATGTTGAAATCAATTGATACTGTTTTGTATTCGTTAGAATAGTGAACTATTTATCGAGTAATATTCATAATTCTTGATACAAAAATAATCTTGATGAAGTATTATGTTTATCCATATCAATGTTGTGTGAATTTATTGTCTGTCTGAGTAATTCAGTATGAGTATGTGTTGAAAACAGCAAGAAAGTAGTGCGACTGAAGTGTTGATTTTTGAATATTTCCTTTATAGTTGTGTAAGTGAGTGATGAGATTGATTCTCTGAGAATTTCATTGTGTGAGAAAGTAGTTATGTTTTGTTGAACCCCAACACATTTGGCAATCCAACTACGCTTGCTCAAAGAAGCAAGAAATGAATGTCGAAAAGAAGGTGAAGAGTGGGTAAAGTATATTACACACGAGCGCAAGCTCAAGCTGGTAACGTGGATCCATTTTGTTATTCATATGATTGGTACGTGCTGCAAGAAGATTCAATTTCAGAATTTCAAGAAGAGGGAGGAGGTTCAGGTGTAGTCGAAGCAAGGCTAGGCAGAATTTTCGGAGCATTGATCCTGATAGAAGTAGTTGTAGAGTAAGACTGTAACTCCAATTCAACCCACTTGTAGGGACTACCAGGCAAAGATCTAGTGGTACACCTTAGCCATTACCCATGGTGCAAGCACCTCCTAATCCCAAAGTTAAACAACGCATTTTTGAGGGGGATCAAAAGAAGATGCAGATTACCATGTTGCCTAGTTTGAAATCAAATGGAGTGCCAATGGTTATCCAACATTGTATGATGATGCAATTAGACTACAATTTTTTTTAGCCACATGAGAAGGAAAAGCCATGAGCTGGTTCAACCAATATGGTATTTCTCATTTTGCTACTTATGCTGCATCTTTAAAAGCATTTTTGAAAAGATTTAGGAGAGAAAAGACTCCTTTTGATGTTCTAAGAAAACTCACAGCAATCAAAAAAAGGAATATGTTGGTAGAAAAATTATGCTAAGAAATTATGCTCAAAGCATTAAGAAGCAGTCTTAGGCATGCCATGGCTAGTATTGATATAGCCACTGGTTTTGATGTGCTAGTAGTAGCAGCTGCTAGGGTAGAAACGAGGGTTGGTAGAACAAAGAAGAAGTATAACAATTCTAGCTCCGATCAAGAATCTAATACAAAATCAGAATCTAGAAAACTTATGACAGATTCAGATTCAAAAAGTGAAGAAGAAGAGGTTCCTATACGAAGGCATTGTAAATCAAAAGGGAGAAAGGATAAGGAGGAAGCTTTGATTAGTTGTTTAAAGAAGCATGGGTAATCAATAATAGCACCTAAGGAAAAAAGGTTTTGTGAGATATGTGAGAAAGAAGGTCAAACCACAAGTCAATGTTGGTATAATCCAAAACATAGAGGTCAACAATCTAGGCAGGATAATAAGAGCAACAATGAGGTTGCAGCAAATCAAGCCATTCCGATTTGGGGTCGTGGTGGTTTTCAGAGGCAGCAGCAAGGGAGACCTCCATGGAGAGATCAAGGAAATTAGCAAGGGAATCACCAAGGTCATCAACAAGGATGACCAACTAGAGTGATACCATGTGTGTATTGCTCTGCTCTAGATCATTGGATTGGTTCCAATTTCCCATTATGGGTTAAGCATAGAGAGGAAAGAGGCATACCAGTTATTTGGTACAATCAGAATAGTCAACAAGGGTAGCAACAACAACAGGCCTAGCAAATTGCTCATGCGAATGTTATAGTAATTGATTTATCAGATCAAGAACTTCAAAGTGATTGGAGTGCGAGTACATCAAAAGTTGGAAGTACCGATCATGAGGATCAATGGAATCATGATTGTAGACAATATCTTATGACAAGGGATGTGGAAGTCTTGACAATAAAAAGATCAAAAAATAAGGGTCCTATTGATTGGCATGAACAAAGGTAGATTGGGGATCAAGTACAAAAACGGATCCAACAGGATCAACAGAAGTAGGATAAATTCTAGGATTTATCACAAGATGAGGATAATTTGATGCCCACTTACAAACAGAAGAAAGATGATAGAATGAATATTAAGCAAGAGCTGGAAAATGATTGGTTTGAGATAATTACTAATTCTCCCTTACAGTTATCCTTGGATCAATTATTATCTTTGGTGCTAGCTTTAAAGAAAAATTGTTGAAGAGGTTGGTTGGCCAACAATCAGAGCCAGTAGATAGGTCTGCAATTTCAACATCGACCAATAATATTGATCCAATTGATATGGATTTTGTAGTACTAGTAATTCAGGCTCTATATAAGTAGAGAAGGTTTGATGATGTTTTGTTGGATGGTGGTTCAGGGGTGAACATATTACCCGAATATATCTTGAAAGAAATGGGGAATGGGGATGTAGCTCTAGCACCTTTTGAGGTTAAGATGACAAATCAGACAAGAGTTCAACCATTGGGGATTCTGAAGCAGCAACAAATAGCCATTGCATGAAGTAGTCTCTTGAACGTCCATATGAGCAACATTTTTATGCATGCTAACTGGAGGACTAGTATCCTCAAACACCACTCTTCTCACTTCAACCTCGTTAATGGGCTGTTTATGCATCTTAGACTCATTGAAAATGATATCACTACTTTTGATCAGTGACCGTGTTTCAGGATCCCATAAGTGATATCCAAAATGTCCTTCTCCACCATATTCAAGAAAAATGCATTTCTTTGACTTATGGTCCAACTTTTGTCTAAGATTCTTGGGTATATGAACATATTCTTCACACCCAAAAACTTTAAGATGATCATAATATGGTGGCTTCCATGTCCATAACTCTTGTGCCAATTTCAGACCTTTGGCAGTACTAGGTGAGAGGTTAATCACATGAACTGCACTCAATAGTGCTTCTGCCCAAAAACGTTGTGAGAGGTTTGCATGATGCAACATAGAAACTACTCTATCTTGAATACTTATATTCATCCTTTCAACTACACCAGTATGTACTAGGGTATAAGGAGCGGTAAACCTCCTATGAATCCCTCTACATTGAAGGAAAGAGCTGAATTCATGTGAGGTATACTCACCCCCATTATCTAAATGTAAAGCCTTAAGCTTAGTTCCTTTTTCAGTCTCAACGGAAGCAAGCCATTTTTTGAGAGTAGGGAATACCACATCCTTCGATTTGATAGGATATACCCAAACTTTCCTAGTAGAATCATCTATGAAAGTGACAAAGTAAAGAGAACCACGTAAGGACCTAGTGGGCACATGACCACACACATCTGAATGAACGAGATCTAAAGGCTGAATTGAAGAGTCAATGTGCATTCTATGCACATTTCTGGTTTGCTTTCCCTATTGACAATGCTCACAAAATAAAAAATGGGAGATAGAAAACACAAGTAAGTAGCCAGAACAAGAAAGATTTTCCATTCCACTACGAGATATATGACCCAAGCAACCATGCCAAATACAAACCATAGGGTGTTCAGTAACAGCTAACAAGTGTTCTTTTTGTGATTCAAATAAAGGATAAAGTGAGCCAAATTTTCTTCCTTTTGCAATAACCATATTGCCCTTTGATATACGAAAGGACTGAGCATAGAAGACCACCTTGTAATGAAGGTCATCAAGTTGACCAATTGACATCAGACTGTGTGATAACTGAGGTACATGGCGTACATTACACATAGTAAATTTTGAACCATCAATGAACTACACAACCACATCTCCAATCCCCACAATGTCACACTGATAAGAGTCATCAAGTCTCAAGGTACCAAGAGACTCAGATGCATAGTTAGAGAACCATTCTTTGTGTGGTGTCACATGGAAAGAAGCACCAGAATATAGCACATGTGTGGGAAAGAGAATCAGCCATAAGAGCCTGAGTTGGCATAGTACTATCAAGTGTCAACACATAAGCATCATAAAAAATAGCATTAATTTCTTCAATCTTCATAGTAGAAGTAGATGGTGCAAGTAAGTGTTTAACATGCCCATCAACATTCTGTCCTTTACCTTTGGCATTCTTTAATGCATAACAATCTTTCTTCATGTGTCCTTTCTTATGACAATAATGGAATTTGATATCCCTCTTCCTTGATTTACTTGTACTCTTATTTTGTTGACCATTCTTTTCCTTGTTCTTGCTCCTGCCACGTTGCTGATTCTTTCCTTGGTAAGAATCACGAATATTATATGCATATCCACTCTGAGTGCCAACCATAGATTTTCTAAAAATCTCCTCACTCAAGAGTGCCCCACATATGTCATCATAGACAAGTTTACCACTAGGTGCACTATTGCTAATAGTTGCGCAGAACGTATCCCATGATGATGGAAAGGTGCATAATAGCAATAGTGCTTTCATTTCATTTTCCATATCCATTTTTTGAGCCTATACTGAGAGAATATAGCATCAAACTCATTTAGATGAGCAACAAAACTATCTGTGTCCTTCATGCAAAGGTCATATAATTTTCTCATCAGATAACACTTTATTTGATGCCGTCTCTTTTTCATATGTATTGCATAACTTCTTCCAAAGCTCCTCTTCACTCTCACAGTTTAATATTGTTAAGTAAACATTGTGTGCCAGATGCAAGCGAATAGTAGACTTGGCCATTTCATCTAACTCATCCCAATCATCTTCATCCATGTCAATAGGCTTCTTTGAAATCCCATTTACTGACTTCCATTGCCTCCTTTGAATCAGCACATCTTTAATCTAATTCTTCCATAGAGAAAAGTTTGTGCCATCAAATTTTTAGATCACAAAATAGTCTTTGCTCTACAAGTTATAACTCCTCCTCGTAACACTGGCAGTAGACACTGATCCACCAGATATGCCTAAGACCTCTGATGCCATGATGGCAGAGAAGTCAATAGAATGATAATGGAGCTAGAAGAGTCCAAACACCAATAAATAAGTGAATTAAGGAGTAAATCATGAAAAAACTTGGAGAAGCTTATAGAAGGTATAAAAATGTGTTTTGAAGCGACGAAGTTTGGTCTAGCCAACCGGCACAAGACCAGCCCTTGAGCTTATGGAGACTCAAATAGACCTTATAGGCATGCAATAAGTGCAAAGAAATTCACTATGTACTTTGGAGCATCAAGGAGAAGAAGTTGATACAAAATAGATAGGTTCGTGCATCGACTAGCTCAAAAAACTTACTATCTTGGAAGAGACAATGAACTTCAAATGCTCATAGCAACCATGGTGATTACAATTAGAAAACATCCCTCTATGGGAGTGATACACATAGGTTTGAGTGTATAGAATGCACAAAAGTATTAAGGAATAAGCAAAATATGCTATAGGAATGACTCAGACATTCGCCACTGGTACTTCCTATTTTTCAAGAATATGCAGAGATTGACCCCGAGACAAAAATATTGAGATTTCTCCCAATCTACGAAACCAAATGCTATGCAAATGTATAAGCATACACTAGAAACTAATACCTTTCCAATGAGCTATCTTGGACTCTATTTGGAGCTCTGTAGAGAGAGCAGCAACCTCTGCAAAATTACTATTAGCAAAGAAGATGATGAAGAAAATTGAAGGAGCAAGACAATGATGGTCACAAGGGTATGTATTTTCCTTCCCTGTATATTACAAGTGATTTCAAGTCTTTATATAGACTCTAAAAGTGATCCATAACTTCTACAAGTGGACTTTGAATTCAAATGAAGGTGGGAATGGTTGTTGGAGGGAATCAATTCACTTTCCTATAATCTAGGAAAATTGAAGACTTAGTTTGATCTACTTTTAGTTGATTGATTGCTTGATTGAATGCAACTCAAACACCACAAATTTGTGGGATTTGAGCTCTATCTTTTTACTTTTACATGTTTAAACCTCAAAGCTTTTATAATTGTAAAAGATCCTTGAATTGCTTTTAAAAAAAAGTACAATAAGTGAGCATAAATAAAAGAACTCTCCAACGGGTATTCTTTCGACACGATAGCCTTTGATGTAGATCAAATCCACCTCAAGCATAGCATAATCTTGATGTTCCAATAGATCCCTCTCAAGCTAAAGTATGCTTGAGTCTTCATTCTCTCATAGGTTGAATACCTGCCATAGCTTTGAATCTACAAAGCTTTATTCCATAAAGTGCCTTTGTCATCAAATCTGCTACTTGCTTTTTAGTAAGAACGAAAAAAATGTCAATCTCCTTTGCCATGAGCTTCTCCCTAATGAAGTGGTAATGCACCTCTATGTGTTTGGTGCTTGCGTGGAAAATAGGGTTTGCCGCTAGATGCATAGAACTTACATTATCTCCAAATATGTGAAGTTTGAAACTTACAAGTCCCAAATATGTATACAATGCCTTTAACCATATTGCCTGTTGAGTTGCTATGGTCAAGCTCTGTACTCTGCCTCAGGGGAGGATAAAGCAACTATTGGTTGCTTCTTGGAGCTCCATGACACTAGCTTCAAACCTACAAATGGTAAGTAACCAGAAGTACTTCTTCTATCATCCTTAGCTCTTGCCCAATCTGCATCTCAATAGATTTTGATATCCAAATCTGAAGAGTAAGGATAGAATATACCTTCATTGATTGTACCTTTGAGATACTTAAGTACTCTCTTAGCCGCATCCATGTGTGGTCTTCTCGGTGAGTGCATGAATCGACTAAGCACTCCCATACTATATGAGATGCCTGCCCTTGTATGAGTAGCATATATCAAGCTACCTACCAAGCTTTGATACTCTTTAATGTCTTCAATTTTTTCACCTTCATAAACACCAAGTTTATTATTCATCTCCAAAGGTGTACCTAGGTCACTGATTTTGAACTCCTCTTGCATGTATCACTTGATCCTTTGAATGCCATTTAGATCATCACATGTCACAATAATATCATCTACATATATATATATAGATAGATAATCTCATCATGATCCCTTTTGATGAATAGAGAAGGATCTGAGTTGCTTGGTCTGAACCCTTGATCTTGAAGGTATGTAACCAACCTCTTATTCCAAGCTCTACGAGCTTAGTTCAATCCATACAATGCTTTCTTAAGTCTACAAATATAAGATGGATGATTAGGGTTTTCACTTATCCAACCATTTAAGAATGCATTTTTCACATCAAGTTGGAGGAGTCTCCAATTCCTTGTAGCATCTACACTTATCAATGTCTTGATTGTAGTCATCTTCGCAACTGGTGAGAATGTTTCCTCATAGTCTATACCATGAGTTTGTGAGCATCCTTTGGCAACTAATCTTGCCTTGTACCTGCAAACTGATCAATCTATTTTTTTTCTAACTTTATATACCCATCTGCAACCAATTACCTTTTGATTTGATGACATTGGAACCAAATCCGAAGTATCCATCTCCTTCAATGCAGCTACTTCTTCTTTCATGGCCTTTTCCCAATTAGGGTTTCCCTTTTCCTCTTCATACATTGAGGGTTCCTCTGAAATAGAGTCTTTTGCCAAGTAGATTGAATGCTTTGTAACAAATGTGGAATCATATCCATACCTTTCTGGTTGTTTCTTCTCTCTTGCACATCTTCTAGGTGCTTGCTTCGAGCATTCTCCAATCTCGTGCATCTTTGCTTTGCCTCTTGACTTCCATAGCTTGTAATCCTTTTCCCTTTCATCTTGGTCATCATTTGTATCACTTCTTGGATCTTGGACCTGTGTATCATGTGTGCTTCCTAATTGATGAGAATCATAATCAAGATCATTTGGTAAACTTACCTGTTGTTTGTCTTCATCATACCAAGACCTGTGTTCTTCAAAAACAACATCTCTACTTGTAGTGAATTGCTTGGTTGAAGGATTATAGAACCTGTACCCCAGCTGAGTTGAATCCTATCCAATAAACACTACCTTTGTTGCCCTTTCATCTAGCTTACCTCTTATTTGTGATGGTACATGAACATAAGACAAACAACCAAAAACCTTGCAATGTCCAAGACTAGGTTTTCTTCCATGCCATGCTTCATAAGGAGTCATACCTTGAAGTGATTTGGATGGTAGTCTATTAACAAGGTACACAACAGTTGAAATAGCTTCTGCCCATAGATAATGTGTCAACTTATTCTCTTCAAGCATTGTTTAGGCTTATCCAACCAATGTCTTGTCTCTCCTCTCTGCAATTCCATTTAGTTGAGGAGAGTACCTAATAGTCACTTCCCTTTTCATACCTTTATCCTGCAAGAACTCATCAAACTCTTTGGAGAAGTATTCTCCCCCTCCATCAGATCTGAGCTTCTTGAGTGATCTACCTGTATGATTCCCCACATGTGCCAAATACTTTTTGAAGCAATCAAACACTCCATTCTTACTCTTGATAGGCTCCCATACATCTGTATGTACTAAGTCCATTAAGTTGTTGTGGATATAGTGTTTACGGTTGAATGGTTGTCTTTGTGCCTTCCCAATCAGACATGCATCACACCTATTGATCATGTTTTGCTTTGATATGTTCGACAATCCTAGAACACTTTGATCCCTGCATATATCCTTCAAGTTTCTTTCATTCACATGAGCAAGTCTCTTATGCCACACTTCAAGCTCACTTAGGGTTTGAGACCCAAAAGTGAATAGAGCTATGTTCCTAGTTTCTCCTACTTCAAAAGTAAAGAGCCTACCATGCTTCTGACCTCAGGCTATCTTCTTGAATCCTTGACATGGATCTTCCACAAAAGCTCCATGTCGGGTGAACCTAACTTGCAAGCCTTTTTCAACTATTTTGCCTACACTTATTAGGTTTTTAGTGATAGTGGGTACATAGGGAACCTTACTCAGAATGTTTGTCCTACCATTGGAAGCTTTGACATTACCAATCTTCTCCACATTGTGCTTTGTTTCATCCCGTGTTTGCACTTCATGTCTATTATTTGGACTTTCCAAGTCAAATTGAAGAGCAATGTGGCCTACAACATGATTCGAACATCTTGAATCTATGTAGAACAAATGATCATCTTCTTTACCTCCTTTGTGGCTTAGATTCATGAGAAGCAATGAGTCTTCATGTGGTTGATCTTCTGAATAATTGTCGTAGTCCCTTCTATTATAGCCTCTATTGTTATTGTTGAAGTTCTGTCCACCTCTACCTCTATTGCTACCATATCCACCTCTTCCACTTCCTTTTTGGGTCTTTTATTGAACCAACAATTTTGAGTGGTATGGTTGGTCTTATCACAGATGGTACAAGGTTGAACAGTTTGACGTTTGGCTTTGTCTTGCTTTGGTCCTTTCTTCTTCCCTTTCCACTTGCTTTAGCTTACGAAGTTCGCTTGGGAAGTCTCTTCTTCATCTTCTTCCTTCTTCTTGCCTTTCTGCTTCTTATCCTTCTTATCTACATATAGAGCACTAGTTGAATTACCATGATAAGAGTTACATTCCTTTATGCTATTATTGGGTTCTTGATTGAAGAGTTGTCCAAGAAAGATGTTGAAGTCTCGAGTTTGCACATCCATGATGAGATCATAAGCTGTCGTGAAGGATTTCCATTGCTTATCACTTTGAATGCCATTGAGAATTTGCCTCATGATAGCCTCTTCTTCAATCAGCTCTCCAATGGATGCTAACTGATCCGCAACCTCCTTGACCTTGGTAACAAACTCTGTGGTGGTTGTTTAGGTGTCTTCTTCATTTGGTTGAACTCGTTCCAAAGATGATTCTTTCTTGCTTTGGTACTAGCAGAAAAGAAAGTCTTGAGGGCATCCCAAGTCTCTTGAGATGTCTTGCATCCTCTAATATGTGGTAATAGAAAGTCAGAAATAGCTCTGATACCACTGAAAGAACTTGGAGAAGCTTGTAGAAGGTAGAAAAGTGCTTTTTGAAGTGACAGAGTTTAGTCTAGCCAACCGACACAAGACTAGCCCTTGAGCTTATGGAGACCCAAATTCACCTTATAGGCATGCGATAAATGCAAAGTAATGCACTATGTACTTTGGAGCATCAAGGAGAAGAAGTCAATACAAAATAGATAGGTTCACGTGCTGACTAGCTCAAAAAACTTACTATCTATGGAAGAGACAATGCACTTCAAATGCCCATAGCGACCAGCGTGATTACAATTAGAAGAAATAATTTTATGGGATTGATACAAATACGGTTGAGCGTATAGAATGCACAAAAGTATAAGGAATAAGCAAAACATTCTATAGGAATGAATTAGACATTCACTGGTGGTACTTCCTATTTTTCAGGAATATGTAGAGATTGACCCTAAGACAGAAAAACTGCAATTTCTCCCAATCTAATATAAGAAATGCTATCAAAAGTTTTAGGCATACTCTAAACACTAATATCTTTCCAATGAGCTATTTTTCACTCAATTTTGAGCTCTCTAGAGAGAGAAGCAGCCTCTACAAGATGACTGTTGGCAAAGAAGATGATGCAAAAAATTGAAGAAGCAAGACAATGATGTTCACAAGTGTATGTATACTGCTTCCATGTATATTACAAGTGATTTCAAGTCTTTATATAGACTCTAGAAGTGATCCAAGACTTCTACAAGTGGATTTTGAATTCAAATCAAGGTGGGAATGGTTGTTGGAGGGAATCAATTCACTTTCCTACAATCTAGGAAAACTGAAGATTTAGTTTGATCTACTTTTATGTGATTGATTGCTTGATTGAATGCAAATCAACCACCAAAAATTCATGGGATTTGAGATCTATCTTTCTACTTTTACATGTGTAAAGATCAAAGCTTTTACAATGGTAAAAGATCCATGAAAAAGCTTTTTAAAAAAACTACAATAAGTGAGTATAAATAAAATAACTCTCCAACATATATTCTTTTGATGCGATAGCCTTTGATGTAGATCAAATCCACATCAAGCATAGTGTAATCTTGATGTTCCAACAAATCGACCACTGTATAGTTGACAAAACCAAAAACAAAAAAAATTCTGCCAGAGTATCCTCTCCAAAATGAGCATATGACCAGTGTCAAAATATCATAAAACTGACTCCACTGCATATAATCAGTTACCCAATAGAATCCAACTAGGCTTATCGAGCACCTATGAACAACCATCATAAATCTCCTATGGCGAGGCTGGCTAATTCTTCCACCTAAATCACCAAAGAGACTTGGGTGTCTCTAGTTAAGAAAACCTCACCAAGGCCCTCTTTATCAAACGTAAAGGGCTTTATGAAAAAATGTAACCGCTATATCAATGACCACATTAATGTACATAAGCGGTATCCAGAGAGGCATGCATGGTGTGTATGTGCTCAATATATGCAGTAAAATGATACTAAAATCCTGAATGCACAGCCCAAAAACTAGCCAACAAAACCTGCAAGTGTCTGCCAACTCTGATGTTTTATGCTCAAAAACCTGCATAACGTTGCAACATCTACTCCCATCAAAACTGAAAACCTTTCAAGAAACCTGTAGTTTTATGAGTGTGGCTGAAAACATAGCCCCAAAGGTTGACATTTATTGTCAGAGAAGTAGAAAGAACACTCTTCTTGATGTTCTTAGACTTGTGTGAAGAGAACTATGTGCGAAAGTACTCCAAAAAGGGTCCAAAAGACAGCCCAAAAATGCTTCAAGGTTTTGAAAGTAGAGAATGAAGCCTAGAGGGACCAAAACATGTTCAAGGTAATGTTAACCTTAGTCTTTCCCCTTCTTCAGACACCACAAGAGTGTAGCTTAGTGGCAAGATATTGCCATGGTTAAGCGAGCTCCGGGGGAACAATACTGGGATGGGTGACCTCCCAAGAAGTACTAATAACCTCTATCTTCCTTGATCATTTAGGTCCTCCCTAGCACGCAGCCAAAGGTGACTTTGGTGACTCGCATGACAAGGTATGCCAAGGTCTATGCCTTGGCTGCCACCTTATTCATAAGCCTTGGAGAAAGCCAAGGGGGGTGCTCGCTTCGCTCGCCCGAAAGGAACAAAGCTTTTGTGTCGAACTGCTCTGATACCAATGAAGTAGTTCGATGGCGATGCACCAGAGTGCACTCTCTTCTTGAGCGCTCCATGATGATATCCTCAGAGTAGAAAAATCGAGCACATATTACCCCGCAAAGAGGCTACAAAATATGTAGGAAAACACAATACTCAGGGAGCACGAGAGCAGACTTCTTAGGTCTTTCAAAATGCGGTCGAACTTTTTATCCATGACTGGCAAGGCCTCTATATGTTTTATTAAAGAACATATACAAAAAAAGTGTCCAGTGGCCATTTGGCCTTTCACATGGGCACTAACAGTAACAAATGTTGAACCAAAAATGGTGAGGGTAAGCAAGGAATCGAAAGGTCAGTTTTTAGAAGATCTGATTTGTTTGTTGAAAGAGTATATTGATTTCTTTGCTTGGGCTTATTCACAAGTAAAATGCATAGACCTTGATTTACATCAACATCACATTAGTTTAAAAACAAATGTTGTTCTGATAGTGCAGCAAAGGTATCAAATGAATCTAGATTTTGCAAAATAGGTTAAGGAGGAAATTGACAATTTATTGGTTGTTGGATTCATTAAACCGGTGAATCAAGTAACGTGGTTATCTCCCATTATTGTTGTTCCAAAAAAGAATGGGAAATTGCAGATTTGTGTGGATTATGGAAAATTAAATTAAACACAGCTATAGTTACACATTCCTTCCCAATGCCATTTTGTGATGCAGTTTTAGATGTGGTAGTTGGACATGAAATGTATAGCTTTCTAGATGGATTTTTTAGTTATAATCAGATTTATGTTGTTGAAGAGGATCAACAAAAAACAACATTTATTATAGAGTTTGGGGCTTATGTGTTTAGAGTAATGAGCTTTGGAATGAAAAATGGACCACCTTCATTCCATTATGTGGTACATAAAGTTTTTTAGCCCTATTTACAAAACTTTATGCAAGTATTTGAGGATGATTTTTTTTGTATTTGGAAAGAAGGTGCAACTCTTGCTGCATTTGATGTCTTGTTTTGATAGATGTAGAAAATTCAGGATGGTGCTAAATCCATTTAAAAGTGTCATTGCAATAAGGAGTGGTATTTTGTTGGTTCATGTCATTTCAAGTGAGGGAATGGTTATTGATATCAAGAAATTAAGGCTATTAGGACAGCAAAAACTTTGACTAATGTAAAGGAAGTAATGAGATTTGTAGGTCATATTAAATGACATGCTAGATATTTGAGGTACTTGACAAACATCTCATTACCTTTGATACATTAACTAAGAAAGATGTTCCCTTTGTATGGCTGAAGCTCAAGAGAAGGTTTTCCCGTTACTAAAGAAGAAGGTTTCAGTAGTGCAGATTTTGCAACCCCCGGATTGGTTTTTACCTTTTCACATATTTGTAGATGCATCGGATCTAGTAGTAGGAGTAGTGTTGATGCAACAAAAAGAGAAGGGATGGTATAGACCAATTTATTATGCTAGCAGAGTGTTGTGTTCAGCTGAAAGGAACTATGCAGTTATTGAACGAGAGGCATTGGTTGTGGTATATGTTTTGAATAAGTTCATGCATTATTTGTTGGGTAATAAAGTGGTTTTTCATATAGACCACTAGGCTTTGGTAATTAAGAAGCCTCTTTTAACAGGAAGGTTGGAAAGATGGATGCTCTTACGTCAATAATTTGATTTTGTGATTTTTCATACTCTAGGAAGATAGCATGCCATGACTGATTATTTCAATAGATTAGAATTAGGAGAAGCACTAGTTGGAGTAAATGATGAGTAACCAAATGTAGAATGTTTAATGCTCAGATTGCTAACTCTAATTCTTGGTACAATCAATTGCTAGCATTCCTAATGGATGGAGAATTGCCTCAAAAATTTACACTTGATTAGAGAAATAAATTTTCTTTAAAAAGGAGGCCATATCTGGTGATAGCAAATGCATTATATAAAAAAGGTGTGGATCATGTAATTAGACAATGTGTGCCGGATTTTGAGCATCCAGCCATTTTGCAGGAAGCCCATTGAGGAGGAGTAGGAGGACATTTATCAAGGGACATTACAGGTAAGAAGATTTTTATAAGCTGGGTTATGGTGGCCTACATTACTAAAGGATGCTTATGAATTTGCAAAAAGGTGTGTCGTCAAAAAACAAGTCAACCAAATAATTTAGATAGAATGGCTGATCACCCAATTTTACCATTAGACCCATTTCAAATATGGGGGATAGATTTTTTGGCCCAATTAAGGCAATTACATAGCGTGGGAATCGGTATATTTTAGTAGCAATTGATTATTGTAGAAAGTGCATGAAGGAATTGGTGCATGAAGATAATAAGGCGACTAGTGTAGCAAAGTTTCTCTAACATAACATCATGACAAGATAATAAGGTGACTAGTGCATGAAGGAATTGGTGCATGAAGATAATAAGGCGACTAGTGTAGCAAAGTTTCTCTAACATAACATCATGACAAGATTTGGATGTCTAGTAGAATTGGTGAGTGATAGAGGAGCTCATTTCCTTAACGAAGTCATTTCGGAGTTAACAAGGACACATTTGATTATGCACAAAAGATCCACAACATATCATCCACAGGTAAATGGTTAGGCAGAAAGCACTAGTAAAACTTTATTAAGGATTCTCCAAAAATTAGTTCATGATAATCAGAAAAATTGGTTTTGCTCCTTGATTCGACATTATTGTTATTCAGAATACCTTTGAAGGTAATAACTAGAATGACACCATTCAGATTAGTGTATGGGTTAGAAGTTGTGGTCCCACATTTGTATGTAGCAGGAAAAAAGATGTCTCCAAAAATATGTGTCAAGCATAGAAGTAAGTACCTTCTACAATTGGAGGAAGATCATTTAGTTAGTGCATATATAACTGAAATTATCCAAAGACAAAGACAAGCTTGGGTGAACATGAATGTTAAATTTAATGTATTTCAGGTTGGAGATGGCGTTATGGTATACAATTCTACGTTACGACCACATCCAGGAAAGCTTACTTTGAGATATAAGGGTCCATATCCAATTGTGCAGGATTTGGGACAAGAGACTTTTCTGGTAGCAGATGTCTTTGGTAGAAAAATCTATTAATGGATTTCACCTGAGGAAATTTCAAGGAAAGCCTCCTCATATGGATTGGTTAACAGCCGATTTGGTACACGTAATGTTTAATTATGATAATAAGATCAGTAGCAATAATGATCACCGAAGCAATGAGGATTACTTATCTTCATTTTTCTATGGTGACATGTTTTCTCGATTCTTGTTGGTCGAAGGTTACATTAAGTAGTTTATCAACATGTCAATGGATTTTGTCTGAAGATCGTGGGGTCATGGTGTTGTTAGTCGAATCTTATATAGTCGGATTTTTTACTATATCAGGAGAAATAGTTGGATCATGATTGGTCAAACTTTGCTCGATTGGAAGTAATGGAGTCGGATTCTGGTCAATGACAAAAGATCAGCAAAAAAGTATTTTAAATTCCCACATTGCAGCACTGGATAAAGTTCAATTATTATGAGGATTTGCTCTTTGACTATCTAAATCATGGATAAGTTGGGTGAGGTACATTAATGGATGGATCCATATATAGACTTTAAATTGGAGATTGACACGAGTGCTCTAGTGGAATCTACATGGCTACAGAAAGTATCATTATTTTCTTTTGCCACATTACTTTGGGATAATTAGAAGTTGAATTATTATGCAAAGAGTCAAATTGAGATAGTGCGGAAGACCAAAGGGCAAATCATCACAGGTATGACTTTCAACTGAGTTAATTGCTGAAGTATTTCAATTACCTATTTTAAAAGAGCCCTCAGTAGCTAAGTGCCTAGAGGATGCTCTATGTAGGAATTCGGGCCTCGAGAGGGAGGACGACAGTATTCCATGCTTAAAAATGTATCATATGCTAGACGAGAACAATTTGAAGTGGTATTTGGAGTGGTTGTCTGTTATTGTAAAATATGACTATATGTCAAAGGAGAACCATGTGACACTTTGTTGTGTAGAAAAAGTGGAGTAGGTTAGTTGGGCAACTTGGTTATATGATAGGATGTATGGGGAAATTTTCCTATTCGATAATAGAAAAACATAGTCCAATAGTTAGTTATCAGCATACTTGGCTGCATTATTTCAGTTTATACAAAAGGGAGAGAAAGGTGAGATTGTGGCTAAGTCTATTCTTCTAGCAGCCTATGTCACCTGTGTCCAAGCAGAAGGATGAAGAGTGCATTATAGTCGATGATCAGTAGGATGATACATATTAGAAACTGCTGAAAGTTGGGTATGGAGTTGAGGAAGTAGTATCTGCAGTTGAGAAACTGAGAACGAAGACTCCTAAAGTGATTGGATTGCATGAAACACCTATCAAGATAACAGAGGAGTCTGAACTACCTATGACGATGGGAAAAAGCTTCAGATTATCCAAGAAAAGAAAATTGGAGCCCATATTACAGAAGACAATAAGTAAGTTATCATCTAGGGATTTGGTTCAGCCATCCTTTGAAGTTAGTAAGGAGGTTCAAGATGCACACAAAAAGTTGGAAGATTTTTATCAGTTTATGATGCAGCAAGAAGTATTACCAAAGGAGCAGAGATTGTTGAATGAGATCCTAAATTGTGAGGAGTACCGAAAACAACAAACACAAGTTCAGGACTTGTAAATGAAGTTGCATATAAAATCAGAACAATATGAAAAGGCTATGTCAGAATTGAAGAAACAACAGGCTGTGGAAGTGGTGAAAGTGAAGAAATCTTTGTAGGTATTTGAGGAGTGGACAAATAAAATGCAATAGGTAGTAACTAAGGAAATGCAAAGTCTAGCAGAAATGAATGCGGCATTACAACTTGAGAATGAAGTGTTGAATTCTAGAATTAACCCACTGCAAGTATTGGAAAGAAAAATGCTACAGAATAAAGAGATAGAAATGGATGTGATTTTGATGTCTAAAATGGATATGAGTGTTATGAAGTAGCAGATGCAGAAATGGATGCAAGATTTTTGGAATGGGATCAAAGATAGAATGGAAGCTGTAATCAAATATCCTTATGAAATTATTCCAGTTGGTTTTATTTCTATCTATGAGAGTCAACTATAGGAAATCATTGAAAAAAATAGGACTGAGAAGGAGGAAATTTTGCAGCAACTAGCAGAGTTAAAGGAAAAATTGCTACATCAAAATTTAAAGAATGATGTAAGTAGTTATGTGTTTTTGAACCCCAATAGATGTCATACCTCACATTATCCAATTGGAGTGATATAAGGATATTTGGAAAGCCCAACGAGTTATTTTAAGTGTGCAAAGTTTGAGAGGTTTAGTCCACTATTCTAGAGAGCAATTGAAGTTTTCTTTTTTACTATGGTAGATGATAGCATGGTCCTAGGAAGGGTCCATTCTTCTTCTTAATTTGCAATTAGGAGGTGTACTCCATCAGTTGAGGGATTGGAATTTCAAGCTTCTATTCTCATTCAAACTTATCTTTATCAATTCCTTTCAATTCAATAATATGCATCGCTTGCCATGGATTCATACCCAATTATGCAAAACTTGATGCATGCATATTCTTCAATGTCCCAAAAACTTATTTATGAGAAAAATATCAATGGAAACAATGTTATCTTTAACAATTACTTTCAATTCAATACTGCTCATATTTTCTATGAATGCATACCCAATGATGCAAACTTTCAATTCCCTAAGAGAATATCATTAGGGGATTAGATTAAGGAGTGATTAGTGATGGACCAATTAGATGAGGGTGGTGGCCACAATCTATGCCCTATAAAATATTAGGCTGAAGGGGGAAGAGGGGACATATTTTTCCCTTATTTAATGAGCTTCCTCTAGAGAGAGAAGGAATCTCGTAACTCAGTTGGGCCCAAAAATTCAAAATTTCTAAAAAGTTAAAAAACTCATCATAACACCTGAAATGGACCCCCCGATTACTTTTTAGCATCAAAAGTACTCTTTTTGACCCCAAATTCAAAATCCGTGCATGTTTTCAGCTCAAAAAAATGGGTTTTTTCAAAAATACTCAAAAAAGAGTTATTTCCCTCCTAAACCTCACATTTTCATACCCAGGTCCCAAAAAGTCATCTTTTCCCACTACTTTCACTCTGTAGCACACCATTGAAGCTCTTGTTTCTACACTCCAACCTACCTGGATCTTCTATCTCGAATAAATGTTGTAGCTTGAAGACCTTTAGCTTCAATGGCAACAACTAAAGCTTCTAGGTGACCGAAAGATGAAATCCTCACATTAAGAGGTCACAATATCAAAGCCACAGATGGACAATGGCTATCACATGAGTACTCCAAAGGTGCATGGGTGTACATGCAACCCTCTAGAGTTGGGCCTCATCGAGTTAGAGATCGTGGAAACTTAGATCTTCATTGGAAGGGAAAGTTACTTGGCTTCAAGAAGCACAGAGACAATGGCTTCAATATTGGGGTTTGATAGAATGAATTGCAAAAGGTGATAAATATCTTTATAAAATAGGTGGAACAGGTATAGGATTTCAATATTTGAAACAACGTACTTCATTATACATCATATTCTACTATGATCGTTGGATGTGCAAACTTGGCAAATGGATACCATTTCAAAGTTCAGAGGGATCTTTACATTCATTTGAAATAAAGCTTAGATTGCCCAATAATGAAACAGAAACTATTTTAGTGAATAATCATTGGACCTTGGCTAATCTGAGAGAACACTTGATGATTATGGGGTTTGAAGGACTAACTCGATCCAAATGCAAAATTCAAGGACATAAGGTGAGAAATGTTTCGTGCTTTTGTTAAAGTAATCTTTTCATTATTGTTTATTTTACTTTAATGAATTAAATTTCTTGCAAATTGATTACAAGTGGGCAGAAGAATGGAATACAAAATGAAAGTCCCTGTAGATTGGAGCAAAGATGGAACAGAACTCTCATTGTCATAGTTCTTTTGCAACTTGATAATGTCACTTCTTGGGCCCTAGTCATTGCATCTCATGGTTTTTGCACTTTCAAGAACCTTGTAAAAAGTAGGACAATCGATTCATGTTAGATATTTTATATACCTTCTTCTCTGATCCCTTCTCTCCTACTAAGATATCTAAAAATCCTCTTGATCTAGAATTGGTCTAGAAATACTTTACATCATGGATGAGCATCGCAGATTTTGTGATGCATTCTTGCATTTGCAAGCACTTCAAGTTGTACAATCATCGATACCAATAATTTGTAAATTTTGTAAGATTTGATATTTGTAATGAAAACATGTCTACTCTCACATTTTTGTAGTCTACAACTGTGCATTTATAATTTCTCTTGGTGATTATTCAATTTTCGCTTTTATATGGAGTATGTTCAAGTTCACAATAATTGACATTTTATTGGTTAATTTTCTCAATAGATGATCATTTATGAAGTTTGAAATTACAAAGGATATAACTAAAAAAGGTCATTCATGTTAGATATACTTAATAGTTACTCCTCAAGTACCACAAATGATCCATGGTGCTCTAAGTTATAAGGCCCCTATTATGAGGAGAAACCACTTTGAGAGTACAAACATCCATGGAACCTTTTCTAAACTAGATGAGTTTTATATGTGAAAATTTATGGTAATAAATGGTCTTTGTGATTGATGCCATGAGGTAAGTGGGGCATAAAAGTTTTGCCAATTTGAATGCCATTCAAGCTAAAAATAAAGGCCCTCTAGTGCCATGGAATTTCCCCATAGAACCTTAATGGGAGGAATTCAAAGGGGGATTTCTGCCTTATGTGGGGTATAGAGGAACAACAAGAATGCTAGACGTGAGGATATTATCCTAAATTATATTTGCAAACTATTTTATCTCATGTGACTATGTTTGTTTATACTGGCTCCCATTGTAGAAGTTGTATATGCATGGATCACTATGGAGTAAGTGACTTGTTAGAAATAAGTTCCATAGCTCTAAAAATCTAAATAATAAAGTTTCATATCCACTAAAAATAACCTTGCATGGCCTCAAAAGTATAAAAAAAGAGGATCCATAGAAACATGGGATATGTCTTCGCAAAAGTTTTGTAGAGGCGTATTGTGTGTTTCTATGGATGAACTTTTTTTGTGCTTTTGAGGCCATGCAAGTTTATTTTAGTGGATATGAAACTTTATTATTACAAATTGAAGGTCCATGAAACTCATTATGTGCTCAACTCAATTTACCAATGGAAAAATGAGTTTATAACCTTAAATGATTTTCTCTGCACACATAGCATGTTGACTTGAGTGCATATGATTGTGAACATATGATATAGATCATTGTGGAGTTGAGCATGTGTAAGAAAGGTTATGAAAAAGTATATTACCAATGAGATAATTTCACATTACAAAACATCTGTTCAAGAAGAATGATCACATAGTCATATATGCTCCTATCTAGTTCTTGGGTTGCATAATTTCCCTAAAATTTGCAAGAAGTAATACTTATTTCCACCATTTGATGACCTTGCATGACATCAAAGCACCAAAAAAGGGTTTATATCTCATGGATGGTTTAGATTTTGGAGAAATGGATGCTACCATCACGTCCGGAACATGCAAAAACCTTAATATTGACTATTTATTTGTCTCATTCTGACATCTAGAGCCTTGGTAACCTCAAAAAGCATCAGAAAAGGGGTAGCCATAGAAACGCGGAATAGGCCTCCGCAATCCCGCGTTTCTGTGGCTGCCCCTTTTCTGGTGCTTTTTGAGGTTACCAAGGCTCTAGATGTCAGAATGAGACAAATAAACAGTCAATATTAGGATTTTTGCGTGTTTCGGACGTGATGGTAGAATCCATTTCTCCAAAATCTAAAACATTCATGAGATATAAACATTTTCATAGAATTTATGGTTTTACAATGGTTTCCTTTGTGTTTATGACATCACCTCCCTCTCAAAGCGATAAGTTCCATAGGAAGTAGCTATGTAACTATGAGATTTTTTGGAAATTGAATCTTCATAGTTATTGGTCTTTTTAGAGTTCTTTATATGTTGTACTGGAACACGATGATGATGGATATCCATGATGGTACTAGAAAGGGTTTGTAGTATATTTAGCTAAAAAATCAAGGGCATGATTCTCATGATGAATAGTACTCCTTTTCTAACTCAGATGATGATCTTTTGATGTGGAATAGTGATTGTGGAAGTCTTAAACCCAGCTTGTATCTTCTTCCTAGGACATTTGAATATGATGTGGTTAGTGACAATACAACTCCTTTCTTTCAAATTTTAGGTTCATGGACCTTATTATATGCACAACCTAGTTGAACAATGCAAATACTAGTTTTGATTCTAAGGGATTTGTTTTGCACACATACCATCTTTATGCGAGTTGATACAATTATGAACATATGATATAGATCAATGTGGACTTGAGCATGTGTAAGAAAGATGATGAAAAGTAGATTATCATAATGGAAATGTGATTTTACAAAATATATCTCTTCAACAAGAATGATTACATAATCATGTATGGTCCCATCTAGTTTCTTTGGTTGTATGGTCATCATCTTCACATGAGCTACACACAAGTCAATATCTTTCAAAATAGAAGTAAGGAATGCATCTCCTTCCTCTTGGATGGCTTGAAGTGCTATTGATTATATCCAAAGTCTAGTGCATTAACTTTGAATCACTAAGGATCGATAACATTTGCTCACTTTTTTGTTGCTTTTGCATTAGGAGAAACTTTAGGTTGTGCTACATATGATCTGTGATGTGGTTGGTAGTTCTTATTCATTTTACATCTATGCCTTGATTGACATTGTGACACAATTTATGACATATGTTTCTTTTATCATATGTGGGTAGTGTTCTTTGACCTTATAGTAGTGACATTATAGCCTCTACTTGATATGACGTTGGAATATGCATATGTTTCATGATGATTCCTTGAAGCTCTCCTTTTTGGATGACTTGAAATGGTTACTTCATGCATGTTTCATCAGCCATGTTCCATTTGGAGGTAGATTGAGTTCAAATGGTTCATCACCAATGATTAGTGGATCTATTATTCCCCTTTGTGCATGTCCTTAGAATCATTTTATGAATGGTCACATCTGTGGCAGTTGATCTTCATCATGCTCACAAGAATGATTCTATGGATGAGGGTATGAACTATTGTGATATTCTTAATCGACTTCACTCTGTCATATTGAGCCACTCTATGATTGTATGGTGACCTCTGTTGCATGTAGACCAATTCATCCTCTATGGTGGAGCTTCATCCAAGGTGGTCATTATGTACCTTGAGCATGGATAGGATATACCACAAAAACTTGTTAGTATAAAATAATCAATGATGCCTCTTATGTAACTTGAGTTCCAAGTTGAACCCTAAAACACTTTTTGTGCATGACATTGATCATGATGCAAAGGACTTGGTGATAACCTCCAATTTTCACTTGCAATGTTGTGTTGTAATTTCATGAAAACATTTCTAATAGTCAAGCTCTTGCAAAAGTTGTTTGAAGAAAAGCAAGTGAGTATTATTCCAACTAGTCAACATGCATAGAACCACTAATATGACATGTATGTTTTAAGAAAATACTATTAGATCTATAGTGGGAGTTTTCCATCACTACTGTACTAGAATCTTGACTGATAAAAATCGATACATCAAAATAAAATGAGCTCAATCTAAAGAAACAAACAACATCTGAATGTAGAATGTACCTTACCTTTCACTATTCCAAGTCATTGATGACTAGTATCTTTAATATGAATTTGAGCCTATGACCACAACATGTAGAAAAAAGATAAACATATATAAAATCAAATTCAAAAGGGATATGAAAAGAAAATTAGTAGAGGTAGATTTTATTCTAGAAGAAGAACATTGATTTTTGAAGCCTCTATAGATTAAAAATTTATTTATTTATTGTTTTGTACAAACAGAAGCATATATATATGAGTTCTTCATAAACTAAGGATATGATTTCTTCATTAACTCCTTAGTCATGGTTGCATGCTAAACATACCTAGGCATATTTTCTTTTATTGTAAGTACTATGTGGCAATATCAATCATGTCGTCTTTATAATTCATGTTCCTAATGAATAACTTCTATAACCATGGAGAAATGCTTCCACACACATTTTCCTATCCATACTGTGTAATATTGGTGTCATTGTTTTGAAAAGAAGAAGTAAGAGAAACTATTAACAATTTAAAGCTCTTCTTTGGTGTTGATGAAGCACTTATTTCTTAGATGAATTACCTATGCAAAGGAAATATTGGTTTAATTCTTTTGCAAATATGAGAATCAAGAAAAATATATACCTCATTAGAAGAATATAGTGTTTGTGTCCTCCCACTCCACATGAAAGAGCTTCCAATGATGGTATTGTGTGCTTTTCCTCCTGAAAAATAGTAGATGAATACTGGAAAGTAAAATGAATAGTACATCTTTGATCACAAAGAAAGAATGAACCACCTACTTGGACATGAATATTGTCATCTCATGGGAGAAAAATTTCTTTGTGAGTCATTCTATTATTGTTACATCTTCTCCTTGGAGAAAATTGTTCGAGTACCCCATGGCTCTTAGAATTCAAGAGGTAAGAGAGAGAAAGATAGAAGAGAATCAAAATAACATGTATAATGGACTAAGAAGTATCTGTACATAGAGAAAATTACTTTTTTGATATGTGTATGGGTCAGGGTGAGGTTTTCCATTCTATTTGAGTGAAAATGATAAAAATTTGAAAACTTCATTTTTTGAGGTAGGGAAAGTTACGAGTTTGATGATGTGGCACTTTACTTTTGGAGAAATTTGAAAAACGAACTATTTTGAGTGATTTTATTAAAAAATCCATAAAAAAGGTAACTTTTGACATGTATATTAAGAAATGGGCCCTTTTTAGTAAGCAATAACTAATTGTGTGACTTTTCAAAAAAAAGTCATTTTTTTATTCACAAAGATGGACGGATTTGATGATGTGTAAAGTGGAATCTCTCTCTCTTTCTTTTACAGAAGAGAGAGATGACCCTACTTGAGCTTAAAAAAAGCCTAGTGTTGCCTACTAAAAAGTTCTCTATTAAATACACTTTGTTCCCTCAAGCAAGAACAAGATTAGGCTTAATCCCTTAAAATTAGGAATCCTTACAAGGCCATGCAGGGTTCATTTTTCCCCCTAATGTGCAAAAATTTTGATGGAAAAAATTAAAAAGATTCCAACTTTTTTATGCAATCTAAAAATCCATGCATGCAATTTCCTTTATCATGTTTCCCAAAACATATAGGGTAGGAAATCAAATGAGAATCTTCAACACATTTCCTCTTTTGATGTATGCGAAATTAAAACAATCATGTGAGGGTTATCATTTATATGATGATGCACATGCAAATCATTCATGGCATAATTCTTATGATATTTGTTCAATATAGAAATACTTCAATGAAAAGTGCATTGCAAGTGCACGATAATGTAGCCTGTGAGGAACCTAATAGGAGAGTGAAATAGATCAAAAGATAGAGATGCAAAAAATGCTGACTCAGAGAGATGTAGACTTAGAGATAGAGAAATCATAGAGAGAGAGAGAGCTCCGTAAGAGCTCGACCCCATCCTAATTGCCATCCGCCATTATGTGCGGATATCTCCATGGACGCACCTGAACCTCATGCGGTGTTCTCTCTCTCTCTCTCTCTCTCTCTCTCTCTCTCTCTCTCTCTCTTTCTCTCTCTCTCAATCCGAATGGCAGTATCGGCGTCACCCTTAGATGCGGTGTGATGAAGCTCTTCGTATTGTCAGACATCATACGTCGCTACATCCCATCACCATAACATTGGCTGAATCGGATTGACAGAGAGAGAGATCCTTTTCTTCCTTCAGATCAGACACATGCGTTGTTTTCTCTCTCTCTCTTCTCTCTCTGTGTGTGTCACAATCCGAGCGTCTGTATCGGCGTCACGCTTAGATGGCCGTGATGAAGCTCTTCGCATTGTCAGACATCATACGTCGCCACATCCCATCACCATGCCATGGGCTGAATCGGGGCGAGAGAGAGATCCTTTACGTTCAGCTTAGACAGATAATGACGGAGAGACACGGACACAGCGAATCTGCACAATGTGCTATTTCTCATTTTTGTTCGACATTCAAGCAGCTCTCGCGCATCGGTGTAGCTCATGAGCCATGAACAAGGCGTTAATCCTACTTGAGGATGGAGCAGTACAGACCGCCTTCGGAGCAAACAGAACCAAGCTGACGAGGAGATATGGAGCAGCAAGGAGTATGCCGCCTATGTTTGTAATTCTTTATCGATATTTTTAGGGAGCATTTTTCTTTCTTTCTTTTTTTTTAAAGGTAGGGCCTAATTCTAGAAATTGCGAACTCAAATGGACCTCTTTCCGAACACATATATTGTCTATTAATTCTTGACTTCGTTTTTACTTACTATTCAATCACTTTCTTTTCCTCTTTCGAATTCACTCCTTCCTTTCACTCTGTTATACATTCTCTTTCGACCTATCTATCTCCATCTCTATCTTTCTCGGGAAAAAAAGTTTCTGTCAAACTTTTCTGTAAAACTTACTTCTACACTTACTTTTCTGTCAAACTTTTCTTCTCTGTCAAACTTTTCTTCTACACTTACTTTTCTTTGTGTCTCTTGCATTCCTCCCTTTTGAAAAGAGCTCTCTCCTTCTATGTGGTTCCCCCCTCCCCCCCTCTCTCTCTCACACACACACACATAACTACTCATATGCAGTTATGTTTCTCTCTCTATCACTTTCTTTGCATCTTTCTCATGGATCCCCCTTTCTCTCTTTCCATCTCTCTCTCTCTCTCTCTTTCTCTGTAATGATATCCCTATCTCTTAATCTCCTTAGCATCTCTCTCTTTACACCTTTAAATTACCATCTCTCCTTTCTCTCTATTTCTCTCTCTCTCTTTCTCTCATTATATATATATATATATATATATATATATATATATATATATATATATATATATATATATATATATATATATATATATATATATATATATATATATATATATATATATATATATATATATATATATATATATATATATATATATCATTAAAAGTAAACTCATCCATTGAAGACTATTTCTTTTACATTTTCTTCACTTTATGAAAGGATTATCGCCTTTAATTTTCTATCCCATCAAAAAGATTGATCCTCCTATCTTCAGCTTTGTCACTCATTGCCATGAGAAGGATTTCTTTTTCTTGACATATCATGAGTGACCACAAACATGGAGAGAGGACTAACCACAAGAATGGACAGGAAGAGATATTTTCTATCACGATTTTTGAAGCGCATATGGGAGGCATACACAAGTGATTCTACGAGGACCTCAAGGGGTAGTGCAATGAGGAAAATGACATGTGATAGGTATCTCCCTAATTTATAGTCTAGATGTAACGTTATGGTCAACGTCATTATTGGGATCATGCCATGAAGAGTGAATTGCATCCTATTCATGAGAAATGGTACTTGGGACTTGGTACCTTTGCCAAGGGGTAGAAAAACTTTACCATGTAAATCGATATATAGACTGAAATTCACATTGGATAGTGCTTCTCTAAAGTATAAAGCATGACTCATTGCAAACGGTTTTAAGCAAAAACATGGTGTCAATTTTAAGGAAATCTTCTCTCCAATAGTCAACATGAGTATGGTGTGCATGTTGCTTGCATTCATTGCAATGGTGAAATCAGAGATGGTCCAAATAGATTAAACATTTCTCTTTTACATGGAGATTTTATAAATGAGAGCTATATGGAACAAGCAAAGGGTTGTGTAGTTCTTGGTAAAGATATTCTACTTTGTAAGCTAAAGAGGAGCTTATATGGACTTAAGCAATCCCTTGGAAAATGCTACAAAAATTTTGATGCTTTTGCGAAGTCTAAAAGCTATCCTCAAAGCAATGTGTATCATTGTCTCTACACTAAGAGATGCTCATATGGTATCTTGATATGCTTGATATTTTATGTCAATGATATGCTAATTATTGGGAACTCCTCTCATGACTTATTATTGCTAAAAAAGGATCTGAGTGAGATATTTTCTATGAAGGATTTGGAGGATGTCAAACTTATTCATGGCATGCACATTGCTCATGATAGAAGAAAAAGATGCATATAATTGTCTCAAAGAGAGTATAATGCAGGGTGGAAAGGCATTGAGTATACCTTTATCAACATGTGTGAAATTGAGCAAGAGTGAGTCACTGTGAAATATGTAGGGGAAGCCATTGTGGTACATTGCCATTGCAACATGTTGGCAGCGTCTCTCGACAAAGAAGAATAGGAAGCATGTAAAGAGTGAAGGCATGAGACCAAAGGGGACCCATCAAATTTTCCAACATCAATATTGGTTTAAGATTTTCAACATCATCATGAGCAATAAGAGTGAATTTGATCATGAACCACTATTACAAAGACCCATTTTTGCGATGTAATACTCCATTTTTTTGGAATTCAAGGAATCCTTGAGCTTAATGAGCTTTGATAGAGTGTACATGCTGAATTTTATATTTTTCGGACATCATTTGGTACCCCAAAAGTAGTTTAGAAAATAGTTTCCAACTAGCTCAGCTATTAGATGTGAAATCGATCAATTCACCTCAAAACTATAAAAAGAACTAGAGAGACGCAAGGATTCCTAATTATTTAACTTCAATTCAAGTTTGTATGTGTGATGCATATCATTTATTGTATGCAAGAAGGTTGGTGATGGCATCATAATTGTGGTCATTCATGTTGATGGCCTAATTATAAGTGGTGAAAATGAAGAAAGCATTAAAGATTTAAATCAACTACTTATGCAAGAATTCAACATGAAAGATCTTGGTGTGTGCTTCTTTTTGGGCATTGAATTTATACATACAAAACTAGGTATATGGCTTTTTGAAAGGCCATATGCATTGAATATGCTACAAAAGTATGGTTGTTACTGCGAGTGTCCCTGTGAAAGGCCAAATGGCCACCAAAAACTTTTGTATGTCCTCCCTAATAAAACGTATAGTGGCCTAGTCAACCACATACCATAAATTTGACCATATTATAAAACCTACAAAGCCTATCTTCATGCTCACTGTGTACTATGTTTTTTCTCCGTATTATGTAGCCTCTGTGAGGACTACTATGTGTAGTGCCTGGAGCTTGATTTTTCTACTCTGAGGGTATCATCATGGAGCTCTCAAGAAGGAGATTTCATTGTGGTGCATGAACCTCCAAATACTTCACTAATATCATACCATTTTGATGCAAAAGCTTTGTTAATTTTGTGTGAGTGAAGCAAGCACTTGCCCATCCCCCCAAGGCTTTCTCCAAGGCTTACGACTAAGGCAGAGACCAAGGCATAGAACTTGACATATGTTGGTGCAAGTATCCAAGCCTTCACATTTGGCTTAGCTTGGAGGATTATATGTGAAAGCATGTGATGATTCACATGAATCATAACTTGTAATATCTAGATATTTACCATGTGTAAAAATTAAATCGTTGAGAGAATCCTTCAAGAGCTTAAATTTTGTGGAGTTAGAGAAAACAAGAGCTACAAATTTTATTTGCTAGAGTCACTCCTCATTTAGAGGAGGCACTTTTAAGTGGAGCCTTATTTGAATTAAAATTCAAAATTGAATGAAGAACTCATTTTTAAAAGAGCTTGTGAGAGTCGTTGGTATGTGGCCTCCTAGGGAGCTCTTCCATAGATCATTTTGCAAGAGTTGAGTAGTCTATGCCATAGCCTACTCATCCCACTATTGTTGGGAATCATTTCTATGCCAATGATCTTTTACAACAATGTTTTATAATCCATACATTTCATTGATCAACTCTATCTACATCTTTGCTATGACTAGTCAGAACAGTGACCTTTGCTTGATCATAGCGCAATGTGTTTTTATCCATTTTGTATGATCTATAGCTTGCTAGAACCAGCTCAAAGTTTTTCTATTATAAGATGTCAAAAGTTGAAGTCATTTGTTTTAGCCGATTAGGAGAAATCCGCATCAAAGTACTCTCTAGTAATTCTCTGTATAGTCCCTAAAAAGTTGGGTAAATTGATTTCTTAGTGTATGGCTTATCTTTTTTTAAGTGTTTCCACTTGTAAGCATTAGATATCTAAGCTAATTAGATACCGGCAAGAGGATTTTGATCAATTGCTAGTGTATTGTGAGCACTGAGCAAAAGACCTAGTAGGTGTTAAGACAAAAATAGCAAGTTTTCAATCACTAGCTATTTGTAAAATAATCTGTTTTGATCTAATTGTTTGAATCATCATATCCAAATTACACAAGCATATACACATACACCTAATTTAGGTCTAGGTCTTTAGGATTAGGGTTTTAGGGTTTTTACACATGCAAATAAATATTTACACATATAGAAATATACACACATAATACATGTACACATACACATGTATATACATAGGCCGACACACATATACATGTGTTCTAGTTGTTGTTCATAAATATCATGTCTATGTGTCCCATTTCTTTGTACACGATTCATGATTCATTTTGCTCATGTCTTTTGTATTTGACAGTATGTTTTGCTTTATCAAATCATTTTTTTGTTTCCTGTCATACATGTCACATGTAGTTGGGTTTTTCTTGGGCAGAGTGGATTGTCTTTTGCTACACAATAACATGGGAATGTTGCTGTAGCAAGAGACAACACACACTGCCCAAAAAAGTTTTGCAGATATGGTCGTTGGTATAGGCGACGGTATAAGCGTCGGTATCCCCAAGCACATACCGATGCTTATACCGACTATTTTGCCCAGGGGCGTACCGTCGCTTATATCGATGCATATACCGACGCTTTGGTTCGGACGCCTACACCGACCCTTACACCAATGTCGGGGCAAAATCGCACCCGTTCATTTTCCTCGGTAGAAGCCTCGATATATGCCTGATATGTTGTAGTGTGCTACACAAGAAGCCATATAGATTAGATTGTTATATTCAGATTTGGGACTTCACACTCACTCACCTATGATCTCTGGTGACAATACAAGTTCTTTGCATCTTGTAGCAAATCCTATTTACCATGCAAGAACCAAGCATATAGAAGTTCACTATCACTATGTTAGAGAGAAACTATTAAGCAAGGAGATTCAACTTGCATATGTGTCCACAAATATGCAAGGAGATTCAACTTGTAGCAAATCCTATTTACCATGCAAGAACCAAGCATATAGAAGTTCACTATCACTATGTTAGAGAGAAGCTATTAAGCAAGGAGATTCAACTTGCATATGTGTCTACAAATATGCAATGTGCATTTTTGTTGACCAACGCACTTGATGGTACTAAACCTTGCAGGTTCAAGGCTATGATCAAAGGATTTGAGAATTGTATGTTGTATTCTTGGCTCGAAGAAGTCAAAGTGTCCTTTATGCTTCTATTTAAGTGATGTTAGATTAAAAGAAGAAAGAAGTGCAACGAATACATTCCTATTGATATATTTACGTAGTGATGTGTGTGAACTCATTAGGACCATCGGGGCACTTTTTTTCGTCTTTAGGAGGTTTTTACCCCTGGCTTGTATATATGCCTATTGCCCTAACGGATTACTTATCTTTGTACATTCTAGTGGTAATACATTCAGTATTGTGTCTTGTGCTCCAAGCTTCTCCTTCTTCCTTACTTGTGTTGTTTGCGTGCTTCCACAGACATCTAACTCCAACAATTGGTATCAAAGTAGGTCACCACTTCATCTAGGGCATCATCAACAATCCTCTGATCAGAGTCCCAGAATCGCACAAAAATCGGCCGAAATCATGATCTGAGCTCGTCTTGGCATCCAAATGCACTATCGCAACACTTGTACAGGCTATTTCGTCTTTTTATGCCAAAGATATATACAAGTTCTGATTCGCTCATATAAGCATCTCAAAGTCTACTAAAGGTTTAGTAGAACTTGACAAGGTAGTTATGTTCAACTTTTTGAGATACAATCATTTTTCTGCATCAGGGTATGTTAGTCAGTGGCCATGGCTGAAAGTAGTGATGTATTTCGTATGTTGGCTATTGAGGATAAATTGGATGGTACAAATTACCCATTATGGGCTTATATGACATCTCATGTGTTGGTCCCAAAACGACTATGGAATATTGTGAAGGGTGTTGAAAAACATCCTATTACACCTGCAAATACAGGTATTGAAGTCTGTTGCAGATGATGCTAATATTCTTTAGATTCCTATTCATGTTGTAGTTCTTGCTACACCTACTACAAAGCAAATTTGTTGGGATGGTAGAGACACTTAGTCACATGCATTGATAGAATTCTCTATCAAAAGTGCCATTATTTCTCACATTTGTTCTTGCAAAACAAGAAAGGATGCTTGGGATACACTTACCACTTTATAGCAGGCAAGGAATGAGGCTCGTGTTGCTTACCTCCGAAAACAGTTGGAGAGTGAGCACATGAGTGAAGGTGATTCTATGGACAATTTTCTAACAAAGATCAAAGACTTCAAGGAATAGTTGATTTTTATTGATGAAGTTATACCAGATAGTTCACTTGTGCAGAATGTTCTCAATGGTCTTCTTGATTCATATTAGAGTTTCGCTTCTAATCTTCGTTTGATTATGAAAGCCAATCCAAATTCCTTGACATTTGAAGAGTTAGTCTCTATTCTATTGTAGGAAGATGAGTCTAGATAGAACACGTCCATTATGCATGTTGCAGATCAAGCTTCCCTAGCTAATCAAAAGGGCAAAGGTAAATGGAGCTCATCTACTAGTAAGCAGAAATCTGCAAATGCTACACATTCACAAAAGGAAGACAAGGATGAGAAGAAATCAGAAAAGCAGAAATTCTTTTGCAAGTACTGTAAAGAAAATGATCATGTCATAAAGAACTATCCAAAACTAGCTGCAAAAGAGGCAAATAAAAAAGAGGTTGGAATTGTTGTTGCCGAGGCCTCTACAGCGAAAATAGAGTCTGCTAATCTTGTTTAGAATGAAGAATGGGCATTTACTATTGTTTGTAGTTTTTACCCATCTTCTCATGAGCAGTGTATGGTTACAATAGACTCAGATGTTGGATACTTTGATAGTGGGGCAAGGAAGCATATCACCTCACAACACAATTTCTTCACTTCACTTGACCCTCCCACTACAGGGAATACTGTCACATATGCCAACAACTCCTCTTATCATGTTATGGGAGTTGGTAAGAGCATTCTAACTACTGCTAATGGTAGTTCTTTTACATTGCCAGATGTTTTATTTGCACCAGGGATCAAGAAGAATCTGTTATTAGTTTCATTTTTAGCCAAGATTGGCTTGGTTGTGAAATTTGTTGATGACAGATGTACAAATCACGATGTATCAAATGGAGACATGATTATTGCTTCTGTTTTATGGTGTGGGTTGTATAAGCTCATAGATTATGAAAAATGTGTGAATGATTCAACATGTTCAGTACATGGTTCTACGGCTATGTCAGATGCAAAGTTTTGGCATGCACGCTTTTGTCATCTGAATTTTGCTAGCTTGCTATGCCTATAAAAACCTGAAATGGTGTCCCCTTTGCCCAAACTTGAGGCACCTGGTAAACATGTATGTGAAGGCTGTATTTTGGGCAAAATGTAGTGTTCCTCCTTCCCAAAAGATCGTTTAGTTTGAGCTACTAAAAAATTGCAGCTTGTTCACAGTGATGTCTATGGTCCTATACAGACACCCTCTTTTGGGAACTATCTTTACTTTGTGACTTTCATTGATGATTTTTGGAGGAATACATGGGTATATCCATTGAAAACAGAGTTGGAAGTGTTTATGCACTTCAAAGAGTTTTTAGTTTTGGCTAAAAATATGCCACCATGTAAAATGGATACCCTCCATGGGGGATATATGTCTTTTGACTTTAATGCATTTTTTGCTGAACCTGGAATGAGACATCAATGTACAATGTTGTATAAACCTCAACAGAATGGATTTGCCAAATAGAAGAACAAGTTACTCATGGAGATGGGGAGGTCTATGGTCAAGAGTCAAGCTTTACCACATAGTCTGTGGCTTGAGGCTATCATGTGTGCAAAATATGTACTTAACAGGTATCCCACTAAATCATTGCAGCCTATTGCTTCATATGAAGCTTAGCATGGTCATACGCCATGTGTTGGTCACGTGGGTGTTTTTGGTTGTTTGGCATATGCATAAGTGCCCAAACAACAACACAAAAAATTGGATGATAAAGCAATGAAATGTATTTTTGTTGGGTATAGTTCTGAAAGAAAAGGCTATCATCTATATCATCCACAGACTAAATGCATCCTGCTTAGCCATGATGTTGTTTTTGTGGAAGATGCTATTTAGCCACTACTTTCATGTACTAAGGAGACATTTGTTAGCTCTAAAGACATGTATGATACTTTGTTGCCTCTTTTTACAGGTGGACAGTCTAGTGTTGTTCCTAATGAGGCAACTTCTCAACCTGTATATGTTTCATGTAATGATGTAGATCACTCCATTTCTGATGCGGATTTAAATGATGCACTTGATGAGAGAGCTGATATTGAGGCAAAAACTATGCCAAAATGGCTGGTGTAGACTTTATGGTACAACAAATTAGATGCACCTCTATCATATCATATTCGTTCAGGCTCTCATAGAGACTCTCTTGCATCAGATTGCCATGCTATGGCTTCCTCTAGTCTCTGTGACGAGAATGAGTCTATTTTGTTTGATGAAGCACAAAATTCAAAAAATCGGATGGCTGCTATGCAATCTGAATTTGATGCTATAATGAAGAATGATACTTGTTCTTTGTGTGACTTGCCTTTTGGAAAGAAGGCCATTGGCACTAAGTGGGTATACAAGGTGAAGCCTAAGCCTAATTGAACACTTGACAAGTATAAGGCTAGGCTTGTTGCAAAGGGTTATGCTCAGGAAAGAGGCATTGATTTTGATGAGACCTTTGCTTTTACTTGTCGAATGAGTATTGTTTGTAGCATATGTGCACTTGTAGCTCATGATGGTTGGAACATGCATCAATTGGACATTAAAACTGCATTTCTAAATGGTGATTTACATAAAGAAGTGTATGTTTCTCAGCCTCGCAACTTTGTGTAGAAAGGGCATGAAAACCAGGTGTGTAGGTTAAAGAAGGCATTATATGGTTTAAAGCAAGCACCACGTGCTTGGTATGAAAAGATACATACCTATCTGATTGCACATGGTTTTGAGAATAGTCCAACTAAAAGCACCTTATATGTTAAGCGTGCTAATGGTGTGCTTCTAATCATTGTTGTGTATGTTGATGACATGCTGCTCACTCATCCTCATGCATAACATATTGATGATTTTAAGGCTGATTTGCATGCCTCATTTGAGATGTCTGATTTGGGGTGTTTGCATCATTATTTGAGCATTTAATTTATGCAAGTTGATGGCGGAATAGCTTTGTGTCAAACAAAATATATTGACACATTATTGCAGCATTTTGGCCTTGAGGACTGCAAACCTATTGCCACTCCTATGGAGATAGGTTTATGATTGAGTCTTCATGATGTTGGAGAAGCATTTGATGTTGTTCTCCATTAATAAGCTGTTGGATGCTTGATTTACTTATGCATTACTCAGCCAGATATTGAGTTTGATGTCTCACAGGTGAGCAGGTTTGTGCATTACCCAGCTGCCAAGCATTGGCAGGTAGTCAAGCACATCTTTTGCTACTTGAGTGGTACCTCATTACTTGGATTGTTTTATCCAAAGGGGGGATCACTACCACCAGATTTACATGCTTTTTTTACTCTGATTGGGCTAGTTGCTATGACACTTCCACATAGCTTGGTGCTTCCTTATACATGGGTGCGAGCTCCTTGTTCACCGCATCACTCCCAAGGGGGATTTGTTGATATATCTAGGTAGTGATTGTGTGAACACACTAGGATCATCGAGGTACTTTTTTCCCTCTTTAGGAGGTTTTTCTCCCCAGCTTGTATATACATCTATTGTCCTAGTGGGTTACTCATCTTTGTACATGTGTATGCATAAGAGTTAGATGCATGTGCATATATGAGAATGTGTATGCATAAGAGTTAGATGCATGTGTATATGAGAACGTGTATGCATAAGGGTTAGATGCATGTGCATATATGAGAATGTGTATGCATAAGAGTAAAATTCATGTGCATATATGAGAATGTCTATGCATATATGAGAATGTGTATGTATAAGAGTTAGATGCATGTGCATATATGAGAATGTGTATGCATAAAAGTTAGATGCATGTACGAATGAGATTGCATAATGAAGTTGCATGAATGTGCATGTTAGAAATGCATGTGCATAATAAGTATGATTGAGAGTGCAGGTGCAAGTGAGATACATGATTAAAAGTATAACATGTATGCTCGTGTATGAAGAATGTGTACATGTGTATGTATGAATGAAAAAAACATGGATGTATTCATGCAAAATTGAATGAATGTATATATGATAAAGATTGAAAGTAATTTAAAAGGTACTTTATTTTTCATTCAAAGAACTTATGTTTTTCTAATGACTTTTGCAGAGAGCATTGATGAGCATTTACTAGCAATTGAGATCGGGAGATTGGAGTTGCATACATGCCACTTCTCCCACTTTTCCCATATCAATTTCTTTTAGCTTAATCTTGTATTTGGATTTTGGAGAATTGTCCTAGCAGTATTACTTATAGTTGTAAAAGGTTATTTTGTTGAAGTAGTTGATATTCATGATTACGATCCACAAGAAAACAGTTTTATTTAATCCACATCAAAGAAGAATGTCTGTGAGTAATGAGTCTAGAAATGAGGATGCTATTTCTGCATCTTTTATTTTTGAGCTTTTGTTACCTCCACCTGTAAATAATACCACTCAATCTAAGAAGAATGTTGCTAATATAGAACTAGAAGAATAAGAATTCATGAAAGATCGCATTACTAGTGAAACCTTAGTCTCTCAATCTTATGAGTATGGCTTGTCTAGGTATCAAGCTGCACAACCATATGGTCATATAATACCTCATTGAGCTTTAACTCAATTTTTGACTTAAGTGACAGTGAGTAAATTCTCCTCGATATAGGTCAATAGTTAAATAGGTTGGTCATAGATATTTTATAGCTTATGCCATTAGAAATAGATAAACACTTTTCACAGCACTGAATCACGTCTTACATCCTAAAGCTCACTAAAAAACACCTCGCATGTAGTCACATAGTGACACCATAGCAAATTCAGTTCTGATCCACTCATTGGTCTCCAATCACACCCCTCGACATTTGGATATCTAGATTTGGATATGTTGAGAAAGTAGTAGCAGATCGAGTTGAGCTAAACACTAGAGAGGCAAGAGAGTTCTTTGATCAACATGTGATTCCTTTGTCTCTTACAACAGCTTACAACCCAGAGGAAAATGGAAAGATTGAATGACGACATCCCTCCATAGTAAGAAAAATCTCAAAAGCATGTCATGGAGATATTGGGCAATGGCCAAAATACCTTACATTTGCTTTATGGGCCGAGAGGATGACGTACATGAGAACAACTGGTTTTATGCCGGCTAAACTCATGTATTGTCAAAAGCGGATTTTTCCTATACACACTCAGATAATAAACTAGATAATTTTCAAATGGGACTATAATTTAACACGAGAATATTTATGGGCATTAAGAATTCAACAATTAAAACAAGGTAATGAGAATTTAAAAGAGGCTACTAAAAAATTAAAAGCGTCATGTTCAAAGAAAAAAAATTTACTTTGATAAGTAACATCGAGTTAGGCCACAATTGACAGGGAGTGGGGATTGGGTACTCGTTTATGATAGTACTTTTAAAACCCAATATGATGCATGATGAAAATTAACTAAACGATGGTTTGGTCCATATGTTGTTTCTATGTTTGATACAGGTACATATACTTTATGAGAACTTGACGGGACACCTTTAAGAAATGTGATTGCATGTAAAAGAATTAAGCTATTCAAAAGAAGGTCAAGCAATGATTACGAGGTAGATGAAGCCTCCTTGGAGGATAATGATGAAGATGAAGCATGATGTTAATCAAGTGAAACAAATCTAATTTTTCTTTTTAATTTCTTCTTCATGCATTTCATAGTTAGGAATTTACATGTTTGTGGTGTAAAAAGAAAATTGTTAAACTTATGTAAATAAAGAATTAGAAATCAAAGGAGAGATGTATATGTAAGTCAAAGGTAAGCATTAGGAAACTTATGATTGTTATGAGGATAGGAGAAGGGAAAACTTGACTTGCGTCTCTTAGTAGAAGTAGATCTATTTTATACAAGTAGGCTTCCTTAATTTATAAAACATTTAGCTAATGAGATCTTAGTTCTGACTGTAGCATGCCTCTAGAGCCTTAGCTCTAAATAGGTGTTGAACCTTTCCCCTTCAACAAAAAAGTTGCGAAGAAAAAGAGAAAAGATAAACACATAAAGCACTACATTAATGGTTGTTGCAACATGATAAAAAGAAAAATGAGAAAAAAAAGAAAAAGAAAAACAAAGAAAAAGAATAAGGAAAAGTTATCATGATTCAGTTGTGGTCTCAAAACCACTCTTGAAATGTAGTTACGGGCTATATGAGGTGGAGTTCTGCTATAGAACAATTAGTTAGATGTATCTTGTGGAAGATGGCTATGAGATAAAGGATGGAACACTTATATAAAATGAATATTACTTTGAACAAGTTTAGTAGAACGTTAAGTACCATGACTATCTGAAGGACTATTATAGGATTTTCTAAACCTTGTCTTTAAACTTCATACATTGAAAAAGATCATTTTCGAATTCAAATTTGCATAGTTTTAAAGATTTTCTTTGTTATCAAGATAATTATTTGTGTTTATAAGAATTTTTGCCATATTAATTAAAGTCAACTAATCAGTTTTTCCAAAAGAATTTGATGCTACTTTCCATGATGTACTGGTTGGTCCATCGGGATAATGTGCAGGTTTGGTGGGGGCAGATGTTAGAACAATTCCATCCTTCAAATTGACAAACAGGAAAATTAAAAAAAATTTACTTCTATAGTGGTTATCTCTAAACTCTCACAAACACTTCTGATAAGCTTCTTTTATTTGACTAACTTCTCTCTGGTAGCGGTAGATAGCAAAACTATGAAGATATAAACTTATCAGGGACCTCATCATATGAATTCTTTATGTTTATGATATCTTATATGCATGAATGGATACAAGCGCTAAAGCAAAACTATATTTAATCTTGCTTATGTACATGTATGCATGGGTATAATTAAGTTTGTACCCATTTGTATGCATGTCCATTAATGTTGGATGCATGGGTAAGAATGTAATGTGATGTATATGAGGCTATACGCTTGTGTTTATGTGATTGCATGTATACGTTGAAATATGTATGTATCTATGTGTGTTCAAACATGCTCCTAACCTTATATGCCTATGTTTGTCTGCTCAAATGTACTCATGTTTTTAATAAATATATATGCACATTTATGTTTATGAATATGGATAAGTGTGTGTATATACCTGTAGCTCAAGCGTAAGCACCACCTCCTTTACTTGTCAATCCGCGGAGACGTGAGGACCGGTATGAAGACCACGAGCAAGTGAAGGCACAAGTGCGTGAGTGAAAGCACACAAACATGCACACACATACACACACATGCGCACAAAGTAAGATCAAAGAGAGGAACAATGGAAAGCTTAGATTGCAAAAGAGTTCTCTTACAAAAGTTCTATTCTCTCACAAGCTAACCTCAAAAATGAGCTCTCTAGCTCTTTTTATAGTTTTTTGACTAGTTTTGGCCCTGTCCAGACCTAGTGTCCGGCCTAGTTAAAAATTAGGTTCCAGGGCTTATTTGAGGGCTCAAACGAAGTCTAAAAATTATGAAAATTGGTACGATGGTACTTCTAATACTCCTCAAGCTTGAGGACTCCTCGGCTTGAACAAAATGGAGTTACTAAAAATAGATAATGGTATTTACAATGGTTTCTAGTGATGAAAATCACTATTTTTGTAGGGGATTCTTCTGAAAATTTGACATACGCTTCTTGGAGCTCCCTACTTGCTCTCTCTTCTTCTATGTCCACTTCTTTGATGTGCTTCCATGCTTTGTCCTTGACCTTGAGCTTCAACACTCCCCCCCCTCTCGAGTCTGTCGTCCCTGACAGACCCTTGTTGTAGTGATTGTTCCAAGTAGTGCCTTGAGAGGGAGTGTCCCTTCTGTATGAACACAAGTCGTCCGACGTTCTTCATCTATCACTGTGAGTCTTTGCAGGTTGTAGTCTCTTGGTATGTGCTTCTGCCTTGTATTCCAGCATGACTGTGTCGTTGTGAGTCTCCTTTGATGTTTTCTAGATCTTCCAAAGTTGATCTTCATAGTAGTCAAGCCAAGTACTCATAACCCATATTGAGTGATGGGTGAGTGTGTTCGTGCATGGGTTGAAAAAAGTATGTGCCTTGTGCACGGCCTTGTAATGTAGCCCTACGCATGCTTACGTGGAAGATGCATTGGAAAAAGTATGGTGCAAAAATTGCGGGTCTTGAGCTAAGTGCTCAAGGGTATGCTGACGAAGAGGTTTCCTAAACTATCATGGTTATGGTGTTTCCAGAGTAAAGATACTTACCATGGCGAAGGTTGATGGATGTTTGCCTCTTCGTGTGGTACACTCAGCCTTTGGGATGGAACCTTGTTGATGAATGTCCATGTTGATTGTCCACTGATGAGATCTTTTGAGTGGTGGATCCCCTCTCCTCTTTTCAAAGCAACATTTGTCACTAACAGTGTGCATTTCTGAGCTTGGGCTCATGCACGTTCACTTCCCTATATTGACACTCAGAGGAATATTGGACACGTGCCGGTTTCTAAGAGATTACCATGCTGATTGACATAGACCATTCACCAGTGCTACTGTTCCATACTGGTTCAGGAAAGAACATTCTTGTTATTATCTGCAGAAAAGAGTCTCGTATGGTGTCGCTTTTGAATAACAACCCATGTGATTTGAGGAGTGTAGCAAGACCCTCCCAGTTCCAACATGGCTTCTTTCAATGCATGCACCTCACACTGCAGGACTGCATCAAACTGGCCCTCACTTACCCCATCTCTGAACATAATTATGCGCTCAGGACGAACATTAACCTTGTCACAAAATTTACTCCAGAGCTCCTTCACCATATCCTTCAATTGTGCAATCATTTCTTCACGATGAGCTTGGGCTCGGACAGTTGCAACATCTTTCACTGCTGATGGCCAATCCCCATTGGCTACCACAGCTGCAATTGAAGGACTGGAATCATCCCCTGGATTGGGATGAGTCACATCAGCACCAATTATAATCGTGGGTCGCTTGAATATGCCACATAGCTGTGGGAGCTCCAAAGCCAAGTTGTTATTCCTACCACCCACCTTTGCATTGATTTTCAAAGCAACATTTGCCAATACTGAGAATTGAATTTCTGTATATTCTTTGACAAACAACATTGGGTAACTACACCAAGCTGAGTTTCACATATTCTCTTTAGCTCACCATAAGCAGGAGTCTTCTCACCCAGTATACATATAAGGATTTGCAGGGTACCAGAACTACCCCTTGCAGATATCTCCTTGGATGCTCTTGTACATACAGTAGTTAAGCATCTCTCAATTTGCGGACCTTCAAGCTCTTCATTCTGCTGGCCGAGGCACACTTTTATCCAAATTGATAAATGCCTAGTAATCAACAGTTCCACCTTCAACTAAGCATGACTCATTCATGTTTCATAAGCCAAACCTGGGAACAAGCTCTCTCGCACTTCTTCTTCTTTTGTTTTTTTTTTTTTTTTTTTTTTTTTTTTTTTTTTTTTTTTGGAGGGACAGGATATCACAAAACAAGAACACAAAAGTTAGTATCAATAGAAATGTTCGACATATGTCACTGTGCTCTTGTGCATGGGATTCTCAAGTGTGTCTATGCACGGCCGTGTAATGTGGCCCTATATTAATGCATACTTTGGAAATGCATGACCTGAATGGTGCAAAAGACAGGGTTGTGCAAGGAGCACATGGTTGTTGCTCGTTCGAGGCTTTCGATGTTATTTGTGGAGGTTGATGTCGACCTTGGTGGAGGTATCCATTGAGTCTCGAACTGATGTAATCCTCCTTATTGGAGTCCATTTTAGAACATCATTTGGCACTGTAGAGGTCACTTCAGGCGTCTTCCTCTTTGGATGCTTTCTGAACTGTGGTATCCAGTGTGGTTGATGCGTTGGTTCGGTGGAGGCTACTTGCACTTTTGGCTTCCAAACCCATATCCTTTTTGCATGTCTTCCTACTAATGTTGAAGAGCTGATTTGATCTTCCTTTGGTCTCTGTACGTGGTTCTTACCCTTGTCTCTTTTTGGCCTCTTCGTTGAAACTTTTTGCATGTGGGAGAACAAAGGTTGTTGTGGGTGTAGGATCTTCTTAGGTACCCACATCTGTAATTGCCCTTGTTGAGCTGCAGCTAACTTCTTAGGCACCCAAACTTGTTGGATATCTTGTGACGGAGCTTGTCTGAGCTGCTTTCTTCGTCTTCTGGCTTGGTTAGTGTGCATGGATGGGATGTGTGGGGGTAAGGCTGGTGGTTGCTCTCCTTTGCATACCCAGATCTGCTTCATGCCCGGAACCGCTTTTTTACCGAATGGTGTCTTTCTATTTGATGTAACAGTTGTCGTGAACGGTGGTGTTTGCTTGTGTGGTGGGCTCACTACTGTGGCTACTTGAGTCTTTGGAGAAGAAGAAAGATCCATCCGCCTTCGAACCTGGTCTTCCACGACTGACTCCTTCTGCATCATAGAGCTTTTGACACATACAACATCTTCTTTCATATGATTAGTCTTGGAAGAACTAAGAGAGTGTGTGGTGCCATGATCTAGGAGCATGCAGTTCGCTAATTCTAATGTAATGCATTGTTCATGTACCCAAACTTGAAGAATTTGACTTCTTAGGTTTAAGTTAACTGCATGGTCATAGATCCAATCTTGACCCAAGACAAGTGGTTCTGTAAGGTTCTCATCTTGACACACTAGCGCTTTGACTTTCATTGGAACATCTTGAAGGTAGATGGGAAGTTCCACCTCGCCCAAACAAGGGGTTTCCACACCTCCCAATCCTATGAGATAAGCTTCTATGGGATTGATGTTCAACCCCAAGTCTTGGCAGTAGGAAAGTTTAACTGCACTACTTGCTGCACCTGAGTCAATCAATGCTTTCACCGTCCTTGCCCCCTTCCCTTGTCCTATCTCTATGGTCACAAAGGGTCTTCGGTCAATGACCTGAGAAGTCGCAATGCCTGACTTTTGACACATATCCATGTGATATTTTGGGGCTTTTGAGTTGACATCTAGGCCTAATCGCCTTAACTTATTTTGCCTAATACGCTCTCTGGCCTCTTCCTGTGCTTCTTCTCTCACTCTTAACTCTTCTTCTTTTCGCTTCTTCGCAGTGTTGAGTCTCATTAGCATATCCTCAGTAAGAGGTTCTTGATATAGCTTGACTCTACAGCCACTAATATAGTTTGGCAAGATATCTCCTTCTAGAGTGGCCAACTGAACTGCACCACTAGTGGAAATTCTATTAATGATCATGGGTCCATAACCTCTTTTTTCCAACTTACGGGCATGTTGTTTTAGTGTGTATACCAACACTAGATCTCCCTCTTTCAATCCCTTATCCTTGATGTGTGCATCAAAGTATGCCTTTTGCCTCTTCTTTGCAGCGTAGATGCCTGCTGCCGCTCGTAGCCTCGTTTCACCCAAGCGTTCGAGATCAAAGATCCTAGAGGACAATTCATGCCCATTCCACTCATACTCGTGTGCTACTTTTAAGGCAGGGATTAAGAAATCTAATGGTAGCACAGCGTTCTGTCCGAAGACCATCTGAAATGGGGTGGCGTTGAGTACCGTTTTGTAGGCAACTCGATAAGCCCAAACAGCATGATGAAGTTGTTTGTCCCAATCAGAGCGTTTATTATTTACCAATTTTGTGAATACGTTACAGAGGATCTTATTGGTACTCTCGGCTTGTCCGTTGGCTTGTGGATGATAGGGGGCGGATTTCTTATGTATCACCAAGAATTCTTGGAGAAGATTTTCAATGACTTCATTCAAGAAGTGTGTGCCTCTATCGCTCACCAACTCTATTGGTAGTCCATATCTCGTGAACACATTCTCGAATAAGAACTTAGCCGTAGTCTGAGCATCATTCTTTGTTGTGGCCTTGACTTCTACCCACTTTGTAAGGTAATCTGTGGCTACAATGATGTACTCTGCATGGGAGTTTCTAGCTGGGGGGTTAATAGGACCTATGAAGTCTATGCCCCACTTCGAAAATGCACGTCCTCCCATCATTGGCCTCAAGGGCATCTCGTCTTTTCTCACTGGATATTGTGCACGTTGGCAAGTGTCACATTTCTTCACATAGGTATGTGCATCCATATGAAGAGTGGGCCACCAAAGTCCTGAGAATAGAATGGTTTTAATCACTCGGTCAGGGCCAAAATGTCCACCTGCAACACCACTGTGTGCAGTCTCTAAGACCCTTAAATAGTCTGATTCATGAACGCACAGTCTTAAGTAACCATCTTTACCTCTTCGGTATAGGTTTTCTCCTACTAAGGCATAGCCTTGAGCCAAAGAGTCCAGATTTCGTCTTCTTGCTAGACTGGCCTCTTTGGGTAATCTTCCCGATCTCATAAACTCTACCAATGGAGTACTCCAATCTGGAATTAATGATACTTGATAAAGGGTCGCATGCTCCACTGGTGGTTTCTCTCTACACATTGGACAATTCTTGATCCACTCATGTATTTCTTTGTCCATGCTAGGCCAATACACTCCTAAACGTTTCAAATTCTGCAACGTTCGTTGTTTAGAATAGTGATTTCCTAGCAATCCCTCATGAGCTTGCTGCAACCAACTACTATGTTCATCATCCTCGACACAACAAGCTAATACACCCTCAGTATCTTGTTTGTACATGCTTCCTGCCAATATGTGATATTTTTGTGATTTTACGATTTCTTCTTGTGATGTTTTCACATTCTTATTTACAGGGCCGAAGGTTAGGACTGGTACCAACTTATTGCCCATTTAGGAACAACTTCCAAATTGAACAGATAAGCATCAGGTAGTTCATCAGACACTCCTTGTGGTGACTCTCCTGAAGTAATGCGAGAAAGGTGATCTGCCCGAAGGTGGGTTCTACCTTTCCTGACAACAACTTCAAAGTCATACTCCATTAGTAAGAGGAACCATCTTACTAAGCGTCCAGTATTGCAAGGTTTATTGACCAAATATAACAAAGCTTGATGATCAGTGAAGAACTTGAACTTGTTGGCCAATAAATAGTGTCTAAACTTCTTTACAGCATATACCATGCCTAACCCTTCTCGCTCGGTTGTGGTATAATTTCTTTCGGCTGGGTTTAGTTGTCTACTAGCGTATGCGATGGGCAAATCTAAATTCCCTTCACCTGTGGGTTGTGCCAGCACACATCCTATGGCATGATTGGATGCATCCACATGGACATGGAATGGTTTATTCCAATCAGGAGTGGTCAGTATTGGTGCTGTGCACAAACGTTTCTTCAGTTCATTGAAAGAATTCTCGCATTCGTCGTTCCACTCAAAATTAGACAACAAGGCATAAAGGGGTCTAGCTATGATCGCGTACATGTGGATAAACCTACGGTAATATCCACAATGGCCCATAAAGGCTTGTACCTCTTTAACATTCCTTGGCCTTGGCAGCTCCGCTATGGCTCGTACCTTATCTTCATCCGTTGAGATTCCATTCTTAGAAACAATATGACCGAGGATTTTACCTTGACGCACCATGAACACACACTTTTCTGGGTTCAGACACACTCGATATTCTCTACACTTGTTGAAGATTTGTCTGAGTTCAGGGATGTGAACCCTTCTTTCTTGGGAATGAGCACATAAATCATCCACATACACTTCTAAGCTCTTTCGCAAGAACTCTTTGAAGACATGACACATGAGCCTTTGGAATGTTGCAGGTGCATTGGTGAGCCCAAATGGCATCACCCGAAATGCAAAGATTCCCCACTCTGTAGCAAAAGCTGTTTTGTGTTGATCTTCTGGGGCAATGGCTACTTGATTGTAACCTGAAAATCCATCAAGGAAGCTATAAACTTCCTTGCCTGCAACACGCTCCAATAGGTGTTCTGTGATTGGAAGTGGATAACTATCTCTAATCGTAGCGGCATTAACTTTTTTAAGGTTAATACACACTCGCAACTTCCCGTTCTTCTTGGGTACCACAACAATGGGGGACACCCATTCGGTATGCTCAATCTCATAGATGAATCCAGCCTCAATCAACCTATCAATTTCTTCTTTGATTTTGGCTGCATAGGTATCATTATATGTGTAGGGCTTCTGTTTGGTGGGCTTAGCATCAGCAGTCATGGGGATAGTATGAGAACAAATTCTTGGATCTACCCCTTTCAAGTCTCTATAGTGCCATGCAAACACATCCCTATATTCCCTTAATAGAGCTATGAGCTCCATTTCTTCTCTTGCACTTAGATCATCTCCTATATATGTGCATCTCTCTTCGTTCTCTTCAATGGTCACTACAATCTTCTTGGTCTTTTCTTTATTATCATATGATTCTCCTATGATGGCCTCTCTCTTAGGCATTCGTACCAGAATTTTGCGGTCGTCAACTTCATATTTCTTGAAGTTTTCTGGTACTTCAAACAATGATTCCTCCTTTTCTTGTTTCATTGCTTTTCTTTTCTTTTTCTTTTGACTACTCTCACTTCCATCCTTTGAGTTTACTGTTTTAATACTTGTGAGAGGTTCTTCTTCTTTCTGGGTGAACACTCCTATATCTTCTAGATAGTGCTGCTCTGAGTTAAAGCAACTATCCATCACAATAGACTCCAAATCATCGTCATTCTCTTCTTCTTCTATGACATCACTAGGGTCACATTCTTCTAGCAAAGGTTGACACATGAACAATGAGACATCATAACCCTCCTCATCACAATGAGGTGTCCATTGTTCCTCATTGACAGCAATGTCCATGGTGGCTAAGATTTCTGGCCAGCCATGAGGCTCGAACTCCTCATCTGGAAAGATCATCGGTGTGTAGGCTGGGTCCCTAACTGGTCTATCTCCTAGCGAAGTTCCTTCTTCTCTTGCCTTTAAACGTTTTTCCTCTTCCTTTGCGACCTTGCACATCCACAAATGAGTATCTTCATGCAGCCATGATGGATCAGGTGAACTTTCAGAATGCACAGAGATGGAATCTTCTTTCGCTTTGTGGATAGAATTCCACTGTAGGGGTGGTACATCTCTGAAGGTGTAATCCTTCAAATTGACCTTAGTGGTGACCCCTAAGTGCTGTAAGTACAAGGAGTTAGTTCCCCAATCCTGTACTATTTGCAATTGTCGTAGGAAGGGTCTTCCTAGGATCATCTCAAAGACATTATTTTTCTCAAAGTCACATATAGCAAATGTGTGCTCAAACTCTACACCACAAGTGGTTAGAGTGATCCCTTCTAGCAATCCTAGAGGTCTTTCAAAATGACCATCAGCCATTTGAAGCTTCATTCTAGTTGGTCTTAATGTGGGCTTGCCCCATTGCTTCCACAAGGAGGTGGTCGCAATAGCAACACCAGCACCTGAATCTATGATTGCTTTGGTTGTGTAACCTTGGTAGGTGATTGGAAGATAAGTATTACCTTCTTCACCCTCACACATGTCCCCTATTTTGTCTAGAGGTATCTCTGGTACCCTTTGCTTAGAGCCTACTTTTGGCATATTGGACTCAAGTTCTGGGACCTGATCCTTCACATGATTCCATAACTCAGGTTTTGCTTTGAGCAACTCTTCTACAGTGAGATGACACTGAACCTTAGTGTTCTTCACGACATCCGTGTTCCTTGGAACCACTGAGTCTTCATTTCTTACTAGTATTGTGGGAGCTCTAATCTGGAGTGATTCAGATTCCCATGGGCCTAGAAATTGAGGCAGTTCTTCTAAGGTATTAGATTCAAAATCTAATCTTTCGTCTTCTTGTTCTGCTTCATCTTCGTAAATAGATGGAATGTCTTGGGGAAATTGATCATGAAGATCATCAATCTCAGGAATAGGAGGGGAATTACCCTTCTCCTTGGCCCATTTCTCCTCTTGTATTTCCCGCAAGAACTCTTGAGAGTACTGTTGAATAGAAGGAGGTATTCCAGCATCCGTGGAATTAGGAACATAAGCTCCCCTTGGTGGTGAGCTTCCTCTTTCAATAACTGGCTGAGCCTGTGGAGGTAGAGAAACTTGTGGTTTGTTTACCAACTGCTCTAATCGTTCTAGTAAGCCTTGGAAATGCAAATCCGATTTGATAGAGTTTGTCTGATTGAACTTTTGACTAGTCTCAAGTATGGCTTGAGCTTGTTCTACCATTTTCATGCACATTTTCATCCGTTCAATCTCTAAATCTGCTCTAGGGTAACTCTTGTCTAGGTTTGCCGCTGTAGGCCCTTCTTGAAGTCGAGCCTGGTAGGCCTTGAACATCATGTCCAAGCCTTCTGGGGTTGGATCTGCAAGAACAGACCCTGGTTGTGGTCTATTTACAATGGGTGGTGGGGTGGATGGAGTTTCGGCATGCGAGGGGCTTTGAGATGCAATGTCTTCTATTTTTGTTTTCGTTTCTTTTAAGCTTTCTTCTAGTTCCGACAGCTTTTTATTCCACTTGCGATTGGCCTTTTCTCTGGTATCCTTCCATGTTCTTGTTTTCCTCTTACTAGGCTCTCCCGATTCACTCGACTCTGATTGTTCTACTGGTTTATCCTGTTTTAAGGCTTGTGCTCTAGTAACAGCTTGTATAGGAGCCACATTGCTACTACTTGAACTTGGATCTGCCACTAAGCCTACCACATTAATGGGTGTAATCTTGGGTGCACTAGAGGGGTTTCTTGGACAATCTCTGGGGAGATGGTCTTTGCCACAATCAGGGCAAAAAGCCTGTATTGTGATAGCCTGTCCTTGACTCGGAGATGGTGGGTGGGGACAGTCACGAATGAAATGGTCACCATGACATCTGAAACAAGATCCTCTAGGGGCTTGTGGTCTCATTTGTCTCAACTGGGGCCTAGGGTTAGGATTTGTGTACATGACATTGGAGTATTCTGGCTCCCAATTTTGCTCCATAGGCGGTGCCTCATATTGATACGAGTAAATCTCGCTATGTTTAGGTGACTCTGTGTAATAAGCATGTGGACTACCTTCATGGGAGTAGTCTGAACTATGAGCATGAGAGTCATTATCTGGTATCAATGGGGTTAGTGGCACCAAAGCTCTATTTGGATTTTCCTCTCCCACAGCATACTTGACTGGAATCACGTTGGCTGGAGCTGGTGGTTGGTTTACCAAGACAGGTTGTGGCCTATATGGTACCTGATACTGCTGTTGTGGTCTATAATATGGCTGTTGGTATTGATTCTGATACCTACCTTGTGGGTAAGGTTGCTGATAATTTTGTCTAACAGCCTGCCTATTGTAGGGACAATCTTGAGCCGTATGGTTTGTGTATTTTCTCTCAATAGTGCAATATGGAGCATTCCTTTCTCTAATGTTTTGGTTTTGCATTGGGCATACGTTAGCCATGTGGTCACCTCCGCAAGTATAGCACCGATTCAATGAAGTGACTCTCTGTGTTTGTTTATTTTGGACTCCCAGCTTCTTGGCAACTTGCTCAGCTATCTCTTCTATTTCTGTGGAGATCTTTGAAGTATGACTCGTAGAACTATCCGAATCTTTGTAGAGTTTGGACAATCCTAACTCCTCACCCAAGTTATCTTCTATGTCTATGCACGTCCGCACACACTCTTCTATAGATCTAGGATCTTTCAAGTATACATAGGATCTTAACTTTGTGCTCAGTAAGCCATCTAAAAACAAAGCCACTTGTTTGGCTGGTGTGGGTAGCTCTGGAGCAGGGCATCTTTCTAGGTACTGTCTGAACCTTCTACCTGCTAGTCGCACTGTTTCTTGGGGTGTCTGCTTGAAACTATGGATCAGGGACGATGTATTATGCCTGATACCACTCTTGGAAAATTCTACAATGAATTCGTCTAACAGTTGACCTATATCGCGATAGCTGCTTCTACTCAATGGTTGAAACCAAGCTGAGGCAGTGCCTTTAAGGGTCAAACCAAATGCCTCGTACTGGGTGAACCAGTCCTCAATTTGTTCGGCTCTCAGCACTTGTTTGTACTCGGCCACATGATCATAAGGATCCCCTGTCCCATCGAAATAGTTCTTCATTGCCTTGATCACGTGACTGGGTTTAATGGTTCTTGGGTACTCCCGGGGTCTAAGCAATGGAAAATCCTGTTCATCTCTTTGTTGCCTATGTGCTTGATGTCTCTCTCTTTCAGGTCTTTCATTTTCAAATCCTGACCTATTCCTGCCCACGGTGTGTGCAAAACTTACCTCAGGTCTCTCTCTAGTTCTTTCTCTCTGGGCTTCATGAGCCTGGGATGATCCTACCCCTTGGAGGCCATGGGAAACATTGGATCTTGGTGGGGGGAAAATCATTTCATTCTTCCAAGTATATGCATGTCTATCATGTTCTGTTACCAAGAAAATTTTCTCTGATGTGTTATCCAGGTAGACAACTTTGCCTGGTATCTCAGGATCTTTGAATTCATAGATGATAACTATGCCCAATTGGCTAGGTTGATCTGGCTTGAACCTCCAAAAGGCTTCCTCTGTTTCTCTATTCAAAAATAGTTCTATGCTTTTGTTATCTTGAGGGATCCAGTCTGGAGTGATCACTCGGGTCAAAACTGACTTGCCTCTAGGAGTCTGGGGTCCTTGTCCTATATTTCCTTGTTCTAGGTCTCCTATCTCATTCTCATGAATGATATTTCCAAACTCATCGGTCCTATCTGGTTGGTTGGTAACCACATACATGGTTCCTTCCTTATCAATGTATGACCCCTCTTCGAACTTGACCACCGGGTGTTCAAGTCCAAAGGATTGATCTGGATTTTTGAGTTGGACCACTGATCGCCTCAGACCATCCTCATAGATGCGAGCACCTAATTGGTTGGTCCGAATATATTCCAACTGTGTCTTATAGGGACCTTCCGGTGTTTGTAGATGGGCAGTCCCTGAGCCACCTGCAGGTTTTCCCATACTAAAAGACATTTCTGAATCACTTGTGTCTGATCTGAGTAAAAGATGACCACTTAGTTGTTGTGCCCAAGACTTGGATGTATGGTTGACACTAGCCTCAGAAGATCTAATGCTTTGTTTATCCTTGCCTAAGTGTCTACCAGATCTCAGGTTCATAAGCTTTAGTCAAGAGTCCAAATTTTCCCTTTGGTATGGTTCACAATTCTTTAGAGCCCCCTTGGTTCCCTAGTCCCACTTGAGGGTCAACTTCAAATTATCCTATCTCAAAATCAACGCATTATTCTTGAGAAAAACAGTTGAGATCGTGTAGGATTTGAAACAAGCTTTCCAACAAGCTATAGAGCTCAAAAAATGGACTTTGGATGAGAAAGTTATGTCAAATCAGGCTCCTGGGGGTCAAAACAGGCAAACAGGACCTTTGGAGAAAATCGCGATTTTGTGAACTTTCTGAAAATCGCGATGTTGTGAAGTCAAAAAAATCGCGATGTTGAGCACAAAATCGTGTTTTTGAAAATCCCGATTTTGAGCAGAAAATCGTGATTTGAAAATCGCGATGTTGATCACAAAATCGTGTTTCTGAAAATCGCGATGTTGATCACAAAATCGTGTTTCTGAAAATCGCGATTTTGATCACAAAATCGTGTTTCTGAAAATCGCGATTTTGATCACAAAATCGTGTTTCTGAAAATCGCGATTTTGATCACAAAATCGTGTTTTAGAGAATCGCGATGTTGATCACAAAATCGTGTTTTTGAAAATCGCGATGTTGATCACAGAATCGTGTTTTTTTGCTAAAAATCGTGATTGGTGAGAATCGTGATTTTGAGCAGAGAATCGTGTTTTTTGAAAATCGTATTTTTCACATGAAAATCGCGATGTTGAGCACAAAATCGTGTTTTTGAAAATCACGATTTTGAGCAAAAAGTCGTGTTTTCACAGAATCGCCTTTTTCACAAAATCGTGTTTTTGCTGAAAATCGTGATTGGTGAGAATCGCGATTTTGAGCAGAGAATCGTGTTTTTCAGAGAATCGCGATTTTGAGCAGAGAATCGTGTTTTTTTGAGAAAAACACAGAATCGCGATTTTTTCAACCAACTTTTAGGCGGGAAAACTGAAAATCGTGATTTTTCAAAAAATTTAGAATTTTCACAGAATCGCGATTTTCATCACAGAATCGCGTTTTTTTTTTTGGCGGGAAATTCAAATTTCTGAGCGCCGGCTATGGCGAGCTCCGTATGAGCAGAAAATCATGAAAAAAATACAGCGCTTGCTCTCCCTTGCACCTCCTAACTCCTTCCCACACAATAATGCATGAAAAATGGTATGAAGATGGTGAAAATGCACTAAAAAACAAGAATTTTCTATGAAGAAGAAGATGGAAGAAGGTGGAGATGATGATGATGATGAAGATGAAGAGGAAAAAACAGAAAATGAACTGAAATGACAGTTTTTTTACCTTCCAACGTCGCAAATCTACGATCTTACCATCACAACGCTCGTCCTCGAAGCTCTCTCCCCGGCAACGGCGCCAAAATTTGGTGTAGCTCAAGCGTAAGCACCACCTCCTTTACTTGTCAATCCGCGGAGACGTGAGGACCGGTATGAAGACCACGAGCAAGTGAAGGCACAAGTGCGTGAGTGAAAGCACACAAACATGCACACACATACACACACATGCGCACAAAGTAAGATCAAAGAGAGGAACAATGGAAAGCTTAGATTGCAAAAGAGTTCTCTTACAAAAGTTCTATTCTCTCACAAGCTAACCTCAAAAATGAGCTCTCTAGCTCTTTTTATAGTTTTTTGACTAGTTTTGGCCCTGTCCAGACCTAGTGTCCGGCCTAGTTAAAAATTAGGTTCCAGGGCTTATTTGAGGGCTCAAACGAAGTCTAAAAATTATGAAAATTGGTACGATGGTACTTCTAATACTCCTCAAGCTCGAGGACTCCTCGGCTTGAACAAAATGGAGTTACTAAAAATAGATAATGGTATTTACAATGGTTTCTAGTGATGAAAATCACTATTTTTGTAGGGGATTCTTCTGAAAATTTGACATACGCTTCTTGGAGCTCCCTACTTGCTCTCTCTTCTTCTATGTCCACTTCTTTGATGTGCTTCCATGCTTTGTCCTTGACCTTGAGCTTCAACAATACCTATGTGGGTTAAAGTGCTTTACATGAGACCACCTGTATACCCTACATGTGCATACGTGTTACTAGGTTTTACCCTAAATGTCTAAGTATTTGTCTCATTGTGAGTATGGTACCTATTTGTATTTGCTACCATGTATATGTGTGTATACATAGGTGAGTGTTTATTAAAGTAAGTATGATTGGTTGTGATTATCCTATGAGGAACCCTGTGAGTATATTGATAGATGTTCTTCTAAGTGTATATGTGGGGGTATGGGTATACACCTATGTGTCTATCTATATATATGAGTATTTAGGTACGTATGTATGTGCTATGTGAATGTGTTTGAGGGTTTGAGTGTGTATATGTATGTATAGGTGTGTATGTGTGTAAGCATAAATGCTCATATGTGGACTCATAGATATTTTATATAGGTATAATTATTAATGAATATGAATTAATATGTGTCTCATGTGAGCATTTACATATTTGTGATGCGTGTGAGCATTTGATTTAATAAATATCAAAAATATGATTACATTTGGTTAATATATCTTATATTATGATTTGACTATCTATCGTAATGTGTGTGTGTATGTGAATATTGAAGTACTTAACTACATTATACCTTAGTGTAAGCTTAAATCAAAGAGTATTAAGGAGTTATAAAAAAAATAAAGAACAAAAGAAATAGAATAAAAAGAAAAATAAAAACAAAATAAATAAGTGTGTTAAAGTTTGGTGTGTGTGAGTTATGTGATTAAAGTGTGAGTGTGTGTGGTGTGCATAAATGAGTATTAATAAAGAGTGTTAACTAGTGAAAGTGTGAACTAAAGTATGGAGTGAGTAAATTGTGAGTTAAAGTGTGATGTGCATGAGAAAGCATAACAAAGAAAGGTGAGAGTGCATCTTCGTTTTTGGTAAAAGGTGTGTACGCATATATATGTGGGTATATATTTATATGTGTGTGCACAATGTATTTTTTTCTTATGAATTTTTGCAAGTACATTTTTCCTTATTTCTTGTATTTTTCCCCTCCTCCTCCCAACTTCTGTAAGTTCACAAATAATGAAGGCAAACCTGATATGTGCATGCCCACAAGAGAGAGAGAGGGAGAGAGAGAGAGAGAGAGAGAGAGAGAGAGAGAGAGAGAGAGAGAGAGAGAGAGAGAGAGAGAGAGAGAGAGAACTCCCCCTCCTCCTTGCTACAAATCGATGCACAGAGATAGAATTGCTAAGAGAGAGAGAGGGGGAGAGAGAGAGAGAAAGAGAGAGAGAGAGAGAGAGAGAGAGAGAGAGAGAGAGAGAGAGAGAGAGAGAGAGAGAGATGATGCGTAGAGATTGGTGATGGCAGATTTCAATGTGCAACAGGGGATAGAGAGAGAGAGAGGACAAAGAGAGAGTGAGAGAGAGAGAGGACAAAGAGAGAGTGAGAGAGAGAGAGTGCATATATGAGAATGTGTATGCATAAAAGTTAGATGCATGTATGAATGAGATTGCATAATGAAGTTGCATGAATGTGCATGTTAAAATGCATGTGCATGATAAGTATGATTGAGTGCATGTGCAAGTGAGATACATGATTAAAAGTATAAGATGTATACATGTGTATGAAGAATGTGTACATGTGTATGTATGAATGAAAAAGCATGGATGTATTCATGCAAAATCGAATGAATATATATGTGATAAAGATTGAAAGTAATTTAAAAGGTACTTTATTTTTCATAAAAAGAACTTATGTTTTACTAATGACTTTTTGCAGAGAGCATTGACAACCATTTACAAGCAGTTGAGCTCAGGAGATTGGAGTTTCATACGTGCCACTTCTCCCACTTTTCCCATATCAATTTCTTTTAGCTTAATCTTGTATTTGGATTTTGGAAAATTGTCCTAACATCTTACTTATAGTTGTAAAAGGTTATTTCATTGAAGTAGGTGACATTCATGATTAGGATCAACAAAAAACAATTTTATTTAATCCACATCAAAGATTACACAATTAGTGAATCACTTAATCAATCATCAATTTATATTGTTCTATATTTGCTTCCGATGTCTGTGAGTATTGAGTCTAGAAATGAGAATGTTATTTCTTCATCTTTTATTTTTGAGTTTTTATTACCTCCACCTATAAATAATACCACTCAATCTAAGAAGAACGTAGCTAATATAGAACTACAAGAAGAAAAATTCATAAAAGATCGCATTACTAGTGAATCCTTAGTCCCTCAATCTTATGAGTATCGTCTGTCTACATATCAAGCTGCACAACCATATAGTCATAGTAATACCTCATTGAACTTTAACTCAATTTTTGACTTAAGTGACACTAAGTAAATTATGCTTGCATAGGTCAACAGTTAAATAGGTTGGTCATAGATATTTTATAGATTAGGACATTAGACCAGCATTGAATCAGGTCTTACATCCTAAAGCACACTAAAAAACACCCTATGTTTAGTCACATAGTGAGGCCATAGCAAATTCAGTTCTGATCTACCCGTGTGTCTCCAATCACACCCCTTGATAGTGTGTACTCGCTCAATTGCTATAGTTTAACTTCTATTACTTAGATTGAAAGATACATGGATATCAATTTTCATCAAGTTTGATTTAGAGGATCTCTTGATATGAAGCATAGAAGGTGAGTGTGTCTGCATGTCGTCTAGATCGTGAAAAGTCGGATGACCCCGTGACTTGTTAGATTCATTTCTCAATATATGGTGTAGCTAAATTAATGAAATAACTTGCTTTAGTTAGGTACAAGCTCCAATTAGATGTGCGCAGAAGCTCGTTGGTCAACTCATACCACGTTGTGAGCTTTAAACAAAATATTGAACACTTCTAGTCCCAAAATAGAAGGTTTCTTCACATTTCTATTAAATGCAAGTCATCTGTTTTGATGCAAACTTTTCGGAATGATACTCCAAAGCACTTAGTGGTTCAAAATTTAATATTGTGAATCTAAAGGAGTCTATTAAGCATCCATGGACTTAACTTGGCAGGTGTAAAGCACGTTTTGTGCCAGACCATCTCATATGTGGAACCTACCCATCCATCTCCTCACAAAGATGACCATAAATAGGGCAATCATTAGAGTTGCCACATCATGGAGGTGGCCAATATTTCAATTGGATGTAAAAAATACATTTCTTAATGGTAAATAGTCTACATGAATAAACCTTAAGGTTTTGAAAACCCCAAACATTTAGATTGTTTGTAAACTTAGGAAAGCATTGTATGGTTTAAGCTAAGCACCTAGGGCATGGAATCAAAGGCTTGTAGAGTATCTTTGTACGAGTGATCCAGATCCTTTTGAGTACCTCAACGGGGAACAAGGACTAGTTATCTACATATGCATACATGTCGATCACTTGACTATAAGAGGAAGTGATGATGTAGGTATTGATTGGATCACGGCTAAGCTTGGGAAGGATTTCAAGATTTCAGATCTTGGAGTGATCAAATATGTTTTATAAATTGAAGTTACTCATGCAACAAATAATGCTTACATAGCTCAAAGAAAATATTTGCTAGATGTATTTCCTAAGAATGGTATGAGTGGATGTAATCCACTCACACATGTGGATCCAAACACTAAGTTAAGTGTAAGTGAATGGAAGCCTCTTCTTAGTATATCGAAGCATAATTAGAAGCCTCAATTATGCTATACTATCACAAGACATGACTTATGCTATGTTGTAGGAGTTCTTTCTCAATTTTTGAGTTAATGAACTACTGTTCATATGGATGCAAACAAGAGATTGCTCTTGCACATCAAGCATCTAGTCAATAAAGGGTTGTAGTGCCCTTGTGGAGATGGACTATAACCACAAGGCTTTAGTAATGTTGATTGGACTAGTTCAAAGAAGGACAAAAGGAGCACATTCATCTATGTCTTCATGCTTGGTCAAAGATTCATTTCATGGATGTTTAAGAAGAAACTTATAGTTGTATTATCATCTATTGATGCCATGTATAGATCTTTAGCACTTGCTGCATGTGATACCATGTGGAGCAACCCTATATTCCATGCAAAAAGCAATCACATACAAATCCATTATCACATCATCAGAGAGAAGGTACTAGCAAAAGAAATGGAAATCAACTACATCAACATTATGGAGCAACCAGAAGATATAATGAACAAGTTCATGGATGCAACAACTTGGAGAAGGTCAAGATCAACCTCGAACTGAAGGAGATTAATGGACACTAGTACTTGAGGTTAAGGGGGAGTGCTAATAATCTAGCAAGCTCAACTGTGTGAACCAATGCTAAATGTTTTTGGTGAATACTTCAAAAACATTTTTGACATAATTTTTAGCTGAATATTCCAACTAATTGTGGAGAAACTTCAGAATTTGAGTAGCAGCATTTGAATTCAAAAACTACACCAACCTTCAAGCAGGATGTGATTGAAGAAGAATCATCACCATCTTCTAGCATTACATGTTTACCTGTAGTCTCTCAGTTGAGGTGTACACTTCAGCTCTAAGCTGGCCCCTAGCCAAGCTAGCTAGTTGTTAGTTGAATCTCTCCATAAGTAGAGACTTTCATCTATCTATATTTCATTGTGTACTTGCTTGTTTCATAGGTAAGATACCTCATATTTTCTCTACTCATGTAATCTTTCTTTTGAGTATGATTTTAGTTTCAGAATTTCATCATAATTGACTATATTAACCTTGAAATGTCACTAGTTTGTTCTCTAAATATGCACATGTACATGTGTGTAGAGGACACCTATTGTACAAGCTACTTATTATTTTGTCTTGTGAAAAGAGGATGTTATACCTCACATTATCCAATTTCAATGATATAAGGACTTTCATAATGCCTAGAGAGATACTTTCATAGTGCAAAGTTTGAGAGGTCTAGTCCTCTATTCTGGGGAGCAATTCAAGTTTTTCCTAACTATGGTAGGTGATAGCATGGTCCTAATAAGGGTCCATTATTCTTGTTTTGCAATTAGGATTTTAACACATTTTCTCTTTTGATGTATGCAACGTTAAAAAAGTTACGTGAGGGTTATCATTTATGTGTGTGAATATCATGCACATGCAAATCATTCATGGATTTGTATGATACTCGTTCAATAGAGAAATAATACAGTGAAAATTGCATTGCAAGTGTATGATAATGTGGCCTATAAGGAAAAAAATAACATAGTGGAATAGATCAATAGATGGAGATAAGCAAATGCAGACTCAGAGGAATGCAACTACAAACATGGTGCTATTGACATGTACCTCATAATATGGAGCTTAGATGGCAATCTAGATAGAGTATAGATGAAGGGCTTAGTAGTGTTTGAATGGTATGTAAATCTTTGCATAGAACATACTTATATAACTTTTATAATAGGTGACACTATTCACAAACATAGTGAAATTGGTTTTATAAGGTAGATCGTAATGCTTATGGTACCATAAATAGGTATAAAATATGATAAGTAGGAAACCTTTATTCAAATACATATTGCACTGATTATGATGAAACATTCAACCCTATAGCTGAAATGGTTGTTATTAGATCTAGAGCATTTATTGCATTTACTATACAAAAGTTTTATTTTTCATTAGATGAATGTAAATGATTCTTTCTTACATGGTGCATTGTAGAAAGATGTATTCATGGACCAACCACAAGGATATGAGGATACAAAAAGACCATGATATGTTTACAGGTCGAATAAGGCTTTGTATGGACTTAAATAAGCCCCTGTGATTTGCATGTAAGGATTCCTAATTATTTAACCTTAATTGAATCTTGTATGTGCAAAATCTAGAAAACTTTTGCCAAAGTATCCTCTACAAAATGAGTGTATGACGAGTGTCAAAATATCATAAAACTACAAGTAGTGACATGTTGGCCTGCATAGTGAATCACTGACTCCACTGCATATAATCAGTTACCCAATAGAAGCCAACTAGGCTTATTGAGCACCTATGAACAACTATCATACATCTCCTATGGCAAGGCTAGGTAAGTCTTCCACCTACAACACCGAAGAGACCCACCATCTGGGTGCCTCCCAGTTAAGAAAACCTCACCATGACCCTCTTTATCAAACGTAAAAGGCTTTATGCAAATAATGTAACCTCTATATCAATGACCACATGAACATACATAAGCGGTATCCACAAAAGCATTCATGATGTGTATGTGCTCAATATATGTAGTAAAATGACACTAAAAGGCTGAATGCACAGCCCAAAAAGTAGCCAATAACTTCGGCAAGTGTCTGTCAACTCTGATGTTTTTAGCTCAAAAAACCTACATAAATTTGCAGCAACTACTCCCACCAAAACTAAAAACCTTTCCAGAAACCTGTAGTTTTGCAAATGTGGCTGAAAAACACAGCCCCAAACATTGATATTTATTGTTGGAGGAGTAAAAAGAACACTCTTCTTGATGTTCGTGGGCCTATGTGAAGAGAACTATGTGCAAAACTACTCCAAAATGGCTCCAAAAGACACCCAAAAATGCTTCAAAAATAGGCTTTGAAAGCAAAGAATGAAGCTTTGAGGGACGAAAACATGTTCAAGGTAATGTCAAGCTTAGTCTTTCCCGTTCTTCAAACACCACAAGAGTTTCTTAGTCGCAAGAGATTGTCATGATTAAGCGACCTCTGGGGGGAATAGTACTAGGACGGGTGACCTATGGATATGCATACATACATACACATGCATATGCATACATACATGCACACATGCATACACACATACGCATACACACATATTAAATATATTAAAAATATTTCCACTTGAACTTTAGGTTTTTTACATATATATAATCAAATATAAAAACATAGGGATTTATAGTTTTTTAATTAAATTATATATATATATATATATATATATATATATATATATATATATATATATATATATATATATATATATATATATATATATATATATATATATATATATATATATATATATATATATATATATATATATATATATATATATATATATATATATATATATATATATATATATATATATATATATATATATATATATATATATATATATATATATAAGAAAAAGAAAAGAAAAAATTTAGAATATTTAATTAAATATATATAAAAAATAGGATTCTAGTATAGATAAACAAATATAAAAATAGTTAGTGTTTTAATTAAATATATATAATTAAATATATACAAATAGGATTTTAGGATTGTTTTTATCAAATTAAATATATTAAAATAGGATTAGGGTTTTTAGGCTTTTTACACATGCCTACACACATAGTATATATACACATACACATATATATACACATGCATACATACATATACATGTGTTAGGTCTAGGTCATTATGATTAGGGTTTAGGGTTTTTACACATGCATAACATATATACATATATACACATATAATATATACATGTATACATATATACATGTATATACACATACACATGTTTTAGGTCTAGGTCTTTAGGATTAGGGTTTAGGGTTTTTACACATGCATAACATATATACATATATACACTTATAATACATATACATGTATACATGTATATACACATGCATACACACATGTACATGTTTTAGGTCTAGGTCTTTAGGATTAGCCTGTTAGGTTTTTTACATACATATAATAAAAATAAACATATATAACTAAATATATAAAAAATAGGTCTTTAGGATTTTAGGTTTTTTTACATATATATAATCAAATATAAAAAAATAAGGTTTTAGGATCTTCTAATTCAATTAAATTTATATAAGAAAAAAAGTAAGCAAAAAATTTTAAGAAGAAAAATTAAAATATATAATATTCAATTGGTTGAATATCTCTCTAGTCCCATCAACCACTAAACCAAAATTTCATTCCCGGATTCACTAAATGAAACGGGATCTTCTAATTCAATTACATTTATATAAGAAAAAAATTAAGGAAAAAATTTAAGAAAAAAATTAGAATATATAAATAAAGATATTTAAAAAATAGGATAAATATATAGATAAATAAATATGAAAGAAATAGGATTAGGGTTTTTAGGCTATTTACACATGCATACATACATACATACATACAATAAAAAATAAATATATATTATTAAATATATAAAAAATAGGTCTTTAGGATTTTTAGGTTTTTAATATATATAATCAGATATATATAAAAAATAGGATTAGGGTTTTTAGGTTGTTTACATATGCATACATACATACATACAATAAAAATAAATATATATAATTAAATATATAAAAAATAGATCATTATGATTTTTAGGTTTTTTACATATATATAATCAAATATATATATAATAGGATTTTAGGGATTTTTGATTAAAATAAATATATAAGGGCAAAATAAGCAAAAAAGAAAAGAGATAGTGTTTTAAATATATAAATTAAATCTATATAATATATACACATGCATACACACATATACATATTTTAGGTGTAGGTCTTTAGGATTAGGGTTTTTAGGTTTAATAAGAAAAATTAAATATTCTAAAATGTCCATATTGTATCAGATGGCTAGATTGGATCCAAAGGAGAGAATGTCATTTCCTTCCACTTAATGCAAGTGTCAAATTTATCAAAAATGAAGGATTTGTACTGCACATGTTGGAGAATATGGATCCTTTGATAAAAGTTGACTACAAAACCTACACTACCATTCACATGGTCCCCTTGGTGAGTAGGTGGACCTAGATGACATTGCATCGCTAACTTCTCGTGGAAAGAAGAGAACAAAGAGGGAGGTAGAAGTACAAGGTACTGATAGCATTACACAAAATTAACACATGGAAGAAATGCTCGATAGTTTTATGAGATGGACGAAGATCACGATGGTGGAGAAGATGTCGTGGGTTTCATGGACACAATAGAATTTCCACGATAAGAAGCTGATGAAGAATACGAGAACATGCAAAGACTAGCCTATTTACCAGTATACATGGGGCATTGATATTTTTACTACGTGCATCACTCACGATGATCAATCTACAATCCATTTATGGATGGTCAGATAGTACTGTCTCTGAATTGTTCACGCAAGTGGATTTGAAATAAACTTTGATTGCTATATCAAAATAACTTTATTTACTAATATCATTCTAATTGCTTATTGCAAGCTTCTTAAAGACTAGTTTTTGCCAGATGGAAATGACATGCCTCCTTCACGAGTGATTATTGTGGAGTGATTCAAGATATCTTGAAGCTATCCTTCAGGAAGTTTGATTACTTTGTTTTTTATGTGAAATGGTTCAAAGTAGTCACCTCTAGATGAAAACAATAGCAAGGCAGGATATAAGTCGTTTGCTTCAAGTCGACTCCACAAAGTTATGGATGGATGAAAGAGATACATTTCTACTTCCCGAACACTATGACCAAGTTGTTTTTATGCTAGATTTGAAAGAACTAGAGTGGCTACTTGTTTTACAAGTCTCCCTACATAACATACAAATTTGTGAGAACATAGATGTAGAAGAAAATCCATGTATAGTGGACTTTGAGATTCATTTGGTAGTCGACGAGGAAGAGATCATTGTCTGAGATGAAGAGGTCTTTGAAGAAGATGAGATACACGATGAAGCAACAGATGATGATCAAGAAGAAGCTAGCACACCAAGAGATCTAGAAGTTGCCAACGTAGAGATAGATATCCTCTGTGCATCAGATCTTCAAGAGGATGCTAGAATAGAGGATTTCTTAATCATACACTTGTAGGTACTAATTTGTGTTTATTTTTATTGCTATATTCTTTTGTACACTACTATTTCTCTAGATTAACTTTATTGTTGTATGCCAATTATTTGAGTTCTTTTGTTATAGAGCACGATGGGAGACAATCCTCCAGTCACTCCACATTCCATGAGAGAGGTGCAGTTCTTGGAGTTTAGATCTCAGGTGCCTCCCACATATATGGCCGCTACATCATAGTACTAGATCGCTCCTGGTAGCACTCCCCTCGGCCTCACTCCCATCGGTGTCACTCCCACTAGCATCACTCCCGTCGGCATCACTCCCATCGGCGTCCCTCCCATCGGTATCACTCCTACTGGCATCACTCTTGGTGGCGGGGCTACTCCGGCCAGAGGTATGTCTCTTGGCTTTATGACTCCACCACGACTACCTTCTCAGCCATTCCCTAGTGGACCTAGTAGTAGATGTGTGCATTCAACACCTCAGCACGATACAGATGGTAGCCCGCCTGATAGGTCGAGGTCACACTCTAGAGGAGGAGGTTCCAAGAGTGGATCTACAAGTGGCTCTGGAGGAGGCAGATGTTGTGGAGGTAGTGCGATAGACATTTTTCACCCACTTCTACTCCGAGAGTGAGTACCTTAGATGTAGGCATGCCACATGGTACGCCAAGTGGTACACCACATGGTACACCATGTACACCTTGGGGTGCTCATGACCATGAGGACTCCAAAGTGTATAGTAGTTTGGACACTTTGTCATGTTGAAATGGAGTGAACTAGATAAAGAACATAAAAATATATCGCAAAGACGATCTATCAGGAGTTCTGACTAGCACATTAGCATCCTATTGTAAGGCCAAAGTCGATTCAACACACAACACGTAAGGTTATGTCCCATCAACGATCTGAGGCTTGTGATGCTTTCAGAGTAGGCTTAGCAAAGCCTGTATGGTTAGATGTTGAGTGGGATATGATCCACAACGAGTGAAAGCAGACTCCTGACCCATATCACCAATAGTGAGATGGAACAACCACACATCTAGATACGGTCGGACCATCGCATTTGGGTTGCGGCAGATTTGACACTATGCATCAGGAGTTTGTATTATTTGGTGTATTGAATTTGTTTGTGTTAAGCATGTCATGTATGTTCATCTAACATTTTGCATATTTGTTGCAGGAGTTGGCAGTGGGTCATCCTCCAATATGAACCAAGGAGGCTTACAGATATCATCATGGATTAGTTGCACTATTGGAGGACTTGGAGGGAGGTGGTATAGTCATTTCATGGGAGCATCTACAATGAGGTGATGAACTTATAAACTTGGTTTGGTGTTTTTAGTTGTTTGTAAATATCAAGTCAATTTGTCTCATTTCATGATCGTTCTTTGTTGTAGGACTACTAATATAGATGTTTTGATCCTTCTGGGCATGTGTATGGTAGTGGTCTACCACAATTTTGTATTTGGCTGATACATGGCACTAGTGCATCAGAATTTTGTATTTGGCTCCTATATGGCAGTGCTTTGCCACATTTTGTATTTGGCTTATATATGGTAGTGGTTTGCCACACTCTTGTACATGCTTCATTTATGGTATATACAAGTTCTTTTACATGGTTTATGGCTCATTTTGCTCATCTCTTTTGAGTCCAATAGTATTCTGCTTTATGAAATCATGTTTTGGTTGCCATTATAGTACAAGTCACATGTACTTGATTTTTTTGGGTAGAGTGTATTGTCTTTTGCTACACAACATCATGGTAATGTTGCTCCAGAAAGAGACAACACACTGCCCAAAAAACGTTTTACAGATATGGTTGTAAATATGTGGGTCGGTACTCCCAACACGGTCGTTGGTATGCGTGATGCTACTCCCAGCAAGGTCGTCAGTATGAGCATTGGTATAGGCATCGGTATAGGTGCTGATATGAGCATTAGTAATATCGATGCTTATACCGATGCATATACTCGCACATATACCAATGCCTATACCAGTGCTTTGTGTATCTATGTGTGTGTGTACATGTATGTATGTGAGTATGAGTATGCATATGTGTATGTGTATGTATATGCATGTGTGTAGGTAATATGCATGTGTGTATGTAATATGCATGTGTGTATGTAATATGCATGTGTGTATGTAATATGTATGTGAGTATGTGCATGTATGCATTTGCATGTGTGTATGTATATGTGTGTATGCATGCGTGTGTATGTATATATGCATACGCATGTGAGTATGCATATATGTGTGTGTATGTATATGCATGTGTGTATGTAATATCTATGTGAGTGTGTATGTAATATGCATGTGTCTGTGTAATATGTATGTGAGTATGTGTATGCATATGTGTGTGTATGTATGCATATGCATGTGTGTGTATATGTGTGTATGAACATGTATGTATGTATATGTGTGTATGCATATGTGTGTGTATGTATGTATGCATATGCTTGTTGTAGAGAGTACACATGCGGAAGCAAAATGAAAAGTAAAGTACTCTCACAAAACAAAGAATGTGTTAGACACAAAATGAGTAGACCATGAAATGGGTAAACTCATGTGGGTTAGAAATGAGCTTGCCAAGAGCATGGAGTAGGCTCCTTAAGCTTCTAACCAAGTACGAATGAGGGGAGAGTACCTCCTTATATAGATTTGGGAGGGGCTCTCAAAAGTACATCATATGTGGGATAAGTCTCCTGAAAGGAGAATGAATACAACTGGTAGAAGCACATGGCAAGGTACCCAAATACAAAGGAAATACAATATAAAATGGAAATAGACTAGAAATGGAGTGCCTCCTGGATACAAGATGGAGATGCACTCATGCGGATACAAATGTAGATGAAGTAGGAGCAATCATGTCGTCAACACATGTGAGTATGCATATATGTGTGTGTATCTATATGAATGTGTATATGTAATATGTATGTGAGTGTGTATGTAATATGAATGTGTGTATGTAATATGTATGTGTGTATTGTGCATGCATATGTGTGTGTATGTATGTATGCATATGCATGTGCGTATGTCTACGTGTGTGTGTACATGTATGTATATATATGTGTGTGTACATGTATGTATGTGAGCATGAGTATGCATATGTGTGAGTGTATGTATATGCATGTGTGTATGTAATATGTGTGTATATGTGTGTATACATGTATGCATGTATATGTGTGTATGCATATGTGTGTGTATGTATGTATGCATATGCATGTGAGTATGAATATATGTGTGTGTATGTATATGCATGTGTGTATGTAATATGTATGTGAGTGTGTATGTAATACGCATTTGTCTGTAATATGTATGTGAGTATGTGTATGCATATGTGTGTGTGTATGTATGCATATGCATGTGTGTATATATGTGTGTGTGTATATGTATGTATGTATGTATGTATGTATATGTGTGCATGCATGTGTGTGTATGCATATGCATGTGAGTATGCATATATGTGTGTGTATGTATATGCATGTGTTTATGTATATACATGTGTGTATGTAATATGTATGTGAGTGTGTATGTTATGTGCATGTGTGCATGTAATATGTATGTGAGTATGTGTATGCATATGTGTGTGTGTATCTATGCATATGCATGTGTGTATGTACATATATGTGTGTGTACATGTATGTATGTATACATGTGTATGCATATGTGTGTGTATCTATGTATGCATTTTCATGTGAGTATGCATATATGTGTGTGTATGTATATGCATGTGTGTATGCAATATGTATGTCAGTGTGTATGTAATATGCATGTGTGTATGTAATATGTATGTGAGTATTTATATGCATATGTCTTTGTATGTATGCATGCATATGCATGTGTGTATGTATACGTGTGTGTGTGTGTGTGAGTATGCATATGCATATGTGTATATATACATATGTATGTGAGTATGCATATGCATGTGTGTGTGTGAGTATGAATATGCATATCTATATGCATATGCATATGAATGGGAGTATGCATATGCATATGCATATGCATGTGTGTATATATATGTGTGTATGTGTGTGTGTGTACATGTATGTATTTATATGTGTATATGTATACGTGTGTGTACATGTATGTATGTATGCATCTCTCTCTCTCTCTCTCTTTAATCTCTCTCTCTCTCTCTCTCTCGTTCTCTCTCTTTCATCTCTCTCTCACTCTCTCTCTCTCATCTCTTTCTCTCTCTCTCTCTATGTTTCTCTAGATCTCTCTCTCTTTCTTTCGTCTCTTTCTTTCATCTCTCTCTCTCTTTCTCACTCTATGTCAATCGAGAATAAAATAATCACTTACATCAATGTAATTATTTGGATTGTTGTCATCAAAATCCACTTAATGTTTTCCTTCTTCAAATTCCAAAGAACTGACGGCAAAAAGCTCCTGCAAAACTAAGGAGAAGAGAAATTAGAAAAGGGAAAACACAAAGAAAGAGAAAGGTATGCTAGAGTATGTGCGATACTTACCAATTTGAGATCGTGAGAAAGAGAGAGGTGTGTGTAGAGAAAAAGAGAGAGATAGAGATGTGTGTACACAATATGCTCAGGATGCACTTCATGTGCACAAACTCCACAATAGCATAATTCAGTTCAAAACGCAAGCAAATGTCGAATTTTTGCTCTCGAGTCTGGTTAAAACATACTGTCGAGATGAGCATTGGTATAAGTGTCCGTACGTGTGTCAGTACAAGCATCGATAATTTGTGGAAATTACCAACACATATACAGACGCTTATTCTAATGCTCATATTGGTGTCGGTGCATTTTCAACGTGCGTACTGACAATGTATTTTTAATTAACATACCGACCATTAAATGAGCATCGGTATCACCTCCGTGGGTTTTCAAGCATTTTCAACGGACATACCGACGTCGAGACATGACCATTAGTATGTACAATGTCAGTATGCCCCTCATATGTTGTAGTGTTTTTGCTATAATAGATCCTAATACTCTCATTTTTTGGATATTTATGCAACATACTATCATAAATCCTAAAATCCTAATTGGTTTAGTATATACACTTTTATAAATCCTAAATTCCTAATTTTTTAAGGTATATGTATATATATATATATATATATATATATATATATATATATATATATATATATATATATATATATATATATATACTATATATATTATATACTATTATAGATCCTAAAGCCGTAATGTTTTTTTTCTATTCATTCATATATACTCTTATAAACCCTAAGAACCTAACATTTTAGATATTTAAGTATATATAGAGTATTATAATTCTCTAAACCCTAATTATAATATATTATAGTAATATAATGAATTTTAAAACCCTAATATTCTAGGTATTTATATTTATATATTATTATGTCTCTTAAAAGCCAAATTTTTAAACGCATATATGCATACATACTACATGAGTCCTAAAACCCTAAACTTTTAGATATTTGAATATATATAGTATTATGAATCCAAGAAACCTTATTTAGATATTTAAATATATACACTATTATGAATACTAAAACCTTAATTTCCTACATATTTAAGTATATACACTATTGTGAACCCTAAAATCCTAATTGTTTAGATATTTATGCACATACACACACGCACACACACACACACACACACACACACACACACATATATATATATATATATATATATATATATATATATATATATATATATATATATATATATATATATATATATATATATATATAGAGAGAGAGAGAGAGAGAGAGAGAGAGAAATATCCTTCTTGAAATACAAATGGGTCCTATTTTTGGTTGGTTTGAGAATTCGTCTCTCATTCTTGCATAAATGTTGCCAAGTGACATGGCACTCCTGTTACGACCTATACTACGTCGAAGTGTGCACATCATCATTATTTAGCTTGAGCTTCAGAAAGTCACAAATGCTTATGATCTATAGAGAGAGAGAGAGAAGGAGAGTGAGAGGGAGAGAGAGTCATGATTCTGAAGATTGACCTCTATAATATTGAGGTCGATCGGTAATAATTGGATCTCCAATGAGAACTTGTTCTCACTATTCCATCATCAAATACAAGGTCTTCTCAGTGTATGTCTATTGCCAACTCCCTTTCAACTAATGAAAGTCTTTGCATAAAAACGGGTTTTTGAGTTGCATGTACAACTATCTCTCAACGCCATGCTATTATGTATGATCAAATATGTATCCATAGATTTTTAATATTTAATTTGGACTTTAGAATTTCTTTGCACAAAAAGAATTTGTTATGCAAACCTATTGGTTACTTCTAGCATATCCTCAGAAATCGAACTCCTTGTTACCTTTTCATGTTCGCCTTCTATATATAATGATGTTGACCATAAGGTTACCTCTAGACTATGCCCAAAAAATGCGGGTTGTATATACCTACCACATGTCATTTTCCTCATTGCAATACTCCTTGAGGTCTTCATAGAATCACTTTTGTATGCTTAAAACTCCTGCAAGGAAATATCTCTTCCTGTGCTTTTTTTTGTGGTTATGGATCTCTCCATTTCTGTGGTAACTCATGATATATCAAGGCCTTCTCATGAGAGTGAGTGAGAAAGTCGAAAGTTCAATGGTTATCTACGTATCATGTTTATGTATTTATGCATCAATCTATGTATGCAAGTACGAATGTATTATTGTATGTATGTATTTATGTATGTAAGAATGTATGTGTGTGATTGTATGTGTATGAATGTGTTAATGTGGGTGTAGGTATATGTGTATATGTGTGCATATGAAAGCTATGTTTATTTCAATTTTTATGATTTGTTTCTTAAATAAAAATATACAACTAACAAGTTTCATGTTTAATTAATTGAATAAAATAAAATATTCAAATTCCACTTACTTAGAGCTTACAAACAAAATATTGAAAAAGAGTGGGAAATTGAAGAAAGATGCACAATAAATGTATAGAAGAGTGAAAATACATGAAGGATACATGATTTTTCTAAAGCGTGAGTTCTTGTCACCTTCATGTTGAAGGCGATTGATGTGCTGTTAAAATGTCAGGCTTGTAGTGAAATAGGAAAAGGATCGTATGACCATCTATCAATATCCCGATCAGACATTCTTTATATCTATTTATTTATCGCACATCATCACACACAATTACTGATCATCTATATATCAATGGATAAATCCATATCATTAAAGATGAAAAACATTGTTCTTTTCAATCCCTCAAAGATTTGACTAATCACTTGATCGTGCAAGTAAAAGGGTCAATGTTGCTTCACATTTCCCCACCGAACTACAATAGGGACCTCAAGTCTGTCCCTTGGGTGAGAAGAATAAGATGGGTTGTAAAGCACTCGTGTACAAATAGAGGGGATATGCCATAGTTTATAAATTGCAGATGAATTTCAAAGACACCTACATGTTGGAGATAGACATCTGCGGAAGCACGCAAACAACACAAGGAAGGAGATGCCAAGACGAATTCCACTAGACCTGTAGCAAACTTCGAGATGCTTATACTGGTGAACAAAAACTGGTATAACCTTTGGCACAAAAAGATGGAATAGCCAGCATAAGCGTTGTGATAGTGCGTTCAAAGGCCGAAACGAGCTTAGATCACAATTTTAGCACCACATAGCAAAGCTTTTTTTATCTCGAAAACATGCTGAGTATGCTCGCCAAAATTCGTGCGATTTTAAGACTACAACCGGAGGAGTGTCGATGGTGCCCTAGATGAAGCGATGACCTGCTCTGATACCAATTTTTGGAGATAGACGTCTATGGAAGCACAGGAACAACACAAGGAAGGAGAGGAAGCTTGGAGCACAACACATAATACTGAATGTATTACTAGAGAATGTACAAAGATAAGTAGCCCATTAGGGCAATAGGCATATATACAAGCCGCGGGGAAAAAACCTCCTAAAGAGGGAAAAACGTGCCCCGGCGGTCCTAGAGTGTTCACACACATGACTACCTAAATATATCAATACTTCATGGTGGGAACTACCTAAAGAAGAAATTCTTTTCAATTACACTATATTTTTGAGTTAAAATATATCAAGACATCATCTCAAGTCCAAGCCCACATAACCTAGTAGTTGATGCTTTGAGTCTCAAGGAGGAAATTCTGAGTTGAAATCCTAGGTGGACATATCTATGAGTCTCCAGAGATAGGAGTTCATGAAGTTCCCCAAGATGGGTGCCTCTACCTTACGAGGTCGGGTGTGTGTGTCTTTCCAATTCATTGTACTCTCAAAAAAAATAAGACATAATCTCAAAGGAATACGTGGTTTTTTTTTCCCTTGTATCTGTCCTAGCAGCTTGAGGTTTCCTCTGAACAGGAGCCCCCTAACTTCAATTATGCAGATGATATATATGAAGTGCCTATTTAGAGCAATATGAATATTATGTGATTGGTCTTCCCATCATTTTGGCTATGTCTATCCCTCGTAACTAGTCCTTTTTTTGTAGTCATTAATCCAAATACTCTTAATTTTGTAATCATCTCCTATCCATAGATACCCCCACTCTCTATCTGGTGTGTGCCCTGTGTGTAATCCATTTTTGATGAGTTTCCATTCCTGAGTCATATTTAAGGGAATATATTCGTTGTACGTTTTTCTTCTTTTAATCTAATATCACTTAAATAAAAGCATAAAGGACATTTCAAATTCTTGGAGCCAAGCATGCAACATACAATCCTCAGATCCTTTGGGGAGGAAAATCCCAAAAAAATATGTCAGATCTTCAACTGAATGGCATTATAGCTATTAATGAATAGAAAACTCTAACATTATGGAGGCTTGTGCTAAAATTTCTATGGCATGCCTGAAGACTTTTGATGCTACTCTCAAAGAATATTTTGATAGGACTATTGATACGTTAAAAAATCATTAATGCCATCAAATTTCTCCAATTAATCAAGGCCCTTAAACTAGATGAAATCTTTAATGAACTTTTCAGGGTATTCCTCCTCCCGATCCTCACTCATTTTGGAAATCTAAATTGAAGATTTCTACAAGAAAAGGCCTCGGAAATTCATTAACCAGGGTGTTATTAAGTATGAATCTTAAAACCTTAGGTTTTACGATATTTAAGTATATACACCAAAACCTTATGTTTTAAGATATTTAATTATGTACACTATTGTAAATCCTAAAACCCTAACTTTTTAGTTATTTATGCATATATATTATTATAAATCGTGAAATTTTAATTTTCCTGACTTTTATCCCAAAGCCCTAATATTTTTAAATATTTAACTATATATACTATTATAAATTCTAAAACGCATATGTTACACACACACGCATACATACATACATACATACATACATACATACATACATATATATATATATATATATATATATATATATATATATATATATATATATATATATATATATATATATATATATATATATATATATATATATACACTATAATAAATATTAAAACTCTATTCGTTTAGTTATTTATGTCCTAATGAAAGCCTTTGCATATTTCGAATTCCGTTTCTATTAATGGAAGTCTTTGCATAAAAACGATTGTTTATTCTGGACGTACAACCATCGCTTAACGCCATGCTATCATGTATGTGGATTTTTAATACTTAATGTGGATATTTAAAATTCCTTTGCACAAAAAAGAATTAGTTATGCAAACTATTGTTTCTTTTTTTTTGACAAAGTTGAGCCGAAGCCTAATCTCCCTTTGTATGCTTAGCTCTATCGTAGCCTTAGAAATTGAAGTCCTTGTTACTTTTTCACGTTCACTATGCTGATTTTTTTTTTTAAATGGAGGTTCGGCCGAGGTCTACTCCCCGGTGCTTTAACTTTAAAATTGCAATTGTATAAGGAAGGGCATAGTACCCATGGGAGCCCCCTTATCGCACAAGAACAGGGGTTTACATAGCTGGGTTAAACTGAAGTCACACTACCGTGGGGCAGAACAAGCGGTGGCATAGCGACATGATACGTTCCATGATTAACATGTCCCTTACATGTAGCCAGCAGGGGTTGAACCCTCGCCCCTGCCTCAAGAGGCAAGCGACCCAACCACCCGGACAACGACCTGGGACACGACACGACAAAATTGACGATTGTACCTTCTTGAAGAATAAATTAAAGGAATACTTATGACATGTCATTTTCTTCATTGCATTACCCCTTGAAATCCTCATAGAATCACTTTCGTACGCCTCCCATATGCGCTTCGAAAATTCTGCAAGGAAACATCTCTTTCGGTTCATTTTTATGGTCACTCATGATATATCAAGAAAACGAAAGGCTTCTTATCTATTGTCAACCTGTGCTTCCATGCCCTAGGTGTCTGCTTTAATCCATAAAGAGCTTTATTCAATTTGCATACATATGTTACCTTGTTTGGATCCGCATAGCCAGGAGGTTGTGACATATATACTTGCTCTGAAATCTATCCATTCAAAAAAGCATTTTTTTACATCTAGCTGATACATGTTCCAATTCTTAGATGCAGCCACACTTACCAATACCCTGATGGTTGGCATCTTGGCTATAGGTGAGAATGTTTCTTCATAGTCAATGCCTTGGGTTTGTGCAAAACCCTTGGCCACCAATCTGGCTTTGTACGTGTTTATTGACCCATCAGAATTCCTTTTGAGTTTATAGATCCATCTCGATCCAATTACCTTCATGGACTCTTTCTTTGGTACTAGTTCCCATGTGTCACTTTCTTTGAGTGCTTCAATCTCCTCATCCATAGCTTCCTTCCATTCTGTCTTGGTCTTTGCTTCTTCATATGATCCTAGTTCTTCAATTGACAAGTCTTTGGCAAGATAAATAGAGTGTTTAGTAACAAAGAGAGGTGTCATACCCATATCTGATAGGTTTCTTGCTCTCCCTTTGTGATCTTCTGATTGATTGATTTGAAGATTCAGGTATGTCTTCAAGTTTCTTCATCTTGAGCTTGCCTTTGGATTTCCATGCGTTGAATTCTTCAAGATTGATAATATCTTCATCATCTGAATTGGTGTCTTCATTCTGAGTAGGTTCCTCCTTAGCAAAACTTGGAAACTCCTCCTCCAAGTCATAGGGTAGTTTAAACTTCCTGCATTCATTCTCATACCAAGAATCATTTTCATCAAAGACAACATCTCTACTAACCATGAATCCCTTATTTGAAGGGTTGTAAAACCTCTACCCTTTTTGATTTAGATCATATCCAATAAAGATACACTTCTCAGCCTTAGGGTCTAGCTTACCTCTTATCTGAGAAGGAATGTGTACATATGCTACACATCCAAATATCCTGTAATTATCAAGTGAGGGTCTCTTACCATGCCATGCTTCATAAGGGGTCATCCCTTCTAGAGATTTGGATGGCAACCTGTTTATAAGGTAAGTGGCAGTAGATACACTCTCTGCCCACAAGCAGTTAGGTAATTTCTTTTCATTTAACATTGACTTAGCTGTTTCAACAATCAACCTATTTCTTCTCTCAGCTACCCCATTTTGTTCAGGAGTATATCTTGTGGTGATTTCTCTCTTGATTCCTCTGTCCTGCAAGAATGCTTCAAACTCATTGGAGAAGTACTCACCTCCTCCATCTGACCTTACCCAACCTGTGAGACTTCCCAAACTGACAAGCACCACATTTATAAATCATGTGATGTTTGGAAACATTAGGTATTCCAATTACACATTGATCCCTACAAATTTGCTTCAAGGTTCTTTCTCCTACATGCCCTAATCTCTTATGCCAAATGTCAAGCTCTGAAAGTGTTTGATCTTTATAGTTATAGAGTGCAATATTCTTTGTATCTTCTAGCTTAAAAGTAAAAAGTCTACCTGTCTTTTCTCCTTTAGAAATTCTCTTGAACCCCTCCTTGGGATCTTCCACAAATGCTCCAAATTGGTTGAATCTAACCTGCAAACCTTTTTCCACAATCTGTCCAACACTTATCAAGTTTTTTGTAATGGTTGGTACATATAGCACCCTACTCAACAAGTTCTGATTTCCATCACAAGTCTTAACATTTCCAATTTTAACTACTGAGTGCTTGGTGTCATCACCTGTTTGTACTTGATGCTTACCTATTAGTTCTTCAAGATCAGAGAGTAGAGCTACATTTCGAGCCACATTATTTGAGCATCCTGAGTCAATGTAGAAGAGATGGTCATCATTTGTACCTCGTTTTGAAGTCATGTTCATTATTAGAAGAGAATCATCTTGCTCTTCTGTGTAGTTTTTGTAATCCTTTCTGGATTTGAATCCTCCTTGGTAGTTGCCATCGTAGTTGTAGTTGTTGTTATAGTTGTTGTTGTACCCTTGATGATGGTTGAATTTACCTCTTGACTGTGAGTATCCACCTCTTTGATATCCTCTTCCTCTCTGATTCTTGTAGTTCCTGAAACACTCATCTGTAGTATGATTTGATAAACCACAAATGTTGCATGATGAGGAATTATAAGGTCTCCCCTTACCTTGCTTACCTCCTCTGCCCCTTCCTCTTGATGATCTACCTCTCCCTGCATAGTTGGCTTGAGAGGTAGTGCCTTCATCCTCTCCTTTCTTGTTCTTGCCTTTATCTTTAGACTTACTTTTATCAGTGTATAGGGCAGAAGAGCTATTACCTGGATGTGTCTCCATTCTTGTTGAGCTTGGCTTCATGAGTGAACAATTGTCGCATGAGAGTGGTAAGATCTGGAATTTGCATGTCCATGTATAGGTCCATGGCAGTGGTGAAGCTTTCCCATTTGTCATCAGCTTTAATCCCATTGATCACTTGCCTTACTATCTGCTCTTCTTCAATCTCTTCTCCTATGCTTGCTAACTGATCTGCTACATCTTTTATCTTAGTCACAAACTCCAAAATAGCCTGCTTAGGTTGCTTCCTTAGTGTGATGAATTCAATCCACAATTGATTTTTTGTGGCCCTTGTGTTGGAAGAAAAATAGGATGACAAGGTGTCCCAAGTCTCTTGGGATGTCTTACAGTTTCTAATATGTGGCAAAAGAAAATCAGAGATGGAGTTGAGTAAGTAAGACCTTGCTAATGCATCCTTGGCACACCATGTGTTGAGCTTCTCATGTTCTTCCTTTGTTGGTAGTCCTCTAGTTTTGAATGAGGGCAATTCTTCATCTCCTGACATGTATCCATAAAGACTCCTTCCTTGTAGGTATGTCTTCATCCTTAGAGACCATGCCTGAGAATTGTTCCTGTCCAATTTATCAATAAATGAAGGAAAACCATCTCCCATTTTTACCTTGACTTTGCTCTGATACCACTGTTGGGAATGATGGATGGACGCTTCAAGATGATGAGTAGGTGCTGCTACCAGCCCTTTGATGCCTCAGAGTTGATAAGTGGACCCTTTTATCTCTTCAATGACACCATAAAATGGCCTATGTACTTTGGAAATGATGTATGAAAAGGTTGAATCAAAACAAACAACTTTGAACTTCAAGTCTTCAAGAAAACTTTCTATTTTTTACTAGACACCTGCTGCATCTTTTGTTTAGTATGACCAGCACAGTAGGAATTGGAAAAATTCCTTTTAGGTGTATCTAATTAGCTTAGCAAGCTAACTATTCCAAGTGGACTTACTTAAAAAGATTAACTATGCTCAGAGAAATCAATTTAGCAAGTAAATCTTTACCAGCGATATTTTAGGACTTTTGCAGACTTCGATCATTGATCACTTCGACAAAATTTTCTCTAAAATAACTCAATAGAAATCCTTCAAATTTTGACAGCATGTAGACAACTTTGAGCCGGTTCCAACAAGCTATGAATCTCTGAATTTGGTTGAGAAATGAGTGAGATATAATCTCCACACGTTGATTGATTGACAGAGACTATGACAGAGAACTCAGAAATGAACTATGTAGATATATGTATTAATGAACTATGTTGTACAATGCCATAGGCATGAATATCATTGCCTAATGGTGTAGATAGGTGTGGCCAAGAGTGTAGGCCTCACACACACACACACTCAGAAATGAGAATGAGGAGTTCGAGATTGATGAGTCTTACCCGCAACTTTTTTCCTAGAGGTTTGTATAAGTGTTTACATTCAATTTGAATTTGAATTCAAATTTTGGATCTCTCTAAAAAATGATCCTCCATTATAGGAGATATTCCATCAATCAAAGCTCTAACTTTTTCCATGAGATTTTCTTGGTAGATGTTTACAAAGATTCCAAGTCAAGTATGAATTTTACAAAAGAGTAAATGGGTAATTATCTTCTAGCATTGGTTCCCATGCTTCTCCATTTGTGTATTGTCTTTAAGCCAAATGTGTAGGCTTGTAAATCGCACCAACATGGCCAAGTATCAAATTCTAGGAAAAATTAACAGAGTCTCCCTAGAGAAATATATTAATGAACAATAATGACCAACCAAAAGCATTTTGTGAGATTATATATGCTCACACCAATAAGTGTATCAAGGAGTAAATTAACCATTGTATAGTTGACAAAACAAAAAAATTGGAAAAGATTTGTCAGGTTCTCCTCTGCACAATGAGCATATTTCTAGTGTGAAATGCTCATAAAATTGCAAGTACTCACATGTAAACTTGCATCACAAGAGTGTATCTTAGTGGGAAGAGTGTTTATCGATTAAGCAAGCTCTCGGGGGGACAAACCGGGATGGGAGACCTTGTGAGAAGTGTCGGGAACCTCCATCTTCTTGATCCTTGAGGTCCTCCCTCGTGCACAGCCAACTACACCAAGGGTAAATTTGGTGACTCTGATAAGGTATGCCAAGGTCCATGCCTTGGGAAGCTCTCCACGGACCTGCAAATATCAAAAGGTGTTTGCATGTTATTATATCTACTATCTACAGTAGTCGCTACCTTAGCCATAAGCCTTGGGTGGGTGGGTGGGTGCTCGCTTCCCTTGCACAAAAGGAACAAAGATTTTGCATCAAAATGGTATGATACTAGTGAAGTATTTGGAGGCCGATGCACCACATTGAACTCTCCTTCTCGAGAGCTCCACGATGATACCCTCAGAGTAGAAAAACCAAGCTCGAGGCACTACACATAGTAATCCACAGAGAGGCTACAAAATATAGAGAAAAAACAAAGTATACTGGGAGCACGAAGATAGGTTTTGGAGGCATTACAAATATGATCAAACTTATGATCTGTGGCTGACCAAGCCACTATATCTTTTATCAATCAACATATACAAAAGCGTTCGGCAACCATTTGTCCTTCCATAAGGACACTAAAAGTAACAAGTATACTTTTGCAGCATATTCAATGCATATGGCCTTTCAAAAAGCCATATACCTAGTTTTGTATGTATAAATTCAATGCCCAAAAAGAAACATACACAAAGATCTTTCATGTTGAATTCTTGCATAAGGAGTTGCTCATGAATGACCACAATTATGATGCCATCACCAACCTTCTTGCATACAATAAATGATATGCATCACATATACAAACTTGAATTGAAGTTAAATAATTAGGAATCCTTTCCTACCAAGCATGAGGGGCTTACTTAAGCCCATACAAAACCTTATTCAACCTATAAAGATATCATGGTTGCTTTGGATCCTCATATCCTTGTCGTTTCTCCATGAATACTTCTTCCTACTATGACAAATGGAGAATGGCATACATGGAATTCACCTCCCAACCTATTTATAGCACCCACCTAGTCACTAGCTAACCCCAAAAATGAGCTATCTACTTCTTTTTATAGTTCAATATTACAAGTTACCAACCCCTAATCATAATGCAAGTAGTTAACTTTAAGGTTGTATTTACATGGGTATCTAGGGTTTGAAATTTGATTCCTAGGGTTTAAAGTTAGTTTTCAAGGATTTTAAGGTTAATTATTTAGGGTTTTAAGGTTTGTTTTCTAGGGTTAGACCTCAATGGTTATCTCTTTTATTTTTCCCTTCATAAAGTTGGGTATATGCACACTATGGCTTTTGGAAACTAAAGATTAATTTAGCTCAAGGGTGTTTAGAGCTTTCAATTTGGGTATATGTACACATGGTTTTTCAATGGTTTCAAGTATACATATTTTTGGTGTCTCGATAGGTTAAAGATCAAATTCAATTAGACTACCAAGGGATTAATGATTCCTAAGGTTGTTAGTTAAATAGAGTTACAAGTGAAGGATTAACTTAGGGTTTTCCTTTAGGGTTGATAGGGTCTTTGAAAGGTTAAAGCATTAATGGGATTCTTGTTGGAGTTCAAGGTCTGTGGAAACACACGAACAACACAAGGAAGAAGAAGAAGCTTGGAGCACAATACACAATACTGAATCTATTACCACTAGAATGTACAAAGATAAGTAACTTGTTAGGGAAATAGGAATATATACAAGTTGGGGAAAAAACCTCCTAAAGAGGGGAAAAAGTGCCCCTGTGGTTCTAGTGTGTTCACACACATCACCACCTAAATATATCAACAAATCCCCCCTCAGAGTGATGCAATGAACAAGGAGCAGGCACTCATGTATAAGGAAGTGCCAAGCTACGTGGAATCAATCCAAAAGGAAGTAAGCCCAAAGCTTTTCGCAAAGCTTCAAACTTCTCCCTAGGCAGAGCCTTCGTGAAAAGGTCCGCAATGTTCTCCTACATGGCACATATGCAAAGCTAATCTCTCCACTAGAGAACCTCTCCCTCCCATAATGATAATGCACCTCAATGTGCTTAGTGCGAGCATGGAACACATGATTCCTCACAATTGCTAATGCACCTTGATTGTTAATGAAGATGGTGGTGGTAGGACTGACTAGCATCCAAATGAGCCATAAGACATCTGAGCCACACACACTCAGCAGTCGTTGTGAAGGTTGCCATATACTCAGCCTCACAATTGGAAGTGGCCACAATAGGCTCTTTCTTGGTCAACCAAGATATACAGCAAAGCATGAAGCAAAAGCCACTAGTGGACACATGAGTGTCATAGAAACTAGCCCAATCAAAGTAGAAAAAGCATGTAAATCAAGTGGTAGTGATCCCCGCTTGGGATAAAATAAGCCAAGTAGTCGGGTACCACTCAAGAAGAAAAAGATGCACTTAACCACCTACCAATGCTTGACACCTAGGCGATGCATAAACCTACTCATATGTGAGATAGCAAACTGAATATCATGTCGAGCAATGCATGAGTAAATCAACCATCTAATAGCCTGTTGATAGAGAACAACATCAAATGCATCTCGAGCATCATGAAGAATCAATTGTTAACCTGTCTCCTTAGGACTCGCAATAGGTTTGCAGTCTTCACGGCCAAAATGCTATAATAATGTGTCAATATAATTGTTTTGATAGAGAGATATTTTGCCATCAACTTGCATAAATTGGATGCCCAAATAATGATGGAAATGCCCCAAATCTGACATCTCAAATCAGGCATGCAGATCAACCTTAGAATGAACAATATGCTTCTCATGAGGACCAGCGAGTAGCATGCCATCAACATACACAATAATGATTAGAAGCACATCATTAGCATGCTTAACATATAAGGTGCTTTTAGTTTGACTGTTCTCAAAACCATGTGCAATCATATAGGCATGTATCTTTTCATACCAAGCACATGGTGCTTGCTTTAAACCATATAATGCCTTCTTTAACCTGCACACCTAGTTTTCATGCCCTTTCTACAGAAAGCCATAGGGTTGAAAAACATACACTTCTTCATGCAAATAACCATTTAGAAATATATTTTGAATGTCCAAATGATGTACACTCCAATGATGATGAGTTGCAAGTGCACAGATGCTACGAACAGTAGTCATTCGGAAAGTAGGAGCAAAAGTCTCATCAAAATCAATCCCTCTTTCCTGAGCCTAACCCTTTGCAAAAAGCCTAGCCTTATATCTGTCAATTGTTCCATCTAGATTATGCTTAAGCTTGTATATCCACTTAGTGCCAACGGCCTTCTTGCAAAGAGTCAAGTCACATAAAGACCAGGTACCAATTTTCATTAAAGCATCATATTCAGATTGCATCAGCCATCCAATTTTCTGAATTTTGTGCTTCATCAAATGAAACAAGCTCATTCTCATCATAGAGACTAGAGGCAGCCATAGCATAGCAATATGATGCAAAGGAGGCACTATGAGAGCATGAATGAGTATGATATGACAGAGGTGCATCTAAGTTTTTGTCATGCAAAGTCTGCACTAGCCATGTTGGCATAGGTTTTGCCTCCTCAATATCAGCTCTCTCATCAACAAGTGCATCATGCAAATTTTCATTAGAAATGGAATGATCTACATCATCACATGAACGCTGTAAAGGCTAAGAAGTTTCCTCATTAGGGCCAACACTAGACTACCAACCTGTAAAAAGAGGCAGCAAAGTATGATACATGTCTTTGGAGCTAACAGATGTCTTCTTAGTGCATGAAAGTAGTAGCTGAATAGCATCTTCCACAAAAACAACATAATGGCTAACCAAAATGGATTTTTTCTGTAAATGATATAGATGATAGCCTTTGCTTTTAGAACTGTACCCAACAAAAATATGTTTCACTAGTTTATCATCCAATTTTCTACATTGTTGTTCAGACACTAATGCATATGCGAGACAAGCTTAAGTACATATGTTGCACACATGATAGCCTAAAGCCAGAAACTATGTGGTAAAGATTGACTCTTGACCATACACCTTGCCATCTCCATGAGTGAATTGTTCTTCCATTTAGCAACTCCATTTTGTTGAGGTGTATACAACATTGTACACTAATGTTGTATCCCACGTTAAGCTAGACATGCATTAAAGTTAGAAGACATATATTCCCCCCCTTGATCAGAATGGAGGGTGCCCATTTTACATGCTGATAGATTTTCAACCAAAACCAAAAACTATTTGAAGCAAAAAGAGGGTATCTGCATAGGAACATAGACATCATTGTAAACAATCTGCAGTTTTTGAGTAGCTCGAACTGAATCATCTTTTGCAAATGAGGAATGCTACATTTTTCCCAAAATATAGCCTTCACATACATGTTTACCATGTGCCTCAAGTTTAGGTAGAGAGGATACCATTTCAAATTTCTAGAGGCATAGCACACTAGCGAATTTTAGATGACCAAAGCATGCATGTCAAAGCTTTGCATCTAACATAGGCTTAGAATCATGTATTGCACATGCCAAATCATTCATAGATTTTTCATAGTTTATGAGATTATACAACCCATGACATAAAATGCGAGAAGCAATAATCACATGGCCATTTGACAGATCAATTTCACAACCAAGACAATGTTAGCTAAAGTTGAAACTGATAACAGATTCTTCTTGATCCTTGGCACAAATAAAGCATCTGACAATGTAAAAGAACTACCATCAACATTAGTTAGAATGATCTTACCAACTCCCATGATAGGATAAGAGGCACTGTTTTGTACATGTGACAATATTTCTTGTAGGGACATGCTTCAGTGAAGTGAAGAAACTATGTTGCGAGGTAATATGTTTGGTTGCCCCACTATCAAAGTACCAAACATTTGAGTCTACTTCAGACATACACTGTTCAGGAGAAGATGGGTCAAAACTGCAAACAGTAGTAGACACACATTCTTCATTCTGCACTGGATTAGCAGACTCTAGTTTTGGTGTAGAGGCCTCTACAACAACCATTCTAGCCTCTTTTTTCTTTGCTTTTTTTTGCAGCCAGTTTTGGACAATTCTTTATGACATATTCAATTGATTTATAGTACTTGCAAAATAATTTTTGCTTTTCTGTTTTCTCGGCATCTCTATCATCCTTCTTTGATTGTGAAAAATTACTAGATTTCTTCTTCCTAGTAGAAGAGCTCCTTTTACCTTTGCCCTTCTGAGTAGCCAAGAAAGCTTGAGTTGCAACACGCATGATGGACCTGTTGTTCCTAGACTGATCTTCGTGCAAGAGAACAAAGACTAACTCAAATGTTAAGGCATTCAGATTGCCTTTCATAATCAAACAAAGAGTGGAAGCACAACTCTGATAAGAATCGGGAAGACCATTCATAACTGTTGAGAGAAATGGTTGGATGCACTCAAGAGATTGAGTTGAAGCTGCTAAACCTGCTTTGCTCCAGCCCTCCTTAGCTTCAGATATGCTTAGTACACTTTCTTAGCTTCCAAATGATACCAAGAAATCATATATGTACTTTGCAAATGATATGTGTAATGATCAAATCAAAACAGATAACTTGAGACTTCAAAAATCAAGGAAAACTTGCTATTTTTGTAGTGACACCTGCTCAGTCTTTCACTCAGTGTGACCAGCACACTTACAATTGTTCTAATTCCTTCTGGACATATTAAATTAGCTTAACAAGCTACCATTTGCAAGTGGAATGAGATAAAATGATGAACTATACTCTGAGAAATGAGTTTAGCAAAATAATATGTACCCCCGACTTTTTAGGAGCTCTGCAGAAAAATACCAGAGGTCACGTCGAGCAAGATTTCTCCGAGATGGGTGATCCTTTGACCTTGAAATTTTTTAGGAATGTAGTATGCTTGGAGCTGGTTCCAATGTGCTTTGAATCACTTGATTTGGTTCAGTAGATCCTAAGATATGCCTTGTTGAAGTTGACAGACTTGGAGATGATGACTCAGAGAAAAACAGAGATAGTGAATGTAAATCTTTCTATTAGTTCACATGAATGTACAATCTCATTGGCTTGATAGATGTAGCCTAATGGGTTGGAGATGTGTAGGCTATGGTGTAGCACTCACACACTCAATGATCAAGAGTATTAGCCTCGGGAAAAGTGAAGAGATCACCGCGACTTTTCAAGTACAACTTATATATGAAATGAGTGAGAGTTTGAATTCAAATTTGAATTCTTGGCTCCCTTCAATCACTCCTCTAAAAGTAAGTAGATATTCTCTCCAATTACACCATCCAATTTTCCACGAATCTACTCAAGTAGGTGTGATCGTTTACATGCCAAGTCATTTAGACTTTTACAAGAGATAAAATAGTAATAAGTCATAAGACTAAGTTCCTATGGTTCTTGCTTCACATAGTGATATCCTTCAAGGGTTCCAAGCCAAAGGTGAAGGCTTGATTTGCACCAACAGCTCTCCCTCAAGCCAAACACTTTGGCTCAAGTCTTCATTTTCATTCTTCAATCACATCCTGCAATCCAATCATGGATTTGAATCTGCATAGCTTGTTTCCATCCAATGCTTTAGTGAGTAAATCTGCACATTGCATATTAGTAGACACATAAGTCAACTGAATATCTTTACTAAGCAACTTCTCTCTCACATAGTGGTAATGAACCTCTATGTGTTTGGTTCTAGCATGATATATTGGATTAGCTACAAGGTGAAGAGAGCTTGTGTTATCTCCAAAGATGATTGGAGGCCTAGTGTATAGGCCTAGCTCTGTATACAAAAGCTTTAACCAGATAGCTTCTTGAGTGGCATTGGCTAGCCCTCTATACTCTGCTTCAGTGGATGACAATGCCACTGTAGGTTGCTTCTTGGCTGACCAAGAAATAGGTTTATCTCCTGCAAAACAAATGTAACCTGATGTGCTTCTCCTATCATCCTTGCATCCTACCCAATCTGCATCTGAGTATACTTTAATGTCAATATCTGATGTATAAGGAAAGTACAAACCATGACTTTGAGTTCCTTTGAGATACTTCAAGATTTTCTTTGCTGCCTCTAGGTGAGGTACCCTTGGTTTGTGCATGAATTGGCTTAGCACACTAACTCCATATGCTATGTCAATTCTTGTCAAAGTAGCATAATTCAAACTGCCTACCATGCTTTGATATCCTGTAATGTCTTGTATTTCATCCCCTTCATGAGCACTTAGCTTTAGGTTGACCTCCATTGGAGTAGTTGAGACTTTAGCATCCTGCAAGCCAAACTTCTTGACCATATCCTGTACATACTTCTTTTGAGTGATATATATACCTGAGTTGGTGTAGACTAACTCAAGACCTAAGAAGTACTTCAATAATCCAAGATCATTGATCTTGAACTCCATCATCTATCCTTTGATATGTCTAATCCCATTGACATCATTACCTGTAATGATGATGTCATCAACATAAACACACAAGTAGATTACCTCTGTATTACTCCTCTTTATGAATAGAGAAGTGTCTGCTTTACTCATCACAAATCCTTGGTCTTGGAGGTAGGTTGTCAACCTGTAATTCCATGCTCTAGGTGCCTGCTTCAATCCATATAGAGCCTTCTTCAATTTACAAACATAATTTACCTTCTTGGGGTCTTCATAGCCAGGTGGTTGTGACATGTATACTTCTTCAGATATCCATCCATTCAAGAAAGCATTCTTGACATCTAATTGGTACATGTTCCAATTCTTGGATGCAGCTACACTCACCAATATTCTGATAGTTGGCATTTTAGCCACAGGAGAAAATGTCTCCTCATAATCAATGCCTTGGGTTTGTGCAAAACCCTTGGCTACCAACCTAGCTTTGTACCTGTTTATTGTTCCATCTGAATTTCTCTTTAGCTTGTAGATCCATCTAGATCCTATCACCTTCATAGAGTCTTTCTTGGGTACCAAGTCCCAAGTATCACTCTCCTTGAGAGCTTCCATTTCTTCATCCATAGCTCCTTTCCACTCTGGTTTGGTGATTGCTTCTTCATAGGTACCTCGTTCTTCATTCAACAAATCCTTTGCAAGATATACAGAATGCTTGGTTACAAAAGAAGTATCATACCCATATCTGATAGGTTTCTTACTTTCTCTCTGAGATCTCCTCATTGCTTGAGTTGAGGATTCTAGTATATCCTCTAGCTTCTTCATCTTCATCTTTCCTTTGGACTTCCATGCCTTGAATTCCTCAAGGTTAATTGTATCATCATCATCTAAGCTTGAGTCTTCTTTCTGGATTGGTTCCTCCTTGGTGAGCCTTGGGAAATCTTCTTCCATATCATAGGGTAGACTAACCTTCCTGCATTCATTCTCATACCATGAGTCATTCTCATCAAAGATGACATCTCTGCTTACCTTGAAGCCTTTGTTTGTTGGGTTGTAGAATCTGTATCCCTTTTGGTTCAAATCATAACCAATGAAGATACATTTTTCAGCTTTAGGGTCTAGCTTTCCCCTTACCTGTGAGGGAATATGCACATATGCTACAACCAAAGATTTTGCAATGATCCAGAGAAGGTCTCTTACCATGCCAAGCTTCATATGGTGTCATGCCATCAAGTGATTTGGATGGCAACCTGTTTATAGATAGGTGGCAGTAGATACACTCTCTGCCCAAAGATAATTTGGTAGCTTCTTTTCATTAAGCATAGACCTAGCTGTTTCTACAATGAGTCTATTCCTTCTTTCAGCTACTCCATTTTGTTCAGGTGAGTACCTTGTAGTTATCTCCCTTTTGATGCCTCTTTCCTGCAAGAAATCTTCAAACTCATTTGAGAAGTATTCTCCTCCACCATCTGACCTTAGCTTTTTCAAGCTTCTTCCTGTTTGGTTTTCAACAAGTGCAAGATACCTCTTGAAACAATTAAACACTTCATCTTTATGCTTCATAAAGTATAAGATAGTCCACCTGCTATAGTCATCAATGAAGGACACATAGTACCTTGAACCTGAAATGGAAGGGTCCTTGCTAGGTCCCCAAACATCTGTGTGTACCAAGTCTAGGTAGTCTTTATGCATGAAACCTTTCCTTGAATAGGGCAACCTGTGAGATTTACCAAACTGACATGCTCCACACTTGTAAATCATGTGTTGCTTGGATACATTAGGTATCCCAAGCACACATTGATCCTTGCACATTTGTTTTAGGGTTCTTTCACCTATGTGACCTAACCTCTTGTGCCATATCTCTAACTCTGAAAGTGTTTGATCCTTGTAATTATATAGAGCAATGTTCTTAGTGTCTTCTAGCTCAAAAGTAAACAATCTACCTGATTTCTCCCCCTTGGCAATTCTTTTGAAACCATGTCTTGGGTCCTCCACATATGCTCCATGTTGAGTGAACCTGACCTGCAAACCTTTCTCCACAATCTGACCAACACTCATTAGATTCTTGGTGATGGTTGGTACATAGAGTACCCTGCTCAATAGATTCTGGTTACCATCACATGTCTTTACATTTCCAATTTTTACAACAGAATGTTTAGTATCATCACCTGTCTATACCTGATGTTTGCCCTTGGGTTCTTCCAAATCAGAGAGTAGTTCCACATTGCCAGCTACATGGTTAGAACATCCTGAGTCAATCTAAAATAAATGATCATCATTTGTACCTGCCTTGGAGGTCATATTCATGATCAATAGGGAGTCATCTTGCTCCTCTGTGTAGTTGTTGTAATCCCTTCTATTTCTGAATCCACCTTGGTAGTTTCCATTGTGATTGTGGTTGTAATTGTTGTTGTACTGATTGTTGTATCCATTGTAGCCTTGGTGTTGGTTGAACCTGCCTCTCCCTTGAGAGTATCCACCTCTTGAGTAGCCTCTTCCTCTCTGATTCTTGTAGTTCTTGTAGCATTCATCTGTGGTATGATTGGACAATCCACAAATGTTGCATGGTGATGAGTTGTAGGGTCTCCCCTTACCTGACTTACCTCCTCTGCCTCTTCCTCTTGAAGATCTACCTCTCCCTGCATAATTAGCTTGGGAGGTAGAGCCTTCTTCTTCCTGCTTCTTCCCTTTACTTTTATCCTTAACTTTCTTATCAGTATATAGAGCAGAGGGGTTGTTACCTTTTGATTGATCTCCTGCCTTTGTAAACTTTGCTTCATGTGTGAATAGTTGGCCCATGAGTGTTGTGAGATCTGGAGTATGCATGTCCATGTAGAGGTCCATTGCAGTGGTGAAGCTTTCCTACTTATCATCTGCCTTGAGTCCATTTGTTACTTGCCTGACTATTTGTTCCTCTTCTATCTCCTCTCCAATGCTTGCTAATTGGTCTGCCACATCTTTAATCTTTGTCACATACTCTGAGACTGATTGCTTGGGCTGCTTCCTAAGGGTTGTGAATTCAATCCAGAGTTGATTCTTCCTGGCCCTTGTCTTGGAAGAGAAATATGTTGACAGAGTTTTCCAAGTCTCTTGGGAAGTCTTACAGTTCCTTACATGAGGTAAAAGGGAATCAGATATAGAGTTAAGAAGGTAAGACCTTGCCAAAGCATCTTTTGCACACCATTGGTTGAGCCTCTCTTGTTCATCCTTGGTGGGTAGTCCTCTAGCTTTGAATGAGGGCATTTCCTCATCTCCTGATATGTATCCAAATAAGCTTCCACCTTGTAGATAGGTCTTCATCCTTAGAGACCAAGCTTGGTAATTGTTCCTGTCCAATTTGTCAATGAATGAAGGAAAACCATCTCCCATGTTTACCTTGTTTGCTCTGATACCACTGTTGAGAGAAATGGTTGGATGCACTCAAGAGATTGAGTTGAAGCTGCTAAACCTGCTTTGCTCCAGCCCTCCTTAGCTTCAGAGATGCTTAGTACACTTGCTTAGCTTCCAAATGATACCAAGAAATCATATATGTACTTTGCAAATGATATGTGTAATGATCAAATCAAAACAGATAACTTGAGACTTCAAAAATCAAGGAAAACTTGCTATTTTTGTAGTGACACCTGCTCAGTCTTTCACTCAGTGTGACCAGCACACTTACAATTGTTCTAATTCCTTCTGGACATATTAAATTACCTTAACAGGCTACCATTTGCAAGTGAAATGAGATAAAATGATGAACTATACTCTGAGAAATGAGTTTAGCAAAATAATATGTACCCCCGACTTTTTAGGAGCTCTGCAGAAAAATACCAGAGGTCACTTCGAGCAAGATTTCTCCACGATGGGTGATCCTTTGACCTTGCAATTTTGTAGGCACGTAGTATGCTTGGAGCTGGTTCCAATGTGCTTTGAATCACTTGATTTGGTTCAGTAGATCCTGAGATATGCCTTGTTGAAGTTGACAGACTTGGAGATGATGACTCAGAGAAAAACAGAGATAGTGAATGTAAATCTTTCTATTAGTTCACATGAATGTACAATCTCATTGGCTTGATAGATGTAGCCTAATGATTTGGAGATGTGTAGGCTATGGTGTAGCACTCACACACTCAATGATCAAGAGTATTAGCCTCGGGAAAAGTGAAGAGATCACCGCGACTTTTCAAGTACAACTTATATATGAAATGAGTGAGAGTTTGAATTCAAATTTGAATTCTTGGCTCCCTTCAATCACTCCTCTAAAAGTAAGGAGATATTCTCTCCAATTACACCATCCAATTTTCCACGAATCTAATCAAGTAGGTGTGATCATTTACATGCCAAGTCATTTAGACTTTTACAAGAGATAAAATAGTAATAAGTCATAAGACTAAGTTCCTATGGTTCTTCCTTCACATAGTGATATCCTTCAAGGGTTCCAAGCCAAAGGTGAAGGCTTGATTTGCACCAACAATAACAATATGCACAAGTGAACTTTTAGGCAAGACTTCATCAACAAAAATCAACTATAATTCCTTCAAATCTTTGACCTTTGTTAGAAAACTATCCATGGAATCTCCTTCATTCATCTGCTCACTCTCCAACTATTTTTAGAGGTAAGTAACATGAGCCTCATTCCTTGCCTGATATAAACTGGTAAGTGTATTCCAAGCATCCTTTGTTATTCTACAAGAGCAAATGTTAAGAATAATGGAAAGCTTGACAAGGAAGGCTATCAACGCATGTGCCTGCGCATCTCTGCCATCCCAAAAAATTTGGTCTTTAGTAGGTGCAGCAAAAACCACAACATGAATAGGAATCTATAGAATATGTGCATGTTGACTTCTGTAGAAAAGTTCCTACATGGGCCTTTTGCAGATATTCCTTCATGTTACTTATGGATGAATATAGCAGGAAGATGTGGGTGTACTTCCTTCGTGATAAGGCTCAAGCTTTTGGTAAGATTAAAGAATGGCTTTAGCTTGTTGAAACTCAAATAGGGAAACATATGAAGCAATTCAAGACATATAATGTTGGTGAGTTCAAGTCAACAGAGTTTGAAGATTTGTGCAAAAGTGAATCAAGCATAAACTCACAATGGCACATAGCCATACAAAACAGTGTTGGATAAGGTTGAAATCAAACCACCATGGAGATGGCAGGATCCATGTTGAAGGGAAAGGGTTTTCCAAATCAATTTTGGGCAAAGGTTTTCTACATCTTGAATGGAAGCTACACTGAGGTAGATGATGGAAAGAGTCTAGGAGAGGCCTACACTAGTAAAAAGATAGTTGTTTCCCATTTCAAAGTATTTGGAAGTGAATGTTATTGTTACATTATCTAGATAGCAAGAGAAACAAGCTTCAACCAAAAAGCATCAAATGTATCTTTTTAGGGTATGGAGAAGATAAGAAGGATTACAAGCTTTATAAACTTGAGGCAATGAAGATCATGCTGATTCATAATGTAGTGTTTAAGGAGGAGAAGCCACATGCAGTGGAGGAGGAAAAGATAGCTTCCACATTATCATCAGGAAAAGGGGCAATCCACTATGAGTGTGACCCAAGAGCTATGCCTTCTACATAAGAGGAGGAAACAGCATCTACAAATGATGGGTGTGAAAGTCATCAACCTATTCATCACCCAAGTGGAAAATCCATTGCCACACTGGGTGATACAACTCTATGATTATGCAAAACCCATCCCATAGTCACTAGAAAAGGCTATAGATGGATCGAGGCAATCACAAAGAATACAAGAATAGAAACGGAAAGCTAACCATATTTGAAACATAGCCCTAATGGCTGAGCTCATTCAAGAAGAAGCAAAGGAGAAAAGCAATGTGGAAGCGGCACTTCGAGATCTGAATTAGAGAGTTATCATGCAAACAGAATCCAAAAGTGTGTTGTACTTTTTAACTGCATGCATAGGGAATGTCAAACCATTGGTTCGGTAGTTGGATCTTGGCCACCACTCCAAAACTCGACTACCCTACCTGCTGCCTATCCTATACCTCGTGAACTCCCAATCTCAACCTCTGTGTTGTTGATTCCAGGAAGATTCAATCCTCCCCTATGGAAGAAGAGGATGAGAGTGTCAATTTGATCCTACCACGTACTCACCAATCGAGGGTGGTGGTAAGCTTATCTTCCTCCGATGCAGATATCTCTAGAACCACTATGTTTGTGGAGCCATCATATGTCCCTCATCATTCTCCATTGCAATAAGTTTCCTCTTTGTCCACTCTTTATGAATCGGTCCAACCACCATTGAAGTCTCACCCTCCACACCACATACCATTTTGGTGGCCTTGATGGATGCCTTAGTTGATTAGGACATGCAAGATGTTTCTCCACTAGTTATCAAAGTAACTCTCTCACCTGCTACCAATCCTCATCCTTCCCATTCTCTAAACCTTGTAGATGCTACCTTGAATCCTTCCTGTGACCATGTAGCATCACTCCCTACCTCTCCTTCTTGGCCATCCTATTTTCCACCATGCACTCCTCCAAGCATAGGATGGTCTACGCCATCCTTGTCATTATCTCCATGGGACTCTACCAAACTTGCCCTTGATGATGATGTTGATATGCTTGACTTGTCACCACTTCTAGCCCCTAATAAAGAATTTAGGCAATTCGATATAAATGATTACTGTGGTTTCTATGCGTTTGGTCACGTCAATGCCTATTCTTGGCAGTAGCCAAAGGCACAGATGACAAGGAAGCATGTGAAGACGGATTATGATGAAGTAGTGGGGAGCTAGGTAGTCATTTTTTCTCTAAGAAATATATTTGGTAAAACTCCCAACAGTGATTTTCATCACTCTTGTACCATATGTATCATGGAACAACCACTTTTGTAATTAATAGCTCCATTTTGTGCAAGCCAAAGAGTCCTTGAGCTTGAGGAGCTTAGGTAGAACAAGCCTACCAATTTTGGCTATTTTTAGACCTCGTTTAAACCTTCAAATAGTACGTAGAACCTATTTTTTTAACTATGCCAGATACTAGATGTGAAACTGGTGAGAACTAGTCAAAAAACTATAAATAGAGCTAGAGAGCTCATTTTTGAGGTTAGCTTGTGTGAGTAGAGAAGATTTTAGAACAAGCTTGAGCTTGTAAGAGTGTTCTTGAGTAATAGAATCTACTTTCAACCTTCCATTGTGTCTTGCTTGTCTCTTCCTTGTGTGCATGTGTGTGCATCTCTATGCTTCTCACCTTCAGTCTCACTACATCTCGCGTTCACGATCTTCATATCACTCCTATCTCTTCCGTGGATTGACATTAAGGAGGTGAAGCCTCTTAACATAGTGCTCACCATCGTACTAGAGCAACACCAAATTTGGCGCCATTACGTGGGATGGAGTATAGGATGAATGTGTGATGGTAAGAGTATAGCAAGAAGTGGCATTGGAAGGTAAAAATTTCAGTTTTTGATGTTGTTTTTAAGTAGTTTTTTGTGTTTGTCATCTCCTCTACACCTGTCCTTCACTAGTGCATCATCTTCTCCCACTCCAAAAAAAACAAAAAATTCACCATATCCTCCTATCCTCCTTATTTTCCCTCATTTGCGCATGTGATAGAGAGAGCTTTTGTGCTTGTTTGTGCATGTGTTTTTTTGAGTTTTCTTGCAGGTACACTAGTCTAGAGCAGCAAGAAAGCTTCCAAAAGGTGAGAAATCCACTTTCTATGAGAATCTGCCGTATGTGTTAGACCATCGTGATGGTTTGGCAAGTTTGACCATTTTGGTAAAAGACCACACCACGGTGTAGAGCACACTTGCACACATAGGAATCCACATTTGGTTTTGCAAAATCATCATTTTGGTGGACCATCGCGATGGGTTCACACCCTCGCAAGTGTGTCACACCATCGCGATTGGCTCATGCCATCGTGACGGCTTGGCTGGACCATCGCGACGGTCTCATACCATCACGATGGTTTACTTGAACCATCACCATGGTCACTAACCATCGTGACAATCTTGTCGACTCCACGCCATTGCGATTTTGGCCCACACCATCGTGATGATCCACCTACCATGTGTCAAAATAGACCATCGTCATGATCCCAGGTATGCCATCATGATGCTTCAAGTTCGTGATTGGCTCAAGCCATCGTGCCTCGTGACCATCTCGATGGGCTCATGCCATCCGGATGGTTGCGTTGACAGTTGATCATCGTGATGGGCTCTTGCCATCGTGATTGCTCACTAGATAGATCATTGTGATGCTTCACCTTTGACCATCGCAATGCCTCACACACTCGGACCATCGCAATTGTACCACACCATCACAACGGTTCAACTGGGCCATCGTGACGGTCCCAGACCATCACGATTATCTCTGACCATCACGATTGTCCACCCAAAATGCCAAATTTAGGGTTTGCTTTTTTGGGCTATTTTGAGGCTATTTTGAGTAAAGTTTTGGGTGATTAAGTTTATTGGAGACCCCATAGCTCATATGTGAAGAAAAACCTGTTTTTCAATTTTATCCCTGAGAGCATGAAGGTTCCTAACTAGAAAAGAAAAGGGGCATTTGGGAAATTTGGCCAAAAAAAGAAGGGACCCCTAAAGGTGTATATATCAAAGTCTGTGAGCAATAATTTAAAGAATTGGTCTAAACATTGGATTTTGAGAGGTCTAACAAGAGCTATCCAAGGCAATCAAAGCAACGCAAGTGAAGAACGCAAGGCTTGGGAAGTGCGACTTCTTGGACAGTAGAGCAATCAAAGGAGCTTACCTGAGGTTGGAAGAATACTCAACTCCCTTAGCCAATAATTAGCTTAGGCTAAACATTTAGCATTTTGAATTAAATTAGGATGGCAATAGAAATGCATCAAGTCCAAGAGACTTAAATTTTTCAAGTCCAAGACTAAGATAAATGTGTGCTATACGAAAACCTAAAGGAAGGAACTTAAGTCTGAAGGAACTCAAACGTACAATGCAAAGTCGATACTTGACGTATACATTGAGACAAGGCCAGAATCTAAAGGAACTAAAAACGAAACAATCAATTAAGAACAAAGAAACATTGACGATCAGAGTGTGTATTGAGTGATTCAGGAAGTAAATTCATGAACCTTAGATCGGGCAAGCATATAGGTAAGTCAGATTGATGAAGCCTTAGATCATGAGAAGCAAGTGTACGAACTACTTGACGTTTATGTGCACAACAATTGAATAGTTACCCTTATGAGTTGGGCTCAGATACTAGCAAATCAAAAATGGCCTTTAGCATGGAAAGACCATAAGGAGGGTTAAACGTAGCATATTTGGAAAGACCCGAAGGACCCTACAAAACTCTATCAGAATATGTCCGAACCAACCACTTAGGTGCTCGCATCTACAAGGATGGTTTGCGAAGATCCATGGTGCGATTGCACAACCCTGACCAACCCATTGGATTGGATCATCCAGTAGTGCAATTTGAGAGAGAAACATACATAGACAAAGAAGGATCAATGTACATCATAAGTACTCAACCTAATCACACCAACGAATTCGGTATAGTAAGTCCTGATACGGAAGCAAGAACTCAAGGAAAAGAACCACTAGGGGACGAACCTAGGACACCTAGAGGGAAATCTGTGCTAAACAAGAGTATTAAATCCAGAATGGATCCCTCAGGACAATAGAAGCATAGAATTGTTTCTGAATAAGGACACTGATGAAGCATTTTGGAGGTACCGAATGGAACAACCTAGTGAGGTAGGCTCCATCATGATTTATGAATTCAAGGACCGAGATACACTTGGAAAGGTTGTATACTTAGATGATGCTTCAGAACGAGTATTTGTAGTACCAGACCATGCAAGACTTATCTACACAGGGAGAGGCGAGTTAGTATTCCCCCATCACAAACAAATGTAAACACTAGCCATTAGGGTGCTGGAACATCCTCAGCCCATTGTACTCAAAGAGAGAAGAACAAAGAGAAACCGGAAGTAAGCTTCACTCATCCCATAGGGAGAGATAGAATCACCATGGACACTGATAGATTTGAAAGACAAAGGGAACCTAGAATACCAAGTGGTAGAGATGATTTTCCTCTACCCAGACCACGTGAACACCCCAGGGTACTAAGACCTACTCAATTAGTAAAATCAATTAAAAATTACTTTGATGGGAGAGGAGATCACTATGACCATGTTGTGGAATTTAAGCAAATGCTACTCAAAGAGCAAGTAGAAGACATGTTCACACAATACAATGCATTTGGACTAACATTAAAGAACACGGCTTTAACTTGGTTCCAACCATTGTAACAAAGGCAATTTAGGGATATTCATCAATTGTTAGAGTCATTCATCATAGAATTCTCTAAAAGTGGAATCAAACATGATACTTCTTTGTTGATTCACAGCTTCAAACAAACCCCTCAGGAAACAATTAGATTGGCAAGGCGTAGGTTTATACAATATGTTGAGAGATGTCTGATGCAAGAGTTACCCTCACAGGCCAAGCAAGTGCCATTGTTTTTAGATGGCCTCTTGAGCTTTAAACTACACTCCTATCTATACTTGAAAGAACCCAGAACACTAGAGCAATGTGTAAGAATTTGTATAGACATTAAGGACAACCTAGGATATGAGTTAAAACTTTCAAAAGTCTATAAGGACTCAGATTCTTCAACCCTAGCATCCTGTTGAGAGCAGTATGGGCACCCAAGGACTGACTAGACAAGGAAGCCAGGGAACCCAAGGATTGACGAGACAAGGAAGCCAACGGAGAGAGTCGGAACAAGGTGAAGGAGTAAGTAGACAAAGCAGTCGACGCAAATCTGTCAGATAGGCCCTTCAATTTTTCCAATCTACATCTTTTAACAGTGATTCTTATCACTAACAATCATTGTAAATACCATTTCATATTTTTGTAGCTCCATTTTGTGCAAGCCAAGGAGTCCTTGAGCTTGAGGAGCCTTAGAAGTACCTACATATCAATTTTCGTATTTTTTAGACTCCGTTTGAGCCCTCAATTTGGCCCTGGAACCTAATTTTTAACTAGGCCGGACACTAGGTCTGGACAGGGCCAAAAGCTAGTCAAAAACTATAAAAAGAGCTAGAGAGCTCATTTTTGGGGTTAGATTGTAATTGAAACGAATTTGTAAAGAGCATTTTGAAAGTAATCTAAAAGCTCCATTGATTCTCACTCTTTGTCTTACTGTGTGTGCGCGTGTGTGTGTATGTGTGTGCATGCTAGTGTGCTTCTCACTCACGCACTTGTGCCGCCACTTGCTCGAGGTCTTCATACCATCCTCACGTCTTCCCGGATTGACATTAAAGGAGGTGCTACTCATCACTGAGCTACACCAAATTTTGGCGCCGTTGCCGGGGATCGAGCTTTGAGGACAAGCGTGTGATGGTAAGACGTAGAGTTGACGCGTTGGAGTGGTAGGTATTTTCTTCACTCTCATCGAATTTCTTTTACTTTCTTCACCATCTTCATCACCATCATCATCATTCCCATCTCCCACCTCCATCTCCATCATCGCAAAAATTTCAGTTTTTGACTATATCCCCATCTCCACCTCATTTCCCTCATTTCACTTGTGAGAGAGAGCGAGAGAGCGAATTTGCATGCGCTGTTTTTGCATGTTTCTTGAGCTATTTTGCAGGTTTTTTGCTGTACCATCATCCCCAGCAGTGTGCGCAGGTACGACAGGCTCTGCACAGTTCCCGAGACGACGATCTCTGTCTATCGCGACAGACAGAAAATCTTAACATTTTGTGAATGCATGAGTAGCACTGTAACCTACACCTTGAGGGCATTCTAGATCACTAGAAGTTTTTCAAAAATTTGCGTTTTTTCTGTCTATCGCGACAGACACCGTCTATCACGACAGACAGAATTTCACGACAGATAGCGTCTATCGCGATAGACACCGTCTATCGCGACAGACACCGTCTATCGCGACAGACAGAAATCCATGATAGATAGCGTCTATCGCGACAGACACCGTCTATCGCGACAGACAGAAATCCGCGACAGACACCGTCTATCGCGACAGACAGAAATCCGCGACAGACACCGTCTATCGCGACAGACACCGTCTATCGCGACAGACAGAAATCCGCGACAGACACCGTCTATCGCGACAGACACCGTCTATCGTGACAGACAGAAATCCGCGACAGACACCGTCTATCGCGACAGACACCGTCTATCGTGACAGACAGAAATCCGCGACAGATACCGTCTATCGCGACAGACACCGTCTATCGCGACAGACAGAAATCCACGATAGACACCGTCTATCGCGACAGACACCGTCTATCGTGACAGACAGAAATTCACGATAGACACCGTCTATCGTGACAGACACCGTCTATCGCGACAGACAACCCCCACGATAGATTGTGTCTATCGCGATAGACACCGTCTATCGCGATAGACAGGCATTTTCGGCAAAAAATTAAGGAGTGAATTTTTGGAAATTTAGGCTAAATTTTGGGCATATTTGCACTTTCATGTACTCATCTACTTACGAAGGCCTTAGAAAATGCATTAAAACCCCCGAAAGGTTCTGTTTGTCTAGTTAACCCCCTAAACCCTGAACGGTCATAACTTTTTCATACGAAATCCATTTTCTGAGCTCTAGGGCTTGTCGGAAAGCTCGTGACATATACTACACGCCCTCAACTGTTTTTTATAAGAATAACGCGTTGATTTTCAGATAGGATATTTGGAAGTTGACACACTGAGGGGTAGGAATACCAAGGGAGCTCCAGAGTAAATTTCTAACAATGCAAAAGGGGGAACAAGGGTCATTAACAAAGTGTCTGAAATAAATTGTCTGTCAATTGAAAGGTCTACTTGGAGCTAATCTTGGGATTTATGCAGGCCTATTGAGAAGCAATTGAGAGTATCCAAGCAAGGGTGTGGCACACGCTTGAGAATCAACTTCTCGAGCACTAAAGAGCAAGGTTCGGCAAGAAAGGTCGGAATATTCTCAACTCCTCTTCGTCAATTCCTAGCCTAGGCTAAGAGCGATTAGAAGTAGGAGTAAGTCAGGGCGACGATAGGCAGTTATCAAGTTGAAGACTACCTAAAAACTCAAGTTCAAGTTAAAAATTTAATCTCTGCACTGCCGATAACATAAAGGAAAAGAACCTAACGTGGAATGATCAATTGCAAGTGCGAAACAACATTCAAACATTCCTGACGACGTGATATCAGACAAGAACTCAAACGTGATAAAATAACTAAAAAGAATCAAGTGACTGGTACCAATTAATCGGCAACGAGGTTGTACTCTGAAAAAAAATTGGGCTAATCAGTTAGGCATATGAACCTTAGATCAGGACGACATTTAGCAAGGGAAAGACAAAGCCTTAGGTCTTCAGAGGCTAGTGTCAATCACACTGCAAGGTCTTGGGCCCAGCAGTTGAGCCACCACTCATACTACCCTAGCTCTGAGACCAGTGAGTCAGAAATGTCTCAAGGCATGGACAGACCTACGGGAAGTTCAGGAGTGCCTTACCTGTACAGGGTAGAAGGCCCTTACAAAACGAAGCTGGAGTACCTTAGGACCAACCGATTAGGTGCTAGCATCTATGAGGACGGCCTAGGAAGATCTGTGGTCCAGATTAAAAACCCTGATCAATCCATTGGACTAGAGCACCCAGCTGTCAAGTTTGAAAATGGTGCATACCTGGACAAAGAAGGAACTATATATGTAGTCACTAGTCACCCTGATAGGACAGATGACTTTGGGAACGTAATCTCAGAAGCGGACTTAGGGGACCTGGAACAAGGGAACATGGGTGCGGAACCTAGAACCCCTCGAGGTAAATCAGTTCTCACTAGGCTTATCACGCCTGAATGGGTCCCTCAAGACAACAAGAGCATAGAGTTGCTCCTTAATCGAGAAACTGATGAAGCCTTTTGGAGGTATAAGTCTAATCAGCCAACAGACATAGGAAATATCATGATCTATGAGTTTAAGGATCCGGACAGCCCAGGTAGAGTGACCTACTTAGACCACACTTCGGAAAGGATCTTTGTGGTGACAGAAAATGATAGGCATGCCTACACTTGGAAGGGTGAATTTATTTTTCCCCAACCAAGATCAAATGTATCCTATGGTCACCCTGGGGCTGGAACTTCCCAAGCTCATGGTTCGCAAAGAGACAGAAGTAGAGATAGACCAGAAGTAAGTTTTGCCAACCCAGTGGGCAGAGAAAGAACGAGAACAGATACGAATAGGGTAGAACCTGAGATGCATAGAGCCCACAGGAACCAAAGAAATGTAGATGGATTCCCTCTGCCGAGGCCTAGAGAGCACACAAGAACTTTGAGACCCACCCAGCTAGTTAAGTCCATGAAGAATTACTTTGACGGCACAGGAGATCCCTATGATCATGTGGCAGAGTTCAAGCAAGTCTTGAGAGCTGAACAAGTGGAAGATCTGTTCACGCAGTATAATGCCTTCGGTCTAACCCTTAGGAACACGGCACTTACATGGTTTCAGCCATTAGATGAGCGTCAGTTCAGGTGCATAGACCAACTCCTAGAGGCATTCATTGTAGAGTTCTCTAAGAGCGGCATAAGACACAATACCTCCTCACTGATTCACAGCTTCAAGCAAACCCCTCAAGAGACTGTGAGACTTGCAGGAAGAAGATTTAGACAATATCTTGAAAGGTGCCCTATTTCGGAGCTACCCACATCTGCTAAACAAGTAGCCTTATTCCTTGACGGATTGCTGAGTACAAAATTGAGATCCTATGTGTATCTGAAGGACCCTAGGACTATAGAAGAGTGTGTACGCATGTGCATTGACATTGAAGATAACCTAGGGGAAGAACTAGAGCTTTCCAAAATCTACAAAGATTCAGAAAGTGCATCTAGTCACTCTTCCACGCAGTCCACATCAATTGAGGAACTTGCCGAAAAGGTAGCTCAGAAATTAGGTGTATCGAGCAAACAAATCCCAAGGTTTGCCCCTGTGAAGAGGTGCTATACATGCGGTGGCGACCACATGGCAAATGTGTGTCCCATTATGGCTCAACCCCAAGTTAACCCTAGTAGCCAGTACTGCACCATAGAACGGAAGTACACAAACCACACCGCACAAGATTGCCCATACAACAAACAGGCAGTTAGGCAACCATACCCTCAGCCCTACCAACAAGGCAGATACCAGAACCAGTACCCTCCACCACCACAATATGCTAGACCCCAACAAACCTATCAGCAACCATATCAGGCCCAACAGAGGCCCCAACCGGTGCTAGCTCAACAGCCTCCAAACCCCGCTAACGTGATTCCAGTAAAGTATGCTGTTGCAGAAGAAAACCTGAATAGGGCCATAGTACCAGTAACCCCATTGATCTCAGAAAGTGACCCGAGTGACCATAGCTTTGATTCTACACATGTCGATAGTCCCCAAGCTTACTACATGCAGTCTCCGGAACATGGTGAGTCATACTATAGTGAAGAACCAAGTGAACCTAGTTGGGAGTCGGATTACACGAACGTCATGTATGCAAACCCCAACCCTAGGCCTCAACCTAGGCAGGTACGACCACCCTTTCCTAGAGGACCATGCTACCGATGTCAGGGGGATCACTTCATTCGTGATTGTCCCTTACCTGCACCTACACAAAATCAGTCCGTGACGATCCAAGGCTTTTGCCAAGATTGTGGAAAAGAGCATCTCTTACGAGATTGCCCAAAGAACCCCAATAACATGCCAAAAATCACTCCTATCAATGTGATTGGGTTGGTTGTGGATGCCTCAGGAAGTGTCACTTCCACTGCACCAGTGCAGGTGGTTACTAGAGCTCAGGCATTGCAGCAAAACCGAGAGGCAAGCCAGGAAAAGGGCCCAGAGGCTAGTGAAACCGAGAGCGTGACAAAGAAAAGGACTAGAGCGTGGAAAGATAGTCGAGAAAGAATGAAAAGACAATGGGCCAAAAAGATGAGTGAGCTTGAGGAAAGCATAAGAGAAACCAAAGCGAGGATAACTGAACTCACAGCTCAAACTCCCTCTCACATTACCCCGCCTCCACCACTCCCATCTCCATCCGACCCACCACCTTCCCCACCGCCTCATCAAATCCCACCAACCCCTAGAGTAGGATCAGTCCTAGCAGATCCCACTCCTGAAGACCTAAACATGATGCTTAAAGCATATCAGGCCAGAATCCAAGAAGGGCCAACCATAACCGATCATGAAAAATGCTATCCTAGAGCCGAGCTAGAGCTTGAACGAACTAAGATTTGTGCCAAAATGGTAGAATTGGCTCAAACAATGTTTGAGGCCAGCCGCCTATTCAACATTTCTAGTTCAACTAAGACGCAGTTACACTTTGATGGACTGCTGGAAAGAATAGAGAAGTTAATTGCACAATCAGAGAAGGAACCTGCCCCTCAACGAAAGGAGAGGGCAAGAGAACGGATAAGCCAGTCTCTTCAGGAAGCCCATGTGCCTCCCCAAGATGCTTATCTTCCCCCCCAAAAGTCACATGAGCCTCCCCCGAAAGCTTATGTACCTCCACAGGTGACCCACATTCCTTCTCAGAGAGCGTATGAGCCTGTTCGGAAAAGTAATAGAATAAGTAATCCTCCCCAAGAAGCTTGTGCTCCAGCCATCTATGGGAACAAGGAGAGAGCCAATGATAGAATAAGCCCTCCTTCCCAGGTTGCTTATGTGCCCAATTCTACGGAGCCAGACACTTCTTCTTCTATGAATCGGTTTGCACCAGACTTCCTACGAGAGATTCAAGAAGATAAATGGGATAACGAAAGTGAGGTCGCCCCTCCATTTGAACTTGTAGACGAGGCACACGACCAATTCCCACAAGACATCCCATCCATTTACGGGGAACATGAGAGTACTCAGTCTCATGAGAGATTGGACTTTGAGTCTAATTCCATACAAGAACTACCCCACTTCACAGGCCCATGGGAAGCAAAGTCCACATGTATGAGAGCACCCACAGTCATGGTAAGGAACGACGACTCAATCATACCAAGGAACACGGAGGTAGTAACGAACACCAAGGTGCAACGCAATCTCACCTTGGAAGAACCGACTGAGGATAGACCAAACATGCGAAAATATGTAGACAGTCAGGTAGCTGAAGTTGCAAAACCTCGTTCCAAGGTAGGATCCCATAGGACAGTGCCAGAAATTCCCTTGGATAAGATAGGAGATATGTGTGAAGGTGAAGAAGGGAACACCTATCTTCCCATTACCTACCAGGACTACACCACTAAGGCAATTTTGGACTCAGGTGCAGGAGTTGCAATTGCCACCACTTCCCTTTGGAAGCGTTGGGGCAAGCCGGCACTCAGGCCAACGAGGATGAAATTGCAGATGGCCGATGGTCACATAGAGAGACCCCTAGGATTGCTAGAAGGAATAACTCTCACCACTTGTGGTGTCGAGTTTGAGCATAGTTTTGCTATATGTGACTTCAGCAAAAATCATGCCTATGAGATGATTTTGGGAAGACCATTTATGCGACAGTTGCAAGTGGTACAGGATTGGGGAACCAATTCTTTGTACCTGCAGCACTTGGGTGTTACGACCAAAGTCAATCTCAAAGATTACTCTCATAGGGATGTACCTCCTATCCAGTGGAATCCCATCCATAGAGCCAAAGATGATACAGAATCCGTGCATTCCATAGGGTCTGGATCCTCCTGGATGCACGAAGACACTCACTTATGGATGTGCAAAGTAGCAATGGAGGAAGAGAAGAGAGAAAAGGCCAGAGAAATAGGTGCAAACGAAACCCATAGACCCATTCAAGACCCAGCCTACGCACCTGTAGTTTTTCCAGACGAGGAATTTGAACCCCATGGCTGGGCAGAAATTTTAGCAACAATGGACGTAGCCATCAATGAAGAACAATGGACACCTCACTGTGATGAGGATGGCTATGATATTTCAGTCTTCTCCATTGAGCCAATCATGGGAGAGGCAGTTTTAGAAGAATGCGAACCGAGCCCTGATGCATTTGAGGATGCAAGTGACTCCGATCTAGAGTCAATCATTATGGACCCACCATTTGCATCAGATGAAGAATATTTCCATGAAGTAGAATTTCAACCCCAGAGGCATGGAGAGGTTACAAATGATGTAAGATTAGCAACCCATATGACCCCGAAGGAAGAAGGAAAGAAACGAAAGAAGAAAGAAGTCTCACCAGAGGAGGAAGAATCTTTGTTTGAGGTCCCGGAAAATTTTAAGAAGTATGAGATAGATGACAGGAGAGTCATGATAAGAATGCCTAAACGAGAAGCACAATCAGGAGAGGCCTATGATAACAAAGAAACCACCAAGAAAATAGTAGTGGCCATAGAAGAAGGAGAGGAGAGATGCACGTATATAGGCCATGATCTGACAGAAGAAGAAGAGCATGAATTGATTGCCTTGCTAAGAGAATACAGAGATGTATTCGCTTGGAGTTACAAGGATTTGAAAGGGGTTGACCCGGACATATGCTCACACACTATTCCCATGACCTCAGATGCTAAACCCTCTAAGCAAAAGCCTTATACATATAACGATAATTACGCCGCTAAGATCAAAGAAGAAATAGATAGACTGGTTGAAGCTGGATTTATCTATGAAATTGAGCACACTGAATGGGTATCCCCCATCGTAGTGGTGCCCAAGAAGAATGGCAAACTGCGTGTGTGCATTAACTTGAAAAAGGTTAATGCCGCCACAATTCGAGATAACTATCCGCTTCCCATCACAGAGCATCTCTTAGAAAGAGTGGCAGGCAAGGAAGTGTACAGCTTCCTTGATGGATTTTCTGGCTACAATCAAGTAGCCATAGCTCCAGAGGATCAGCATAAGACAGCCTTTGCCACAGAATGGGGCATTTTTGCTTTTAGAGTAATGCCATTTGGGCTTACCAATGCACCAGCTACCTTCCAGAGGCTGATGTGCCATGTGTTTAAGGAGTTCCTAAGGAAGAGTTTAGAAGTCTATGTTGATGATCTCTGTGCTCATTCCAATGTTAGACAAACCCATATTCCTGAACTCAGACAAATCTTTGACAAATGTAGAGAATATCAAGTCTGCCTGAACCCAGAAAAGTGCGTTTTTATGGTCAGGCAAGGCAAGATTCTAGGACACATAGTGTCAAAGAATGGCATATCTATGGACGAAGAAAAAGTGAGAGCCATAGCAGAGCTACCTAGGCCAAAGAATGTCAAGGAAGTACAAGCTTTCATGGGGCACTGTGGTTATTACCGACGATTTATACACATGTATGCTGTCATTGCAAAGCCCATGTACGGACTTCTGACAAACTTTGAGTGGACGGATGAATGTGAGAATTCCTTCCAAGAGCTTAAACGAAGATTATGTTCAGCACCAATCTTGACCACACCAGATTGGAATAAGCCATTCCATGTTCATGTGGATGCATCCAATTATGCTATTGGATGTGTGCTTGCACAACCTACTGGTGAAGGTAATATGGATCTTCCAATCGCCTATGCCAGTAGACAATTGAATGCGGCTGAACGAAATTATACCACTACTGAACGAGAAGGATTAGGCATGGTATATGCAGTTAAAAAGTTTAGACATTATTTGCTTGCAAATAAGTTTAAATTTTTTACGGACCATCAGGCATTGTTGTACTTAGTAAACAAGCCATGCAATACGGGAAGATTAGTAAGATGGTTTCTCTTGCTAATGGAATATGATTTTGAGGTTGTGGTGAGAAAAGGTAGAACCCACTTGAGAGCAGATCATCTCTCTAGGCTCACATCGGGAGAAGCCCCACAAGGAGTGTCAGATGACCTTCCTGATGCTTACTTGTTTAATTTGGAAGTGGTGCCGCAGTGGGCCAAGCCAATAGTACCAGTATTGACATACGGGCCTAATCATCCAGTGGTGAACACATGGAATAGAGAGATAGTAAAAGCCCAAAAATATCACATCATGGCAGGAAGCATGTACAAGCACACAGATCAAGGGATCTTGGCTTGTTGCGTAGAAGAGGATGAGTACGCTAAATGGTTGCAACTAGCACATGTAGGTGCACTAGAGCAACACCATTCAAAGCAACGAACGTTGCAGACTCTAAAGAGATTCGGAGTGCATTGGCCAACTATGGAAGCGGACGTCCAAAAGTTGTGCAAGGAATGCCCAATCTGTTGCAATAAACCACCTGTGGAACATGCCACTCTCTATCAAGTATCCATTGCGCCAGATTGGAGTGAACCCCTAGTATCATTCTTGAGGACAAACACATTCCCTCCAGACATGACTCTAGCTAGAAAAAGGAGTTTGGAACAAGAAGCCCAGGATTATTCACTTGTTGGTGATAATCTATACAAACGCGGTAAGGATGGTTACCTGAGACTGTGTGTCCATGAGAGTGAATATCTTAAGATCTTGGAAACTGCTCACCAAGGTGTAGCAGGAGGACACTTTGGACCAGATCGGGTGATCAAGGCAATATTGTTTGCAGGCTTCTGGTGGCCTACCCTTCACATGGATGCACATACCTATGTGAAACGGTGTGATGTCTGTCAAAGGACTCAGTATCCTATACGCAAAGACGAGATGCCACTGAAACCTATGATGGGTGGACGTGCATTCTCTAAGTGGGGAATAGACTTTGTAGGTCCTATTAATCCCCCAGCTAAGGGTTCTCATGCGGAATACATCATTGTGGCGACAGATTATCTCACCAAGTGGGTAGAGGTAAAGGCTACGACAAAGAACGATGCTCAAACAACTGCCAAGTTCTTGTTTGAGAATGTATTCACGAGGTATGGGCTACCTATAGAGCTTGTAAGTGATAGAGGCACTCATTTCTTGAATGAAGTGATTGAAAATCTACTCCAAGGATTCTTGGTAATACACAAGAAGTCTGCCCCTTATCACCCTCAAGCTAATGGACAAGCTGAGAGCACTAATAAGATCTTATGCAATGTGCTGACCAAATTAGTGAACACTAAACGCTCTGATTGGGACAAACAGCTACACCATGCTGTTTGGGCATATCGAGTTGCCTACAAAACGGTACTCCAAGCCACCCCCTTTCAGATGGTATTTGGCCAAAACGCTGTGCTACCCTTGGACTTCCTGATTCCTACATTGAGAGTAGCACAAGAGCACGAATGGACAGGTCATGAGCTCTCCTCTAGAATTTTTGACCTTGAACGATTAGGGGAAACAAGACTGCGAGCTGCTGCAGGCATATATGCTGCCAAGAAGAGACAGAAGGCATACTTTGATGCCCACGTAAAGGATAAGGGTTTGAAAGCAGGAGATCTAGTCTTAGTCTATACACTAAAACAACACGCGAGGAAGCTAGAAAAGAGAGGCTACGGACCTATGATCATCAATAGGATCTCCACGAGTGGAGCAGTACAATTAGCCACGTTAGAGGGTGATGTTCTCCCTAATTATATTAGCGGATGCAGAGTCAAGTTGTATCAGGAACCCCTCACGGAGGAAATGCTCAGCCGACTCAACACTGCTAAGAAACGCAAAGAGGAAGAGAAGCGAATTAGAGAAGAAGCTCAAGCAGAAGCTTTAGAACGCATCAGAAGGATGAAATTACGAAGGCAAGGTAGAGAGCAGCCTAGGACAGATGACTATGCAGACCAAGGATATCATATGGCAATGTGTGAAATTGCAGGAACCAGCTCACCTAGGATAACTGATCGACGTCCTTTCGTAACCCTAGAAATAGGACAAGAAAAGAGTGCAAGGACTGTAAAAGCCTTGATTGACTCAGGTGCCGCCACTAGTGCTGTTAGAGTGTCTTACTGTCAAGAGTTACAGTTAATTGTCAATCCTGTGGAAGCATATCTCATAGGATTGGGAGGCGTGGAAACCCCTTGCATGGGCGAGGTGGAACTTCCCCTCTACATTCATGATGAGGCAATGACAGTTAAAGCACTAGTGTGTCAAGATGAGGATCTCATTGAACCTCTTGTCTTGGGTCAAGACTGGATCTATGACCAAGCAGTCAACTTAAACCTAAGAAGTGGACTTCTTCACGTATGGGTCAATCATAGTCGAATTACAATAGAGTTGGATAAAGGAACACTCAAGGAACTAGGAAAGGCACGGACTCCTGGTCCCTCCAGGGGTACACATGAAGATGACCATGCTGTTCTTGTTCAAAACCCTGTGTTGCAGAGGAATGATATTTGCAAAAAAGGAGTCAGGGATGCAACGGAACTCCCTTCTTTTCCAAAGGCCAGAAGGAGGCAACAACCAAAGGTGGAGCAAAGGCAAATAAAGCAGAGTACTACCTATGCCGGACATCAAAAGAACCTGCGCAGCAGAATGTCCCAACAAGTGAACCAAGTGTGGGTGCGAAAAGGCGAACACCCGGTTGCAACCACGCCAACCGCACGGACAAAGCCTCTTATTAGTAACCAACAACACGTCACTAATAAGAAGTCTTTCGGAAATTCTGCTGCTAACGTGAAATCTATTTGGGTGCCCAAAAGGTCGATGAAGGCTAGCCCACAATCAAGACAAATTTGGGTGCCTAAGGCTTGTTTGAGGGCTCAGATAGCTATACCAAGAACACACCCTACACAGCATGATCCATCCACTCGCACAGCCTACATCCACTCCTTTTCAACACCAAGGCACATGAACACGAACAGAATCAGTTGTAAATGGGCCCCTAAAAGGCCTCAGGTTAAAGCTGACACACCTATAAAGCTCTCGAGAATCTCTACGGAACCACGAGTAAAACCCATCCACTGCATTTGGCAGCCCAAGACTTGTAACAAACCCCCTGACCCTATTGTAAATCCATGACCACCTACTAACCGCTTCACTCTTATCACATCATTTCGCTTAGCTCTTAGGTCTACCTAACTCCTAACTACACACACCAGCACCGAGCACTTACTAACTCCTAACCACTCCAGAACTTTAAGTTAATATTGTAACAAGGGACACCATGTCATTTTTGTGTCCATTGCAATGTTAACGTTTATTCATATATTCTCACAGAATCAGCTGCGACATTTTCAACATGGCGGAGGCCGCAGGAACTAGCTCTCACACAGAAACAAACCCGCAAGTGGTGGACTTGGACAGTTTACCCGTTTTGCCTGAGACAGTTGAAAGACCAGAAGAGTTGCAGGCCGTCAAAATCATACCTATTGCGGACCCTCCGCGTGGCCACACCATGCCCGTGGGAAAGACTTCACATTGGTTTACCGAAGTAGCAGGACCTTTGGGGGAAGGAACGTATCTATGGGAATCAGAGTTGGACTACAATGGAAAGCAAGGCAGATACCATTTCTTTACAAGAGAATTTGAGAAGTTACAAAATGCGGAAGGTCTACGTCCGATATGGGAAAAAGCCGGATTGAGTGCCTATTTCAGTGCCCGACTCCCAAAACCTGACTTCATGCGATGCTACTATCTCATCAACACCTTGACTCCAAATCCGAACCCAAAAGGTGCAAGCTCATTTGTGATTCCATCTCTGACAAAGGGGAATGAGCTCAAGAGGTTTAGGCTATCAAACAATTTGGTGAGAGAAGCTCTGGATATGCGCGGCATGCATATTCCTACAGAAAAGGAAACCCTAGTACCGGACTACATGAAGAATCGAAGTCTCACCAAACTCAAAGACATGGTATCCATGACGCCTAAAATTGCAATACACCTTCGCATGTGCATGCAACACTTTGCTTTCCCTGCGCAGGATATATTCACCATGCCGCACAAAAAGATTTGGTTTAGCCTGTATCTGGCAGAGACGCAGAGCCTCACCATCAACCTACCCCACTGGATAATTGATCAGATACACTTAGCTCACAAACGCTGGCCGCAAAAACAGGTTTTATATGGTTGCTGTGCTCTGACAAGAATCATCTATAGGTGTTTGGCTTATGACATCCCAATCCAACGAGCCCTGATGTGGAATCGGGTAGAGCAGTTTCGAGGCAGGACATCCACTGGACCCCCTTCTAAGAAGATGAGAGGCACGGTCCAAGTCCCATGTGCTCAGCCACGTGGAGCGACCCTAACACCAGAAGTCACCCCGCCACCCCGAAGAGTCCGACCATTCACACTCCGACTACCAAGACGCAGCACCGATGGTTCCACTTTGATATTTCCTCCCATCTCAACGGATCTCGAATTTCCTAGTGGTGCACCATTGGACGAACTCACTAATGAAGACTTCGAACAACTATTACAAGATGTAGAGCTGGAGGCAGAAGAGGCACAACAAGCGGAAAATGTACAAACGCAGGCCACAACCTCCCAAGCACCTGTCACACCTGTTGAAGTGGAGGAAGAAGATGACGGAGATGAAGAACAGGAGGATGAGGAGGAGGAGTATGATCAAGAGCAACAAGACGAGCAACAAGAAGTGCCAGAACTTGTTGGTGCACCTGCATATACAGCTCAACTACGAAGGCTATACGACACTATCAAAGCAGTACAAGAAAGGCATCAGCTCTCTCTGGTATCAGGTCAAGCTTTGATGCAAGAAATGCTATCAGATGAAGGAGTGGACCAACATTTCATTGACACCCTCAAATTAGTGTCAGACTCCTTAGGAGTTCCAGAGGCTGTCCACACCGCAGTCCGCCAGTCCGTAAGGTATGACAAACGCAGAGTGGACACATTACCACGAGCAGGTAAGACCATCAGGATACCCGTCACAGAACCGGAAGTACCCATTGAGACCACAGCCACCCCCATAACCACCACTGACCTCTCCGCTAAAACCTTCGTTCAGACATCACCCATCTCACCCCAGCATCCTCCATCACCACCTTCTCCGCCCCCACCACCACCTCCCACCCTGGAGGAAACGACAGTCATCACCTCTACCTCCACTTATAATCCATCCTCATTCAAATCATTCTCATTTCGAGAACCCACCTCACAAGACACCCTCTTCTCCTTCGTCACCAATCCCTTGTACACTTCGTCCCATCTATCCGCTGAACCCATGACTGGCCATCCCATAATTACCAGCGTAGTTGGAAACCCAGCGCCCACGGAAGGAACCCTGTGTTTCCCGACCTATCCCCCAATACGAGTACCTCCATTCCATAACCCTCACTTCCCAGCTGGCCCCTACACCTCGTTCAACCGGACCTCACCACCCCAATACCCGTCCTTTGTGGAGCAGTTCTTCCGCTCTCCCATGTTTCAAACGCACCTTCCTCCGATGTTCGCAACGACATCAATTTACACGGACACCACACTCACTTCACCTACCATACCCACCTATATGGTAGCCCCTGCACACACCACCTTGTCTGATCCAATGGACATTTCACCAACCACAGCACCTCTCCCCACGATTTCCCCACCTTCCCCTCCCTTGCCCCCCACCTCACCACTCACATCAGTGGCACACACAGCATTCACTACCCCCCTACCCAATCCCACCTCCTCTGCATTTCAAACTATTTCCCTTGCATCTCATAATGTAAATAGTACGTTCGACACATTACTTCAGTGTGCACATCAGCTACAACAAGACTTCCATCAATTAGAAGAACGCAATGCTACCCTCCAGGCAGAATCTCAACGTCTCCAAGCTAGAGTCACCACTATTGAGGCTGACTACCTGACGCTCCTAGACGAGCATACCACACTACAGCAGGCTCACTCCGAATTGGAATCAAAGGCATCAACTGTAGATGACCAAGCAGTTAAGGAGCTAGAAACAGTGCTTCAAGCGCAAATGATATCTAATGCCACACTCAGACGCAACATTGGGCTATTAAGGAAGCATATGGCCGCAGCACTAGAGGAGAACAAACGACTTCAACAACAAAATCAAGACAACTTTGAAGCGGCTATGGAAGGAACCGTAGGAGCAACCATTAGCCCTACCCGATATAGAGCAGTTCCATCAGAAGACATCCGCATCCTACTTGAGGAGCATGCAAATTTCCTGGAGTCATATGAAAAACTAGAGACTGAATGTGCCGATCTAAAGAAACAGTTAGCCAGTGTACATCCTGCTCAACAGGAGCCAGTAATCTTGCAACAATCTACAGAAGAAATGGAGACCCTTCGGAAATAGGTGGCAGAACTCCAAGCACGCCTCCTACCATATGAACGACCCCCCTCGCCCATTGAAGAACCAGAACCTGAAACAGTAGTGGAAATCCCCGTCGAGGACAGCTACGAAGAGCCATACGAGCCTATGCCGACGCCTGGTGGTCGAACTACAGAAGAAGGACAAGACACGTTAGAAATTCAAGTTCCAGATTGGGTCAGAAGGGTCGAGAAAGTGGGTAAGACACATGATGATCGTGTGGCCGTGCAAATGCAATCTCTCACGAATCTGGAAGAAACGGTCCTTCGGTCTTCCTACTTTCAACAATTATCCCATCAACGGTTAATCACAACATCAGAATCGCAATACATGCCTTATTTTGTCTTACTACATGATTATAATGCAGAAATCAAAAGACATACAGGGAAGGAGCCCACATTCGCTACTCAATTTGAGATAGGGGATTTACCGACCGATGCACGTGCTGGCTCGATTTTCCAACCTAATTGGCGTGCACGTTTACTCACCGATTACCCTGAGATGATGAGTACCTAGGCTACCATGCCACTCTATATCAAGTATAATCCATGCTATTGTCCAGTGGTACGTCGCAGATCCTGGCAAGCATTTGCAATCAAGGTACGCAACAATAAAGAGTGCTCGGCTTGGGTTAACTACCCGTATTTTGCTCCACCTCGAGGACCTCCAACCGTAGCCTACATGATATCAACTATTCGGCACTGGTCCGCACGCCTAAACAATGTACCTGATATAGCAGCGAAAATGTGTATGAAGATATTTGAGCTCATGACCATTGTCTTCAAAACCTTTCGGAATGTCCAAGCTCCATACATCTCCGCTCCTGGATTCGCTCAAGGCAACAAGGATTTAGTCTACGACATGAGCCAAACCCCCTCGGTCACTGTTATCTTTGCTTGGCATGCACGAATCAAGTACTTGCCCGCATGCTTCAAGCAAACATTTGAGGAAATGTTCTCTACGGGCTTCTGGGAATACAATTCCGAAATTTTCATTCCCAGACCCACACATTTGCTACATCTATTCGCAGTAGAACAAGCGATCCATGCAGATCAGTTACGTCTGCCACATCCGGACGTTCCAGGACCAATCGATTGGGATCGTATGATGACAGATTTGGCCAGAGGACTACGCTTACAAGAACATCAGCTTGCCACTCAGGTTGTGGAATATTACATCCAACACCCCCAGCAACAAGGGTCTGTCAGGGACGACAGACGCTAGAGAGGGGGGGGTGTTGAGAGCAGTATGGGCACCCAAGGACTGACTAGACAAGGAAGCCAGGGAACCCAAGGATTGACGAGACAAGGAAGCCAACGGAGAGAGTCGGAACAAGGTGAAGGAGTAAGTAGACAAAGCAGTCGACGCAAATCTGTCAGATAGGCCCTTCAATTTTTCCAATCTACATCTTTTAACAGTGATTCTTATCACTAACAATCATTGTAAATACCATTTCATATTTTTGTAGCTCCATTTTGTGCAAGCCAAGGAGTCCTTGAGCTTGAGGAGCCTTAGAAGTACCTACATATCAATTTTCGTATTTTTTAGACTCCGTTTGAGCCCTCAATTTGGCCCTGGAACCTAATTTTTAACTAGGCCGGACACTAGGTCTGGACAGGGCCAAAAGCTAGTCAAAAACTATAAAAAGAGCTAGAGAGCTCATTTTTGGGGTTAGATTGTAATTGAAACGAATTTGTAAAGAGCATTTTGAAAGTAATCTAAAAGCTCCATTGATTCTCACTCTTTGTCTTACTGTGTGTGCGCGTGTGTGTGTATGTGTGTGCATGCTAGTGTGCTTCTCACTCACGCACTTGTGCCGCCACTTGCTCGAGGTCTTCATACCATCCTCACGTCTTCCCGGATTGACATTAAAGGAGGTGCTACTCATCACTGAGCTACACATCCTCAAAACTATCTAGCTCGATAGAAGACCTAACAGAAAAAGTGGCCCAAAAATTAGGAGTTTCTAGTAAGCAGATGCCTAGGTTAACAACAAACAAGTGTTGTTACACCTGTGGTGGTCATATGAAAAATGTGTATCCCAACGTGGCACAACTGCAAGCCAACCCTAGTGGCTAATACTGTACAATTGAGAGTTCATAAAAACCTTGATTTTTTGCATTTAACCTTGGTCCTTAGATATTTGATTAATCCAATGGCTCTAAATGAATTTGAGGTCTTAAAGACCATTCTCTAAAGAAACATACCAATTCTATATTCTAGATCTTTGAACACACAAAAAGAAGGGAAGCCTATGCATCATAACCTATATGATTGAGGGGCTAGAGTGTGCCCACCACCCTCTTTTGAATGGTCCATGACTAATCAATCCTTAATCAAAAAGGCTTAGAAAAGATTCATTTTTCCTTAAGGATGAGTGTATATATATATATATATATGTGTGTGTGTGTGTGTGTGTGTGTGTATGTGTGTGTGTGTGTGTGCATATGTATGTATATGTCAATGTTCATGTGTATGTGTGTGTTTATGTACATCTATATGTATGTATCTATGCACATGTGTATATGTTTATGCATGTGTGTATGTACGTGTGTATGTATGAGTGTTTGCATCTGTATCTATGTATGTGTGTACAAACATGTGTATGTGTGAGCACATGCGTGTATGAATGTGCATGAATATGTATGAATTTGTGTGCGTGTGTACGTGTGCATACCTATATGTGTCTCTTTCTTTATTATAATTTTAGATTTTTGTTAAATAAAATAAAGAATTAATAAATTTCAATGAAAAAATAAATTAAAAAAAGAATATCGAGTTACTTGGACTTGCATATATATGAATCTAGTTTTCATAGATAATAAGGTCCCTAAGTTGAATTGACTAGATCCAAGGCTCACTACGTATAATTTCTCTTCATTATCTTCAAAATAAAACACAAATAGTCAATTAGACTGATAGACTACTAAGATAAATTGAGTGACAAAGAGTAAGAATGTAATGCTCTTTATATATTGTACTTGTTTTATTGTTGTATAAGGTCATTCTTACACATTCTATTTATATAATAAAAGAAGATAATTCTTCCTTTCTTCAATGTATGTGTGTCCATGTCTTTGTGTGTGAGAGTGAGGGAGATCCCTCTTTCTTATCTCTTGCCTTTTTGTAATAAAAACTATGTTGTCTTCGAATAGAGAAATCCATAGTGTCGAAACTTAATTTGCTTAAACCTAAGAGAAAGTAGACCTTAAATCCACAACAAGAAAAATCAAATGCAATAAAAATCGAAATTCATATAATTTGGCATCATTGTCACCACCGAAAGCCCATTTATGGCCTGAGAGCCTCAAAGCCTAAGGCCCGTTTCGTCTTCTCTATGAGAAAGCTGGCTTTGCTGTCCAAGCTTGTACTGTGCACAGACATTCGCAGGCAAACTCTCCCAAAGGCGTACTGAGAGAATGCGGAAGGGTGTTGGCCCTTGGGATGAAAGACTCGTAAGTAAAGATATGACCGGGGGGAGAGACAGAGAGAGAGAGAATCTATTCGCTATGATTAATTACCTCCGCGTTAAGAGCACGAGCTTATCCTAAAGGCTATGAGCCATCATATGCGCGTTATCTCCATGGACGCCCCTGAAGCACATGCAAGTGTTCTCTCTCTCTCTCTCTCACTCTCAATCCAAACGTCTGTATCGGCGTGACGCTTAGATGCGCACTGAAGCTCTCCGCATTGTCAGACATCATACGTCGCTACATCCCATCACCACCATAACATTGGCTGAATCGGATTGACAGAGAGAGAGAGAAAGAGATCTTCAGTTCAGACAGATAATGATAGAGAGACATGGATACAGCCAATCTGCTGAACGTGCTATTTCTCATTCTTGTTCGATATTCAAACAACTCTCGTGCATCGGCGTAGCTCATGAACAAAACGTTAAAAAACCATCACATAAAGGGATGGAGCCGTTCACCCCATGTGTATATCACAGGAATACTTCTAAATAACCATCGAGCATTATAGACCGCCTTCAGAATTCAGCATTCATGAGGACAAACAGAACTTCAAGGAGCTAACGGATGCATGGCGTAGAAACAGAATATGGACCAGCCCTCAAGCTGACGCGTAGATAATGTTTTAAACGACCAGATTTTTTTTTTGAGAGTACAATTAATTGAAAATACACACTCACACCCGATCTCGTAACGTAGAGGCATTCATCATGAGAATTTCATGGACTTGTCCAATCAACAAGTCCAATCAAGACTTGAACTCAAGACTTCCTTCCACAGCTTCAAGACATCCAAATATTGAAATTGCACTGCGTAACATAAGAGACCAATGTCCATCAAAGCTACAGGCGTACACCATGTTGAATATCTAGCAGATCACATTGCTCAATAGTAAACAGGAACATGGCAAATGAAAGTGTTGATCCATGCAACAGGAGTTGAAACCATTCACAATGATCATGTACTGTTGCTTACAACCAAAGGTTTAAAGCTTCTCGAGCTATCTATTGCCTATATAACCTCTTAAAATGAATAATTTCATCATATTAAAAAAAATCATTGCATGATTAATTTCACCATATTTAAAAAATCAATCAAATCTATGAAGGACTAACCAGGCATATGTGCATGTGTAAGAGAGAACCATTATGTTTAAACATTTGAGATCTTTTCTCAAAATTAACTATCTGGATGCCTATGTTTGTAATTCTTTATCGATATTTTTAGGAACCATTTTTCTTTCCTTTTTTTACGTAGAGCTTAAAATTATGATTTCAATTGGACCTCCTTCCGAAGAAATATATTCTCTATCAATTCCTGACATCGTTTTTACTTATTATTCAAGCACTTTCTTTTCCTCTTTCGAGTTCACTACTTCCTTTTACTCAATCATACATTCTCTCTCATTGTCTCTATCTATCTCATTTATCTATCTATCTATGTCTATCTTTGTCTCTCCCTCTCTCTCATTCTCTCTCCATCGATCTATCTATCTCTATCTTTCTTCGGTTGTAACGTCTTTTCGATTCTTCTCTCAAACCTTTCTTCTACACTTACTTTTGTTTGTGTCTCTTGCATTCCTCACTTTTATAATGAGCTCCATCTGTCTATCTATTTCCCTCTCTTTCTCTCTCTCTATATCTCTCTCTCTCTCTCACACATACATACTCATATTGAGTTTTCTCTCTCTGTCTCTCTCTCTCTCACACACACACACACACATTCTTTGCATCTATCTCATGGATCCTTGTTTTCTCTCTTTCTCTCTCTCTCTCACTTACGTCGTACACAAATTTAATGTATAGATACTCTCCCTTTTTGCCTTTAATTATTTATCTCTCCAATCTATCAAGGATTTGAAAAACTAGTTGAAGCTATGGAAAGAAGAGTACAAAGATCTTGAACACAATGACACTTGGAGTATACTCCTAAGACAAGATTGGATGAAGGTAATTTACAACAATTGGGTGTATAAAGACAAGAAAAAATATAATGGTTCTATTGTTAGGTACAAAGCAAGGCTTGTGGCAAAGGGATTTGCTCAATCCTATGGGATTGACTATGAAGAAACATTTAGCAAGATGACCATAAATAGGGCAATCATGGGATTTGCCACATTGAGGTGGCCAATATATCAATTGGATGTAAAAAATACTTTTCTTGATGGTGAATAGTCTACATGAATCAACTATTGGGGTTTGAAAATCCCAAACATTTAGATCGTTTGTAAAGCTAGGAAGCATTGTATGGTTTAAACTAAGCGCCTAGGCCATGTAATCAAAGGATTTTGGAGTATTTTTGCATGCATGGTTACAATATTCCAATTGATGGAGATCCTTCCCTATACCTCAAGAGGGAATGAGGACTAGTTGTCTACATATGCATACTTCTGGATTGCTTAATTATAACAGGTAGTGATGATGTAGGTATCGATTGGATCAAGGCTAAGCTTGGGAAGGATTTCAAGATTTCAAATCATGGAGTGCTCAAATATGTTGTAGGAATTGAGGTTACATATGTAGCAATTAGTGCTTACCGAGCTCAAAGAAAATATTTGCTAGATGTACTTCAGATGAATGCTATGAGTGGATGTAAGTCACTCACACAACGTGTGGATCCAAAAACTAAGTTATATGTCAGTAAAATGAAGCTTCTTCTTAGCATATCGAAGCATAATTGCAAGCCTGCATTATGCTAGTATCAAAAGACCTAATGTCTGCTATATTGGAGGAGTTCTTTCTCAATTTTTGAGTTAATGCACTAATGTTCATATGGATTCATACAAGAGAGGGCTTTGGTACATCAAGCATCTAGTCAACAAAGGGTTGTACTACCCCTATGGTGATGGACTATAACCACAATGCTTTAGTGATGCCGATTGGACCATTTCAAAGAAGGACAAAAGGAGCACATCTAGCTATGTATTCATGCTTGGTGAAAGAGTCATTTCATGGATGTCCAAGAAGCAACCTATAGTTTTATTATCATCTATTGAGGCTATGTACAGAGCTTTAGAACTTTCTCTATGTGATATTGTGTGGATCAAGAAAGATCTTCAAGGACTTGGATGTGGAGGTCAAAGAGTTTGCTGCATTTGGAGATAATATCTTAAGCATTCATCTAGCAAAAAACCCTATATTCCATGCAAGAAAAAATCACATAAAGTTCCATTATCACATCATCACAGAGAAGGCACTAGCAAAGGAAATGGAAATCAACTACATCAACACCATAGAGCAACAAGGAGATATAATGAACAAGTTCATGGATGCAAAAAACTTGGAGAAGTTCAAGATCAACCTTAAACTTGGGGAGATTAATGGAGACTAATATTTGAGGTTAAGGGGGAGTGTTAAGAATCTAGCAAGCTCAACGATAATGTGAACCAATAGTGAAAAATCACTTACATGTTTTGGTGAATACTAGAAAAACATTTTTCACATACTTCTTGGCTGGAATATGCAACTAAATTGATGGAGAAAAGTTAGAATTTGGAGCATCATTTCAATTCAAAAGTTACACCACCCTTAAAGCATTATATAAGGATGCGATTGAAGAAGAATCATCTCCATCATCTAGCACTACATATTTACTTATAGGCTGTCATTTGAGGTGTATACTTCAGCTCTAAGCTACCCCCTAGCCAAGCTAGGCCTTTAATCCTCTATTCGACCTTCTTTCAACTGTATGTATGACCAAAGCTAATTAATGACAAATAGATTACTTAGACTATTCCCCTCCCATGGTATTAAAATCAATGTCTAAACACTCGAGAAGAAAAATCAAACACAACCAGAATCAAAACTCATACCGTTTGGCATCCCTCATTCAAGCCAAGAAATACGCACTCTATTGGTAGTCAAGTCAAGAGGGGGCAACGTTAACTCATGCCAAGGTTGGCAAACATTCATGACTTAACATTGCCCCTCTTTGATGTAAGAGGTGCTTTAGGGAATAGGAAGACTGTTGCCACCACACAAGTGTCTAAGTCTAGAGTAGATTAGAGAGAATTCTAAAGTTCAATCAAAGGACTACTTGGAAAGAGGCTTGACTTGGGGAAGCTATCTATTTCCCGACAAAGTTATGGAACGCAATTAAAATAGAAGCACACTGAACGATTTGCTGAGCTTTCTCTTGATAGTTCATTGATTTTATTGGCGATGAAGATTAAGCGGTATAAGTGATCTTTTCCCTTCTAACATGTTGGGGGTGAAGAATGCATCATTGTCACCACCGAAGGTCCACTTATTACCTGCGAGCCTTAAGCCATCCAATGCAGGATCAGGGTGTCCGTTTCGTCTTCTTTATGAGAATGCTATGTTTGTTGTCAAACCTTGAATTCTGCATAGATATTCGCGGAAGGTCGCAGGTATTCTCTCCCAAAGGCGTACTGAGAGAGCTCGGAGCAGTGTTGGAATGAAAGATTCTCAGGTCACCATAATGCGTAAGTAAAGATATGTACGTAGAGAGAGAGAGAGCTCCGCGTTAAGAGCTCGAGCTTATCCTAAAGGTTATCAGCCATTATGTGCAGATATCTCCATGGACGCACCAGAACCACATGCGTTGTTCTCTCTCTCTCTCTCTCTCAGAATCCGAATGTCAGTATCGGCGTCACGCTTAGATGCGCTGTGATGAAGCTCTCCGCGTTGTCAGACATCGTACATCGCTACATCCCATCACCATAATATTGTCTGAATCGGAGAGAGAGAGATCCTTTACGTTCAGTTCAGAAAGATAATGATGGAGAGACACGGATACAGCGAATCTGCACAATGTGCTATTTCTCATTTTTGTTCGATATCCAAGCAGCTCTCGCGCATCGTTGTAGTCTTGTAGCTCATGAATCATGAACAAAGCGTTAATCCTAGTTGAGGATACAACCGTCAAATAAAGGGATGGAGCAGTACAGACCGCCTTCGGAGCGCTTTCGGCATTGATGAAGACAAGTACAATCAAGCTGACGAGGAAAAAACAGGGAGATGTTCAAGCCCCGGCAGCTTAGTGGTTTGATGGCAGCTTAGTGGTTTGATGGCAGCTTAATTACTAGTGTGATATGCCTTGACTCTCTAGAAAGAAGTCTTGAGTTCAAATCTTGGCTAGACATATCTTGAGTTCCTCGAGGATAGGTGCCTCTACTTTACAAGGTCGGGTGTGTGAGTGTGATTAGAATTCGTTGTACTCTCTCTGAAGAAAAAAAAATGATAATAGATGCATAGTGTAGAAACAGAATATGGACCTGCAAGGAGTATGCAGCCCTCAAACTGATGCCTACCTAATATTCAAACGACCACATATTGAAATTGCGCTGCGTAATATAAGAGAGTCCCAATGTTCGGGAAAGCTATAGGCATACATGGCCATACTCAATATCTAGGACACAAGATTGCTCAATAGTAAAGCTTCTAGGGCTATCTATTGACTGTATAACCTTTGGTTGAATATCATTGCACTATTAATTTCGTGAAATTACGAAAACGTTAATCAAATATATCGAGAACTAACCAGGCATGTGTGAGAGAGAACCACTATGTTTGAACGTTTGTGTCAAACATTGGTCTACAGAGACCATTCCATGTGTGTGTGGGACGAGGGCTAGTTAGCCAAGGTCCTAAACTCGGGGGTATATCCTAAGGTATTTGATGGTTAGTGGGGATGAGTGTTACATGCTAGCCACATAGCGATGCTAGAACATTCTAGATCACTGCTATTTTAGATACAAGAGGATATAAATGGATGGGAGGAGAGTGGCACACACATCATTCGCATGTCTTCTTTGAGGAAAGCCTCACACTTGGTATCAGAGCATATTTTTTTTTAGCTAATTTTGGGAGAGAACTCGCGTAGTGCTGGAGATTCGTGCATGTTTTTGGGGGTCGTTTGAGGAGGAGGAAGGTAGAGGCGCTTCTTCGATTCATGGAGGACTGTCGCAAAAGAGGAGCGCAACAACGCAGGCGCCTCAGGGCCACCCACGACGAGAGAGAGACTGCCAACACCTTCGACATGAGCACGCAGCCATGCGGGCACCTTTTGGCCGCCCACAAGGAGAGAGGGAAAGAGAGACTCTCTTCCTTCTTGGTTGTTGAGAGACAAGGAGAAGCTCTTTTATAAAAAGGCACCTCTGAGCTTGCGTACAACACATATGGGATATATCAGAAGCTGCGCGTGCCGTTCTCAGAGAAGAAGCTCGAATTTTTTGTGAAGAACTACAAATTTCTCAGATTTTGAGCTACCACATTTCACCAAATTGGCCATAACATGGTCAATTCTTATCCAACTTTGGAGTTCTTGGGCTCGTTAGAAAGCTCTCTCAAGGATCTTTCGAGTGAGTGTCTATAAGCCATACTTTGCATCCAGATATTGCCTACAAGAGAGGTTAGAAGTGGACTATTCTTCATCAAGCACCTTCAACAAAGCACTTCTTGAAGACTGATGTGATCCACGAACCAAAGGGAGTGAATAGTCTACCCGTAGCTCTTCAATTGGATGCTTCAAGAATATCTGAGATAAGTATTTAGTCAATATTTGATTGATTATTTTGTTAATTGGGCATGTTAGAAGTATTCTTAGATTACGCGTAGGATGACGTAAGTAGAGTATTAGTAGAGTTGTATGTTCGGTGCTTGAGCTTTTCTTACACGTGGTAAGTATCAGCAGGTATCGACAAGAGAAATATTTTGATTGAGGGCTTGTAGAGCCCAACAGCATACTTGGAAAAGTTTTCAATTGCAGGTGTTCATTGAGACCATCAAATACCTTAGGATATACCCCCGAGCTTAGGATCTAGAGATCATTGTCCTCAATGATCAATGAGGGAAAGTACTCGCGAACCAGAGTTGTTGATTCCCAAGTAGAGTCAGTAAGTGGTAATCCTCTCCAGGCTACCAGATACTCTTGGATGACACGATTCCTTAACCGTTTCTATCTCCTATCTAGTATTCTTTCTGGAGAATGATCTGATCTATCGGTTTCCTGCAAAGAAACAATACCCTCTATTAGATTATCCTCCCTAGATATATACTTTCTTAATTTACTGACATGAAACAGTGGATGGACTCTGCAATCTGGAGGAAGCTCTAATCAATATGCAACATCACTCAACTTCTTTACTATCTTCCAAGGTCCACAATACCTTGGTGATAGTTTACTACACTTCCCTGTGGATAATGAAGTAGATCTAGTTGGTACCTGAAGGAAGACTCGGTCTCCTTCCTCAAAGGATCTAGGAGATCGTTTCCTATCAGCATACTCTTTGGCTCTATCAGCTGCTTGCTGCATCTTGGCTTTAGCGATTTCAAGGTTTGCTTGGAGATTCGCTAAGAACTCGGAAGCACTAGGACAGTTCCGAGGCATTCCTATATTACTGGGAGCAGTGGGACTCATGCCATAGTTCATCTCAAAAGGAGAGATCCCAGTCACCTTGTGAGGTCTTGTTATAAGCAAACTCTACAAGTGGCAAATAACTATCCCAATCTGTCTGTCTCTCAGACACATATGCCCGTAACATATCCTCTAGAATTTGGTTGACCCTCTCGGTCTGACCATCTGTCTGTGGATGATCACCACTACTCATTTTTAGTGACACTTTCAGTTTTTCAAATACAAACTTCCAGAAGTGTCCTGTAAATCTGACATCCCTATCTGAGACTATGGATGTAGGTAACCCATGCAATCTGAAGATATTCTGGATAAACAACTCCGCTACCTATGGAGCTTCTATTGTCTCCTGCGTGGGTATGAAATGAGCCATCTTGCTCAGCCTATCTACAACAACTAAGATTGTATCCCGCTTCCTTTGGGTCAGCATTAACCCCACTATGAAGTCCATGGATATACTATCCCAATTATGATCTGGAACTTGTAAAGGATGTAAAAGACCTAGTGTCTTTACCCTTTCTGCTTTGTTGACTTGACACATAAAGCATTGTTGAACATAAGTATGGATATCTCTGGCTAATCCAAGCCACCAAAATGTTCTTCTAACAAGCTGTATTGTCTTGTCAACACCAGGATGTCCTGTGTAGGGAACATCATGGTTATCATGCATGACTTTCTTTCTCAAATCCCAGGAATCTGGCACACAAACCTTTGTTTTCCGCTTCACTATTCCATTCTCCTATGAGAAAATAGAATACGGAATGGACTTGTTTGTTTTAGTAGAAGAAGAAACAGTTGGAATTGTCCCGTCTCCTAAAATAGAGTCATCACTAATGGCTCTAACTATCTGTAACAAATGTGGATCTTCCACCTGTGCTTCCTTAATTTCTTGAAGCAATGAGCTTTCTAAAACTGTAAAGCTCATTTGATACATTATACGAGATAATGCATTAGCTACTATATTTTCTTTGCCTCTTCTATACAAGATTTCCATGTGAAATTCTTGCATGAGCTCAGCCCAACGAGCATGTTGGCCTCGAAGATCTCGCTGACTACAAAAATACTTGAGTGTATGATGATCTGTGAATACCTTAAAGTCCGCACCATAAAGATAGTGTCTTCAAACTTTAAGTGCATGCACCACTGCATACAACTCTTGTTCATGCACCGGCCAATTGCGTTGTGCACTACTTAACTTCTTACTTTCAAAAGCTATCAGCCTCCCATCTTGACTAAAGACTGTGCCTATGGCTATGCCGCTAGCATCCGTCTCTAACTCAAATGGTTTCTGAGGATCCACCACTTTGAGTATAGGAGCCTCTGAAACAGCTTGTTTCAGAGTATCAAAACTCTCTTGCTGCTCTTGCTTCCATGCAAATGGAATTTTGCCTTGAAGCAATTTCGTCATAGGTGCTGCTATCGACAAATATGAAGAAATGAATTTTCGATAAAAACTGGAAAGTCCTAAGAATGACCGTAACTGCCCCTCACCCTGAGGAGTAGGCCATGCTAAAATAACTGATACCTTCTTGGGATCCATCTGAACACCATCGGCTGAAATCACATGCCCTAGATAGTCTATCCTCGGAAGAAACAACTCTGTCTTCTCCGGATTTACATACAACTTATTTTCTTTTAAAATATTCAACACAAACCTTAAATGATTTTCATGCTCATGCACAGTTCTACTATACACTAGCAAATCATCCACAAAATCAACAACACACTTTCCTATGAAAGGTTGTAAGATATCATTCATTAACATCATAAATGTAGCTGGAGCATTTGTCAAACCAAAGGGCATGACCAAATACTCATAATGACCAAAACGGGTCCTGAAAGCTGTCTTATGTACATCATGATCTTTTACTCTAATCAGATGATAGCCACTTTTTAAATCTATCTTACTAAATACAATGGCTCCACCTAGAGCATCCAAAAGATCATCAATCCGGGGCATGGGATATCTATGTCTAGTAGTGATCTTATTGAGTGCTCGATAATCAACACACATCCTATAAGATCCATCCTTCTTCTTCACAAGAAGAATTGGAGCGGCAAAGAGTGAATAGCTGGGTCTAATCAACCCTTTTTGAAGATACTCATTCACGACCTTGCGGACTTCATTTTCCTTCTGCAAACTCATTCGAAATGGTGGCCGAGCGGTCGGACTCACTCCTAGTACCAATTCGATTATATGCTCTATATTCCTACAAGGAGGCAAACCTGATGGTAATTCCTTTAAAAACAACTCTTGGAATTCTGCCCTCACTTTAGCTGAAAGTGCTTGAGCATTCCAACTTGAGTCTCCATGACTGCATGAATCCATGTCATCATACGACAAACACATGAAATAAAGAAAATAGATATACTTACAATCAATTTTGAGCAACTTGGTAGCAGTCAGCAATCGCGTCTCTTGGAGATCTGGTACTCCATGGATCAGTAATCTCCTTCCCTCATGCTCAAACTGATACACATGCGAAGAAAAATCAATGATTGGTTTCTTCCTCGCATTCCACTTTTTACTAAGAACTATGTCGAATCAAGCTAATCTCGCTATCTCAAAATCCAATCTATCCTCATAGGACTAGATTTGAATAGGAAGATCAACTACTCGTCTATCCCAAGTCTCAGTTCCCTTCTCGTCAGCTAGGTCTACGGTATAATTATAATCTGATTGTACCGTATCTAAGCATAATCTTTTGACTAATCGGGAACTAATAACGTTATGAGTCGAACCTACGTCAAAGAGTACCTTGATAGGATGTCCTGGCACGACTCCTCTCATAACAATAAGCTCATTATCTGGGAACTGGTATTCTATGCCACTAGTTAAAGCACATCATCTGGCACAGTCGGAACCTTTTTAGTGACCGTCATGGCCACTATGGGAGATGATAATGGAGATGGGGAATCCCCAAACTCATCCTCACTCCCACCCCCTGCTTGAGTCGGATTTATGACTATGGTGGCTGCTATCTTTTTCTTTTTAGGACAATCCTTAGATAAGTGTTGTCCTAAGCATCCATAGCACAAACCCTCTTTCATTGCCTTTTCTTTCTGTTGAGGGGTAAGAATAGATCGCTTATATGCCCTCTCAGCCATAGCAGACACTTTTCTCTTTCCTCCTCAGACTGTCTGGATCATGTGCACCTGCTTAGCCTCTCTAGAAGGTTGTGCACTGACCGAACCAGGAGTCGAAGTATGGACAGGTCGGCTAATCCTAGTCAATGGGGATATCTGGCCCTAGGAACCTGTGCTCCTGTGGCTGTCCTCATAAACCAAGGCCATCTCTGTGTCATGTGCCAAAGACTGACACCGCTCCTTTCTCACTAAAGGTCGAATAGTTTCTCTGAGTCCCAAAACAAACTTGTGGAATTGAAGAAACTCTAGAATGGTATCAGGTACTTTAAGAAGTACCTCTCTATACCTATCTGCATATTCTTGAACTGATTGATTCTTCTGACTGATGAAGAATCAGGTGTCTAGTGCTCTAGACCTCTCATTAGGTGGTAGAAAATTGTTATAGAATAGGATTTTGAATTGATCCCATGTCATGGGCTCTTTCTTATCCTGCTCTATCTTACGCCACCACCTATGTGGGACATCCATAAGAGTATAAGTGGCCTCCTGAATCTTGTGCCTATCATTAGTGATATGACACAGGCGGAAACACTGTTCCCACTTGCTGAGCCACTGCTCAACCGTGTCAGCAGTCCTAGCGCTAGTTGAGCCATGATATCTTGGCGGCTTAAGATCCTTAAGCTGCCATCTAGCTTCTGTAACTAAGACGCTATCCTTAAGGACTTTTGAAGTTTGATGCTCATCTGGAGCATCTACCTCCATCTCTGGAAAATCAGAATCAAGCGGCTCTTCTTCTTTCTTAGAACCATGCACGTGTTCCAAGATATCATGAAGAGAACTTTCTAAGGATGAGATTCTATTGTTCATGGCTTGAATTGGATCAACTGGAGGTTCAGGCATAAGGGTATCTGTCATCACAGGTGATGATGGTTCGGGTTCCATACTAGGACTAAAGGCAAGAAGCTTTTGTTTTGTTTTGTTTTTTTTTTTTTTTTTTTAAAGACTAAACAAACATAAATAGTAGTGGCAAGCGGAAAAAGAACCAATCAAAGCCTTTGCTTAACAGAAAAATTCAAAAGAAAGAAACTTTAATATGCTTTCTAAACTTGGATGCACATGCATGCTAATATTTTAGAAATTTCGGCAGCCTAACGGCGTCATTTTAAAATCCAAAATAATTTCGAAGAAAATAAAAAACATCAAGCATTCAACAAAATCAAATCATGTGCCGGCAGGCACGATCTATTCTTTTTATCTTCTCAACGGACTCCTTCAATTGAAAACTTTTCCAAATATGCTGTTCGGCTCTACAGGCCCTCAATCAAAATATTTCTCTTGTCGATACTTACCACCTATAAGAAAAGCTCAAGCACCAAACATACATCTCTAATTACGTCATTCTACACGTATGCAAGAATATTTCTAACATGCCCAATTAACAAAATAATCAACCAAATATTGACTAAATACTTATCTCAGATTCTTTTGATATTCTTGAAGCATCCAATTGAAGAGTTACGAGTAGACTATTCACTCCCTTTGGTTCGTGGATCACACAAGTCTTCAAGAAGTGCTTTGTTAAAGGTGCTTGATGAAGAACAGTCTACTTCCAACCTCTATTGCAAGCAATATCTGGACCCAAAATATGGCTTGTAGCCACTCCCTGAAAGATCTCTGAGAGAGATTTCTAAGAAACTGTTACAAGGCCGACGGAGCGAGACAACCGCAACCGCAGAAGAAGGACAAACAAGAATTTTGGCTGAATTGACGGAGATGCAGGAAATTATGCAAGAGTCGATAAATGAAGGATACGAAAGCAATAAAAAGTAGAAGACAGAAAGAGAGAGAACGTCCGCCGCTCCGCTAGACTGATGCGAGCAGAGATTAATATGTGAGACAAAGAAAAAGAGAGAGAACGCCCTGGAGTAATAGTTAACAGGAAGTTATTCGAGAGAAATAGAGAGTTAGATACGTCAAAAGAGAGTAAGAGTTCAACAGTTGTGTCACAATTGTACTTTGTAAGTGCATAAGCATTGAGTACTTCTTGAGAAGAAAAGATTAATTGATATCGGCAATTTTCGGAAGGAGTCTGTGTTCTGTTGAGCACTGTAGTGAGTAGGGTTGATCACATCGCGAACTGAAGTCTTTGGAGATTGCAAGTATCGCATTTATTCTGTTGTCTGTTATAGTGAATCAGTTTTGAGAGATTGCGAGCATCATATTTTAAGACTATGTATGAGATATTGATGAATACATTGAGTTCTGTTCCATTCCATTCGTAATTAACTATTCTGCGATTCACTTGGTTAAACTGAATTCCTTTTCGGTAGTATGGTATTGTGAGTCTATTTGATGATCAGTTATATACGATTTTGTATCTCTTCTGTCGTGAGATTGTATGTTTGACGCCCTGCGTGAGACTGTGTAAGGTCAAAGTAAACATCTATATTTAATATCTTTTCGGTTAAGTGACCAGATTCGAGACAATAGTCTGCGTTCACTGATAATTCGATAAGATCTGTATGTGGACAGTAGTATTGGAAGGTTTATCAATTGCGGTAGGAATTTGTGACTTGAGTCAGTATACGAAAAGTTTGGCGTAATCTCGATTATAGTTGTCTGTATTCGGTGTACTTACCTGGCACATGGAATCATCACATTGAGAAGTATTCAATTACTGAAAAGTGCGTATTCTAGTAGTTATAAGTCACAGCAGGACCACTGCTTCAATTCCATAGCAGATTCAGTCTGACAGTCCTAATACTCACCGTACCGAAGAGTGGTCAGTATCCAGACTCACCCACTGTGCTAAGACGTGAGGGAGTATTTATAACTGTGTGAAGCATTGGGAAAATAGTACAGGGCCTCTGTCTAACAGACCCCTACCACTCCCAAGAACCCGAGGACCCGATAATACTCTTCCAAAAGTTGGATAGAAGTATTATCGTTTAACATTGGCGATCCCGCTGGGGATGTGGCATTAAGATTGCATGGTATTTTGTTCGAATTAAATCTTGTTGGATAGATAGTAGCAACAGAATCAGATTGTTGCAAGACTGTTCTGTTCGTAATACTATATGATCAGTACGGAAATGCTACATGCCGATTACTCGATCAGGTGAAAAGTATCCCAAGAATCATCAGTTAGGGGTATTAAGAACAACTCTGGGAGGTACTAGTGCAATTAGACCTGACCCAGTTGTTGAAAAAGTGACGAACGATAACACTGATTCCGGTGAAATTACGGTAGAATGTAGTACATCTCTAGAATTGCCTGGTATTACTACGGTGCAGACTGTCGAAAATACAGCAATTTTAGAACCTACCAAGACGCAGTTGGAATCTAGTCTAAAAGTTTTCGGAATAGATTCAGATACGATTAGAAATACTTTAGGGAAGGAAATTACTACAGGCGAATCTACACTATATCCAGTCACAATTTCGAATCCTTCCGGTGGAATTTCGGTAAGAAAAACACAGTTTTCCGGTGACGATTCAGCAGTTTCGGCTGAATCTTCAGCTCAACTACAACGTTTGGAAGCAAGTCCTCCTACTCTGGATATCAAGGAGGAAGGAAGACTATTTGAAACAGAAATTCGCAAGATAGTAAGTAAGCTAATTGCACCGGAAAGTGTGCCATTTGGTGGAACAAATTCCGGTAGTTCAGAAACTCAAAACAGAAATACAGAAGCAGTGTATAATACATTTACGATGAATGAACAACCGCAACGACAGTTAGGTCAACCAAGATTGGCTCCAACGGGAGTAACATACACAAAGTTTAGTGGATTTCCAGGAGATGATCCAGATGCTCACGTGCGCACCTTTGAAATCAGTTACGCTGTCCTCAACCATCCACCGGACCCGGCATACAAAGCATTTGTTTTTCAATCTACACTTGTGAATGAAGCAGCAAGATGGCTTACTGAATTTGATATTAATCATTTCGGTACTTATGAAGCAGTACGAGACGCTTTTCTACAGCGATCAGGCTGAAAAAGAATCTTGCAGAGATCTTTGAGTATTTACAGAACAACAGACAGAAACCAAATCAAACTGTACAAGAGTATGCTACTCTTTTCAGAACTCATTTAAGACAGTTACCCCAGGCTCATGCTAATTTACCAGACGATGTTATTACACAGTGGTTTATCAATGGCTTACTTCCTCAACTTAGGCAAATCATGATTATAAGATGTGTAGGAGCCATGACCCTCGATGCATTGATCGCAATGACCCTTCAGCTGGAAAACAAAGTTGGTGGATTTTCAGAGGATTTGGAATGGATTAAAACAAACAAACATGTGACTGAAGATATAACTAGGCAAGTATATTGCACCACCTGCAAGAATTCAGGACATACTAGGGCCCAGTGTGCGTTAAATCAGACCTATTGCGCCATCTGTAACATTGTGGGACATACCACTGAGAATTGTGCATACAATGCCAGAAGACAAGGAGCAGCAACAGTTAATGCAATTATTCAGGAACAAGGGCAGCCATCCAATCAATATGTACCCCCACATTTGAGACAGAATCAACAACAAGGATATAGACATTATCGAGGACAGAGGAACAACAACTATAATACACCGCGCTGGCAAAATGGACCACCACCGGAAAATCATAATTTACCACCACCTCGATGTCATTTCTGTGGACAATTGGGCCATATTAGACGATTCTGTAGAGATGCAGCGGAATATGATCAAAGGAAAAAGGAACGTCAAAACCCAATGGCCAATGTGGTAACGATCACACCTGTAGAGACGCAGGCAGCAGCAGTTCAAACTCGTTCTGGTAAACAATTGCAACCAGCAGCAGAATTATTTGAACCAGGGATACATGAACAACATAGAATGTATCATAAAGCGAGCCAGTGGACTACCGTAGAACCACCTGTTTTTCCAGAACCTACTCCAGTTATCCAGTCCCCGGATACGACACAAGCTTGTGCTGACAATACAGAAGCAGGTACCTCATCTGCAGTAGAATTACCATCTTCAGACCAAGCTTCATCTTCAACAGTTCAGGAAGATGCAAATCAATTGCAACCAGCTTGGGATATATTGTCAAAAGCATCCATCACACTGCCTTTCGGGCAATTACTGGCATTAGTACCAGGCATACGCCAACAATTTCAACAACAGTCTACTACAAAATCTGCTTGCATTCCGGCTACCGCAACAGTACAACCAGAGCCAGACTCTACGGTAGATCACTCAGTTCCTCTGATTACGGTATGGTTTCATAAACATCAAATTCCACAAGTTTTAATTGATGGGGGGTCTGGCGTGAATATTGCCACTGCGTCACTTTGTAAGAAGTTAGGATGGACTAAGATAGAACCAGTTCAATTCTTTGTTAGGATGGCGGATCAATCTAGAGATCATCCAGTAGGACTGGTCCGAGATATACCCATAACTGTCCAAGACACAACATTCAAGATGACTTTTGTTGTTCTTGAATTGCCGGAATCCACCCTAGACTACAATCTACTTTTTGGCCGTCCTTGGTTGAAACAAGCCAAGGTAATTCAAGACTGGTCAGCCCAGGAACTTACGTTCAAAGATAAAAATCGCAAATGTGTTGTAAAGCTAGATGCGATACAACCCTGTGAGTTACATGCTCGACCATATTTTGCCGAACCAGTCTATATGTTAGATGGGTTATCGGATGACGAAGAAGAAGAATTTCTGAAGAATAATGTTGATTTAATGACATTAGGCACTATTGATCTACAGTCTGTTGTAGATACCTGGAATGCTTCAGTATGTACAGTAATACCCATTCCCAAAGAAACTAAGGAGGAAGATACCATTTCGATTCACAGTAATGAACTTCAGCAACTTCTCGAACCATCAGCTAATACAGAGAAATATCAACAATTTTATGTTCCAGAAGACCAGTTAATTACTTATAATCTTGGAGATGAAGATCACCCTCGTCCGGTAAAGATAAAGCAAAACTTACCTGAAGCCTTTCAAGTAGATTTAATCAAGTTACTTCAAGAATTTATTGACGTCTTTGCATGGGATTATAAAGACATGAAGGGCTTGGATCCTCGTATTTATCAACACAGAGTTATGCTAAAACCAGAAGCGAAACCGATAAGGCAAACCAGCTATCGGATGAATCCACATTATGCATCACAGGTAAAGGCTGAACTTGATAGGTTATTAAAAGTTGGATTCATAGTACCAATAGAACATGCGGAATGGATTTCACCGATTGTAATTGTACCGAAGAAAAACAAGCAATTGAGAATTTGCGTAGATTATCGGAAATTAAATGTTGCAACAGTACCGGATCCTTTTCCGATTCCTTTTTTGGATACTATGCTTGACAAAGTAGCAGGTCATGAGATGTATTCATTTCTAGATGGATACAGTGGATATAATCAAGTAAGAATGGCTGAAGAAGATATACCAAAAACTGCATTTATTACAAATTGGGGTGTCTTTGCTTGTACAGTAATGTGGTTTGGATTGAGGAATGCGCCAAGCACATTTCAAAGATGTATGCAGGAGATATTTTCTCCTTATCTCACCACATTTATGCAAGTATACCTTGACGATTTTTCAATTTTCGGTAAGATGATCGCACATCTGGTACATTTACGATGGTGCTTTCAGAGATGTAGAGAATATAGATTGTGTTTAAACCCAAACAAATCTGTGTTTGCGGTTTCATGTGGTAAGTTACTGGGTCACATCATATCAGCACAGGGTATTCAAGTCGATCCTGATAAAATTTCAGCAGTATTAGAAGCTCCGGTGCCTAATACACCTAAGGAAGTAATGCGGTTTATGGGTCAAGTGAGATGGCATGGAAGGCATTTACGGTGGCTTGCTCATGTGGTGATACCACTGAACAAATTAATTTCCAAGACTCCACGGCAATTCGAATGGACTCAGGAATGTCAGATAGCATTTGATCGACTGAAACAATGATTTAACACAGGTTCCGATTTTACAGCCACCAGATTGGGATCACCCATTTCACGTATTTGTTGACGCATCTGATATAGCAATAGGAAGTGTACTGATGCAACAAACAGATAAATGGTTTAGACCAGTATACTATGCTAGCAGAAGATTAGCACCTGCAGAGAAGAACTACTCGGTGACTGAGAGGGAATGCTTAGGACTAGTGTATTCGGTAAAAAAATTCAGACATTATTTGCTGGGCCGAAAATTTACATTTCATGTCGATCATGCTGCACTTGTTTACTTGGTTCGACAGAAACATATAGGTGGCCACCTAGCACGATGGGTTCTACTATTGCAGGAATTCGACTATGATGTCATTCATCGGCCAGGTAGTTCACATGCTTTAGCAGACTTTTTGTCACGCTTAGATTCAGATGAACCTCCGGTTGGTATAAATGATACAACGCCAGCCATCTATACTTCAAAACCAACTACTAAGGAATTGCCAAACCAACTAGTACCAACTACGTATTATGATCAGTTATTGACCTTCCTTTCGGATGGATGTCTACCTTCTGAAGTCCCTACAGCTACACGCCGAAAAATTGCAGTTTTTAGTCGAAGATTCCGGTTAGTTGCTGGAGAACTTTATTATGCAGATCATACAGGAACCTTACTCCGGTGTGTTCCTACACACGAAGTAAATTCAGTCATCAATTTAGCTCACTCAAGTCCAACAGGAGGACATTTTGCAGCAGATCTTACTCACCGAAAAATTCTGCAAAGTGGACTTTGGTGGCCAACTATGTACAGAGATGTATTGGAATTTATCAAAACTTGTGATAACTGTCAAAGAACTGGACAACCACTACAACGCCATTACTTTCCACTTCATCCAGTACTTCCTTTAGAACCATTTCAGAAATGGGGTCTTGATTTTATTGGTCCAATCACACCTCCCGCGGTATTCAGTAATAACAGGTATATATTGACTTGCACAGATTACGCAACCAGGTGGGCAGAAGCATGGCCTTTACGTTCGGCTACAGCAGTTGAAGTAGCGAAATGTTTATTATCAGATGTCTTTCCAAGATTTGGATTGCCACTAGAGCTTGTTTCAGATCAGGGCACCCATTTTATGAACAATTTGATGAAAGCATTAACACAGTCATTCCAGATCAGTCATAAATTCAACTCCCCATATTATCCTCGTGCAAATGGATTGGCAAAAAGTACCAACAAATCTTTGCTGAACATGCTTCAGAAATTGACTAGAGAAACACCGGAAAGATGGGATCAGTTGCTACCTGCAGTCTTATGGGCCTATCGCACAACATATAAGATAACCACTGGCTTGACACCATTCAAATTAGCCTACGGACTAGAAGCAATAGCTCCGATGGAAATTGTAATACCAAGTTTAAGAGTAGCAATGTCTCAGAAGCTTTTACCTGAAGAATCATTGGTATTTCGGTTGGAAACACTTAGAGAATTAGATGAGCACCGATGGCTCAGTTTCTTAACTATGAAAGAAATCCAACTAAGACAGGCCAGGACACATGACTGTAATTTAAAGACTCCAGTATTTTCGGTAGGACAGCTTGTTCTTTTTTACAATGCGAAGTCCAATAGATCAGCAGGAAAATTCAAGTTACGTTGGTTCGGTCCTTTCAAGATTTCAGAACAAGTTGGTCCGGCTACTTTTCGATTGACTACATTGACTGGACAACCACTTCCAAAAGCGATAAACGGTTCTAAGCTACGGCCGTATCAAGTAACGTCACAGCTGCGATAACAAGGGTACACAGGGTACCGCAATTTCTTAATTTTCTTTCTGTCTTTTAGTTCCCTTTTGTTTTAATTTGGTATAATCAATAAAGTAAGTGTTACCGCCGTACTTTAATATCTATTTATGTCAAGCCGCCCGCTCCTTTTTCTCTCTTTGCATGCATGCACACTAGATATAGACATTACTGCCCGTTTTGTGTAATTAGTACCGTTTAAAATATTCTCTGTATAAATTTCTTATATAACTCACTTAAACTCGCCGGATAGGTAATATAGTATTTTGCGATCACGACTGTATTTTCTGAATACTTGTGTTTTGCGTCTTGTATCTGTGCGTAATGGAATCCCTAGCAAACTATACAGCTTTTGCTGATGGTATCCCTGCTGAAGTAGGAAATTACCTGCATGTACGAGGATTGGGTAGTTTCGCCGAGCTGCCCTGGCACTCAGTAGAAGCTCACCCCTTCTTCGCACAGATCATTTCTGCTATCGCTCGAGTATCTCCCACCGAAAAACAATGGGTTTTCCTCTCCTTACCTTCTAGAACTGTAATCACATTCCAAGCTTTTGCTGAAGTATACCATTTGACTCCACAAGGCCGCGAGAATCTCCCCATGATTTCTGTAACCCGAATGGCAGAATTGTTCCCTCGTTATTCATCTAATGAATACGCCATTCTCTGCCGACCAGAACCCGAAAGAACTGCATTATAATTCCTAGTTGCTATACTCAATTTTCAGAAACGAACCTATGGTATCTCTCGACCATTTTATTCTGCCATCGATATAGCTGCCCGAGAACCTGTTAACTTCGCGTCGTTTTTCTTTCAACGTATTCATAAGGAGTGCGTCTCAATCATGAAGCAAGTTAACAAAGGCAAAACCCCGAGGTCTCGACTTCCACACATTCTGTCATTTCTGTTTCCAACTATAATGCAAGCACAATCACCACCAAGAGGACCAGTACTACAGATTGAAGAATCAGCGCAACCTTTAGATGAAGACGAAGAAGATGAAGAAGAGATTAATCAGTTATTCAGAAGTAAACGAATCAGAATCAGTTCTTCTGAAAGTAAGATTGCAGGTTCAGTCAGACAAGACGAAGAAGTACAACAGGAGGTCGATCAGCATTCAGGTGAAGCAATACAAAAGGAAACCGAACAACAACAAGAAGTACAACACGACACAAAACAACAACACGCAAATAAAGAAGGGGAAGTCAGTAAACAAGACAAGGCAGTAGGGAATGAAACTGATCAGCAAGACAAGGAAGCAGAAACAGAGGCCAAGCATCAAGATCAAGAGAGGTTCCATGATACAAATACGTCTATGCACCAGGAATCATCAGCGTATTCATTAGCATCTGAGCACCAACAAACGCAGAAGCAAACTGAAACGGAAGCAATGTCAACTGATAAAGTCTGTCCACAGCAGCATCAAGAGAACCAACAAATCCATGAACGACAACCTACTAATGATGCACTGTATAAGCTCCTGAAGGCAGTAGAAACAACAGATGTCGGCACCTCAGCGAATGAACAACAGGATACAAACAAGGTAACAAGCTCTAACGCAGTTCGTCCCATTTTACCACTGGAAAATGAAGTACATCCCATTCTAGACCACCCCGACGATACATCATCATCTTCCCCTAACTACTCGCCACCGAATTCTCAACAATTACGCACCGATACGTTTGCCCAACCACGACAATTTCCACAAACACAATCTGTTCAGGTATTTTCCGAATTAGCATCGATTGGACATTTTCTTATTAACCTCTCCCAGCAATTACCTGCTCAGATAAGAGCTGATACAGACAATATCTACAAGGAGTTGCAGCATAAAATAGAATTACTGGAAGCCGATATCACTCCGCTTCAAGAAGAATTATACATGGTAAAGGCAGAAAATCAGGCCCTACAAGAACAGGTGAAGCAGCTGCAAGAACGACTCAGTGACCAAGAAAATATAACAAAACAACGGGATGAAGCTCTGGAAACAATAAACAATCAAAAGGAATTGTTGACAGAAGCCACTACAGAAATCAATAAGTTAACACAGAACTGCAAAGATGCAGAAGATGTTGGAGTAGCATTAGGCAACTTACTGGAAGAAACTAGATTACAGCTAGCTCAAAAAGATCAACAAAACCAAAAACAACTAAGAGAACTGAAGCAAAAAGAATTCGAGTTGAATACTACAAAAGACAGTTTATCAACAGTTAACGACATACTGCATAAATATCTCATTGAAGAGCCTCAGAAACAGAAAAGATTAGCAGATACGAAAAGGGCAAGAGATGCATATCATAAAACGATCCAGTTCCTTAACCAACAGTTAGAAAGGCTCGACAATCAAGTACGCAACCAAAATGATTACATCCATCGAATGCAGCAACAAGTAACAGATATGAAGACGGCCAGAGATGCAGCATTGGCCAATGAATTTTATTTACAGGAAGCATTCTTATAAACAGAGGTTGAAAATTTACTTTCGGAAGCTATTGCGCTCAGTTCGGTGCGGACAGATGCCCAATTATTAGAACCTGACACCCTGAAAAATGTATTAGAAACACTTAAGAAAAAGATTGCCCGTATCTTTCGATCAGCTAGAAGTATGTATTTAGAAGGTCTCATAGCAGAACTGTAGAATTCGGTCCTACAAATCCGGTGTTGTACTGATGAATTTTATTAAAAGTCATGATTTTTTGTGCATAATACTTTTCGCACATGTAAAAGACGTTCCAAGTCCAGCATCGATCTACAGAATGATGATTTTTGATTCTACAATTTCGGTAAGAAGCATGAAGTATCATGCCCGAATGAAATATCATCATTCCAACAAATGGCAGTTCAAGTTCTAGTGCTTATAAAATGTGTATGCCCGGCAAAGTATTTTTCTGTATAGTATTCTGCGAGCTCTCATACTAATTAACAAAACTTCTAGCATATTATTTTCGGCGAGCCTTACAACTATGTCTAAATCGGATATACTGAGATGGCGACTCAGGAAGCGCGCAATTGCACAGAACTGTGTTGTGACTGCAACAGATACTACATTACAGGATGATGAAGATGACTCAAAAACTTCGGCAACATCACCGGGTCAGCATAACAACATATTATTTTCCACAGAATTCAAAATAGAGTTTGACATCCATTCTAGGAGAAATGAGAACTGGTTACAGAGGATCGGACTCCTCCAGTTTGCTAAGTTACCTTGGGAACAGTGGACAGATAATGAAGATGCAGAGAATCAGTTGCACAGCATGCGACAAACAAAAGGTCTCCTTGTAAATCAGGTACAATTTTCACCACAATTAGTTTCGTCAGTATTTCAATTACCGTTGTATGAAGAGGCAAACTTTCCCAAATGTTCTTATAACGACCTGCGAAAAGAATTCGGTAAGGGTGAAGGTCGCAGACGCTATTTTATGATGAAGAATGCCACATATACTCGCCGTGAACAATTTAAATGGTACTTAGAAAGGCTTTGCTTTATAGTCAGATTTGATCTTATGTCTAGAGAAAATTTTTCGCCTCTAGTACAAGCGGAGAAGGGAGGAAAAGTGAGCTGGGCTCACTGGTTGTACAATCATTTACACAAACAGTTTTTTGTTGGGGACAAACGCAGGTCCCAAAAATACACTCGTTTACCAGTGTATTTAGCTGCTATTTTTCAATTCGTACAAGCTAGAAGACCACATGTTGAAAAACACGGTATGCTCAACTCGGAGCATAACTACACAAATGAACAAGATGAACCCGATACACTGTTAGACTCCTCTGAGGATGTATGCCCCACACACGGCACTGAACAGGCACGGATGCTTGGAACACCTTTTTCGTTGATAACAAAAAGAAAGTTACAGCAGTCACCCCAACCAGTAAATGCGAAGAAGTCGAATACTAATGAGTCTATTACAGGAACCGGAAATCAGGTATATAGCATGCAGAAAAAATTACAGGAAGTCTCAGACTTTTTAATACAACAAGAACAGAAGGTACAACTGGGAAAAGATCAGGCATTGGCCAATATGAACCATTTTAATTCTTTGTTAACATCAAATCAACAATTGCAAAACGCACTGAAAGATAAAACAGAGCTGCTGAGAGAAGTTGTTGAAGTATGGGGAGTAACCAACCCAAACCGCCTCACATGGAAGTGAGGGGCTCTTCCAAGAGGAGTTGCAAGAAGTGCAAGCAACGCACACACACCCACGTCCAAGAACAATGGCACCATGGCCAACGTCAAAAGGAACAAGGGAGGGCAATGCTCACACACAAGCCAACCCCAAATGCCAAACCCACACACATGGATCATCGCCTAGCACACAAGGAGAAATGTGGAAGCCAAATGACACCTTCTTCCATTACCAAAATGGAGGCCAAGGCCATGGCCAAGGGACCTCTTTTACAAATGAGGCTCTTCTTTATATAGAGAAGAAGAGAGGCATATGTGAATAAAACATGTGGTCAAAAGACCACATGTGCTAAATCAAAAAGAGAATCTTAAGTGATATGGGAATTTCAAAAAGCTAACTACCTAGAGAGAGAGGGAGCGCATGGATTTCTACGTGGGAGTTTTGTGTTTGTTCAAAAAGGAGTTTTCAAAGAAAGGCTTGAATACCATAGGCTTAGAGGAATTATCAAAAAGGGTTTTAGGAGAGTGTTCACATGGACATCTCCTAATTTACAAAAAGGGGTTTTTTTATGAAGGAAAAGGGATGCCATAGCATGAGAAAATTATGGGCAACCCTTGTAGCAACACCCTCCCCCCCCTAGACTTTGTCGTCCTCGACAAAGCTAAGAGGAAAGGATCATACACAACAAAACTGGTTCAATCGTGAGTTCTTCAATTCTGAGAAGCTCCAAGTCTGCAAATCTTCCATTCTGCAGTTTGCAGTCTTCATACTCTTCATTGATCTTCAACACCTCAATCTTCAATCTTCCAAATCTGCAATACTTCAATCTGCCAAGCTTCAAGCTGCAAGTCTTCAGTCTTTTCTTCAAGCTGCAAATCTTCAATCTTTAGAGCTGAGCGACACAATCCCCTTGGGGGGCAGTCAGCCCAGCCATTCCTCCCATTCTGCAATCCTGTGTAAGGCTGGAAATGCCTTCTTCAGCAGCTCCCCATCCTGAAATAAAATACAAAAAGCAAGTAGACTACATCTAATAATGAGATAAACATTCACTTCAAATTTAGTTTCCACTTCAGGGGACATTAAGTCAGATTAGCTCTTCAAGTTCTCATAATGAGTTTTCCTTTTCCTGTCAGAGACACAAAACCTGAATGTTTTAGCCAAGTGCACATCAATCCTAACCAAACAGAGGAAGTGGAAATGAGGGTCACAATCTTAGGACACATGTTCAGTTAGTGTTAACCCTGTAAGGCTCATTCTATCCTCCAAATCATAGAAGCATTTATCAAACAGACCAATAGTTATCCCCGAAAATTAGGAGCCTCAGGTACCCTCCTCTTTGACCTGTACAAATCTGAATAATTTCTGAGCAAATGAAGATCCATTCTACATTTATGTGGTTAGAAAGTAGAAAATCAAAATCCCCAAAGGATCTGACCACGCTGAAGGTGTATTGATGATCATCAGAGTCATTCAAGCAATATAGATCTTTATCTGTATAGTGCATAAATGCCAAATAACGAAACACAGTAGCTATGAGCATAAGGTTCATTTTGCACATGCAAAGCTGCCAATCTTCTGAGCAAACAAGTCTTTCAATGAGAGAACAATTCACAATTTTGATCATAAGAACAGTTTGAGTATAGGGAGTCTAGTCTCAATCTGCAATGAGGATAGACAAACAACATCACCCCCATATTACCAAAAGATCTGTGAGATATGCCTATATAGGTGAAGAATGAATGCCACAATCATGGATATAGGCAAGCCTGTCATTACTAATCAGTGTAGAGACATACAAAGCTCATGATCAACCTCATTTACAACCCTTACTCTTTATGCAAAGATCATCAAAACATATCATGAAGTAAATTATTCATGGGCCAAGACTTGATCTAGTCATTATATAACAAAACTTCAATAGTTAAGACTCTTCATAGCGATGATGGGGGTCCCTCTGAGAAGAAACCTAACCTAGGCATACGAAGGTCGGAAGGATGTATCCTATTCACAATTCCCATGAAGGAGGTCAATCACTCAGAGCGGCCTAGTGGGTCAACGAACCTTGATGCCTGTGGACATACTTGCAGCACATATGAGACTCAATTTTGATGCATCCGATTAGGATTGATATTAGAAAGATTCAACCATCATGAAGAATAAGGATATACAGTAATAGAGATCCATACAGATTAGAGACTGAGACACAATTTATACTCAAACTGTTGTGACTTTTAGTCCTAGAGCCTGGTCTGAACCCATGTAGTCTTCCCCTTAGCACAGAGATCATAAACAGAGTGCAAGTGAGTCAATCCAATGTGTACATATTATTGAAGCTTCTGAAAATGAACTTCCCAAACATGATATTGTGCTTAGAGGCGATGTAAAAAAGATGATCTTTATCGTTCCTCAGGCATTCATTAGATGCAAATAGAGTTCCTTAAATGGACTAGATGTGGTTTGCCTACTTGCACTCATTCACAAAATACAAATACTCGTTCAGGTGTGATGGATTACTTTTGACAAGTATAATTGTAGTCATGATTCATATAGTTTACATGGTGTAATCGAGATAGATAAAGTGCAATTCTAGTGAAGCTTGCGACAGATTGTGTATGGAAGCATAGAGGCAACCAAAACAGAGAAGTAGGGGAGCATGTCATTCCCATTACCCCTTTAATGAGCAAAAATAGCTTAATATAGTCAGAACCATTCCCTCATGAGAAATACATAGGAAGATTACCCTGCAACATCTCCTACCATTAGAATCACTTACTTCAGTTTGGAGCTAAGTCATGGGAGGGTGTGGTCACATTTTCTATGGAATCAAAAAAAACAAGTACAAGCTCAAGAGATCAAGGAAAACCCTTTCAACAATGTTATGTGAGAGTAGCTTGAGACTACCAATGTCCAGGAGTACCTGCATCAACCCTGCAAGATATACTTTCATGACTAACTTAAGGTAGTGCGTAAAGGGTAACTGAGCAAGTAGTACTGCCCTCCTATCAGAAATTACAATCACAATTTTTTAGACTTCCACACATAATGTGAGATATTCAAGGTCATCAACATAATATACACCCCTTCTGATCATCAAGGCTCAATCACTCATATAGAACTTTGCATCAATCATTCTGGTGGAGTGGTCTAAGAAGTGCGTGGATTTAGGTTTTTCTAGGGGACAAATGCCCACCAGTGAGTTTCCATCTAGGAAGCTAGGGTCATAACAAAGCATACGTGCAGTCTTAGTCCCAAAATAAGGATTGCACACACCACAATGAAGTTAACAAGTCATAGCCTTTGTTGAATCAATCGTTCAAGACCAGGAGCCAATATACTCTTTTCATTACTATCCATTGTTCTTCTAGGTCCTTCATCATAGGGAAGTGCACAAGCAAGCCTATCATGCCGATATTCTTAGACAATCATCTTGAAAAGAACAAAATGAGCTTTAAATACTTTAGTTGATGCCCCAAGGAATAGACATTCGACCATTCAACCATACCTGAGCGAGTCGAGCAGACATAAAAAAGACATGTTACAAATACACTTAGAGGGTTAGTCCTTTCACCTAGCACCATGATCGCTGAGAGCACCGCATCTGCAAAACTTCATCCATATCGCTGCTCGGGAGAATGGGAAACAAGGGTCCTCCTTGTTAGAGGTGGGTGGGGAGCTTGACGAGCTCCACTAGATGCACAACTCGATTTTGGGGACACAACAGCAGCAACCAAACCCATGGAAGTGAGGCACGCCGAGGAAAGCCAATGCGGAAACTTACCCAGATTGGAAGCCACAGATGTGCAAAGTCGGTGACTTGGCAAAAAGGGAAAATCTGAGCACAGTAAACACTGCTACAGCCTTATGAAAGTGCTTGGGTAAGGTTGATGATGCAGCAGAGATGTCTCGAGCTGTCGTCGACAGGGTTTCTGTGTGCATAGTAAGGTGGAGAGGGAGGAGGCAAATGCACAACTTGTTGAGGAAGTGGAACAGGTTTTTAAGTGGGAAGAGTGTGATCATACGCATGATTAGACTTAACTATAACTCATTCTTTTCTTCACATGTTCAATACCAACATTAAATTTCAAAACCTTTAAGATATGCAGGCCACGTAAGTTTAGGCATCTGTTCACATATAAATATATCTGTCGGTCCTTTACCTCTTTTTTGGAAAGCAACTCATGATCTTCTCATCTATTTCAAATAGAATCAACTTAAAATGATTAGTGAGTTTACCACAATCTACAGCAAGCAAGGTGACCCATTGCACCTATCTAACAGGGTTGCAGCATCACAACAATTCATGTAGGGTTCATGTTAAAAAAATGCTTCAAGAACATAGACGCCAATGCTTTTAGGGTGATCACAACATATCTTCCCAACTTGAAAGTCGTAAAGATAAAGAAAACGAATAGCTTCGGTGATGCTATGAAAATACAAAAAGAAACACCTCATCCATCACTCTGAGTCAAACAGTTCGAAGTAGATTCTTTTGTTCCTGCTGACAGTACACTAAAGAACCTTTATATAAGGTATTCAAAAAACCCACAGGACAATGTAAGCACACCTTCCGTTTTGCTTTGGACAAGCCATCACCATTCTTGGTATGGCGGTAGACATTTGACTTCAAGAGTGGGGAGTGGTACATGCCTGCAGCACCTCCATACCCGTAAGTGGTAGTCTGTTCATCTTGGAAGTGATAGTGACAAAGATGTTGGGTTAGGCAGCCATAACCAGTTAGTCTAAATTCACAGAACGAGTTGCAAACAGTTGTGAACATAAATCTATCTTGTAGTTCATACATAATTCTGGAATTAGCCTCAAAATGATCGAGTAGATGACAGAAGGCGTTTTAGAGGTATGCAACACATATTAAACTTGTCAAGGGCATAGAGAAACCAACGCATTCCCTGGTTGAGTATCCAGAATATTGATACCATTACCGAGGTCAGAGCAAGGGAAGACCAACTGCCTCCGACTCACCATGAGTTGAGCAGATGGGAAGTTTGCACAGAGCTCATCCCCGCCTTGAATCATCAAGAAGCCAAGGGGGTCGAGATCACAGTAAGACCACCAACACCAAGTGCAACAAACCTTAGAGCAAACTTAATGCATAGGTGGAGCAGGAGAGCGAGAGGCAGTGTGAGCAGAGAAAATCATTCGCCTCTCCAGAGAGTTCTTTAAGCAGCATCAACTGGCTTGCGCACATGCCACGAATGATGTTTGTAGTGCTGCTTCACTAAGAAGCACATCATTCAAGGGAGCAAAAGTGTGGACAGGAGCAAGAAACTCAGCAAAAGCAGGGGTTCCGCCCTTGGAGCAACTCGGAGCTTGGCTGCGAACAGAATGGGTGCAGAATAGAGGTCAGCTGCCCCACACCATCATCTTCAGAGTTGACGGGTTGTCTTGAGGGCGCAAGGAAGCTTATGCCCAGGGCAGTACCTTCGACAGGAAGCTTGAGCCCATGCGGGTTCGACCCAAGAGGCGCGAGGAAAGCTCCTTCCAGCCTCATGTAGTCTATAGTAATCTGTGTACAGGTGGATGTATCCTGGAGACAGAGCAGCCTTCGGGTTTAGATTGCGCGTTGCACTGACAAAAAGTGTTTGCAGCCATAGCATAAAGAAGGTCGTCCTTCAAATATATCAGTCTGCTCAAAATGGTGACAACAACATCACCCCAAGTTAGTAGAGGAAAAATACTTGCTGGCCGGGAGGATGAGTAGTAGAATGTGTAGAGTCTTCTGTAGTCTAGTGACCGAGGGAAATCGAACTTCCCCTTCAAAGGTTATGCACAGATGGCGCAACACAGAGCCCCTTTTAGAATATGAGCTGCAAGTAGCATCCTTAAATCTTCAGAACGTCATTTCGTATGTGCGCCATTGGTCGACCCTGAAGCATCAACGAGATGGCATCCAGCCACCGAGAGAGGAGAGAAGGAGCATCGTAGTAGCTCTGCACCCTTCTATGCGATAAGGGAGGTCAAGAGGTATGTAGAGATGGTCCTGCAACAGAGGTAAGCAGGGAACGTAGCTCCTCCTGCAAGAGGAAGGAGACGGAAAAAGAGGGAGAGAGAAAGGGGTAGTACACCCCTTCTTGCCCCGCACGTTTTTTGTCAGTAAGGAGGGAATGGGAGGGAGAGTTAAGACCCTCCCCCAACTACCCTATCGTACAACATAAAGAGAGGGAAGGCGCATTCTGTCCCCCTCCACGTCCATATCAAAAAGGAAGAGCGCACTGACCACAATAATCAAGGAGAGAGAACATTCTCGCGTCCTACGCTCCTAGCCTAAACTCAAAAATTTGTTCTTAATTGTGATAAAAACTGAATAGAGGGGAGGGGTTAAGAAGGAGGCACCCCTCATCCTGCTACCCAAGGCAAACACCAATTTCAAGAAATGAAGAAGATGAAGGTTGATGCCAGAGTGAGTATGTGTTTGTGAAAGAGTGAGAGAAAGAAGAGGGGGTTAGGGGGTGTTTATGTGCAACAAACAAAAATAAAGATTTAAATTACTCCAAAAATTAAAAGGGAAGGTACCCTAGGCCAACCGAAGGCCACACGGATCCACAACTCAATCCAAGCATGAGGTGCATCCACCAAGTGTAGGCACGACAATCTTAAAAAAAACCCAACGGTTGAAGGTCGATCATCCCCGGCAACGGCGCCAAATTTGTTGTTGAAGTATGGGGAGTAACCAACCCAAACCGCCTCACATGGAAGTGAGTGGCTCTTCCAAGAGGAGTTGCAAGAAGTGCAAGCAACGCACACACACCCACGTCCAAGAACAATGGCACCATGGCCAACGTCAAAAGGAACAAGGGAGGGCAATGCTCACACACAAGCCAACCCCAAATGCCAAACCCACACACATGGATCATCGCCTAGCACACAAGGAGAAATGTGGAAGCCAAATGACACCTTCTTCCATTACCAAAATGGAGGCCAAGGCCATGGCCAAGGGACCTCTTTTACAAATGAGGCTCTTCTTTATATAGAGAAGAAGAGAGGCATATGTGAATAAAACATGTGGTCAAAAGACCACATGTGCTAAATCAAAAAGAGAATCTTAAGTGATATGGGAATTTCAAAAAGCTAACTACCTAGAGAGAGAGGGAGCGCATGGATTTCTACGTGGGAGTTTTGTGTTTGTTCAATAAGGAGTTTTCAAAGAAAGGCTTGAATACCATAGGCTTAGAGGAATTATCAAAAAGGGTTTTAGGAGAGTGTTCACATGGACATCTCCTAATTTACAAAAAGGGGTTTTTTTATGAAGGAAAAGGGATGCCATAGCATGAGAAAATTATGGGCAACCCTTGTAGCAACAGAAGTACAGAATGAACACAATCAACTGATAGTTACATTAGTTAATATCACCAAATCTATTAAGGAATTCCAACAGTACCAGGAAGCGGTGCAGAAACAGATACATGATGAAATGACCAATTTTTCGGCAATAAATATCACTCTACAGAACGAAATTGAAGTTTTACGATCCAGAATACAGGTCTTGTAGGATTTAGAAAAACAGGTTTTGACTGGTGAAGGAATTAATCTGCATGCCACTTTGATGACAAAAATCGATATCGAAGCATTAAAACAAAAGTTGAGCACTCATGTACATAACAGTTGGAAACTTTTTCGTCGCAGATGGTTGGCCATTACAATTCCAAAAATGGAAAACATACGCTCAGGTCTTGTCTCCCAACATGACCAGGATTTGGTAGATATAATTAACCAGCAGAAGCAACAGTTGAAACAACAAAAACAGAAAATCAATCAATTACAGAAAGAAATTCGGCAGCAGAAATCTGGAACAGGTAGTCCCAAAAAACAAACATCCCCGATTGTAGATAATGATATCTCTGATAAGATTCAGGTCGATCTTGTGGGTTCGAGTCCACCGTGCGTGCCAGTGTTACAAGGCCGACGGAGCGAGACAACCGCAACCGCAGAAGAAGGACAAACAAGAATTTTGGCTGAATTGACGGAGATGCAGGAAATTACGCAAGAGTCGGTAAATGAAGGATACGAAAGCAATAAAAAGTAGAAGACAGAAAGAGAGAGAACGTCCGCCGCTCCGCTAGACTGATGCGAGCAGAGATTAATATGTGAGACAAAGAAAAAGAGAGAGAACGCCCTGGAGTAATAGTTAACAGGAAGTTATTCGAGAGAAATAGAGTTAGATACTTTTCAAAAGAGAGTAAGAGTTCAACAGTTGTGTCACAATTGTACTTTGTAAGTGCATAAGCATTGAGTACTTCTTGAGAAGAAAAGATTAATTGATATCGGCAGTTTTCGGAAGGAGTCTCTGTTCTATTGAGCACTGTAGTGAGTAGGGTTGATCACATCGCGAACTGAAGTCTTTGGAGATTGCAAGTATCGCATTTATTCTGTTGTCTGTTATAGTGAATCAGTTTTGAGAGATTGCGAGCATCATATTTTAAGACTATGTATGAGATATTGATGAATACATTGAGTTCTGTTCCATTCCATTCGTAATTAACTATTCTGCGATTCACTTGGTTAAACTGAATTCCTTTTCGGTAGTATGGTATTGTGAGTCTATTTGATGATCAGTTATATACGATTTTGTATCTCTTCTGTCGTGAGATTGTATGTTTGACGCCCTGCGTGAGACTGTGTAAGGTCAAAGTAAACATCTATATTTAATATCTTTTCGGTTAAGTGACCAGATTCGAGACAATAGTCTGCGTTCACTGATAATTCGATAAGATCTGTATGTGGACAGTAGTATTGGAAGGTTTATCAATTGCGGTAGGAATTTGTGACTTGAGTCAGTATACGAAAAGTTTGGCGTAATCTCGATTATAGTTGTCTGTATTCGGTGTACTTACCTGGCACATGGAATCATCACATTGAGAAGTATTCAATTACTGAAAAGTGCGTATTCTAGTAGTTATAAGTCACAGCAGGACCACTGCTTCAATTCCATAGCAGATTCAGTCTGACAGTCCTAATACTCACCGTACCGAAGAGTGGTCAGTATCCAGACTCACCCACTGTGCTAAGACGTGAGGGAGTATTTATAACTGTGTGAAGCATTGGGAAAATAGTACAGGGCCTCTGTCTAACAGACCCCTACCACTCCCAAGAACCCGAGGACCCGATAATACTCTTCCGAAAGTTGGATAGAAGTATTATCGTTTAACAAAACCCAAGAACTCCAAATTTGGATAAGAGACGCTCAAATGAGAACCAAAAAACTCGGAGGAGGTAGGATAAATTGGCTCAATTGATTAAACTCGTAGCTATGGCATACGAAGAAAAATTCGAATTCTGCGCCTTGCTTTGCCTTGCAGGTTGTCGATTTGTTTCATACGGGATAATATATACCGTTGCGTCCTTCCGGCTACAGGAGAAGTGTTCCGTGCTCGCAGGCTTATCCCACATACGCTTTAAGATTTGAAGATTGTATATATAGAGTTAGACAACTAGGCCACGCTCAGGAAGCTCTCGCGGCCTTCTCTCAGACATCTGTGTCTGGAAAACCATGCAAGCCACAAAAAAACATTGAAAACAAAACTTCTACGTCAGAGAACTGCACAGGCAGCGCTCCTGAACGCTGTAGAGAGGTGGGTCACACGGTTTACTCCAAAAACACATATGTCTACGCTGTAGAGTGTAAGACAATAGTTACACAATATAACACAAGAGCAATAGCAGAGAAGATAACGGATATAGGAGAATCTCAATAATTTTCTACTAGCAGCAAGTACAAAGATGATGGCGTTGTCCACCCGTGCGCTCTCAAGGTAGAGCTTAAATGGTGATCTAGACAACTCTAGATAGGGAGATACAAGGTAGAGCTATGCTGGCTCAACTCAATGTCTTAGGTAGTGTAGAAGTCATGTATATATAGGATCATGGGTGGCCTGCCATGGACGGCTATACATGGGCGGTAGAGCGTGGGCGGCCACCGCCCGCGTAATTGCCATATACGGCTTAGACTGGTTGAACCGACCTAACAAATATAAATGATTTCTGACTCCGACAGGGAATATTCCCTTTACCGTCGCGTCGGGGGCGCTGCCCCCGGACCCCCACCAGGGGGCCCGCTGACCCCCTGGGACCGCCCAGCCAGGGGGCCCGCTGGCCCCCTTGGACCCCCCAGCCGGGGCTGCTCACCGCTGCCCCGGACCCCACAATTGGGGACCCTGGTAACTCCCTTTCCTTATAATACCTTACATGGTCCAATATGACCTTCATCCAACATTCAAGTTGGGATTCCCATCAATTGGGTAATGCACGCTTGGCTTCTCTCATAAAGGGGGCCTTACAAAATGTGCATACAATCATGAGGGGTAGACATTGATCATATACTAACATAGAGGAGGGGTCACACGAAGCTCACTCAGAGGGGGTGTTTTGGGGCTCCCTCAATCTCCTTGCAGAGAGAACTTCGATGGCGCTCTCCAAACGATGACAACGCCTGATCAGAAGAACGCGAATGCCCGAAAAGAAAACATGTACAAACCTTCAGCACTACGCGAGTTCTTCTAAAATTAGCTCAGCAAGACCAAGGTCTGATACCAAGTGTGAGGCTTTCCTCAAAGAAGACATGCGAATGATGTGTGTGCCACTCTCCTCCCAACCATTTATACCCTCTTGTATCTAAAATAGCAGTGATCTGGAATGATCTAGCATGGGCATGTGGCTAGCATGCAACACTCATCCCCACTAACCATCAAATACCTTAGGATATACCCCCGAGCTTAGGACCTTGGCTAACTAGCCCTCGTCCCCCACACACATGGAATGGTCTTTGTAGATCAATGTCTCACACTTTCAGCCAAAGTGAGAGCAGAATTCCAAGATTTGTTTTTAAACATTAGGGGAAAAATGAGCCCTGCATGGGCCTTGTAAGGATTTGGATTAAGAAGCTTAATCTAGAAGATTAAGGGGGCTTGCAAAACCACTAGTGGTATTTCCAAATAAAATATTATTCTCCAAAACATTGTATTCGAATTCTAAAAAGGAAGAATTTGAGGCCTTTGGATGCTTGAAATCAATGGCTCATATTCAAATGGATGTAACTTTAGTGAGAGAGTATCTGACAAGGTGATGATGGTAAAGGGACCTCTCCCACGTTTTTTGATTCTCTCTGCATGTTTTTCAGCCCTTAGATCAAGACAAATCCAATGGCATACCGCAGTTGGGGCTGAGGTAGAAATCGGATCTGCCGTGAGCCATTGGATTGGACTTTGATCCAATGGAGGAGGTTAAAAGGTGCTTTTCCTTTGGGGGCTTCAATCATAGCCATCAAATCTTCTATGCATCCTATGGTCCATAATGGAGGCACTCAAACTTCCTTGTTTTGAAGGATCTACATCCGATTTTAGCCTCAATCCAAGGGTCCACATTTAATGGCGCCTTTTGTAGGAGCAAATCAATCTTGCCCATTGATGAGAAGGCCAATCCAAGGGCCCATGTTCAATGCCGCCTTGACTTTTGTGCTTTCACCTCATCCCTTGGATCATCTAGCCAATCTAACGGCTGAAATTGATTCCCAAGCAATTCGAAAACCATTCATGTCTAAAATTACTAGATCTAGGTGGTTTTCTGCTCCTTTGACCACACAAAACCAAGGAAAGCCTATGCCTAGTCTATGTGATTAAGGGACTAGAGTGTGGCCACCACCCTCTTCTCATTGATCCATCACTAATCAGCCCTCAAGCTAAAAGGCCCATTCAGGGTTCATTTTTTCCCCTAATGAGGAATTACCATCGGGTTTGCCTCCTTGCAGGAATATAGATCATAGAATTGAATTGGTACTAGGAGAGAGTCCGACCGCTCGTCCACCATTTCAAATGAGTTTGCAAGAGGAAAATGAAGTCCGCAAGGTTGTGGACGAGTATCTTCAAAAAGGGCTGATTAGACCTAGCTATTCACCCTTTGCCGCACCAATTCTTCTTGTGAAGAAGAAGGATGGATCTTATAGGATGTGTGTCGATTATCGAGCACTCAATAAGATCACTATTAAACATAGATATCCCATCCCCCATATTGATTATCTTTTGGATGCTCTAGGTGGAGCCATTGTATTTAGTAAGATAGATCTAAAAAGTGGCTATCATTAGATTATAGTGAAAGATCATGATGTACATAAGATAGCTTTCAGGACCCGTTTTGGTCATTATGAGTATTTGGTCATGCCCTTTGGTTTGACAAATGCTCCAACTACATTTATGATGTTAATGAATGATATCTTACGACCTTTCATAGGAAAGTGTGTTGTAGATTTTGTGGATGCTTTACTAGTGTATTGTGAGACTGTGCATGAGCATGAAAATCATTTAAGATTTGTGTTGAATATTTTAAAAGAAAATCAGCTATATGTAAATCCAGAGAAAATACAATTGTTTCTTTCGAGGATAGAGTACTAGGGCATGTGATTTTAGTCGATGGGGTTCAGATGGATCCCAAGAAGGTATTAGTCATTTTAGCATGGCCTACTCCTCAGGATGAGGGGCAGTTACGGTCATTCTTAGGACTTTCCAGTTTCTATCAAAAATTCCTCTCTTCATATTCATCGATAGCAGCACCTATGACAAACTTGCTTCAAGGCAAAATTCCATTTGCATGGAAGCAAGAGCAGCAAGAGAGTTTTGATACCCTAAAACAAGCTCTTTCAGAGGCTGCTATACTCAAAGTGGTGGATCCTCATAAACCATTTGAGTTAGAAACGGATGCTAGTGGCATAGCCATAGGCGCAATCTTGAGTCAAGATGGCAGGTCAATAGATTTTGAAAGTAAGAAGTTAAGTAGTGCACAACGCAACTGGCCGGTGCATGAACAAGAGTTGTATGCAGTGGTGCATGCACTTAAAGTTTGGAGACACTATCTTTATGGTGCGGACTTTAAGGTATTCACAGATCATCATACACTCAAGTATTTTTGTAGTCAGCAAAATCTTAGAGGCCAACGCACTCGTTGGGCTGAGCTCATGCAGGAATTTCACATGGAAATCTTGTATAGAAGAGGCAAAGAAAATATAGTAGCTGATGCATTATCTCGTATAATGTATCAGATGAGCTTTACAGTTTTAGAAAGCTCATTGCTTGAAGAAATTAAGGAAACACAAGTGGAAGATCCACATTTGTTACACATAGTTAGAGCCATTAGTGATGACTCTATTTTAGGAGACATACAGTTCCAACTGTTTCTTCTCCTACTAAAGCAAACAAGTCCATTCCGTATTCTAATTTCTCATAGGAGAATGGAATAATGAAGCAGAAAGGAAAGGTTTGTGTGCCAGATTCTTGGGATTTGAGACGCCTATGTTTGTAATTCATTATGGATATAAATTTTAGGAAGCAATTTTCGGATATAAATTTTAGGAAGCAATTTTCTTTCTTTGTTTGTTCCTTTTTTCAAGTAGAGCCTAATTCTAGCAATTGTGAGCTCAATTGGACCTCAATCCGAACACATATTCTCTACTATTTCTTCACACCGTTTTTACTTACTATTCAATCATTTTCTTTTCCTCTTTCGAATCCTCGTTTTCACTATATTATACATTCTCTCTTTGTCTTATTCTCTCTCGATCTATCTATCTCTATCTCTATCTTCTCCGGCTGTAAGCTCTTTTTGATTTTTCTCTCAAACGTTTCTTCTAAACTTACTTTTCTTTGTGTCGCTTGCATTTCTCCCTTTTGAAAAGAGCTCTCTCCTCTTGTGTGCTTTCCGCTCTCTCTTTCAGTAACACACACACAGGTACTCATATGCAGTTCTGTCGCTCTCTATCACTTTCTCTGCATCTTTCTCATGGATCCTTCTCTCTCTCTCCCTCTCTTTGTAATGATGTTCCTATCTCTGAGTCTCCTTAGCATCTCCCTCTCTACACATTTAAATTATCGTCTCTCCTTTCTCTCTCTCTCATCTCACACCCACACACACACACACACACACACACATATATATATATATATATATATATATATATATATATATATATATATATATATATATATATATATATATATATATATATATATATATATGTATATGTATGTATGTATGTATATGTATGTATGTATGTATATATATATCATTAAAAGTAACCTCATCCATAGAAGACAATTTCTATTACTTGCACATTTCTTTCAGGGTAGCCACCAAGAATGTAACCACTCCTAGTATATCTTAAAGTGCTTGCAGTCAACAAAAAAGATGTGTAATAGTTTCATCCCGCTTGCAAAAGTTATGAGTCTTTTGTATTTTATTGAGTCTCTTGCCACACCATATTCCCTAATGTACAAGATGCGAGGCAAAAATGGCCTCTCTATTGTTTAATCAGTACTATACTTCAGTGAAATACAACACCGTATTTCCAAAAGAATGGGATCAAGAACAAGGATTATGACTGTAATAGTATAGTCATAACATGCATTTACGTTCTTGATTTACATTGTATCACACAATACTTCTAGAATAGTAACACTTCCTAAATTGAAAGACTTTGTATTCACAGAGAGATTTTAGAAAGAAAGTTATCTCAATAAGAACAGTACTCTTAATTAATGAGACCGCTTGTACATCATTGTGGAATACAATATGATTGCATTACATAGTGCAAAAAGTCATCTTTCATATATTTCCAGACTACACTACTCATAGCATCTTCTTCACCAGACTTCGTTTCTCTTTGACATACCATATTACAATGAACCACATTGCTCTTCTTCGTAACCTTCGCATCATTCCATACTTCAAAATATAGAATCAACACTTAGAAATTACCAACTCCAAAAACTCATGTGATCTCCGTAAAACCCCAATTCCCATTACATAGAAAATACATTTTACAAATAATGTGGTTGTCCACACAATTGCTAACACTGGCAGACACGGTGGATCCAAACCCACTAATTAGAAAATAAAATAGTACAAACCATAATCATGATATTGCATTTCTAGGAACATTATTCTTTCTATATCATATTGCAGCTCATTAAACATTTCTCCTATATTCTCTTCTACAAGTTTGATCTCTGCTTCAATAAATTGCTTCGAATCTAATGACTATTGGCTTGCACTTCTACAACTAATTGAGGCTGCTTCTAATTCCGATATCCTCTTCTGGAATCTTTCTAATAGATTATCAAAAGCTATAGCTACATCAGATAATTTATTAACATAACTTTCTCTTAATTTCTTCGCTTCATCTAACTTTACTTTGTGAGTTATCTCCAAAATTGAGGCATCCTTCTTTAACTTTTCTACTTCTGCTTCTTTTTCTTCCAAAACTATGTTTGCATTGGCATAGTGCTGCTTCCATTCTTCGATCTGTCTTTCCAATTATGGAATTCTAGCCAACTGTGCAGACACTATATCCTTTTGTTCTTGGATGACGTGGATTCTTTCTCCAAGAGCTGTGAATTCAGAGTTTTGCATCGCCAATCTCTCTTCTACTTATGCAATTGAGATACTTTGCCTTTTGATTTCTTCACTCTACTCCTTACCTTTATCTTCAACTTTTGAATTTCTTTCTCTATCTTTTGTAGTTCAGCTACCAATTCTTTGTTAGTTTCTTCAACTTCTATTATGCCTTTTGGGTTTTTCCTACTTCAGCTTGAAGTCAAGCTATAATCTTTGACTTTTCTTGAGTAGTGACCTTTAGTGTATTATTCTCTACTACAACTTCATTCAGCTCTTCCATCATCTCTTCTTGAATTGCACTATCTCTTCTTGCACTCTCCATTCTAACTTGTTCTGCGTGGGCCCTGAGTCAGGTAATTTCTTCATTCATTCCCGCTTTCTCCATTACCCACTTATCCTTTTCCAAAATCATGGTGTTACATTTTCTTTGAAACTCTTCCAACTTAGCTGCACTCCATTGAATCCCTCTAGCTAGATCACCAAGAAGCTCTAGACAAACTATTTCATTATTATACATCCAGGGGTAAATGATGTACGTGGTCCTATGCAGACACCTTCTTTTGGAAATTATCTTTACTTTGTGACTTTCATCGATGATTTTTCCAGGCATGCATGGGTATATCCATTGAAGGCAGAGTCCGAAGTGTTCATGTGAATCAAACAGTTTTTTATTTTGGCTAAAAATCTGTCAGCATGTAGAATGGGCACCCTCCGTTTTGATCGAGGAGGGGGAATACATGTCTTCTGATTTTAATGCATTTTTGGCTGAATGTGGGATAAAACACTAGTGTACAGTGCCTTATACACCTCAACATAATGGAGTTGTTGAACATAAGAACATGTCACTCATGGAGATGGTGAGCTATATGGTCAAGAGTCAGGCTTTACCACATAGTTTTTGGCTTGAGGCTGTCATGTGTGCAGCATATATACTAAACAGGTGTCCCACTAAAGCGCTATAGTCCATCACTCCATATGAGGCTTGGCATGATCGCAAGGTATATGTTGCTCATCTGGGTGTTTTTGGTTTTTTGGCATATGCATTAATGCCTAAACAACATCGCAAAAAATTGGATGATAAAGCAGTAAAATGTATTTTTGTTGGGTACAGTTCTAAAAGTAAAGGGTATTGTCTGTATCATCCACAGACTAAACACATTTTGGTTAGCCATGATGTTGTTTTTGTGGAAGATGCTATTCAGCCATTGCTTTCATGTACTAAGGAGACATCTGTTAGCTCCAAAGACATGTATGATACTTTGCTGCCTCTTTGTACAAGTGGACAATCTAGTATTGGTCCTAATGAGGCAACTTCTCAGCCTTTGCAAGTTTCATGGTGATGATGCAGATCATCCCATTTCTGATGGAGATTTACATGATGCACTTATTGATAAGAGAGTTGATATTAAGGAGGCAAAAACTATGCCAAAATGGTTGGTGCAGACTTTGTGTGATAGCAAATTAGATGCACCTCTGTCATATCGTACTCGTTCAGGCTCTCATAGTGCTTCTTTTGCATCAGATTGCTATGATATGGCTGCATCTAATCTCTATGATGAGAATGAGCCTGTTTCATTTGATGAAGCAAAAAATTTAGAAAATCGGATGGCTACTATGCAATCTGAATATGATGCTATAATGAAGAATGGTACTTGATCTTTATGTGACTTGCCACCTGGCAAGAAGGCCATTGCTACTAAGTGGGTATACAAGCTGAAGCATAAGCCTGATGGTACAGTTGACAGGTGTAAGGCTAGGCTTGTTGCAAAGGGTTATGGACAAGAAAAAGGCATTGATTTTGATGAAACCTTCACTCCTACTTGCCGAATGACTACTATTCCTAGCATCTGTGCACTTGCAGCGCATCATTGTTAGAATGTACATCAGTTGGACATTAAAACTGCATTTCTTAATGGTGACTTGCATGAAGAAGTGTATGTTTTTTAGCCCCGTGGCTTTGTACAAAAAGTGCATGAGAACCAGGTGTGCAGGTTAAAGAAGGCATTATATGGTTTAAAGCAAGCACCACGTGCTTGGTATGAAAAGATACATGCCTATCTGATTGCACATGGTTTTGAGAATAGTCCAACTAAAAGCACCTTATATATTAAACGTGCTAATGATGTACTTCTGATCATTGTGGTTTATGTTGATGGCATGCTGCTCACTGGTCCTCATGATAGGCATATTGCTGATTTCAAGGCTGATTTGCATGCCTCATTTGAGATGTCTGATTTGGGCCATTTGCATCACTATTTGGGCATTTAGTTTATGAAAGTTGATGGTGGAATGGCTTTGTGTCAAATGAAATATATTGACACATTATTCCAGCATTTTGGCCTTGAAAACTTTAAGCCTGTTCCCACTCCTATGGAGATAGGTTTACAACTGAGTCTTCATGATGTTGGAGATGCATTTGATGTTGTTCTCTATCAATGTTGGATGTTTGATTTACTTATGCATTACTCGGCCAGATATTCAGTTTGCTCTCTCACAGATGAGCAGGTTTATGCATTGCCTAGGAGTCAAGCATTGGCAGGCGGTTAAGCGCATCTTTCGCTATTTGAGTGGTACCCGGCTACTTGGTTTCTTTTATCCCAAGGGGGGATCACTACCACTAGATTTACATGCTTTTTCTAACTCTGATTGGGTTGGTTCCTATGACACTCGTGTGTCCACTAAAGGCTTTTGCTTCATGCTTGGTAGCTCATGTATATCTTGGTTGAGCAAGAAGCAGCCTACTGTGGCCACTTCTAGTTGTGAGGTTGAGTATAGGGAAGCTTTCACAGTGACTGTTGAGTGTGTGTGGCTCAGACACCTTATGGATGATTTTGGTGTTGGTCAGTCTTCTGCCACCACCATCTTCGCTAACATTCAGAGTGCATTGGCAGTTGCGAGGAACCCTATTGTTCCATGCTCGCACTAAGCACATTGAGTGCATTATCATTATGTCAGGGAGAGGTTCTCTGCTGAGAAGATCAGCTTGGCATATGTGCCCATGCAGGAGAACATTGCAGAACTTTTCACAAAGGCTCTGCCTAGGGAGAAGTTTGAAGCTTTCAGCAAAGCTTTGGGCTTACTTCCTTTTGTGGAGTGATTTCCACATAGCTTGGAACTTCCTTATACATGAGTGCCAGCTACTTGTTCACCGCATCACTCCCATGGGGGATTTGTTGATATATTTAGGTAGTGATGTGTGTGAACACTCTAGGACCTTTGGGGTACTTTTTTCCCTCTTTAGGAGGTTTTTTCCCGTGGCTTGTATATACGCCTATTGCCCTAATGGGCTACTTATCTTTGTACATCCTCTAGTAATACATTCAGTATTGTGTGTTGTGCTCCAAGCTTCTTCATCTTCCTTCTGCTATTCGCGTGCTTCTGCAGACGTTTAGCTCCAACATGCTATAGTGTTAGCATACTCAGTCAATTCATGCACAAGCCAAGAAGGCCACAGATGGAGGCAGCCAAGAGAGTGCTCAAATACGTGAAGGTCACTATCAATGAAGGGCTTTTCTACCCTTTCACTTTAGAAATTGATCTCAAACTTTACTCAACTTCAGATTGGGTTGGATCAAAAGATGACAAGAAGAGTACATCAGGCTATTTGTCATTTTCAGGATCAAAGCTAATTTCATGGTCTTCAAAGAAGCAACCAACTGCTCTATCATCTACTCGAGCTGAATACAAAGGATTGGCTAATGCAACACAAGAAGCTATGTGGTTAAAGTGTTTATACTCAGATTTGGGGTTACATGCCTTAACTCCTCACATCTTTGGTGACAATACTAGTTCACTCCACTTAGGAGCTAATCCAGTTTACCATGCTAGAATCAAGCATATTGAAATCCATTATGATTATGTAAGAGAGAAGCTGATGAGAAAGGACATTCAATTGTCCTATGTTTCCACTAATCTCTAATGTGCAGATATGTTGACTAAATCATTGGATGGTTTAAAGTTAAGCAGGTTCAAAGGCATGATTGGAGTGCTAGAAATCAAGGAGGACTAAAGACTCAAGCATAGTAGGCTTGAGGGGGAGTTGTTGGTGTATTTCATCCAAGACTAATGCTTGATCACTCATAAATGAAAAGCATTATTTATGTACACTTTCAATGAGAGAAGTCATTTAAACAAGCTCTTGTAACTATTGAAAAGTAAACATGATTGAGAAACTTGTGGACTTGTTAGGCACAAATTATGAGCTGAGTTCAGAGTGATTGATTAGCTAGATGGTTCCCAAACTTGAGGGAACTTTTAGGTACAATCCCTCCAACATTTGAATTCAAATATCTCTATATATACACATATGTATAGTCATTGAATAGAGTAGAGGATATAGCTACATCTTGATGAGATTCTGATCAAGTATCAAGACACAAGTGAAGCATGCATTTTTCTCCTCCTTTTGAAGCTTCATGTTCATTCATATAATGTACAATATGTGCAATACAGATTGATTTTCAAGCTACATCTTGGAGTTCTTCTCATCTGCTACTACAAGTTTAGATTCATGTTTTTCAATCAAATTCAATGACTGATTTCTCTGTGTATAATTATTTTTTATTGTGATTTAAATTGGTATAGGTTACTTGATAAGTCTATTTGCATAATATCAATTTTAATCATCATTGGTTCATTATTCTATGAGCTACATTCATTTGAAGTCAGCTAGGTATTTAGGAAGCTAATTCTTGAAATGTCAGGATGACACCCTTGTATTGCTAAATTAATTTCTCTCAGTATGGTTCATCAAATTTGTTTCTTTAGATTCATTATCTATCTAATTAGAAGTATGCAAAAGATCTCTGGTTAATTTTCAATAGGTTTTGAGCTCTGAGTTAATTTCCAGAGTGCAACTCATCCAAAAATAGCAAGTTTTGCTTCATCTATTTTGTGTCAAGTAGTCTATCTTGATAAATCAATTTGAGAATGATGCTCCAAATCCCTAGGATGGTTTATATGCATTCTTAGCAATCACAAGGTTTCTACGCAGCATCCTTGAAGCTATCTTTGTAGGTGTAGAGCAGGTTTTTGCAACACCAAGCACATCTTTGGAGTGTATCGACCATCTGTCTTTACAATAACATCATATTTTGATTGCATGAAAGCCATCTAGTTTTTTGAATTTTTCGCTTCATCAAAAGAAGCAGGCCCATTCTCATCACAAAAACTAGAGGCAGCCATAACATAGCAATCTGATGCAAAAGAAGCACTATGAGAGCCTAACAAGCACTATATCAACCCTCTCATCAACAAGTGCATCATATAAATGTGCATAAAAAATGGAATGATCTACATCATCTTGTGAAACATGTAAAGGCTAAGAAACTCCCTTATTTGTACAAACACTTGATAGTCCACCTATAAAAAGATGCAGCAAAATGTCATACACCTCTTTAGATCTAACTGATGTCTCCTTAGTACATGAAAGTAAAGGTTGAATTACATCTTCCACAAAAACATCATGGCTAATCAAAATGCATTTAGTCTATAAATGATACAGACGATAACCTTTTCTTTCAAAAGTGTACCCAACAAAAATACATTTTACTACTTTATCATCCACTTTTTTGCATTGTTGTTCAAGAACTAATGCATACGCAAGATAACCAAAGACACAGGGATAAGAAACAGATGGCTTGCAACCACGACAAGCCTCATATGGAGTGATAGACTGCAATGCTTCGGTGGGACACCTATTAAGTACATATGTTGAACACATAGCAGCCTCAAGCTAGAAGTTCTGTGGTAAAGCCTAACTTTTGACCATACACCTCACCATCTCCATGAGTGACTTACTTTTCCTTTTAGCAACTCCATTCTGTTGAGGTGTACATGGCACTTTACACTGATGTTTTATCCCATATTCAGCCAGGATGCATTAAAATAAGAAGACATGTATTCCCTCCCTCGATTGGAATGGGGGGTGTCCATTTTACATATTGACAGATTTTTAACCGAAACCAAAAAGTGTTTGAATCATATAAACACTTCAAACTTTGCTTTTAGTGTATCCCAAGCATCCTTAGCTATTTTGCAAGAGAAAATGTGAGGGATAATGGCACATTTGATAGACAAAGCTATCAATGCATGTGTCTAAGCATCTCCTCCATCCCAAAAAAGTTTGTCTATAGTAGGTGTAGCAAGAACTGGAGGACAAATAGGAAATTGAGGATCATCATCTTCAATGCCATCTGCATCACCTTAAGTGAGTGTATTTGCAAGTGTAGTAGGTCACTTTTCAACACCTTGCATAATATTCCATAGTCCTTTTGCTACTAATACATGATGCATCATATATGCCCATAATGGGTAATTAGTACCATCCAACTTATCCTCAACATCCATCGTACAAAATGCATCATTGCTTTTAGCCATGGCCAATGACTAAAATACATTGATGCAAAAAAATGATTGTATCTTAGAAATTTGAACAAAACTACCCTATCGAGCTATGCTAAACCTGTTGCAGACTTTGAGGCACTTGTACTGGAAAACCAAAACATGTATATATGTTTGGCACAAAAGGACAAAACTACCTACATAGGCACTGTAATAGTGCATTCAAAAAGCAAAACAAGCTCAGAGTATGCTAACCGATTGTTGGAGTTTGAGGTCTGCACAAGCACACGAATAGCACAAGCAAGAAGAAGAAGCTTGGACCACAACACACAATAATGAATGTATTACCAAGTGAATGTACAAAGATAAGTAACCCGTTAGGGTTATAGACATATATACAAGCCGAGGGAGAAAAACCTCCTAAAGAGTGGAAAAAGTGCCCCAATAGTCCTAAGTGTGTTCACACACATCAATACCAAAATATATTACTAGTCTTTGAGCTCACTACATAGGGATAAATCACTCAACTATTGAGCCCAAGATCTATCTGTATGATTGACACTAGTTTCAGATGATCTGATGCTTTTTGGATCTGCTTTTCCTATATGTCTGCCTGATCTAAGGTTTATTGATTTGATCCACTTATTTTCCCAAACTTAATGTACAAGCACATTGTGGGGTTCTTTATATATCTATTACTTGTTCTTTTTAATTTCTCTTTGGTGTGAAAGCTTGTTTTGATAGATTTTTCATCAAGAATGATTTTTGTTTGTCTATACTTTTTGTTTGATCGCTTGATTATGTTCATTTATTTAGGGTTTTTTGTACTTTTACTATACTTATTCTCTAGAACTAGAGTGAATTAGGGTTTCTTGCACTTGATTAGTTCCTTTTGTCATCCTAATTAACCAGTATCACCTATGTGCACTTAGCCTAGGCTAGAATTGAATGAGGGGATTGAGTATCTTCCAACCTCGAGTCTCATGCTTTGGAATGGCTCAAGTGCTAAGGATGCTCTCTAAATCTCCACTCTGTAATTGCACCGTGGATTGCTATTCTATTAGCTCCACAAGTTCTTGAAAAATCCACTTGATTAGCCTAAAAAATGGACCAATAAATATTTTTAATTTATGAATTAAAAAGCTTGAAATTCTTCTCTATCATGATAGACATTGTCTATCGTGATAGATGACTAATATATGGGTTTCTATCACAATAGAAGGGTGTCTATCATGATATTCGGGTGCCTATTGTGATAGATGGATCTATTGTCTATCATGGATTTCAATATATCACAATAAATGAGGGTCTATCGTGTATTCTAGGACATGTTTGTTGTGATGAATGATTGTCTATTGTGATACATGGCTTGTATGTCATCTATCGTGCTTTCAATTTATCATGATAAATGAGTCTATTGCAATAGATGGTCTTTATTGTGATTTTTTGTTTGTCATGATAGATGATGTCTATTGCATACAAATATTTGAAAACTTTGGGTCAAAAAGCTTTCAATTACAATGATATTGGAAGAAATATGAGAGAGCAAGATAGATTGTCGATTTCTAGAAGATCTTGTTGTTGCAATAATGGTTCCTTTTCCTCTTTCATAAGCAAGGATCTGGGTCATATAGTTTCTGCCGATTGTTCTATTCTTCCTACTAGTAGCTTGAAAGAACTTTTTTCTAGAGGAACAAAATATAGACTTCATACCTCTAAGGATGCTTGCATCCTTAAAGATATAGAAAAGGGCATTGATAATTTCATTCTAAAATTTGAAGAATCTTTAGGTATCGTGGAGTTTTTACACATTGGAAATCAATAGTAATGAAGAAAGTTTCTATGAAGGTTGATATAGCTTTAGGGAGAAATTCCCCTTCATTAGATAGCTTATCTGTAAGTGATTTGACTTCACTAACATATTTTCATAGAAACTTTGTGATTTCCTATGTGGATAAATGTCCAAATAATTTTGTTTTTACTTGTAAAAAGTTTTATGTAGAGTGTCTTATGAAAGAAACTCAGTCCTCTACATATCAATTTTGCAATATTTCTTCTGGAGAAGTTATTTCAAGTCATCAAGATTTTTGTAAATCTTATGGTTTCAAATTGTATCAAAATTTACCTTTTTTATATACAGTTTGGAAATTCCATAAGAACCCCATCAAACCGAGATTTATAGCTGCATCTTGTAATACTTCTCTCACGGATGTTTCCAAATGGTTAAGCAATTGTTTTAAAGCCATTCTACCTACTATTCATGATATTTGGAAGGAATTACTCAAAGATGCAGATGTGCCTACTTCCACTAGTTGGATCTTAGATAATTCTCTAGGTGTTGTTCCTGTAATAAAGTCTCTCAACTCTTCAAGAACTATAGAAGAAAAATTTGTTCCTTTGGGGCTTCAAACTTTTGACTTCACCACTTTGTATACAAAGTTAGATTTGAATGATTTAAAACATAGGATTTCTTCTTTAGTTAGGAAAGTTTTCTCTTTTAAATTCACCAAAGATAGATGTAAGGCTCTTTTGGTAGATAATTTGCATTACATTTTGATTATTTATGGTTGAAATCCAAGTCTGTAGATATAGATAGTAAAAAAAAACGTTACACTAGAATAGTAGATGAAACCGACATTCTTCTTTGGTTAGATTTTCTTTTAGAAAACTTGTATATTTCAGTTGGTGATACTTTATTCAAACAATGTATTGGAATTCCTATGGGTACAAACTGTGCTGTCTTTCTTGCAAATTTTTATCTTTTTACTTATGAATTTGAATTTATGGAAAGGCTTGTTTTAGCTAATACCTGTCCTATCATTATACACAAACTTTCTAATATTAGACGCTTTGTAGATGAGCTATTTGTTCCTGATTTTAGTACTTTTCAAGATTTTATGTATTTAGACAATGATGCTTTTGGAGGTGGTATTTATCCCAAAACTTTTTGTGAGCTGAATTGTACTTCACATGGTGATTCTTGTGCTTTTCTAGATCTAAAAATATTTCAGTCTCCTTTTGGTTTGGAAGTAGACATTTATGATAAAAGATTAGAACCGGAATATGATAGCATTAACATGATACGTATGCCTTATATTGATTCAAATATTTCTCATTTAGCAAAGTACGGATGGTTTACGAGGCTATTGTTCAAGGCTCTGGGATATCTCAAGGAATTATGTACAATATATAAACTATCTACAAAACACACTACATCAGAAGGATTTACATATAAGGGAGCTAGAAAGCAAATTATCCACTTTTTCTTCTTAGTTTGTGTCTTTCAAAAAAATGAAAGAAACTCCTATAGGTTTGAGAATACGGTCAAAACGAATAAAAACGTTTTTAGATTTGACTAAAAAATCTGGCCATAAAAAGAAAAGAATGAAAATTGTTAGGGATCATGTGACAAATGTGCTAGGTTTCAATATGTCGAGCAGTTTTGAGCGTGTACATTTGTGTAATGAAATTTTGAGTCAAAATGATGTTTTAAGACTATTGAAATTGAATGAAAATACATGCTTGAAACACTTTGTTTTCCAAAAACTCATGACAGAAATGAATATATATATATATATATATATATATATATATATATATATATATATATATATATATATATATATATATATATATATATATATATATATATATATATATATATATATATATACCATCTCAAATTTAGAAGATTTGTGATAGCGTCGGAGTGAGTAGGGGAAAGGTTATAGAGCAATTTCAAAAGTTTGGTGTGAATTTTTAAAATTTAACAAAGTTAGAAGTTTTGGATTGCCTAGACCCCATCATGTAGGAAAGTTTCGGCTCTGCTTGAATAAAAAGATCACATCAGTATTTGGTGAATATAAACATATTCACGGTAACATGCCTTACGAAGTAGGAAAACAAAAGTTACATTTCACTTACAATGCATTTAACAACATATGGATAGATATTATAAAACTTCAAACATACATGGTTCAGTTGAATGGTCTGGTCTATTGAAGTTTGTAATCAAACTTGATGAAGATGAGCTTAAAAAACATCAAAAAATGGAGAGAATAAATATTGCACTGATGAACAAAGCTTTGGACTATAGCCTTGGGAAATTGGATACTCCATCTCTCAAAGTACAATCAGAAATGGAGTTATGGTGGATTGGTTATGCTCAAGTTCCATCTGAGAGCCATAAAACACTTAAATGGTTATTCTCACAAACAAACATTCCAAATGTTATCCAAAGGCATCATGCAAGAGAATTGTTGAATGTCAAAGACTACGGGAACTTTCAAGTTGAGTGGCATTTGAGTGGAGACCTAAAGACGCTCAAATGCATGTTTGGTATAAGTGGGGGAGCAAATTCTAAGTACCCTTGCTTGTACGGCATGCAAAGCCCAAGCACAAATGGATGGATTGCTAGAGCTGAGGCTAAAAAGGCTCCTTCCAGACAAAATGATATTCTTCATAACTACTCTCTTCTTCAATGATTTGGGATCCCATACTTCCAATAGCATTGACAAATGTACACATATGTACACTACATGCAGAGTTAATCATTGACAAGTTGGTCCTTCTTCACTTGGATTATGCATATTCTATCAAGCCTACAACTCTTGCAGATGAGTGCATAAAAAAATGTGAATGTCTTCTTTCAGAAATGGGATTTCATGGTGGTGATGTTCATCTAAGAAAAGATCCAAAGCTTTCACAAAACACAGGTGATGTACTACAGGATGTCTGAATGGGAGGTGCAAAAGCAAGGAGATTCTTCAGCAACCATGATGACAAGCAACTAAATGCCATGTGGAATTGTTGGAAAAAAATTTGTGAGGTCACGAGCAATGTAAAAAGCGAACAAGAAATAGCAAAAAAGAGAATGGAGGTGTGGGTCAAACTAGATAATCTTTTTAAGATCATGAGGCAGCAGGTAACATCAAAAAGTTATGTGATAGATTTCAGAAAGGCGACCACAGAGCTTATAGAAACCATCATAGAGGCATGGGGTGCCAAAGACATAACATACTACTTGGTGAGTTCCAAAGATATTTTATTCAATTTATTTATTTTTAATGAAATAAAGATCTAATGAGATTCTTCTGCTCTTCTAGCATATTCTTCTTGTGCATGGTGCATTCTTTGCAGAAAAAGAACCACTTGCCATGTGGAACACCCAAGGCATGGAAAAATCTCATTATCAAGCAAGGACAAGCTTCTTTAGGTGTACAAGGAAAGGAGGAGGAGTAACAAAGAGCAATGCCTTCAGAGAGCTTTTTGATTGGTTCTTTAGAAGACAATTACAAAGGACCTCATGCCAAATATAATCAAAAGAATATGACTATCACTAGACAAAATCATCATGTATCAATATCACAAAATGAAAAAGACTACATTTCAAACAGAGCTTTAATATTTGCAATGCCTTTTATTTCTTTGAGAAATAAAGATGTCATGTATGTACATTTCATGATGTATTAAGCTTTGAAAAGAAATATGTCTATTACCATCAGATGACTTTGACCGGAGAATAGATCATGGATCAATAACAATTAATATTAGGTCATTGATCAGTTACACCAAAAAAAGCAATGTCTTATCACATTGGGCAATTTCTGTATATGTACATTTGTTGAGAAATAGAATTTGAAAAAATGAAGTCATTCCTTGAGCCTCTTTAAAGAGCTTGGCTTTGGCAAATCACCTCTATATCTGAGGAACTCTTTTCTCCTTTATCCAACAATGCTTTTTAAATCTGACACCCCTGCAGCCATTGCATAGCTTGAATAACAAAGAAAGTACCCTACCCTTGAAGCATTGAGTCATGGGGCATATCCAAAAATTCTGAATGCAGCTGCTCTTTCAAGAAGCAAAACTCTGAAAGCATTAAAGGGTAGTGGAGTAAAACCCATGTATTTTGATAGAGTCCTCAAGGAGAACAATGCAAAGTCTGGCTCCTCACTATAGTGCTTGTGAATAACACAAAAAGTGTCTGGGTTCAAGTTTGGAAGATAGTGGATAATAGAACGAATATCCACCTTTGCTTTTCCTTTCTCTTCTATGGATTTTCTTGCTCCCTTGCCCCTGCCAAGGTAATTGTCTTCATCCAATATAGTTAACTGTGGTAAAAATGAAAAACAAGGTCAGATGAAGTGCAAGCACACTTTAGGAGTCATGAAAAGTAACTTGAAACAGTTAGACATAAAGCAAGAGACATGACTGATGCAAGCGATTAGGGTATTTAGAGAAATTCAGACGATCGTTATCGCTTGCATCGGTCGTCATCAATATCTCTATGCAAACTACCTAGAAACATGTTATATTTGCTGAATGAGGTGAATTCTTACAAAGCCAGATATCTATCATCAATGCTGCATGCAACTCCCAAACACGACCGATACAAGCGATAAGGCCCAACGGAAACTATTCGATGGGCCTTATCGCTTGCATCGGTCGTGATCGATTTCTGACACTTCTAATGGAGATCTTGGACAAATCCGATACAAGCTAGAGATGTTGCATCGGTCCCATCTCATATCCTTAGCCTAAAATTCTTGAGAATATAATTAACTGTATGCCTTGACGTCATCTTCCTCAAGTCCAAACACGATCGATGCAAGCGACCAGGCCCAACAGAAAAAATATCGATGGGCCTTATCGCTTGCATCGGTCGTGATCGATTTCTCACAGTCTAAATGGAGACCTTGGACAAAACCGATGGTCGTATCTCATCTCCTTAGCCTAAAAATCATGAGAATATATTTTAGTACATACCTTGACCTCATCTTCCTCTTCAAGTCCAAACACGACCGATGCAAGCAATAAGGCCCAATGAAAAATATCCGATGGGCTTTATTGCTTGCATCGGTCGTGGTCGATTTCTCACTAAAAATGGAGATCTTGGACAAAACCTTAAATTCATAAGAATATATTAAACAACATACCTTGACTTCGTCTTCCTCCTCGATGAGCTCTTTTGAGTCAATACAAATTGTTCCTTTGTCCTCAGCAACATCCACGAATGAATAGCCGCGCCCAAACGAGTATATTCCAAGTTGCTTCTGATGCTCATCAAACTCTTCATCAGCAAGTGTTGGCTTCTCTGAGATAGCTTTCTCAAAGCATTTTGAAAGAGCTTGTGATGAATCTTTGAATTCTTCATTAGACAAATCCAAATCAAGACGCAAAAATTCTTCTTTTCTTTCTCCTTTCTTATTAATGAATCTCCTTGCAACTTCTTCTGACTCATCTATAGCTGCAAGGCAATAGTCCTCAGATTGAAAAGTTCTTGAATGTAAAATAGAGGTATAAACTCTTTTTCAGAGATAAATTAAAAAGGTAGATTTGGGAGAAGTAGGGACTTCTCAAACACTTGAACTTCTTCAGTTGGCTCCCTTATTGTAGTCTCTGCTTTAAAAGTGGCCACATCAAAACCTTTGACCTGCTTTTCTTCTGCTTGGAGATTGATCTCCTCAACAATCTCCATGACACCTTTCATAGTTTTTGAGATTCCCTCAAGTGTCAGCTCTAAGAAAGTTCTTCAACATGAACATTTTCCTCCTTTTCAACTGAGATGTGATCAAGCCATATCAAGAAAGAAATGTTTAAAGGGAGCAAGCAGCAGTCCTTTTCATGCTCTGGGCATAAATCAAGCTTCCTTGGCAAAGGGGATATCCTTTTGCATTTTTTTGTGATTTTTGCCCTATCTATTGGATCATTCCCAAAGAGGTGAGGATGGACATAGGTTTTCTGAGAAATAGAAAGGATCTTTCCATTGATCAACCCCGAGAAAATCTCCCACTCATCCTTAAGAAAACTTTTTGATTTCTCTAGGATCTTTTCGAAATCAATTTTGGGGTTGAATATCGTCATTGCATCAGGAAAATAATCTACAACTAAACCCTCTTGAACCATGAAATCAAGAAGTTTCTCTGACGGAGAGACACTAAGGATCTCATTCATTCCCTCCATCTTAGTTGCAGCTTCTCTTGTATGTCTATGAGGAGAACACAACCAATGCAAGCGACTAAAGCGAGTCACCATAGGTCAAACGGGGAAAATCGCTTGTATCAGTCGTGTCGGGGATGAAAGAAAAATATGCATGTAAATGAGACAAATTCTCTGAAGGTTCAAAATTTGAATTTGTGAAGGAAGTTGTTATTTATAGGCGAGGAGGGAGGAAGTAACAGTCGAATGATGTGGACCAACCAGTGAGTGCCACATGGCAAAGATACATTGGGTGATTCAATGAAGATGATGTGAACCAATCAAATCATGCCACATGGCAAAAGACATTTCACAAGAGCTATATGACATGGACCAATCGTGGCATGCCATGTGGAACCAATGGTCAAGTCAGTTATGGGACCTATTTAAGCTTCCCTATTCATTTCTTTCATTTTTCTTTTGTCAACACTTTCCAAGCGTCGAGATTCCATCGCCACCAAGTTTTTAAGCTGCTTCTTCACAATTTCTATAGAGAGGGCTCTCTGCGTTAGGTAATATGGACATGAACGATCCAAGTGATAAGGGTACATCCAAGATTTGTGGATAACCCTAATTGCTTGGATCGGTCATGTTTCTTAAATGGCATCGAGTCCTTTATCATAGATTGCAAATTATGTTTTTCTTAGTGATGCTTGAGTATTATGCATTGTAAGCTATATTTGAACTTGTATTTATTGATATTTGATGATGAATTCAGGGATGACCGATGCAAGCAATAAGGGACATCCGGGCATTTCCGGATGACTCTTATCGCTTGGATCGGTCGTGTCTCTGAGAGTGGAAAGAGTCATTGACCATAGCTTGCAAATTATGTTTTTCTTAGTGATATTTGAGTATTTTGCATTATAAGATATATTTGAACTAGTATTGATTAATATTCGATGATGAATTCAAGGACGAACAATGCAAGCGATAAGGGACATGTGGGCATTTTTGGATGACTCTTATCACTTGGATCGGTCATGTATCTAACAGTGGAAAGAGTCCTTGATCAAATTTTTTGAGAGTAACTTTCCTTTCCTTCCTAATTCCTTGCCTAAAGACTCTCATTTTGTGCAGAGTATGGCTAGGACCAAAAAGACAACAAGGAAGTTGTACCCTGAGGGTCAGGACCAAAATGCCTAGGAACAAAATGCCCAGGAGCAAAATGTCCAGGAGCAAAATCCCCAAAAGGTTCAAGGCAATGTATCAAACAAGCCTTCAAAGAAAAGGGTCAAGTACCATGTAAATTCCTTGAGGGAAATTAGAAGAGCTCAAAAGTCTGTGGGATTGTTGATCTCTAGACTTCCATTTATGAGAGTTGTCAAGCAGATCACAGGCAACCTCTGTTCTTTAATGAAGACCTCATCCTTTATCAATGTGAGGTGGAAAACGCAAGCACTACTATGCCTGCAAGAAGGTGCAGAGGACTTTGCTATTAATTTTATGAATGATGCCTATTTATGTGTTGAACACTAATGGCAAATTATTATGTTATTGTTTCAAGAATAAGATATAAATTTGATAGATCTCTGGTTCCTATTGATCACCATGATAAAAAATTCTTCAATATTTTAAATATACCTCCAGCCCGAGCACCCAAAACAATAGTTGTCATTGAAGAGATCAACCCTCACGTCACTCATGATCATGAAACTAGAACTGTAGCAAATAGTGAGGAGGAGAGGAAAAAGCAGGGATTATTTACAGAGGAAAGTGTCATCTTAAACTAGATTCAAAAGCTACAGAAAGAAAATAAAGAGCTCCTTAAGAAAGGAGATGGGCAGATAATAGTTAATGTTGCAATGCCATGGCAGAATGAATTGTTTCTTGACATTAGACCTAAAGACAAAAAATTGTTGAGGGAGTTTCATGTTGAAATATCAAATAGTGTGGTCAACATTTCACTCAGGTATTATCTAGAGGCCATAAAGTGCTCTTGTATTGCTTAATTTTATAGTTCCTTAACTGAATTTTTATTTCTTGATTTGTAGGGTTCTTCTTCAACAATGTGAGGAAGTGGTTCAAAGAAAAGTATTTATTTTAGATCCTCTGGTGACATAGTGTTTTTTGCATAAACATGGAGATGCCAAGTCCTTTCTATAGAATTTTACAAAAGAGGTAGAATGTGTTATCTACCCATATATTGAAAAGTAAGTATTCATCTTCATTTTGGAAAGATATTTGTTTCATTTAAGAAAGTATATTTACATGCAACTCATTGACAAGGGCCATTGGAGTCTGATTATTGTTGACTTCAATGCATATCAAGCTCTTTTCCTCAATTCTCTTCAATCACAACATGGGAATTGCAAAGTGTAAGTTGCTATACATTTTGTTGTTCTCTATTTTAAAGCCATGCCATCCATTCTGATTTTTAGTTTACAATGCAGTGCTGCAAAGCTTCTCAAGATGCATATTGATCATAATTTTCCTGGAATTGCTAAATTGAATGAACAAAAGCAATTTGGATACATACAAATTCATGTGCCATTGTAGAAAGACGCAACATCATGTGGCTAGAGAGTGATTGCAAATGTTGTAAGATTCTTGGAAAGAAGGTTTTACATTCCTGAATTGAATTTATCAGACTACCCAGATGCATGGATCATCTTGATCAGAGAGAGAGCAATAAATGGCATCATGAAACATGCAATCTGCCCCTATGATCCAGACTCACCTCCACCCCCTCCATCTGATGAAAAAAAGTCTGAAGAAAAAAATAAAGGGCTTCCTCTTCACTCACCATTAAAGCATGGGACCAAGAAAAAGAGTCAAGCCAAAAGCTCCAAAAAGGGACACAAGCAACAAAGAAAAGAGGGCTCCAAAAAGGATAGAAAGGGTTGAATCATTTTTTAGCCTAAGATCGAAATCTATTGTAAAACCAACATGGGTTGGAAGATTTATTTATGTGCAAATTGTATGTACTTATGTCAATCTTCATCTCGAAGATGGTCATTGTAACCATATTTATTTTCCTTTACAATATTTATATGCCTTGAGAAATATACAATTGTATTGAACCTCTTGAGAGTTAAACAAAAGTTCATTGCATGGTCCAATTAAATTTGGTCGTGTCACAAATATGATTGGATTGTGGGTTTCTTAATTCATTCTTGTTGGAAAGTTTAAATTGGAGAAGATACAGAAGAATAAATCGAATTTAGAGGACACGACCAATACACGAGATACGGGGAATCGGAGAATTTTGGATTGCCCCTATCGCTTGCATCGGTCGTATTATCCATTTCAACATAGGATCCCCTTTTAGCAACCTTGCATGAGATGAGTTGTTGCTAGTTGTTTTTATACTCATGAGCCAAATCTTTACACAAGGTCACTTGTTGAAGTCTCTCATGGTAGTTTGCTAAAACACGACTAATCTAAGCGATAAGGGCCATCCGACAAGTTCAGATTGCACTAATCGCTTGCATCCGTCGTCTTCTCTAATCTCGTCTCCTCTGTTTTATGCCTTAAGTCATGCTCTTCATATTTTGAAATATCAAACCTTGGATTGGAATTTGCACCGGGTTCTCCACCCTCTCTTATATTACTTGTTATGTGATCCATGATATTTTCTCTTGCATTACTTGAGGACAGAAAAGATGGATAGAATCAAATAATTTAATTGAGACTAATGTGCACCTTTGATAGACTATAATAATTAAATTGAAATTAGATATTGAATTATAGATCTCTTGTTCATCTAGAATTAACTTATGCAAGTTCCTGTATAATTTTTTCTTAGTTGGAACCTCATCAAAATGTTAAGATTAAACAAAAAATGCCAATATGAGTTTAGATGAAGGGGAATAATTGAAGTCATCAATTCACTCCTACAAATAAAAATCAATGGAAATATGAAATAAAGGACCTAAAAAATATCTAAGAATGTCTTGGTTTATATTCTTATCATTGTACAATAAGAGCCTCATCAAAATCTTGAAAGTAAATTAAAGAATGCAAATATGAATATAGACATTTAAAATTCATAATTTAATACACATTCTTTGTCACCATCCTGCAAAGAAAATTCAATGGAAGTATCAATAGAAGCTTCTATTAGAGGAAGATACATTATGTAAGAATGCCAGGATTAACTTGTTACAAACCTAAGGGTTGGAACTTAATCACCCTTCGTGGCAAGCAACTTATGCAAGATAATGATTTCTTTGATCTAATGTTAACTATTGCATCATCAATTGAGAATCTACACTATGATGATACCTCATCAAGGTATTCGAGGAGCTCCCTTACATTTCTGAGATTCCAATTGCAGTGGCAATTATTTTCCTTGATTGAAAATCTGGATGAATCAATACTTCTAACTCAAATTCTGGAAAGCTCTCCTCTGAGTCCAAGGCTATCCAAAGTCCAAGATTTTTTTTCCACCTTCTATAGTCATATCCTAGAACCAGAGATTGTCGACATATCTGATATGAGATTGAAAGAGAATTGGGACTAACTTTACATAAAATAATGACACCTAGCTTTTGAAGTTCTTTGCTATCCTATTCCCTACCTAAAACATCATCAATCTTTGAAATAGAGACTCTCCTATTCAACCACATTGTTTTTGTTTTCTGTAATAACATGTTTTTAAAGCATGCTACAAAGACATAAATAGGAAAAAACCATTGAATCTTTATCCTTCTCGAAATTTGGCCTACTGAAATTGCCTTTTGGATGTCAAATTTAATTTTGCATAGAAAACTTGAAACTGTTGAATGATCAGGAGCATCCCAATCTAATGAAGAGATGCAAGGACCAGGTACATGAACAAGATTTCCATAAGAACTCCTCCCTGATGGCACTTGATAATCTGTATAATGGACAAATAACTCTATGCTATTGAAAAATTGAACAGATTTGTCTGCATACATGAGTTTTGCATATTCCTTATGAAGAACTCTGAATGTTCGTGTTAAACATTCAACAGGTTGCCATTCCACAATATTAGAAGGAAAGATATCTGCAGTACAAAAACATATGTTTTATTATACAAAAACAACTGGAATGATAGAAGAGCATTGTAAAACTTCACTTACAGTACAAAGGAAAGTGCAGATGATTTTCTAGAACAAGATCCTTTGCGGTGTACACATGTTGTACTCATGCAAACCAACCACATCTCTTCAATTTGAAACTAAGAATACGTCCCTTCTAGTGGTTCCTTGTGTTGTCTCTTTTGGCACGCTTGACTTTATGGGCAGCTCTGCAGCTAGAAAGCATAGTTATCCATTCATTTACTTTCACAGAAAGAGGTTTCCACAAAGAATCCTCTCTTCTGTTGTAAACCTCACATGAGGTTACATGATTGGAAGGACGACGAGAAGAAGAATCCATTTGAACTTAGAAGAAGAAGAATGTTCAAAGCGAGAAACCGACGTTCACAAATTTTGACAGTATTTATAGAGAAAAAGGCTTTGTACACGTGGAAACTTTTGATTTGATGTAAACCGTGTCGTTGAATGATCATGAAATTTTGTGAACCCAAAAATATTTTGTATTTTCAAAAATCAATTCCTTCTTGGAAATTTGAGAATATGCTTTGTGTAGTGTGCCGAAATATCTTTTGTTGCATCAAACCGAAAAATTGTACACTGAATACGAGACTCTTTATCACTTTAGCGGCGCTTTTAGAGAATATTGTATTAAAAAAAGAATTTCTTCATATGGTTAAAAGAGACAGCAATGTTATATTCTTGTACACATGGAAAGACTCTATTTTTCAATTTCCTTAATCTCTCATTAGCAAACAGCCTCTTTTCAGCCATTTTTCACACTAATGAAAAATGTCTTACACTCCTCTCTAGAACTCTCTAATACTGCAGACTCTTCCTTCAATCACTCTACCACAAAGAAATCAAGAAGATCGAGTGTCGGTCTAGAATCCCAAGGTTTGTTCTTCTTCCCCCTCTCCAATTCTCCACCCGGCTACCTATCTTTTGCCCCTTCCACCTGGAACTTCATAGCCTAAAATGTTGCTTGAACCTCTAGGGGTTGCATAATCAGGGGGTGCGGGATGATTCCCTTCTCTACCAACAAAAGTAATCGCTCCAAAATATGCACATTTCCTAGGATCGCACTGCTAGAACCTTCTTCGACTTCAAGAGTAGAGGTTTTTGTTGTGTCTAACTCCTCCTAGTCATCCTTAAAAATAAAGAATCCAAACACATTGGCATGGTATGCCTCCATTTCCTTGATTGCCTCGAAAATTTCTTGATAGTCTGCATATTCACATCAACATCCCGTCCCATCATGGTCGGTAATGTTTGCGGTGACATATACCCTCTGTGAAAACTCTAGGATTGGGGAATGGGGAATTCTGATTATGGTTAGTCAGAACTTATGTTTTTACTCGCTACTCACTAATAGACTACACTCGTTACATATACACATACTTAACTTTGGATTAACATTCCAAAATAGTAAACTAGGTAATGCGCATGGAAAATTGACACAGTTCATGCATGAGAGTAGAACAACTTTTTAATTAAGAATATGGAATTACATTAGAACTTACACTTTGTACCATACACACAATACAACCTTCTTAGAGTTCTTCTTCTCTTGTATATATCTATAGGAAGCGAGATCAATTAATAACCCGATGAGAAGTCAAAACAGTTATTAAATTAAAAAAACTTTACATATTATATGGAGTAATTACAAAATGTTTTCTCTAACGACCTCTTAATAGCCTCCAATGTGTGTATCTGGTTTGCATTAAGCTAATTATTGCTTTTGTGAGTCTCATGCATAAAAAATGCAATCATAAAGAGACATTACAACATGGACTCATACATCATAGAACAATGAATTTGGAAGTTGATCAACGAAGTGAAAGCATACATTATGGAGTTTTTGTTAAAATACAATGTCATATAGTACATTATCCGATGGTCAAATTTTGATCAGATTTCTGTTTATTATAGGTTGTGTATTACTGTTTCTAAAGCAATAGCGCGTGGGCATCTTGGCTATGATACAAACCTTTCTTAGAACTCACCCGGGTTCAAAACTCGGCGGTAGCACGCAGATCGCATAGACGTTTTTAAAAAAAGAAAAATTGTTTTTGAAAAGCACACCGACGACGGATCGTGATAGCGATGGATTGCGTTTTGTTTTAATGAATACGATCGCTAGTGTTTTATTAGGATGAGCTTTTGAATAGCTTTTCAAGATACACACAATACTATATAAAAAGCCATTAGCTCATTGTCTATTCATCCTTTACAAATTTCAACACAAGCTTTGGAAGCTTGGTCCCTCAGTAGAGGTGGTGCTCTAGCACACATGGGGCAGCCATGGTGCACTCTAGGAGCATGTTGAGGAGCATCTATGGAGTTCTTCTTGGAGAAGAGTGTGCTCACACTTTTGCTTATGGAGAAGACTTGCCCATCAGCAACTTGGTGGTGTGGATCAACCATCTACATAATGTATTTGAAGATTGTCTTTTACATGAAAGAGGTGGTGCTCTAGCACACATGGGGCAGCCATGGTGCACTCTAGGAGCATGTTGAGGAGCAGCTATGGAGTTCTTCTTGGAGAAGAGTGTGCTCACACTCTTGCTTATGGAGAAGACTTGCCCATCAGCAACTTGGTGGTGTGGATCAACCATCTACATAATGTATTTGAAGATTGTCTTTTACATGAAAATTTCAGTGTACTTCAAAGACATTGGATGGAACTTAACATAAGATTTTCATCTTATGTTAACCATTCAGGTACATATTCTCTTTATGCACACAGGTACTACTTGGAGTTTATGGAGGTAGTGGCATCCATATCAGGATTCTTCCTATTCGGCATATCTAAAGGAGAATCAGTACATGCATGCTACATGCATTTGGATGAGGTGTTAGAGAAGGTGTGCTCACGTGAGTATGAGAATTTCTAGAAGCAACATGTTAGCATTCTTTGCTAATTCTGTAAGTATGTGATCTTTCACACACACATCTGATTTAGGGTCTTCCATAGCCTAAAATTAGATTAAGGTTTATTGAAAATCAGTTTCCAACTGATCTTTCCTCTTTCTGTCACTCATATTCACTCTTCTACAACCTATTGTTCATCTCATACATACTCAGATTTCTGTCCTTACATCTGAATATTCTTGTAATTCTGTAGATACACGCATCCATCTATTTCTGTTCACATAGAGTGGTTGAGATTTTGACTCCCACATTGTAAATTGACATGTATATGATAGTGTGAGTAAGCAGTGGCTTACGTAACACTTTACACATGTTGTCTAATCTCTCTCTATCTTTGTCTCATCATTTGTATGATTAAGTATGGTATGTTCATGAAGATTGTTGGAATCTCTGTTGTAGATGTTGGACCTATGGAACTATGGACCTGTGGTATTAGTTATGGGCCTACTAAATTTCCAACATTTCGTATCAGAGCTTTAGGGTTTTGATATCTGAGTTCATTCAGGCTCTTATATTCACAGGTTCCCAGACTTCCAGGTTTACAACATATGATTTAAGAGCATCTTCTAACATTTAACATACACACTTAATCTAGATGAGTAAAGATTTGAGAATTAGACAATTTGGTCACATGTCTATTCATCAGTGTGGAATATGAAGTTGATGATCTGTTAGCAGTCAAATACTTTTGGAAAAGTATGAAAATACTTTACAAAAAGTATTGTTTGAGGACCTAGACTTGATGAAGAGAAGGCTACTTCAAATTCAAGGAAGAACAATGGTTTGGAGAAGATGAAGGAGTCAGATCAACATCAAATCACAGGTATCAGTTTCTACTATCAGATTATCATTTGCAGGTCATGTCTTAGAAGAGCAGTTATGAAGAGATTTAAAGGATTCAAGGAGTGCTTTTATACACTTTCATTATTTGAAAGTTAAAGGCTACATCAACACAGGTATCTAGAGGTTTTTCTAGAGAGTTTCGATAGATCTCTTTCATGCCAAGAAAGCTTATCTAAGAAGAAAAATGTGGAGACATGAGTTTTGTGTTCAGCTAGTTTTTTGTTGTAAGTTGGTTGGATATCTAGGTACAAAATTTGATCTAGAGAGGTAACTCTAGAAAGGTAATTCATCATTCAGACAAATGGTTGGTGAATTTAGTCATTTCAGATATTTGACGCAGAATTTTGATTCAGAGATATGAGGAGATGATAAAACATGATTCTATATTCACTTCCATTTGTATACCATGTTTGTTTTGTGTCTTACTCTTAGCACTAGAGGAAGAGAAAAGTTCATTTGAAGAAGTCAAGAGTACTTGATACTTCAAGATGAAGAGAACAAAAGGTATGGAAGAGAAGTGTTGACATCATCAGGTGGAAGAAAGATGCAGAAAAAGAAGGTCCAACAATTCCAAAGGGAAAGTAAGACTTCTTTTTCTCTTATATTTTCCATATACTTTTCTTACTTTTATCCTCTACATCCAAAGACAAGTCTACGAGAACATCTTGTGTGAAGAAGATAGTTTAAAGAAGAAGGAGTTTCTTGTTTTGCATGATACTTGGTCATGTTTTAGTAGATTTGACAAAGAATTTTATTGAGAGAAAGAAAAGCAGCAAATTTTGAAGACAACTTGTATATTTTGACTCATATGTATGAGTTATATATAAGTTGAAGTTTTTAAGCAGACAGCTTATATGTTCCCTCAAAGAATTCATGAAGTGTCAATTTAGAGCTACTTGCTAGATGACAAGTTGCAGAGAAATCTAACTCTTGAGGTAAAAGAGTTTTTTGGAGCAGACGTTGAAGACTTGGGTTGAGGTTTTATGTTTGGAAAGGTTACCTCATATTCAGTATTTTCAGAAAACTTCAGAAAGTTTAGATTTTTGATGTACTAGTCAGATGAAGAATCTACTTTCTATGATTGTCTTGATTTTTGGATAAGCTTGTATTCAAAAAGGTGTTCCATCAGATCCTATTACTTGATTGAGAAGTGGAGTTATCCAAAAAAAAGTCAAGCCGATATTTTCACATTTCACCTGGGAAGAATATGAAAAGTTGAAGTATCAACTTGAAGCTTTTGGAGTTCTCAAGGTGAGAAGTTTGTCCACTTATGTTTCAAGTAGGAGTTGTAGATTCTTGGGAAGGATTTGTTTGAAGAAAAGTTTTACAACTTTGTAAGAAGCATGGACACTTGGAGACATTCAGGTAATAAATCAAACATTCATTGATGAAGGTTTGATGAGAGCAGATTCTACACATGTATTTTGTTGGAGAGATCATTGATCTTGGATGATCTTGTATTATCTTGAAAGATCTTATATGATCTTGAATGATCTTGAAGATCTTGAGTATTTATGAGTCAGTTGTCTATCCTTTGTTTATAAGGTTCTTAGCATTGGAAGAAGTAAGTGAAAGATTCAGGTTCTATCAGATTTGTGTTGTACAGAGATAGGAGAAGATACTTGCTATGTTGCAGAAAGGTTATGAATCCTAAAATGCTTTCAGCAAGGTTTTTATGATAGATCAGCTAACCTTATTCTAGATTTTGGGAAGCGGAGGAGTAAAACAGTGAAAGTCATTAGCATCTGCAGTGCTAATAAAAAGGATTCAGAGTTTTTGTTTCAGATACAGGTATTTGATAATTGAAGATCAGATTTATTGAAAGAAGGAAAACATTCCAGATTTTATAAAGTCTGATATACTTGAAGAATTCTGGATACTAGTGTTAAATAATCCAGGGAGGTGATGAAACATGAAGACTTATTCTCAGCCATATGTGAAAGAATGCAGAGTCATACCTACAGGTATTCCTATTTTAGGTATTCCTATATTTCCTTTGTCAGGTTCTCTTTATGTTCCAGCTTTGAAAGAAGAAGGAAGAAGGAGAATGTCTGGAGAAAGTTTCTGTTAGGATGTTTCTGTTCGGGAGAAGGTTCCAGAGTTCTATTAAAGAGAAGCTTGATATTTCAGAGAGGTATGTTTTTAGAGGTGCGCACATATATGTTTATACTAGATTCTGAAGGAAAGAGGTATGAAGGATTTACAGATTAAAAAGGATGACGACATGATGACATCATAGATTTTTTGATGAGACTCATGAGTTGAGTTGACTTGAGTACAGTTAGAGATGAACTAACAGTGTTCATAATACACTAAATTATGAGTTGTTAGTCACAGGTTCCGGGATTCAGTTCTTGATTTTGTTTAGTGTATTTACATGACACAGCAGAAGTACGTTGAGAAACTTCATAAGGTAAATGCAAATATGTGGATCCTAGTGTATGTTTTCAGGTTTGAGAAAATAGGAGATAGCAGGTTCAGAGTCAGTACATGCTACATTTGTTGTCAAGCAGTGATTGCTTGATGAGTACACTATTGGAAATCTAGTTTACATATTTTCTCAGGTATTATGGTTCATATTCAGCAAGTTCAAGTGTTTTGAAGAAAGTCAAATTCAGTTTTAGAAGAAGACTTTTGAAGAAAAGTTTTGAAGGTCGATTCGGGAGTACAAAGTTTGCAGATGAATGAAGTTATATATCCAGTTCAGTTTGTACCAATATGACATTGCAGGAGGGATTGTTGGAATACAATGTCATATAGTACATTATCCATGGTCAAATTTTGATCAAAATACAGCATGCGTACAGTTGTGTATTACTCTTTGTACAACAATAGCACAAAGATCGCGTAGACGTTTTTTAAAAAAAGCAAAATTGTTTTTGGAAGGCACACCGACGGACGGATCACGATAGCGATGGATTGCGTTTTGTTTTAATGAATACGATCGCTAGTGCTTTATTAGGATGAGCTTTTGGAAGAGCTTTTCAAGATACACACAATACTATATAAGAAGCCATTAGCTCATTATCAATTCATCCTTCACCTATTTCTACACAAGCTTTGGAAGCTTGGTCCCTCAGTAGAGGTGGTGCTCTAGCACACATGGGGCAGCCATGGTGCACTATAGGATCATGTTGAGGAGTAGCTATGGAGTTCTTCTTGGAGAAGAGTGTGCTCACACTCTTGCTTATGGAGAAGACTTGCCCATCAGCAGCTTGGTGGTGTGGATCAGCCATCTACATAATTTATTTGAAGATTGTCTTCTACATGAAGATTTCGGTGTACTTCAAAGACATTGGATGTAGCTTAACATAAGATTTGCATCTTATGTTAACAATTCAGGTACATATTCTCTTTATGCACACAGGTACTACTTGGAGTTTATGGAGGTAGTGGCATCCATATCAGGAGTCGTACTATTCGGCATATCTAAAGGAGAATCAGTACATGCATGCTACATGCCTTCGGATGAGGCGTTAGAGAAGGTGTGTTCACATGAGTATGAGAATTTCTGGAAGCAACATGTTAGCATTCTTTGCTAACTCTGTAAATATGTGATCTTTCACACACACATCTGATTTAGGGTCTTCCATAACCTAAAATTAGACTAGGGTTTGCTGAAAATCAGTTTCCAACTAATCTTTCCTCTTTCTATCACTCGTATTCACTCTTCTACAACCTATTGGTCACACATCCCATACATATTCAGATTTTTGTCCTTACATTTGAATATTCTTGTAATTCTGTAGATACACTCATCCATCTATTTCTGTTCACATAGAGTGGTTGAGATTTTGACTCCCACATTGTAAATTGATATTTATATGATAGTGTGAGTAAGCAGTGGCTTACGTAACACTTTACACATGTTGTCTAATCTCTCTCTATCTTTGTCTCATCATTTGTATGATTAAGTGTGTATGTTCATGAAGATTGTTGGAATCTGTGTTGTAGATCCTGGACCTATGGAACTATGGACCTGTGGTATTAGTTATGGACCTACTAAATTTCCAGCAGTTTTTTGGGAAGGATGCCACTACCTATATCAAACAATATGAAAAGTTAGTTCAAAAATATAGTGTGTTGAGAAGAAGTCGACATGACAGCCGAGTGGATTGGTTCCTACCGTCGTCCTATCAGAGCATTACACATAGGGTGCTTTTTAGGCATCTTTGTGTAATGGTGGAAGCATCGAAGGTCAGGGAAGCAAAAAACTCAAAGTAGAAAACTTGTGTGCATCAATGCCTTCATATACAAGAGCTATTTCACATGTATACAAATAGTAAAATGTTTGGCTAAAGGATTAATATAAGAATAGCTAATCATAATGAAATCAATAAGACAATATACATAAAAGAAAATGTCACTATCTAGTACACACTGGAAAGTGGAACCCTTGGATAGCAGATCTCCAGTAATTGAAAAAAATCCTCTCCCCCAAGGCACCTCTCAGCAGCTTGAAAGTGGCAAATTGGCCATCTAATGCAATGCATGAGTGCAACATTGACGATGAGAGAACTCGTTTGTGTAATACAAATTACTTCAGATATCTTCAATAAACTCAGAGCTTCACATCACTTCATTACGTACTTCAAGACACTTTAACTTCACATCACTTCATTAGGTCTTCTGCTCCTTGCACGTCAATGCCTCTGTGCTCTGTCCGAGTTGAATCTCTCTCTCTCTCTCTCTCTCTCTCTCTCTCTCTCTCCTTCCTACATTCACCTATCAGGTTCAGCCTACATCTGCCCGTCAGGTTGAGCTTGCAAAAAACAACATTAAACCATAGGCACATGCAAACACCCATCTACACACTTCGATAACACACACGTAAGTGGTGCAATGTTATCTTGTGTGGGGACATATCCCAAATCGATCTGCACAGTAGAGAACCTCTCCCTAACATAATGATAATTCTTCTGCTTTGTGCGAGCATAGAACACAAGATTCCTCACAACTACCAATGCACTCTAGCTATTAGTGAAGATGGTGATGGCAAAAGACTGACCAACACCCAAATCACCCAAAAGGCATCTGAGCCACACAAACTCATTAGTCTCTATGAAAGCTGCCCTATACTTGCTGAATCATTGATACGTTTTGCATAGTCTATGAGCTCATACAACCCACGACATAAAATGCCAAAAGCAATAATGACATCGCCATTTGAGGGATCATGAACTATATACCTATCATTAACAAATTTTGACAACCAAGCCAATATTCGCTAATGTTGATACTGACAACAAATTTTTCTTGATCCCTGGCACAAACAAAGCATCTAACCTTAAAAAAAAGTATTAAAGAATTATAAAAATTAAAAACAATTAAATAAAAAAGAAAAAGGAAAATGTGTGAATAATATGTGGTGTGTGTGAGTCTGTGTTAAAGACAGGAGCATAAGAGTTGTGTAATTAAAGTGAGTATAAGTGTATGGTGTGAATGAACGTAGTTTAAAAGTGTGGAGTGGGTGAATTATGCATTTAAAGTGATTAAAGTATGTGTTAAAAATAATGGTTGTGAGTTAAAGTGTGATTGTCCTAAAGTGTGGTATGTAGGAAAAGGTGGAAACATGTGAGGATCTATATATATATGTGAGCATAGTGTTCTGTTTTCCTAATGATTTTGTTTTTAGGTATTCACTTCTCCTGCTTCTTTTTTTCTCCTCCCTGCTGCTCTGAACACACAGAAAGTGTATCTCTTTCCTCCTTCTGGCGACTCTGATAGCGCGTGGTAGAGAGAGGAGACAGTAGGTTGTGCGTAGCGAGAGAGAGAGAGAGAGAGAGAGAGACAGACAGAGAGAGAGAGAAAAAGAGAGACAAATAACTCGAATGGCATCGTAGTAGATCAGAGAGAACTGTATCCAGCTTTAATGATTTCTGTTCCCAAATCATGCTTTAAGGCATAGCTTTTGATCTTAATCTATGAAGAGAACAGCGAAGAAAAAGCCTCGACCCTCGAATCTTATCTGAGATGAAGTCATAAATCGATAGCAGCAAGAATGGAGGGGGCCATAGTTCTGAGGACTAAGCGAACTCATCGGCCGCTCCATGCGAGCGAAGAACATTTTGGGCTCCTGAATCTGCTACAGCCATGGGGTCTAAGAGTGTGGGAGCAGTTGGATCCATGTTTGCGTCCCTTATACTGCTCCTCATAGGCGTCATGGCCTCCTCCATCTGACTTTTCTTGGTCATCAAATACGAGAGTGTAATCTACGAGTTTGATTCATATTTTAATTTCAGAATAACTCAATACCGTTCAAAACATGGAATCTATGAGTTTTGGAACTGGTTTGATGACCGCACCTGGTATCATATTGGTCTCGTGATTGGAGGCATTTTATACCTAGGACTAACATTTACTACTGGTTTCATGTGGTGGCTTGTGAACTCTCTGCACATTCCTTTATCAATGGAAATTGTTTGTGGCTTTACTGCTCCAATTTTCTCAGCTAACGCATCATGAGCAACATATTTCTGTTGAAAAGGAATTGGAGTAGGCCTAGTTGCAGTGACTTTACTAGTCATGGTTTCATCATATATATCCAGATCTGTGGCGGGTTCATATGACAATGAAGCTGTTACCATTTTTCCTCTTATTTTACCTTTTTCTTGTATATAAAGACTCTTAACACTGGCTTACTATTCTATGCTATTCTCAATGCGTTTGCCTACTTTTACATGGTTTGCTCATGGGGTGGTTATACTTTCATCATAAATCTTATACCAATACATGTATTGCTATGCATTGTTACAGGGAGGTATTCTGCATGACTTTATATCGCCTTTGCACCTTTGATAATTTTAGGGACAATACTTGCAGCATTGGTACGAGTTCTTGGCTTCAATGTTGTGATGACTTCTGAGCACTTTGCTTCATTATTTGTTCTTGTCCTCATTCATGTTGTTACTGTCGCATATCATGTCAAACATCTTCTTAGTCCACAGATGTACAAGATGGCTGTCATGTTTGATGGAATGGTGGGAATGGCAGGTGCCATTACATTAGGTGTTATTCTCGTGACGTTGGTGGCAGCAAGTCCAACCAAAGGGTGGAGTGGTCAAAGCTTGAGCTTACTTGATCCAACTTATGCAAGCAAGTACATCCCTATCATTGCTAGTGTTAGTGAACATCATCCACCAACTTGGCCATCATATTTTATGGCCATAAATGTCCTTGCTTTCCTGCTTCCTGTTGCTTGTATCCTATCGGGTATCGCACTCTCTAAGGTGTTCAGTACATTCACTCATTCGTTGAAATATCAAGCTCCTTTGACAGTATAATCTCAAGGGTCGCAAGACATGGATCCTTCGAAGATGAATAACTTTTCAGTCAACGGTAAGCCTGGGGAACATTCTGCTGTTGGGAAACATTCTGCTGATAAGCCAGAAAAAAATGAGTTGAAGGAGAGGTCATCGAAGCGAAGTAGAAAAAAGGAGAAAGATTTGAAGCCGACCGCTAGAGAGAGACAAAGAGAGAGAGATACATAAGAATTGAAAGTAATAAGTATGGTTTATGTTTCATAAGATGTACTTATGTTTCCGAATGATTTTTTTCAGCATTGAAGAATACGAAGAGTACCGAACGTTTTCCTGTAGAACATTGCTAAAGATTGACGAATATTGATGAAGTGTGACAAACATTTAGAAAATCGGAGTTGGAGCTACTTATTTGCTGCTTCACCCACTTTCTAAATCCAAGTTTAAGCTTACTTTTGTATTAGCCATTTGCATCAGAATATTTGTATACGATTCATTATAGTTCCGCATCAGATTAGAAAAATTTTCACTCAGAAAGGCTTTAGCATTATCAGAAATACAATTTATAATTTTCATTATTCTAAATTTCAGATGTCTACTCAACCTTTGAATGGGTCGCGAAGTGCTGAGTCTAGGAATGACTCTATGCATAGTGAGTCTGTGAACGAAAATACAATGTCATCTTTTTTCGTTTTTGAGGTCTTATTACCACCACCTGTTAACACTACCACTCAACCTAATGAGAATGAAGCTAATAAAGAAGTAGATGTAGAGGAATTTATCAAAGACCATATTACTAGTGAATCTTTAATTTCTCCATCTTATGAATCTCTTTTATCTAGATTTCTTGTTGCACAACCTTATGGTCAGGATTTAGATTAGGCCATCAACACGTAGATAAATATTTCACATAAATTAAACTTAGATATTTTATTATCTCTTAGATAGAAGCAAGTAATTAGAGGTGTTTGGAATTTCTATTACTCCTTTCTTTGAGTTTGCATAAACCACTTGAGCTTGCTCCAAGCACCCGACGTGCACCGTTAAATTTGGCAGTTGACTTGATCCACCAACTGAGCATCTACACCTTCCCGACATTGGTGAACCTGACTTGAAGAATCGGTATTGCAACTCAGGAATACATTTCAAGTTTTGTTGTGCATATGCATACATACGACTCAACAATTGTTGCAGTAGCCTCTACATCCTTGGGAGTTGTAGCTCTTTCTTAAAACCTTGCAATCTTCTTAGTGTTGAGGGCTGATCTTTTGATCTGAGCACCTCCACAAAGATTGGCAAGTGGGCGATCCTCATCACTCCACCCCTCTCATCGATAATTGAAGAACCGAACGATTCCATATGCACATCATATATTTATCAAAAGTTGTACTTAGGATTTGATCAATTGACAAAAAATGTATCAAAATTCACATGAGCACAACTTTTGAACCTCTTCTTCAAGCCATGTCTAGTACAACTTCTTCTTACCTTCAAACTCTTTGGTTTGAGTGTAAATCATTGGTTTAACTACAAATCATTGGCACATTTTAAAACATCAAAATTGGACTCCAACGGGATTGTAGAATTGGTAGTTGAACATGAAGAACGGGTTAAAAAAGAAGTTCAAGACATTGTTAGAATTGTTCAAGCCAAAGCAAATCAAGATATAAAAATGGATGAGTTATTTAAGACCATGATCCATAAAACTCAAGGTCAAAAATTTGTTGAAACTCTAGTATGGGACAAAGGAAAATTCACAAGAGTGAATGTAACAAATTACTTAGATACGTTCAAAGAATTAGCTAAGCTTCATGGCTTACCTGAGTCTAAATGGAAAACATATCTAGGTAGACTTGGTCATAGGAATATTTATGGCTGAACTACATGATAAACATGAATGGGAAGAATTCAAGAAGGAGTTACATGAAGAATTCTATCTAAAGGATTATAGCCAACAAAGCAGAGAGGAGTTCATGAAATGGGTTAGTTCTCCAAAACCTCAAGTTTTTATTACTCAACTTCATAGTGAGTTTATGAAACAATTTTTCTAATTACCAGAAGATGATAGGGTAGCCCTACTCCAGACATAGTCTTATATTTCCTTAATATTTTGACCCTCGATGTAAGGATATAGGTTGAACGAAGGCTTAGGGAGCCCAGTAAACATTATGGACTTACATATTATTGGGTCATTGTAGAGACAGTGGTTGAAGCGGTTGCTTATATGAAGCAATGCCAATCACTTCTTCATGATTTAATGCCTAATCCATCTCCTAGTTATTTCCCTACTCATGAACCTAGAGATACACATATAGCTTCTAAGGTTGAGCCAACTGCATCTACATCTAAAGTTCCAACTGATATGCAATTTGAAATTTTATTTAATAAGTTGGATAACATGATGCAAATGCATGAAAATATGTCCAAGGAGGTATCTGCATTAAAAAATGTAGTGTATGCATTGAATTTACAAGATAAACCCTCTGTACAAACTCAACCTACTATATATACTCAACCTATTTCAATTCCTAATCCTCCAATAGTACCTCAATCAATTTCTCAATTGACCAACCAAAAGAATTTCAATGAGCGAAAAACTCCCAACATTAGGAGATGTATCTGGTGTGATGCAACAGATCATCTTACCTATACGTGTGAAGCCTTAAAGGAAGCAAAAGAACAACAAATTGTTATTGACATTGACAAGAGGTTGTGTGACTATAGAACGCATGCATCTTCCTTTAGCTGCTAATTGGGAGAAGGGAGGAATGCAAAAACTCTACAAAAATCTTTCTAAATCTAAGAAAGGATCTTCTGCTATCAAATTAGAGTGTCTAGATAGTGATTCCGAATCCAACCAATCTAGAGAAACAAGGAATTACTCTATTGAAGCTCTAGTTAAAGATATGGATGACATTATGCAAAAGGCTGCTTGGAATTCACCCGTCGATCACTTCTCTATATATTCGCATATTGCGAATGTTGAAGAAAAGAGAAAGCATGTTGATGAGCAAGGCATAAATGATTCAAGAAGACGAGCGTATTAAAGAATTATAAAAATAAAAACAATTAAATTAAAAAGAAAAAGGAAAATGTGTGGGATTTTTCAGCCTTTTCATTGTCGTTTGGTTCAAGATTCAGTCCTTCTTTGGCATCTGCATAGAAGCTTGACATTTCATCAAATACCACATCTCTGCTCACCTTTACCTGTCGTGTGAGTGGGTTATAACATTTATATCCCTTTTTCTCAAGGGAATCCAATGAAGACACACTTTTCTGCTTTTGGATCAAGCACCTCAATTCATCTAGAACATGTACATATGCAATACAGCGAAAAACTTTCAGATGTGATAAGTTTGGCTTTTTACCTGTAAACTTCTCTTCGGGTGTAACTTGATATGCAGCAGCAGTCGGAGTTATATTCATGATGTATACAGTAGTATGAATAGCTTGTGCCCAATAACAATGAGGCATATTCTTCTCAGCCATCAAGGCTCTTGCTATTTCTGCAATATGTCTATTTTTGCATTCCACAACACCATTATGTTGTGGTGTGTACCTGCATGAAAACAGACGCCGAATTCCATGATTTTTTAGAAAATTGGTGAACTCATTTGACATGTATTCACCTCCTCCATCAGATCTTAATGTCTGAATATACTTCCCTATCTACTTTTCCACCATAGCTTTAAAAATCTGGAAGTGAGTGAACACCTCACTCTTCTCTTTCATGAAATATACCCACACTTTTCGTGTATGGTCATCAATGAAAGTAACATAAAACCTACAATCACCCATGGATGTGGTCTTTGTAGGACCCCAAACATCTGTATGTACTATTTCTAGTATGTTCTCACTAACATGCTTGTCATGTGGAAATGATGCTCTTGACTATTTTCCAAATTGACATGTTGCACATACCTTTTGCATCTCTGAAACCTTGAAATTTGGTTGTCCATGGACAATCTCCTTTGACTGCATCAATTTCAGCCTTTGCAAGTTTGGATGTCCAATCCGTTTGTGCTAGATCTCTATATCAGCAATGACTCCTACACCTTTTGCAAACATGGTTGCATTCATTTCAGGAATTTTCACATTTAAGGTGAAAATCCTACCCACTTTGTTTCCTGTGGCAATCAATCTTCCATCCCGTTTGTATTCCTCTACATATAACCCATCAACATTGAACCTGACTTGTAATCCCTAGTCAACAATTTGTCCAACAAAAACCAGATTCTTTGTTGTATTTGGAACATGCAACACATCAACAAGATGTTTTACCTTCCCATCCTCCATAGACAATGCTATGTTTCCTGTATGCTCAATAGGGTGTGATGTCTTATCACCTATTTCAACATATCTAGGAACTCAAAATTTCTGCAAAGTACTAAACCATTCCACATGACTGATCATGTGATTTGAAGCACCGGAATCAACATACCAGACATTATCATTCAATTTTGAAACACCATGAGACATCATATTCATCATGTGATGTTGAACCATGAATAGCTTCTCATAATCATCTGCACTTATGGATGCATAGTTCTTTTGCTACCTTCTGTTATTTTGATTCTTCAACCTGCAATCACATTCAAAGTTTCTAGGTTCACCACAATTCCAGCATCCTTTACAATCATTACCTGAATCATTTCTTTGGAAATTTCTACGACCTCTTTGGCTTCCCCTGCCTTGAAACTGTCCTCTTCCTCCTGCATGATTTTGTTGTTGACCTTGGTCTTGGTTTCTATTTCCTCTTCCACTTTCGAAAACTTTACCTCTACCTCTTTCTCTTCTAGAGTAGAATACTTGCTCAGAATTGGGCTTTCCTTGGGAGTTTGAATCCTCACCAAGATTCTTTTCTTCAATAATCAGCATGGATACCAAATCAACAAAATTCAAAATATTTTATGTGGTCTATATAGAAGTTCTGAACTGCTTATATGCAGCTCCTAAACCACGAAGGCACACTTCCACCTTATCATCATCATCATCATCTACATTCACTCCAATAGATGCACGTGACTCACATATGCTTTTGATTTTCAAAGTGTAGTCATTTATCGGCATGCCCTTCTTCTCCAATGTATGCAGTGCATTCTTGAGTTGCAATCTCCATGCCTTTGTATTGGTCTCATAAAATGTGACCAAACTATTCCAAAACTCTTTTGGAGTCTTGGCATTCTTTATGTGCCCAATCATGTTATCTTGTATGCTAACAGATATCCAATACATTACCTTTCGTGCTCCTTGATTCCATTCTTCATATGCTCTTAACTGGTCCGTAGTCCAATTCCTCTCTGGTAACTACGGAGCATTTTCGTTCTCTCCCTCCATGTACTTCCAATAGCCTTTTCCCATCAGGAAATTCATCATTCTGAATCTCTAAACATGGAAGTTGTTCTTTTCCAGCTTATCACTCAGCCTTTAGTGGGAGATTGTTATCGTTAGTGTACATGTGAAAGGCCAAATGACCACCAGACACTTCTTTGTATATGTTGTTTAATAAAACATATAGTGACCTGGTCAGTCACAGACTATAAGCTCGACTGCATTTGTAACACCTAAGAAGTCTGCCTTCGTGCTCCCTATGTACTGTGTCTTTCTGCGTATTCTGCAGCCTCTGTGTGGAGTACTGTGTGCAGCCCTAGGAGCTCAATTTTCTACTCCAAGGATATCATCGTGGAGCTTTCAAGAAGGAGATCCCACCATGGTGCATTGCCAACAAAATACTTCAGATATGATGACTCCATGTGGTATGTGGGAACGTCCAAAGCTTTGGCAATATGTAGCATGAGATGTGTATCGCCAAGAAGTAGGTCTTGCAAGAATGAAATGTTAAGCATGAAGCATGAAATCATGATCACATGGTAGTACATCTATATGTTGTAGTCCTCCATGGAATGTTCAAACTCTTGATGTGTATGGGTAGGACCATGAAAGCCCCCTCTGAACCGAGAAGATGGCTTAGAAAAGGATCCAACATAGTGATGTATCTAAGTAGATGCAACATTATCTTGTGGAGAATGGAGAGATGGGGGACTCCATGAATGGAACACTATATACTTAGAATGTTGTTGTAGACAGAATAAGTGGGCTCTCAAAGATATGAATGGAAAATGAAGAGTCATTGATCTTGGAGTAAATCTCAACTAAAGCTGAGGGGAAATTAAATCCTTGAATGGTACGATGGGAGGTGTAGCCATCTGAGGTATAAGATGAGACTATATCTCTGAGTCCTCATGCTTGAAAATTGTACCATGATTTGGAAAGTCATGTACAAAGAGAGCATGCTCCACATAGTGTGATTGACCTATAATGGAATGATCCCCCTTTGAAGAGGAAATGGGAGGACCTGGATCCTAAAAAGAATCCTACAGGGATGAACAATTAGAGTATTCATCAAAAGTGTAGTCTATAGTAATTGTAATTGGGTGACTCTTGTTTGAGAATCGATCACAAATTGGACATAAATTTGAAGGTCAAATTCTAAGAGGAAAAGCGCATGCCTATGTGAAGGGACAATTTCACACATGTACTATATTTGAAAAGTTAGACTTAACTTTAGTTCTAGAATTTTCAAAAGTCACGAGATTGAGAAAATCTATATAAGTTAGTTTGTATCAATAGACGCGGTGAGAGAGAATGTGAGAATGAGAGGTTGAGATCTAGAGTTCATTTTGTATGATTGAGAAATAGTCAGGCTTCTTTAAGTAAGAAAGCACTTATACATTTTTTATTTTTTCATAGCTATGAGAAGAACTAATTAAAGTTCTATGTATGAGACTCTCTGTTCCATCTCTAGATTTTTCCTACTATGTAATGATCTCAAAAGTTCAAGTTTCCCAAGCAAGTCGATCTGTGGCATCAAAACTGAGATGATAAGTGATTGCTTTATCTATATGCTTCAACTATTGTTGTAGAGTTTTTCAAAATAGGAGGTTGTTGGATCAATTTGATGCCTGGCATCGACTTGTAGTTGATAACTCCTTATTTTCTATGCATATGATTCACCTGATGATTTCATGCTTGAAAATATGAGGTTTTATATGGGAAGTCGATGCCTGACATTGAATTCCTATTGAAAATTCCACTCTTATTTAGCAAGTCGATGCTATGCATCGAATTTGCAGTATAGGGATATAATTTTTTCTTAAACAGGAAAAGTTTCCTATTTTAGCAACTCAGATAGGCTCAACTTGTGAAGGTCATAACTTGCTGTGTAGTGTAAAGGTTTTAGGAAAATATATTGTATTGGAAAGCTCTTCTCTTCTATCTTCATTTGCCATAAGATCTTGTAAAAATAGTATTTGTGCTAATAGAAATAAGCAAAAGAGTGAAGGTATGTCATTTCAATAACTAGAAGTTTTTTGAAGAAGTAAAGTTCTCAGTTTTGGCTACTATTGAGGGGTAAGCTGATCAGTCAAAACATGTTGTATCATAAGTGTGCTACATCGGAGTTTTGCTAAATCCATGTTTTGCTGAATCGGATGTTGCTAAATCGGACTTTTAACAGACAGTTATAATTTAGTTAGGTATCGATGTCGTGTGAATATATTCATTATGTTTTGTTTGTGCAAAGGAGAGAAGAAGTGGAAGCATCTCCAAGAAGAAGATGAAAGAAAAGAAGAAGTGTTTCTCTCAAGATGAAGAAGTTCAAGCGTTCATAGTCGGATCTCACATCTGTACTGAAGAAAAACTTTTGTAGAAGTAGAAATTGCTCAATCCGTAATGTATTCTCTATAGTTTTGAAGACATTAATGATTCATTTTCCTTATAATCATTCAACACAAGTGTGTGAATGTTCTCTATTCTTATGTAGTTGATTGGTTTAGAATTGTCTAAGACAAAAAGTAGTGAATCTAAATTTTTGTGCATGCTTAAACACTCTGTGTGAGAAAGATTAGCGCCAAGTTTATCCTTTTGTGTGAGTTTGATTAAGGTCAGTAGTGATGTGTTGATCACGAACCCCAACACATTTGGCGATCCTTCTGTGTTGCTAATGAAGCAAGAGATGAATGACGAGAAGAAGAGGAAGGTTAAGTAAGGTCTATTATAGAGGAGCACAAGCACAATTAAGTAACGTGGAGTCATCCCCTGATCAGTATGATTGGTAGGAAGCACAAGAGGAATCTAATCTGGAAACTAAAGAGGAGGAAGGAGGAACAGGTGCAGTAGAGGCAAGGCTAGTGGGCAGTATACTAGGAGCATTGTTCCTAACAGAAGCAACTGTAGGCATTAGAAGATGACTCCAGTTTGATCCACTTGCAGGGACGATTGGTCAAAGAACTAGGCGTACATCTCAGCCACAGCCAATGGTGCAATCGCCTCCAAATCCTAAGGTCAAAGAAGCCTATTTTAGAGGAGGCTCTAAAGAAGATGGTCATTGTCACATTCCTCAATTCGAGATAAAGTGGATAGCAAATGGATATCCAACCATATATGGTGATGACATCAAACTCCAGCAATTTTCCACTACATTGGAAGGAAGAGCAATGAGCTAGTTTAGTCAATACAGTATTACTCATTTCGCTACATATGATGCATTAAAAACAGCATGTTTACAAAGATTTAGGAAAGAAAAAACTCTCTCTTGTGTGTTGAGGAAGTTGAGAGCAATTAGATAAAGGACCATGTTAGTAGAATATTATGCTCACAAATTTAGAACTTTAATGGAAAGATTACAAGGTAACGAGAGACCTATCGGCGAGATGTTGGCGGGTTACTTCCTAGAAGGATTAAGGAGCAGCATCAGGCATGTAGTTGCAAATGTGGATATAGCTAATGGTTTTGATGTATTAGTATTAGCAACTGCAAGAGTGGAAAGAAGATTTGGCAGATCAAAAAAGAGACATAGTGATTCTAATTGAGATGCTAAATCGGATTCAGAAATGGAATTAGAGAAAGGGACAACCGATTTTGATTATGATACTCAAGATGAAGAAGTGGTGGTGAGGAGACACCGCAAGCATAAAGGTAAACAAAGTAAAGAGGAAGCTTTGATTAGTAAGTTAAAGAAGCTTGGATATTCTATAATAGCTCCGAAAGAGAAAAGATTTTGTGACATTTGTGATAAAGATGGACACACAACAAGTCAGTGTTGGTATAAGCCCAAGCACAGAGGGCAAAGTTCAAGGCAAGATAATAGAATAATAATGAAGTGGTTGCCAATCAGGCTATTCCAGTTCAGGCATGAGGCAATTTTCAGAGGCAGCAGCAAGGATGGTCGACATGGAGAGAACAAGCGAACCAACAAGGAAATAACCCACAAGGAAATCAGTAGGGTAGACCACCTAGGATGATGCCATGTGGCTATTGTTTAGCACCTGATCATTGGATAGGGCCTAACTGTTCTATATGGGTGAAGCATAGAGAAGAAAGGGGTATAGTAGTAGTTCATTATAATCAAAATAATCAATAGGAGCAACAACAACAACAGGCTTAGCAAGCTACTCAGGCCAATGCTATAGTTATAGAATTATCAGATCAATAGTGTTGTAATGATGTAGGTGCTAGTACATCAAGAAGTCTACATCTCATTCATGAAAATTGGTGGAATTGTGATTGCAAGCAATGAGATAAGGTCAAAGAAGTGGATGTCTAGGTAGTTACAAGGTCTAAAAATAAAGGTCCCATCCATTGGCATGAACAAAGACATATAAGAGACCAAGTTCAGAAACAAATCCAACAGGATCAGCAAAAATAGGTGCAATTTCCAAGTTCATCTCAAGAGGAGGATGATCCATGATTCTTACAAAAAATGAAGAAGGAGGATAAGAATAAGTCCAAGCAAGCTTTACACAATGACTGGTTTGAGGTAATCATTAACTATCCTTTACAATTTTCCTTAGATCAGTTATTATCTTTGATACCAGCTTTTAGAGAGAAGTTATTGAAGAAGCTTGTTGGACAGCAGTCAGAGCTAGCAGCTATGCAGGTGCCTTCAACATCAGCTAATAATATTGATCTCGTTGATGTGGATTTTGTTGTGCCAGTAATTCAGGTACAGTATAATCAAAGGCAATTTGATGAAGTGTTGCTTGATGGTGGCTCAAGAGTGAATATATTACATAAGCATATTCTTAAATTGGTAAACTTTGTGGTGATTAGAATGTCTGAGTCTACATACCCATATGAGATGTTGTTAGGAAGACATTGGTTCAGGTTGGCTAAGGTTAAGCAGTATTGGGGATTGAATGTGGTGGTGATTACAAAAGGTAAAAAGCAAGTGAAAATTCCCATGAAAGGTAGAAGAAACATGTCGATACGAGAAAAACCACTGATGGCTCATACCATTAGTTTGACAGATGAGATAGAAGATGATGAGGAGGAAGAATTTCTGAAGGTAAACCCAACTATTGTACCAGTTTTGGAAGTTGATGTGGAAGGTGTGTTAGCAAGGGATGATGAACTAGTGGAGAAGTCAAGTGAGCCAGCTCCAGGTGATTCATTGGAGGGTACACAATTGAGATGGATGTTTGAACAAAGTCTAGAAATTCCTATGCAGTAGAAACTGGAGAAGCAAGAGAAAGAGGTAATTAATTTGGCTGAAAAGATTTATGAATAAAAATATGCAAGTTCTCGTAGGGTAAAAGAAGACGAACTTCAAGAAATTAATTTGGAGGGGAGACTGAACCGAAGATGGTGAGAGTAAGAAAGGAATTAGAAGGTCAGTTCATGGAAGACCTGATTTGCTTACTAAAGGCATATGTGGATGTTTTTGCTTGGGATTACTCACACGCGAAAGGTATAGACCCTGATCTACATCAACATCGAATTAATTTTAAAAAGGATGCAGTTTTTGTTATGCAACAGAGGTATCAGATGAATCCTAATTTTGCTAAGTAGGTTAAAAAGGAAATTGATAAATTGTTGGCAGTTGGATTTATTAAACTGGTTAATCAAGTCACATGGTTATCTCCTATTATAGTGGTCCCTAAAAAGAATGGGAAGTTGAGAATTTGTGTTGATTATAGAAAGTTAAATGCAACAACAAATACAGATCCCTTTCCTATGCCATTTTGTGATGCAGTATTGGATGCAGCAGTTGGCATAGATGTATAGTTTTTTGGATGGATTTTTTGGCTACAATCAAGTTCGTGTTGCTGAGGAGGATCAGCACAACACTACATTTATTACAGAATTTGGTGCTTATGTGTTTACAGTCATGAGTTTTGGATTGAAGAATGGACCACCCTCATTCAATTATGTCGCGCATAAAGTGTTTGAACCTTTTTTGTAGGATTTCATGCTAGTCTTTGTGGACGACTTTTTAGTGTTTGGAAAAAAGGTACAACACTTGCTACATCTGAAATCTTGTTTTGACAAATGCAGGAAATTCAAGATGGTGCTCAATCCATTTAAGAGCATCATTATAGTAAAAAGTGGTATTTTATTGGGACATGTCATTTCTCAAGAAGGAATGGCTATTGATGTGAAAAAGACGGAAGCCATTAGGACAGCAAAAGCTCCCACAAATTTCAAGGAAGTAATGAAGTTTGTTGGTCAGATTAAGTGGCATGCTAGGTATTTAAGGTACTTGAGATTGTTCATTGCCATTCCATATATTTTTTGATGCATCAGAGGTGGATGTAGGAACAATTTTGATGGAGCAAAAGGAAAAAGGATGGTATAGGCCAGTATATTATGCTAGTAGGGTGTTGTGCGTAGCTGAACCAAACTATCTGGTGATTGAAACAGAAGCTTTAGCAATGGTGTATGCTCTTAACAAGTTTAGACAATGGTTTTCATGGGTTAATCTGAAGCTAATAAATGAAATACTCAATTCTGAAGAATATTAGACGCAGCAAACACAAGTGCAGGGTTTCCAAAAAGAGTTGTAGAGAAAGTCAATGCAACATGAAAAATTTATATCTAAGGTGCAGAAGCAGCAGACTGAAGACAAGGAGTTGCAAAATCAGGTTCAGCAAAAGGTTCAATAGAAAGAAGTAGTTTCTGAAATGATATTGGATCAAGAGGAAATGTATGTGGAAGTAGTGAAGGTTCAAGAAGATATTATAGTTGCAAATAAAGTTCAAAAGGAAAATATGGATAAGGAGCTTAGTGTCATGGTAATCAATCAAGGGATTTTGTTATCATCAAATTTCGTTCAAGTGTTCATGAATCCAGATGTGCAATTGAACACCCTTTTAGATCATCATTGTAGAAAAACTAATTTTCCTACATTTGGATCAGTAATGGTATGTTTTCTTAAGAATGATTCTTTCAAGGTGTCACTAAGTACCTTTGTAAGAATATATTAGTGCTCTTATGATAATTTGAGAAGTTGGGGTATATTAGTAGAAAAAGTTTCCAAAACATTTGGCTTAATCAAATTTTGGTGGGCAAGAATAGAAGAATTTTTCCTGGTCAGAGTTTTATTGGTTGGATGTCATAAAATTGGATTTTTCTCAGTTCGTTGTTCGTGGCTTGGAATTTATCGGTTCATAGTAGATGGAATCGGAATTTATTCCGTCAAAGTTTCCTCTCTCGGAGTTTGCAGTATCAAAAAGCATGACTTTGGAGAAAGTTTGTCAGGATGCTATTTTTCGGAATCATTTCGCACACTAAATTGTTCAAGGCAAAACGCATGAGTAAACAATTTTTAAATGATTTCATCGCATTGCGAGAAGATGTGAAATTATTAGAGGTAAATCTTACTTATAGACAAGCATTATCAATAGTCATTGTTACATGCGAGCAAGGTGGTGCCGTACAAGTACTTGAGAGGCGGTTAGAAGCTTGGCAATTGCGTTTTGTGTCTGTCAAATGTTATTTCTATTGCTCCGACTAGCAATACAGTAGAAATGAAAGGTCAAGGGAAATGCAGGGGGGTTGCAGCTCGGAAAGATGAGTCCACTTCTGAGAAAAGCGATAGTCTACTGTGTTGCATAAGAACAAGCTCTAAAGTATTATTTTTTAGGCTTATGGAGTTTATTATTTATGATAAATAACATATGGAGGCGCTCACATCTCCTAATTTAGAGTAAAAGTAGATAAAAGTAAGAAGGAAAGGAGAGGTGTCTATTTTTAGACAAGGAAGGTGCTTCTGTTGACAACCTCTCAATAAAAAGAGTGGTTCTCTTAGTGTAGGTGGCCAAATTCAGTGATTCTTGTTGCGTTGCGAAGCTTAAAACTTTTAATATATAATTAGATCAGTTTTTCTACAATTTTTAATGAGAAAACCCCGTGCAAGTAGGCGTTTTTGTTGGAGATAGATGTCTGCAGAAGCACGCGAAGAGCACAAGGAAGAAGAAGAAGTTTGGAGGAGAAACACACAATACTGAATGTATTACTAGAGAATGTACAAAGATAAGTAGCCCATTAGGGCAATAGGCATATATACAAGCCGGGGGAAAAAAACCTCCTAAAGAGAGAAAAAAGTGCCCCGGTGGTCCTAGAGTGTTCACACACATCACTACCTAAATATATCAACAAATCCCCCCTGGGAGTGATGCGGTGAACAAGTAGCTGGCACTCATGTATAAGGAAGTGCCAAGCTATGTGGAAGTCACTCCACAAAAGAAAGTAAGCCCAAAGCTTTGCGGAAAGCTTCAAACTTCTCCCTCGGCAGAGCCTTCGTGAAAAGGTCTGCAATGTTCTCCTACGTGGGCACATATGCCAAGCTGATCTCCCCAGTAGAGAACCTCTCCCTGACATAATGATAATGCACCTCAATGTGCTTAGTGCGAGCATGGAACACAGGGTTCCTCGCAACTGCCAATGCGGTCTGACTGTCAATGAAGATAGTGGTGGCAGAATTCGGACCAACACCCAAATCAGCCATAAGGCGTCTGAGCCACACACACTCAACCGTAGCTGTGAAAGTTGCCCTATACTCAGCTTCACAACTGGAAGTGGCCACAGTAGGCTGCTTCTTGCTCATCCAAGATATACATGAGCTACCAAGCATGAAGCAAAAGCCACTAGTGGACACACGAGTGTCATAGCAACCAGCCCAATCAAAGTCAGAAAAAGCATGCAAATCTAGCGGTAGTGATCCCCCCTTGGGATAAAACGACCCAAGTAGTCGAGTGCCAATCAAGTAGCGAAAGATGCGCTTAACCGCCTTCCAATGCGTGAATCTTGGGCAATGCATAAACCTGCTCATCTGTGAGATAGCAAATTGAATATCTAGCCGAGTAATGCATAAGTAAATCAAGCATCCAACAGCCTGCTGATAAAGAATAGCATCAAATGCATCTCCAGCATCATGAAGACTCAATCGTAAACATGCCTCCATAGGAGTGGCAATAGGCTTACAGTCGTCAAGGCCAAAATGCTATCGTCGAGATTTTCTCTCCTCTCTCACTTGTGAAGGCCTACAAAAAACATATTTGGTGAAGGTAGCCGGAATTCCCCGAGAAGTCCAAGATGCATCAAGGATGTCAAAGGAAGCTCACATACAAAGTTTCAAAGAAATCAAAAAAGTCCATGGTAGCGGTCAAAGCTGGTCAAAGTTAGGAAATTAGGGCGAAAATTTCATTATCACCAAATTAGATGAAAATTCATATACTTGTAAAGATTGTCAAAGGCAGTCTATAGCCCCAATTTCAGTAGAAAATGGATTTTGTAGCACATTGATATGCTATGTTCATTTTGTAAAAATGTAATTTTTCTAGTTTGACCCTACAAATTCTTGTATAGAAAATTATGTTAGCCATATGGTTTGCCATGTATAAAGATCATATATGGCTACATATTTGTACAGTTTTCAAGGCTATCAGAGCTTCCTAGACACCTTAATGCCACCTTGCAAGCTTCCAAATGTAGTCAAACTTGTACAAGGGAGATTCAGATGGGAGTTTTTTCTGCATATTCCTGAAGGAGATCTTTGGAAACATAGTCCTACAAAGTTTCATCTTCATCAAAGCCTATTTGGAGGGTCAAAGAGTACAAAGTCCAGTTCTCAAGGTCACCGCAGTTTTCTAGAATAAGAAAATTGAAGGCTTGAAGGGCTACCACATGTCAAAATATGATTGAACCATGTTGTACGATCAAGATGAGCTCATATTCAAGGGTGGAGATGCACTTAAGCATAAAGGAAGGAGGATCCACGAATTTTTTCATCAAAGAAGACTTTTTTGACAGTTAAAGATCAATCATGCAAAGTTTCTCCAAAAATAGTGGCTTATCTTATCCGAATTGATGTCAGCACTGATCCGATGGTCCAGATCATCCCCAGATCCAATGGTGGAGAATGAGGGCGCCTAAATTTCACTCCTTTACACTAGATTTGATAGAAAGAACAATTCCAAGCCATTGATTTGATTAATCAAATGGTTGTAATCGAAAGTAGTGATCCTAGAGTTGAGAGTTGATTTCTCTAGATCCAAGGGCCCAAATTCATTCAAAAAACTATATAAACCCCCCACCAAACTCCTAGAGCATCATTGTTAGGCATCCATAGGGCTCATGCTAGCTTACGGTTTCCTTGAGACGATCACCCTCGGTTGAGTGAGTGAGGATCCAAGGTGAGCTAGTATGAGTATAGTACCTAGTTTCAAATTTAAGTTAGAACTCCAATCTAGGATAGGCTCCTGAAACCAGCATCTCTATCTTGACTCACCCTCGGTGGAGCGTGTGAGTGAGTTAGAGCTGATTTTAATGAGTCTTAGACTTCTTTAGTTAGACGTTACGAGCGTAGACATACATAGGGTCACTGGAGTGGAACTCACCTTCTTACGTGTGACATTCAGTTGAACTGTCATGGTTTGAGGGTCGGAACCACCTTTGATCAGTAGACTGCCTAGCTTGACGTACCACGACGATCTTATACATGTATCTTAATTCAAATCCTTTTAATTCATGTCACTTGTCACTTGTCTCTTGTCTCCTCTCTCAGTCTCTTAAGTATTTTTACATGTCTTCTATTTCTTCTATGTGTGAGAAAGCTCCGCAGTATTGCGTTGAACCAGTAAGGATGTTTCTTTGAGCTTGTGAGTAATCTCTATCATCATAATTCACTTGCATGCATATAATCCATACATACCCATACATATTGATTAGTTTTTGAGTGTATAAGAAGCTCCAATATTGGACCATTCTTCCTTTCGAAACTGGTTTATGTGTAAGGGTTCCATCTATTCTCGTCATGCATACATATCATCCAAAGAAGACTATGCATATGGATTGGAATTAGGAAGTGTTTAAGAAGCTCCTTTAATGGACCATTCTTCCTTCCAAATTTCATTCGTATGTATGGTTCTCTTTCATTCTTATCATTCATGTTCATAAATCTAACTTGCACTCCTACATTCCTATTCCCATAATCATTTCAACATCTCTCTCTTCTCCATACTCAAAATTAATTTCACTTTCATGTCCTTAAACCTTCCAACATTCATTAGCTTTATACACCCTGTGTGTGCCACGACCGGACCCGATCCACCCGGATTGCAATCACCTCCACATTTGAACCCGACGTGAAACGCTTCGTGGCATTTGCTTCTGATCTTGTTGGGAGGTTGTGATCCATATCGTTTGTTTCATAGTTTTTATCCTCATCATATCATCATCATCAGTCTTGAGTATTGCACTGGATTTCTCACAGTATCGTGCATATCTTCGTCGTGAAGTAAACACATTTGTGAGAGATCTAGACCATCGTGCATCACTTGCTTATTCACATAAGATGGAGGAAGGATTCAAATCCCTTATTGTTGAGAAACAAGGCCAAAGAATAGTCTCTTCTATGTTGAGAGAGAAGGGAAAATTCAATGGCATCAACATTACAAGCTACTTAGATTTGTTTGAAGAGCAAGCTATGATTTTTGGTCTTCCCAAAGATCTTTTGATATCATTCTTTGAACGAATTGTTGATAGCTCTATCATAAACCGTGTCACTCAATATGATAGTCTTCCTCGGAGTGATTTTAGAAAGGAGATGCTCAAAGAATTCTATCTTGAAGATTATAGCCAACATAATCGGGATGGATTCTTACGATGGGTCAATTCACCAAAGCCTAGTAGCTCTATTACTCACTTACAAAATGAGTATATTAGACGCTATGAACAACTTCCTGATGAGGATAAGATAACCTTGGAACCTGATCTTGTGATCAATTTTCTTAAGCTTCTTCATCCTGAAACTCGTAGGGAAGTTGAACGACGATTAGAAGAACCGGATAAGCGCTATGGTCTTACTAACAATTGGCAAAAAGTGCGTAAAGTAGTAGAGGCTGTAGCCCATAGACATCAAAGACAATCCATGCTTTATGAGCAAACTAGTCTTCCTCAAGCTAGCCTTCCACAAATTAAGGAGCAATTTAGAGAACAATCCCATGCTATGAATTTTGACTCTACTCCTATTCCTCAAATGATGGAGCCTACTCAAGGTTTTAAAGTAGAGCCAAATAAAAGTGTAGTTGAACAATCTCAAGTGGAAATTCTCACTAAGCAAATGGAAAGTCTTATTGCTACACAATCCAATTTGGCCAAGACTATAGATGCTTTACAATCTAATTACACCAAAACTTTCCAAAATCAAATGAACCCAATGACTTTTCAAGAGCCTAATCCACATGTTATAGCTACCAAGCAAAATCCACAAGTAGCTCCTACTCAAGCATATCAAGTTCCTCCAATGCAAAATCCTCATCCTCATGTGCAAAATCCTCAAATGTATCAAAACATGTATCCTCAAGCTTCACAAATAGCTTTTCAAAATCCTCAAAATCAAAATTTTCAAAATCATCAACCGTATAATATGGAAACTCCTCTTGCACCTCAAGTACCACATGTTGCTCCCCAAGCTCCTCAAATACATCAATTGCCTTATCAAAATCCTAATTATCCTGTTCAAGCAATACCTTATCAACAAAATCCTCAATTTCAAAATTTCCCACCACAAGTTAATCAAAATCCTCAAAATCAAAATGGTTTTGTGCATGGCCCTCGTAGGTGTCCTTGGTGTGATTCGTTAGAGCACTTTTTGAGAGATTGTGAACTATTGAAGGCTGCTAAGGAGCAACGACTAGTAATAGACATAGACAAGAAAATCTGTGACTATCGATCTAGGCTACCTTTGCAAGGAAATTATGGTAAGGGAGGAATGAAAAAACACTATGAAAATATAACCATAACGGATGTAGGAACTAGAGGAGTGAAACTAGAAGCTCTTGATGAACAAGTGGAATCAAGTAAACCCACAAAGGAAGGTGATTTTTCCATAGAGGCTTTAGTAAGAGCACGAGATGAGATTAGGAGAATAACGGCTTGGGAATCACCAATAGAAGATCAATATCTTATTTCTCACATATCCAATGTAGAAGAAAAACGAAAAAGAGGTGAAGCTGAGCCTAGTGAAAGAAGAGTGACACGAAAACAAACCTCAGAGGGAATAGAAACAATCATAGAGCAGGGAGAAACATCACAATCCAAAGATAAACAACAAGAATCACAACCCAATGAACAAAAACAAGAGGAGAAACAAAAAGGGAAGAAGACAAAGCAAAGAAAAACAGAACCATAGCCTTTAGATAAACAAGAACAATCAAAACAAACTGAAGACCAAACACGAGAACATGAACAAAAACACGACCCTGCGCAAAAACAAAAGAAACCAAAGAGAAAACCTAAAGCCATCTTGATTTCAGAAATTGAGAGAAAAATAGATCCTATGGAGATTTTAGATGACATTTTGCTTAAGAGTCAAGTGACTATGTCTTTAGAACAAGTTTTCTCTATTGCAAAGCCTGTTTTTAAAGATAACTTTATCGACCTAATTAAAAGGAAGAGGTTTCCGCTTAATCTAGATACTGAGATGCAAGATTCTCTAGATCAAGATCAAGCTATGAATGAGGCCTTAAACTTTGATGAATCTAATGAAGAGGACTTTGATGATGATGAAGTAAATGTTAATAAAAATTTCTTAGGACCTATTCAACCTGACCATGAAAATCATGAAAACAATCCTGAAAATCACTTTAAAAGAACATTTTAGTCTAGAGGTACATCAAACATGCATGTTAAAATAGGAAATGATAAGAACACTATCACTGTAAATGCATTAGTAGATTCCGACTCCGAAATCAATGTGATTTCAAGAGAAGTCTATGATAAGTTTCGATGGCCCATAGATAAAGATTGTGGATGGCGTATGAGAACTGCAGATAATGGTGTAGGTACCCTGTATGGAGCTTGTGCTAGTGTGCCCATATCCATAGGAGGAATCACAGAAGAGTTTCACTTTTTTATTCAAGATAATTGCTCCTATGAAGTTCTCTTAGGTCAACCATTTATTTGTGAGAGTCGTATGGAAACTAAAGCCATGGATGATGGGTCTACCTATGCTAGATTTAAGTCTAAGGATGGAATGCAATCACTTCAAGTCATGACGGTAGGAGTGAATCATCCTAGGAATCGATTGTCAATTAGAAAGAAACCTATTGTTACTCAGGGTCATGAGCATGCTTGTAGTGATTATGCACCTCGATTCATGTTTGGAGCTACATATGATCAAAATTTCGGATAGAATCCATTGTTGAGCGGGACAACAGTGGATATTGGTTTGACATCTCGCATCCAACCAACATGTACAATAGTTTGTCACTTTGTTTTCCACATTCTAGATTAGATTTTCTTCATAAGAGTCAATTGTCCAAGTCTTTTATCCAAAAAACCCAAAAAAATTATAAAAACAACAAAATCATGGAACATGATGAGAACATTGAGCATGTGATTGAGACATCTCATTGTTTCTCTACTCTTGAGGAGTTAGAGTTATGTCTTCGACAAAATTCTAATTCCCATATTATTCTTATTTCTTCCCTTGATGAGTATGCTCTAATCCAAGAGTATGCTCTCAATGTTGAAAAGTGCTCAAAATTTAACCAAACACATGATGCCTTAGTTGAAACAAAGTACAAAACTGTAGACAAAAAAATCAAACCCATAACTCAACCATTACCTCAAGGAAGTAATGAAAAAATTATTGATGTGAAAAATGATCCAACTCTTCGGGATAAGAAAAACATAGGACATACATTCACGGATGAGACAATCAAACAGGTGAAAATTGGTAGAGATGATGACTTTCTTTTGCTAGCAGAGAGAGATAAATTTGAGAGAGTCATACGTAGCCATGGAAAAGCCTTTACTATGTATCCTCATGAGATTGGTTGTGTAGATCCTAAGCTAGTTGCACCCATGATAATCTTTACTATTCCACATATTCCATGGAATCTTCGTCCTATACCTGTTCCAAAGGCTCACTTACCTGAGCTAATGAAACTACTTAAGGAGAAGATAAACATGAGAATTTTAGAGCCATCTTTTGCACCTTACTCAAACAGATGGTTCACTGTGCTTAAAAAGAATGGGAAACTAGGTTTTATTCAAGATCTCCAACCTGTCAATAAAGTCACCATAAGGAATGTAGGAACAGGACCCATTGTAGATGAGTTTGCTGAATCATTTTCAGGACATTCTATCTATTCAATGGGTGATTTATATTCGGGATATGACCAATTCCAATTAGCAATTGATAGCCGTGACATAACCACAATGAAAACTTCTTTAGGCTTAGTGCGAATGTGTACTTTACCTCAAGGAGCGACCAATTCTGTGGCTCATATGATGAGTGCTATGAATATGGTCTTACATGATTTTATCCCTCATATAACTATGCCATTCATTGATGATATTCCAATTAAAGGGAGTGAGAAACGCATAAAGGACATTACTTTAGATTCATCTGGATGTCGTAAATTTGTTCTTGACCATATCTCTGATTGTGAAAGAATATTTCAACGATTTGAAGAGGTAGGTCTCACATTTTCCATAGAGAAATCTGTTTTTGGTGTCAACGAGGTGCTTATTGTTGGACATTTATGTGGCCATTATGGTTGAAAGCCATACCCACAAAAAGTTGATGCCATTAGCAAGATTTCTGAAACATGTAACAACGTGAGTGAGGTATGTAGATTTCTTGGTGCTTGCATCTTTTATGTTATTTGGATCCCACACTTTGCTCATGTTGCTGATTGTCTTTATGACTTGTTGAGGAAGAAACGAAAATTTATTTGGACTGACAAACACACTCAAGCTATGCGTAAATTGAAGAAATTATTGCTTGAAGCTCCCATCCTTAAGCGTGTAGACTATTCTGCTAACAAACCTATTATATTGACTGTTGATACTAGTCCTATTGGTATAGGTTGGGTCATAAGTCAAGATGATAGTGAAGGGAATAGATATGCAATTAGGTTTGGTGCCAAAATTCTACATGAAACACAACGAAAATATCCACAGATCAAACGAGAACTATGGGGTATGGTAACAGCTTTGAAAACAGACAAAGAATATTTCATTGGTGCAAATGTCAAAGTTGAGACTGATTGTTTGCCTCTCATTGGAATGATAGCCAATTGTTCATCTCCTGATATAGCCATGCTTAGATGGATCTCATATATTAAGTTCATAAATCCTGAGTTAGTTCATATTTCAGGTAAGTCAAACTCAGTTGCTGATATGTTATCGAGAGCTAGATTTGATGATGATCTTGAAAGTGATCTAATAAAGAATGTGAATTTAGTTGACTATGTTCCACATATATATGAGTATGAGAAATTTCATGAGTCTGAGTACGAAGATGAATGGAGAGACATAGGAAAGTATCTCAGTACACTACAACCATTACCTAGCTAGACTACGAATAGATTCCGTAACATTAGGAAACGAGCTTATAACTTTTTCCTATGTAATGGTTATCTTTGGAGACATGCTAAGGGTAAGGTTAAGAATCCACAACGAGTCCTAGGAAAGAGAGGTCTTCAATTGCAAGTAATGAAGGAAATGCATGAGACATTATGGGCAGGTCATAAAGGATTTTTTGGAACATATGAAAAAATTAGAAGTACCTATTATTGGCCTAGGATGTATGTTGACATTAGTAGCTATGTTTCTACATGTTCTACTTGTCAACTTCATTCATCAGTCAAACATAGAGATCCGTTGCATCCTACTTATCCACCTTGTATTCACTACAAGTGGGTAGTAGATCTTGTAACTATGCCTAAAGGTATCGACAAAATGCATTACATTGTACTTGCAAGAGAAGACTTAACTAATCATGTAGAGGGACGTGCACTACGATCTAAGACCACTTACAATGTTTGCAAATTCTTGCTTGAAGATGTCATAAGTCGCTTTGGGTACATAGAGAAAGTAGTTGCCGATCGTGGAGAGTTAAATGCGAGAGAAGCTAAAGAGTTCTTTGAGCGTCACGGTATTCGTTTGTCTCTCACTACTGCATATAATCCAGAGGCCAATGGTAAAATAGAGAGAGGGCATCCACCTATTGTGAAAGCCATATCTAAAGCATGTAACGGTGACATCAAACAATGGCCTAGATTCTTACCTTTTGCACTTTGGGCAGATAGAATGACATGCATACGTACTACTGGGTATATGCCTGCTGAACTTATGTACTGTCAAAAACCATTGTTTCCAATTCAATCTCATATTTTTGCATGGTCAAATTTTCCTTGGTCTGAAAACATGTCTACTGATGACTTTTTGAGTTTGCGCATTAAACAGTTAGAACAAGGTAAAGTAAGACTTGATGATGCTGTTGAAAAATTAAGAGAATCTAGAATGAAGAATAAGCATTATTTTGATAAAACTCATCGACTGCGTCCTAATCCAATTGAAGTAGGAGATTGGGTGCTCATTTATGATAGTACATTTGACTCTCAATATGATGCACGCAAAAAGCTCACTCAATGGTGGTTTGGGCCATACATAGTATCAAAGTCAACAACAATGGTACGTATGCTCTTTGTGAATTAAATGGTGTTGCACTAAAAACTTTGATTGCAGGTAAAAGGATAAAGCTATTCAAGAAACGTAATAATGACGAGTACATTTTGGATGAGGACATTGAAGAAGATGAAAACAATGAGGCCGATTCATAAACAGGAGTATCCATGTTAAAAATAAAAAATAAAAAATAAAAAATAAAAAAAGGAGTTAAAAAAACAAGTATAAAAATATCATTAATTTTTCAAGTTCATGTTGCTTTGTTTTTTTTCAAGTTCATTCTATTTTTTTTCCATGCTTGTTTCATGCATGTTTTTTTCAGTCTTTGCATCACATTGCATATCCACATCACTTGAGTCAAAAAAGGCAAATGATGATTTCTCTACTTGTGTAAAATTTTATCTTAAGTAGTAACTTATCTACCAAGAAATTGTTTATAATCTTGGATTGTGGAAAGATAGGGCATGTAGATTTGGAGGTTTATTTTGGTGACAAGACTTTCATATATAAACATGCATATGTATCCTGTATCGAAAGCATAATTGTTGAAATCCTAGCTCCTGCTACTGCATGTTTCTACATCCTTAGTCCATCTCACAGCACTTGTATCGGAGTTTAAACGACTGTTCTCCGTCATCAAAAATGGTTGTACCTTGTATCGGGGTTTAATTTTTCCCCGTCATCAAAAAAAAAAAGTTGCTACATGTTACCAAGAAGTTTACACTTTCTTCCACCCCAAAAAAGTGATCGTAACCATAAAGTTGCCGAATCATCATCATCATCATCAAAAAAAAAAAAAAAAAAAGAGCAAGCCAAAGGAGGATAAAGAGGCATAGTAGAATAAATCACTGGCTATGTAGGCAGATTTATGCATTAGTGGAGTTTAGTTAGATTTCCTTGCATGTTATTAGAGAAAGAGCATATTCATATTTATGTAGGAAAGGAGTTGATCTAAAATAAGCTAAAGATGAAAGATGTCTCTTGAAAATCCTAAATCTTTGTTTATAATCATATTTAAGGTAGATTGCTTTATGAAAAAGGTACAAAATTTTCTTCAAGATGAGAGGAACTGATGCTTAAAACGACTCAATACATCCACTTCCACTTCATATTGATGCTTGTTTTTTTTTCTTTCTTGTTGCCAATGTTGCTTGTTCATTTGCATATATGTTGCCTATTTGTTCATGCATATTCATGTTGCCTGTTTCAATTCTTTCTTTCATGCAAATTTTGCTTCATGTCACGTTACCTACTGATTCATGCATATAATCAATTTTCCTTCCATGTTTCTTATGTTACCTATAAAAGAATTTGATGCCTGGAACATTTTGTTTTTCACAGATGCTAGAGTGGCGCTTCCGGAGGAATCGCAGGTTTAGTGGGGGCGAATGTCGTCGAGATTTTCTCTCCTCTCTCACTTGTGAAGGCCTTCAAAAACATATTTGGTGAAGGTAGCCGGAATTCCCCGAGAAGTCCAAGATGCATCAAGGATGTCAAAGGAAGCTCACATACAAAGTTTCAAAGAAATCAAGAAAGTCCATGGTAGCAGTCAAAGCTGGTCAAAGCTGGTCAAAGTTAGGAAATTAGGGGGAAAATTTCATTATCACCAAATTAGATGAAAATTCATATACTTGTAAAGATTGTCAAAGGCAGTCTATAGCCCCAATTTCAGTAGAAAATGGATTTTGTAGCACATTGATATGCTATGTTCATTTTGTAAAAATGTAATTTTTCTAGTTTGACCCTACAAATTCTTGTATAGAAAATTATGTTATCCATATGGTTTGGCATGTATAAAGATCATATATGGCTACATATTTGTACAGTTTTCAAGGCTATCAGAGCTTCCTAGACACCTTAATGCCACCTTGCAAGCTTCCAAATGTAGTCAAGCTTGTACAAGGGAGATTCAGATGGGAGTTTTTTCTGCATATTCCTGAAGGAGATCTTTGGAAACATAGTCCTACAAAGTTTCATCTTCATCAAAGCCTATTTGGAGGGTCAAACAGTACAAAGTCCAATTTTCAAGGTCACCGCAGTTTTCTAGAATAAGAAAATTGAAGGCTTGAAGGGCTACCACATGTCAAAATATGATTGAACCATGTTGTACGGTCAAGATGAGCTCATATTCAAGGGTGGAGATGCACTTAAGCATAAAGGAAGGAGGATCCACGAATTTTTTCATCAAAGAAGACTTTTTTGACAGTTAAAGATCAATAATGCAAAGTTTCTCCAAAAATAGTGGCTTATCTTATCCGAATTGATGTCAGCACTGATCCGATGGTCCAGATCATCCGCAGATCCAATGGTGGAGAATGAGGGCGCCTAAATTTCACTCCTTTACACTAGATTTGATAGAAAGAACAATTCCAAGCCATTGATTTGATTAATTAAATGGTTGTAATCGAAAGTAGTGATCCTAGAGTTGAGAGTTGATTTCTCTAGATCCAAGGGCCCAAATTCATTCAAAAAACTATATAAACCCCCCTCCAAACTCCTAGAGCATCATTGTTAGGCATCCATAGGGCTCATGCTAGCTTACGGTTTCCTTGAGACGATCACCCTCGATTGAGCGAGTGAGGATCCAAGGTGAGCTAGTATGAGTATAGTACCTAGTTTCAAATTTAAGTTAGAACTCCAATCTAGGATAGGCTCTTGAAACCAGCATCTCTATCTTGACTCACCCTCGGTGGAGCGTGTGAGTGAGTTAGAGCTGATTTTAATGAGTCTTAGACTTCTTTAGTTAGACGTTACGAGCCTAGACATACATAGGGTCACTGGAGTGGAACTCATCTTCTTACGTGTGACATTCGGTTGAACTGTCATGGTTTGAGGGTCGGAACCACCTTTGATCAGTAGACTGCCTACCTTGACGTACCACGACGATCTTATACATGTATCTTAATTCAAATCCTTTTAATTCATGTCACTTGTCACTTGTCTCTTGTCTCCTCTCTCAGTCTCTTAAGTATTTTTACATGTCTTCTATTTCTTCTATGTGTGAGAAGGCTCCGCAGTATTGCGTTGAACCAGTAAGGATGTTTCTTTGAGCTTGTGAGTAATCTCTATCATCATAATTCACTTGCATGCATATAATCCATACATACCCATACATATTGATTAGTTTCTGAAAGTATATAAGAAGCTCCAATATTGGACCATTCTTCCTTTCGAAACTGGTTTATGTGTAAGGTTTCCATCTATTCTCGTCATGCATACATATCATCCAAAGAAGACTATGCATATGGATTGGAATTAGGAAGTGTTTAAGAAGCTCCTTCAATGGACCATTCTTCCTTCCAAATTTCATTCGTATGTATGGTTCTCTTTCATTCTTATCATTCATGTTCATAAATCTAACTTGCACTCCTACATTCCTATTCCCATAATCATTTCAACATCTCTCTCTTCTCCATACTCAAAATTAATTTCACTTTCATGTCCTTAAACCTTCCAACATTCATTAGCTTTATACACCCTGTGTGTGCCACGACCGGACCCGATCCACCCGGATTGCGATCACCTCCACAACGCTGCAATAATCTGTCAATATATTTCGTTTGACACAAAGCCATTCCACCATCAACTTGCATAAACTGAATGCGCAAATAGTGATGCAAATTCCCCAAATCAGACATCTCAAATGAGGCATGCAAATCAGCCTTGAAATCAGCCATATGCTTCTCAATAGGACCATAGGGAGTAGCATGTCATCAACATAGACAACAATGATCAGAAGCACATCATTAGCACGCTTAACATATAAGGTGCTTTCAATTGGACTGTTCTCAAAACCATGTGCAACCAGATAGGCATGTATCTTCTCATACCAAGCACATGGTGCTTTGCTTTAAACCATATAATGCCTTCTTTAACCTTCACACCTGGTTTTCATGCCCTTTCTGCACAAAGCCACGGGGCTGAAAAACATAAACTTCTTCATGCAAGTCACCATTCAGAAATGTTGTTTTAATGTCCAACTTATGTACATTCCAACCATGATGGGCTGCAAGTGCACAAATGCTCCGAACAGTAGTCATACGGCATGTGGGTGCAAAGGTCTCATCAAAATCAATGCCTCTTTCCTGTGCATAACCCTTTGCAACAACCCTAGCCTTATACCTATCAACTATACCATCAAGTTTACACTTCAGCTTGTATACCCACTTAGTGCCAATGGCCTTCTTGCCAGGAGGCAAGTCACATAAAGACCATGTACCATTCTTCATTATAGCATCATATTCGGATTGCATAGCAGCCATCCAATTTTCTGAATGCTATGCTTCATCAAAAGAAACAGGCTCATTCTCATCACAGAGACTAGACGTAGCCATAGCATAGCAATCGGATGCAAAGGAGGCACTATGAGAGCCTGAACGAGTACGATATGACAAAGGTGCATCTAATTTGCTGTCATGCAAAGTCTGCACCAGCCATTTTGACATAGCTTTTGCCTGCTCAATATCAGCTCTCTCATCAACAAGTGCATCATGTAAATCTGCATCAGAAACAGAATGATCTGCATCATCATATGAAACCTGCAAAGGCTGAGAAGTTGCCTCATTAGGACCAGCACTAGACTGTCCACCTGTAAAAAGAGGCATCAAAGTATCATACATGTCTTTGGAGCTAACAGAAGTCTCCTTAGTACATGAAAGCAATAGCTGAATAGCATCTTCCACAAAGACAACATCACGGCTAACTAGAATGCATTTAGTCTGTGGATGATAGAGACGATAGCCTTTACTTTCAGAATTGTACCCAACAAAAATACATTTTACTGCATTATCATCCATTTTTTTGCGATGTTGTTTAGGCACTAGTGCATATGCCAAACAACCAAAAACACGCAGATGAGCAACAGATGGCTTGCGGAGCATATGTTCATATACCAAAGAATCGCAAACAAAAGTTGGACCATAAGTCAAAGTAATGCATTTTTCTTGGATATGGTCGAGACGGACAAATTGGATATCACGTATGGGATCCTGAAACATGGTCAATGATGAGAAGTAGTGATGTCATTTTCAATGATTCTAAGATGCATAAACAACCCATTAAGGAGGTTGAAGTAAGAAGAGTGTGTCTGAGGGTACTTGTCCTCCAGTTAGCATGCATAAATCACATAGGGACGTTCAAGAGAATGTCTGATCAAATTAGTCTGCACATGTTCCTGTTCAGCAACCATTGAGATGCTCTACACATGTCTCACATCCACCTAATAGATATGTTCCGGGATTAGATCTTGTTATGCTAACAAATGCCAGTGAGCCTTCTTGCTACAAAGAGGCTATGCATACAAAGGATCATGTCTAGTGGGAGTGTGCCATGAAGGGTGAGTTGGATTCTATTCACAAGAATGGTACTTGGGATTTAGTACCTTTGCCAAAGGTCACGAAAGCATTACCATGTAAATGGGTATATAAGCTAAAAATTCACATCAGATAGTGCTTCTCCGATATATAAAGCATGAATTGTTGCAAAGGGTTTTAAGCAACAACATGGTGTTGATTTCAAGGAAATCTTCTCTCTAGTGGTCAAGATGACTATCGTACACATGTTGTTTGGATTCGTTGCAATGGAGGACTTAGAGCTAGTCCAAATGGATGCGAAAATGGCTTTCTTGCATGGAGATCTTACAAACGAGATCTATATGGAACAACCAAAAGGTTATGTAGTTCTTCGCAAGGAAAGACTAGTTTGTAAGCTGAAGAAGAGCTTGTATGGACTTAAACAAACCCCTGGACAATGGTACCAAAAGTTTGATGCTATTATGAAGTCTCAAGGATATTTATCAGGATCATTATCTCTACACAAAGAGATGCTCATATGGAAGCTTGATATGCTTGATACTTTATGTCGATGATATGTTGATTGCTGGGAATTCCTTTTATGACTTGTCAATTCTCAAAAAGAAGTTGAGTCATACATTTGATATGAAGGATTCGGGGGATGCCATACATATGTGCATTACTCGTGATAGGAGTAAAAGATGCATATACTTGTCTCAAAGTGATTACATATCCAAAGTACTTCACATGTTCAATATGCAGGGTGGAAAGGCATTGACTACACCTTTACCCACATATGTGAAATTGAGCAAGGATGATTGCCCCAAATCAGATGAGGAAAAGGAATTCATGACCAAAATTCCATATCAGTCTATTGTTGGTAGTCTTATGTATGTTGTGGTAGATATTGCATTTGCAGTGGGAGTTGTGAGCAAATATATGTCTAATCCTAGCAAGAAACATTGGAAAGTGGTCAAGATGATTTTGAGATATTTGAGTGGCACTAAGGACAAGTGTCTATGCTTAGGTAAAGGGAAAGCATCCATTATTGGTTACACACATGAGGTATCACTTCATTAGAGATTCCTTAGCCACTGAGCGCATTATTCTTGAGAAGGTTCACACTCGCGATAATGTTGCAGATGCTTTGACTAAAGCTCTACCATAGGATAACTTTGGACATTGTTGTCACTTGATGGGGGTTACTTGATTCATGATCTTACATGTCGCATCATATAAGCCCAATATTCTACAGATTCTTGTTCGTGTTGCGGTTCCTATTGCAACTACCATAGAGCAACTTCATTGGGATGGTAGAGATGCTTACGCACATGCATTGATAGCCTTGTCTATCAAATGTGCCATTATTCCCCACATTTGCTCTTGCAAAATAGCAAAGGACGTTTGGAATACAATAACACTTTATACCATGTAAGGAATGAGGCTCATGTTCCTTATCTTCAAAAACAGTTGGAGAGTGAGCACATGAATGAAGGAGATTCCATGCGATGGATAGTTTTTTGACGAAGATCAAAGATTTGAAGGATCAGTTGATTTTTGCTAATGAAGTCTTGCTTGACAGTTCACTTGTGCAGACTATTATGATTTGTCTTCCATATTCATATTAGAGTTTTGCTTCTACTCTTTGATTGATGATGATAGGCAATCTGAATGTCTTAACATTTGAGGATTTGGTCTTTGTTCTATTGCAGGAACACTAGTCTAGATCACATCCATTACGCATTTTGCACATCAAGCTTTCCCGGCCAGTCAGAAGGGCAAAGGTAAATCAAGAAAGACACACACACACATCTATCTATCTATATATATATATATATATATATATATATATATTGTTGGCAGTAGTCAAGGCACCCAAGGACCCACAAGACAAGGAAGCCAAAGAAGGGAGTCGGAGCAAGGATCAAGCAGGCAAAGTAGTCAACGTAGATCTGGCAAATAGGCCCATAAAGTTTTCCAAATATTTCCCAAATAGTGATTTTAGTCACTCCACACCAATGTAAATACCATTCCACCTTTTTGTAGCTCTATTTTGTGCAAGCCAAGGAGTCCTTGATCTTGAGGAGCATTAGAAGTACCTACCAATCAATTTTCAAAATTTTCTGGGATCGTTTGAGCCTCCAAATTAGCCTAGGAACCTAATTTTTAACTAGGCCGGACGCTAGGTCTGGACAGGACCAAAGCTAGTCAAAAACTATAAAAAGAGCTAGAGAGCTCATTTTAGAGCTTAGCTTGTTGTAGATTTGAACTTGTATGAGAACTCTTTTGCAATAGAAGTTACTCCATTGTCTCTCTCTCTTTGTCTTGCCTTGTGTGCGCGCGTGTGTGTATGTGTATGCATGTTGGTGTGCTTCTCACTCACACACTTGTGCCGTCACTTGTTCGAGGTCTTCATACCATCCTCACGTCTTCCCGGATTGACATTAAAGGAGGTGCTACTCATCACTGAGCTACACCAAATTTTGGTGCCGTTGTCGGGGACCGAGCTTTGAGGACGAGCGTGTGATGGTAAGACATAGAATTGAGACGTTGGAGTTATAGGTATTTTCTTTACTTTTATCTACTTCCTCTTGTTTTTCTTCACCGCGTTCATCACCATCATCATCATCACCATCTCCCACCTCCATCTCCATTATCGCGACATTTTTAGTTTTTTGGTCATATCCCCACTCCCATACCACTTCCCCTCATTTCACTTGTGAGAGAGAGTGAGAGAGTGTTTGCGTGCTTGTGCTTTTCTGTGTTTTTTGAGATTTTCTACAGGAATCAGCATCCCTAGCAGCTGCACCAGCTTCAGTAGGTATATATTTTTTACTGTGCAGGTCTCTAGAAGTTGATCTCTGTCAATCACGATCGACAAAAAATTGACCTTTTTGCAAAACAAAGTGCATAAACATGATGTGTAGGCCTAGAGCATTCCAAAAGTGTGTTTAAAATTTTAAAATTCCTCCGTTTTTTGTCAATCGTGATTGACACATCAATCGCGATCGACAAACGACGACGAACACTTGCCGACAGACCTGTCAATCATGACCGACACATCGATCGTGACCGACAGAGTCAACGACTGCTTGACCATGTTCGACAGAGCCTTCGCGTACCACGTGTCATCGTGATCGACCCATCAATCGCGATTGACCCATCAATTGCGATCAACAGTCCTGATGGACCTGTCAATTGCGACCGACAGAGTCAACGATCCTTTGACCATGACTCACTAAATTCTCGGCGGACCCATCAATCATGACTGACAGCCACGACGGACCTATCAATCGTGACTAACCCAGTCAATGACTGTCTGACCACGACGGACTGAAGTTTCGGGCCACGTGTCAATCATGATTGACCCATCAATCACGACTGACAGCCACAATGGACTTGTCAATCGTGACCGACATGTTGATTGCCACTGACACATCAATCGCAATTGAGAGACCACTCGATCGCGATTGATGGGCAAATTCGGTAATTTTTTAGAGCAAAAGACATGGGATCTATTTTTGGCCAAAACTTGGGAAACATTAAGGGTCTTAGAACATAACCAAGCTCTAGAAAACACTGTGAGTTATTCCTTTCTACCTGTCAGCCTGTTTTGATCCTCTTTTCGCCCTAGAGTCCTCAATAGACATAACTTTCTCATATGAACTCTCTTTGCTGTGATTTTGGGTTTGTTGGAAAGCTCATGAGGAGTACTACCAAAACTTCCATTGGTTATGGTAAAATTAATATGTGGATTATTAGATATAGTATTTTGAAGTTGACCATACCATAGGGGAAGAAAAACTGAGGGGTCTTTAGGATTGTTTTCCATAAAGACCAAAGGACAATTTGATCTCTGAATTGCATGAATGAACATGGTCTATTGTGTCAATTGAATTTAAATCTTGAGCTAACTTTGGGACTGTTGCAGGTCCATTGAAAGCATCGAAGGGCGTCCTAAGCAAGAGTAAGTGCAAGCTTGGGAACACGCTTCCTGGGCACACAAGGGCAACCAAGGAGAGAAACTAAAGGTTGGAAATTCTCAACCCCCTCTGTCAATTCCCAGCTTAGGCTAAGTACGTATAGAGGTTTCGATCAAATAGGGTTACGCTAATGTTGGAGCAAGTCTATGACAAGCCTAAGTATTGGCTTGAGTCTCACAAAGTCTTAGAAGAAGCTTTAAAAAGAAGACTATGTAAAGTTCACTTGTGAACTACCTCTTGTAACTTTTGAAGAGTTTACTTAATGTAAAAGTAAGAGAATCTTAAGTGGTTGAGTCCACTTGATCAAGAATGGAAAGAGGAGCCACGAATTCGTGATTTGTGGTAGGTAGAGAATCAAATCAATCATTGATTGATTGGAGAGTGATTGAGGGAAGTTAGCCTCCCAAACTCAACTATAAATAGATGGCAGTTTTAGTCGTGGTTAGAGAGACCTATGTGAAGACCTCCAAGAGCTGAGCTTTATGCCATATCAAGGTGTGATTACAAGGCACACATATGTATCAGTAAGTCATTGTATTGTACAAGCAATATACTTTCATTTTCATGATTATTTGAGTTCATCTTTCCATGTTCTTGTGAAGTGTACTACTCACTACCATTACTCTCAGTTTTCTCAGTCATCTTGCAGAGATGTTTTCTCTGAGCTTGGTGCATTATTTTCGGTGATTTAACTTGGTAAAGTTAGCTCTATAAGTCTACTATATGCTCACAAATTTTCATGTCATTTGAATGTTGCAAACTTCAGTTATGTTCATTTGAAGTCAACAGGGTCTGTTCATCTTCACTTCTCTGTCAGGTACCCGACTTTTTCACTCATCTTGTCAGAGCCATTTCTCAGTGGTTACTTATTCAAATTCCGTGATTTAAAGCTTTTTGGATTCAGCTTACTGTCTAGTATAACCATACAAATTTTCATAATCATTGGATTTCTACATTTTGAGTTATGTTGATTTTTCGGCTCACTGGTCTATTTCTATAGCAGCCCGTGAAAATCGGGATGATGTCATCATTTGTTAAAACTCATTCTCAATGTGTGGTTCATTATTTTTTATGAGATTACTCTTGAAAGTTAGCTCTTTAAGTTGCATAGACTTCCCCAAGAGAAATTGAGCTAATTGATGCTGTGCTCAGAGAATTATGTAAAACACTGGACAGGTGTATGAACCAAGAATAGCAAGTTTTCACCTCTGAGCTAACTCCAACTTATCTGTTTTGATCTATCTTTTTGAGAGTGATCTTCCAAGGTACATAGGGTGTCTAATACATCCATTGGCAAGCTAAAAGGGCCCACCATATACTCCTGGAGTTCATTTGGATGGTGTAGATCAAGGATTTTGCAACACCTCTTCATCTTCAAGCACATACCTATCCATCTCTTCACAGTGGTATCAGAGCAAGGTTGGACAACATGGCAGATGGATTTCCTTCATCAATTGACAAATTAGACAGAGGTAACTACTCAGCTTGGTCATTAAGAATGGAAGCCTATATCCAAGGTAGAAGTTTATATGGTTATGTGGCTGGAGATGAAGTTATGCCAAGTTTCAGGAACAAAAGTCAACCAACACAAGAAGAGCAAGAAAGATTGAGCACATGGTGCTCCAAGGATGCACTTGCAAGGTCTTATCTCCTCAACTCTATCTCAGATTTTTTGTTGCCTCACATTAGAAGTTGTAAGACATCTCAGGAAGTGTGGGATGCACTTGAAGCTTTCTTTTCTTCAAGTACCAAAGCTAGGAAGCATCAACTATGGCTGGAGTTCACAACTCTCAAGAAGGCTCCCAAACAAAATGTGACTGATTTTGTCACAAAGCTCAAGGACATATCGGATCAGTTGGGAAGCATTGCAAAGGTAATAGATGAAGAGCAAATTGTAAGGCAGGTCATCAATGGCTTGAAGGCAGATGATAAGTGGGAAGCATTCACCACAGCTATGGATCTGTACATGGACATGCATGTACCTGATTTCAACACACTCATTGGACAACTACTTACTCAAGAGGCAAAGCTTATCAAAAATGGAGAAATCTCTAAAGGTAATCAATCTTCAGCTTTATACACGGATAAAAGCAAGTCTAAAGATAACAAAGGAAAGGCAAAGAAAGTGGATGATGAAGCAGGTACATATCAAGCTAACTATGCAGGTAGAGGAAGACATGGCAGAGGTAGAGGAAGAGGAGGTAGACAAGGCAGGGGGAGATCCCAAGACTCCAACTCATGTTCTATTTGTGGATTAACTAATCATACAACTGAAAATTGCTTTAGGAATTCCAGGAATCAAAGAGGCAGAGGATACAATAGAGGAAGTTATGGCTACTCAAGAGGAAGGTTCAACAACTACCATGGCAACTACAACAACTACAATCATTCAAACTATCAAGGAGGCTACAAAGGAAGGAGAGACTACAATAACTACACAGAAGACTCAAACAAAGAGGATTCATTATTGATCATGAACATGGCTATGCCACAAGGTAAATCTGATGAGCATATTTTCTACATAGATTCAGGTTGTTCAAATCATGTGGCAGGAAATGTGGCACTCCTATCAAATTTAGAAGATCCAAGGAATAAGCATGAGGTACAAACAGGAGATGATACAAAACATCCTGTGGAGAAAATAGGCAATGTCAAAGCACCTGATGGAAACATCAACCTACTCAGTAAGGTACTCTATGTCCCTACCATTACAAAGAATTTGATAAGTGTTGGGTAGATAGTAGAGAAAGGGTTGCAAGTCAGGTTCACAAAAGCAGGAGCATTTGTTGAAGATCCAAGTCAAGGATTCAGAAGAATTGCAAAAGGTGAAAAGACAGGTAGATTGTTCACATTTGAATTACAGGACACTAGAAACATTGCTCTCTTTAATTATGGTAGTCAGACACTCACAAAATTGGAAGTATGGCACAAAAGGTTAGCACATATTGGTGAAAGGTCATTAAAGCAAATCTGCGGGGACCAAAGTGTACTTGGACTTCCTAATTTGTCAAAACAACATATGATTTATAAGTGTAGTGCATGTCAATTTGGAAAGTCTCACAGGTTACCATTCATGAAGAAAGGTTATATGCATGGAGATCTCTTGGAGTTGGTTCATACAGATGTATGGGGACCTAGCAAGGAAGCTTCAATATCTGGATCAAGGTATTATGTTTCCTTTATTGATGATTGCAGCAGATGGACTATCCTATTCTTTATGAAACACAAAGATGAAGTTTTTTCATGTTTCAAAAGATATTTGGCTCTTGTGGAGAATCAAACAGGTAAATCACTAAAAAGGCTAAGGTCAGATGGAGGGGGAGAATACTTCTCCCATGATTTTGATTCTTTTCTTCAAGAAAGAGGAATCAAAAGAGAGGTAACTACAAGGTACACTCCTGAGCAAAATGGAGTGGCAAAAAGGAGGAATAGGACAATTGTTGAAGCTGCAAGGTCTATGTTAAATGAAAAGCATTTACCTAATTACTTATGGGCTGAGGCTGAATCTACAGCCACTTACTTGATTAACAGGTTGCCTTCAAAATCCCTTGATGGGATGACTCCATATGAGGCTTGGAATGGAAGAAGACCAAGCTTAGATCATTGTAAAATTTTTGGATGTATTGCTTTTGCTCATGTTCCTTCATAGGTTAGAGGCAAGATGGATCCAAAGGTAGAAAGGTGTGTATTTATTGGATATGACAACAATCAAAAGGGCTACAGGTTATACAACCCTACCAACAAAGGATTCTTGGTAAGCAGAGATGTAGTTTTTGATGAGAACAATTCATGGTATGAAGATTCATGCAGGAAGATCAATTTACCATATGATCTTGAAGAAGATTTTCCAAAGCTTGGTAGAGAACAATCAAAGATTGAAGAACAAGACACCTCAAAGGATGATGAAGAATCTCAAATGGAAAAGATCAAAGCATGGAAGTCTAAAGGTAAAGCAAAATTGCAAGAACTTGGACATGAGGCAGAATCATCACATCATGGCCTAAGAAGATCTATGAGGGAAAAGAAAAAACCAGAAAGGTATGGGTTTGACACCTCATTAGTAACTAAACACTCTATCTACATAGCACAGGATATAAACCAAGAGGAGCCATCATCATTTGAAGAGGCCAAAGCAAAAACAGAATGGAAGCATGCAATGAAGGAAGAGATTGAAGCACTTGAGGAAAACAACACTTGGGATTTGGTGCCCAAGACTTCATCCATGAAGGTAATAGGCTCAAGATGGGTCTATAAACTCAAGAAGAATTCTGATGGTTCCATTAACAGGTATAAGGCAAGGCTTGTAGCAAAAGGCTTTGCACAAACTCAGGGAATTGATTATGAGGAGACCTTCTCTCCTGTGGCAAAGATGCCTACTATTAGGGTTTTGCTTAGTATTGCCTCTTCCAAGAATTGGAAGATACTTCAACTAGATGTAAAGAATGCATTCTTGAATGGTTGGATAACAGAAGAGGTATATATGGCACAACCACCTAGTTTTGAGAATCAAGTTTATCCTGATTATGTGTGTAAACTTAACAAAGCATTGTATGGTCTCAAGCAAGCTCCAAGAGCTTGGAATTTCAGGCTTGTTTCATTCTTGCAGGACAAAGGCTTTCAACCAAGCAAGGCAGATCCTTCACTCTTTATTAAAAAGAGTAATTCTGAGGTCATCTACCTATGTGTATATGTAGATGATATTATATTGACAGGAAATGATGCAGATGGTATGAAGAAGATCAAAGATCAGATGAGAGAAGAGTTCAAGATAAGTGATTTGGGTTCACTTACCTACTTCCTAGGTTTGGAAGTTGTCTACAAAGATCATGGTTTGTTTCTCACTCAAAGAAAGTACATTAAGGACATGTTGGCAAAATTCAAGATGCAAGATTGTAAGATTGCAGGTACTCCAATGGAGGTCAATCACAAATTGAGCTCACATGAAGGTGAACTCATAGAGGACATCACATCATATCAAAGTCTAGTGGGTAGTCTCAACTATGCCACATTGACAAGAGTAGATATATGTTACAGTGTGAGTGTGCTAAGTCAATTTATGCACACACCAAGGAAACCACATATGGATGCTACCAAAAGGATTCTCAAGTATCTCAAAGGAACCATAAATGAAGGACTTTATTATCCTTATGTATCTGATTTAGGTTTGAAGCTATTTTCTGATGCAGATTGGGCTGGCTCCAAGGAAGATAGAAGGAGCACTTCAGGTTATCTTACCTTTGCAGGTTCAAAGCTTATTTCATGGTCATCCAAGAAGCAACCCACAGTTGCTCTCTCTTCTACTGAAGCTGAATATAGAGGTCTTGCCATAGCTACACAAGAAGCTATGTGGATGAAGACATTATTCAAAGATCTTGGATTGGAGTTTGGAACTCCAACTATTTTTGGTGACAATATGAGTTCTATTCACTTGGCTGCTAATCCTATTTTTCATGCAAGGACTAAACATATTGAAGTTCATTATCACTATGTACGAGAGATGGTTCTAAGCAAAGAGATTCAAATATCATATGTGTCCACTCATCAACAATGTGCAGATATTCTAACCAAAGCATTGGATGGTACAAAGCTTTGCAAATTCAAGGCTATGATTGGTTTGCAGGTAATCTTGGAAGATTGAAGACCTCAAGCATACTTGGCTTGAGGGGGAGCTGTTGGAGCAAGTCTATGACAAGCCTAAGTATTGGCTTGAGTCTCACAAAGTCTTAGAAGAAGCTTTAAAAAGAAGACTATGTAAAGTTCACTTGTGAACTACCTCTTGTAACTTTTGAAGAGTTTACTTAATGTAAAAGTAAGAGAATCTTAAGTGGTTGAGTCCACTTGATCAAGAATGGAAAGAGGAGCCACGAATTCGTGATTTGTGGTAGGTAGAGAATCAAATCATTTATTGATTGATTGGAGAGTGATTGAGGGAAGTTAGCCTCCCAAACTCAACTATAAATAGATGGCAGTTTTAGTCATGGTTAGAGAGATCTATGTGAAGACCTCCAAGAGCTGAGCTTTATGCCATATCAAGGTGTGATTACAAGGCACACATATGTATCAGTAAGTCATTGTATTGTACAAGAAATATAATTTCATTTTCATGATTATTTGAGTTCATCTTTCCATGTTCTTGTGAAGTGTTACTACTCACTGCCATTACTCTCAGTTTTCTCAATCAGCTTGCAGAGATGTTTTCTCTGAGCTTGGTGCATCATTTTCAGTGCTTTAACTTGGTAAAGTTAGCTCTATAAGTCTACTATATGCTCACAAATTTTCATGTCATTTGGATGTTGCAATCTTCAGTTATGTTCATTTGAAGTCAACAGGGTCTGTTCATCTTCACTTCTCTGTCAGGTACCCGACTTTTTCACGCATCTTGTCAGAGCCATTTCTCAGTGGTTACTTATCCAAATTCAGTGATTTAAAGCTTGTTGGATTCAGCGTACTGTCTAGTATAACCATACAAATGTTCATAATGATTCCAGTTCTAAATTTTGAGTTATGTTGATTTTTCTGCTCACTGGTCTATTTCTGTAGCAGCCCGTGAAAATCGGGATGATGTCATCACTTGTTAAAACTCATTCTCAGTGTGTGGTTCATTATTTTTTATGAGATTACTCTTGAAAGTTAGCTCTTTAAGTTGCCTAGACTTCCCCAAGAGGAATTGAGCTAATTGCTGCTGTGCTCAGAGAATTATGTAAAACACGGGACAGGTGTATGAACCAAGAATAGCAAGTTTTCACCTCTGAGCTAACTCCAACTTATCTGTTTTGATCTATCTTTTTAAGAGTGATCTTCCAAGGTACATAGGGTGTCTAATACATCCATTGGCAAGCTAAAAGGGCCCACCATATACTCCTGGAGTTCATTTGGCTGGTGTAGATCAAGGATTTTGCAACACCTCTTCATCTTCAAGCACATACCTATCCATCTCTTCACAGTTAAGCACGACCAAGTCCAAGAACTCTAATCACTCAAGTGCAAGTACAAAGAAATTACATTTGCAAAACAACCTAAGGGAAAAGAATTTAAATCAAGCGACCAAACTAAAGTACGATAAAACCTAAGTGTTCCTTGTGACGAAGATTGATTGGACAAGAAGTGACATCCTAAGAAAAATTAAAAAGAACAAGTGATTAATACAAAAGAACTTAGCAATGAGGTTGTACTTGGGAAATTTGGGGCTATTCAATTAGGCATATGAACCTTAGATCAGGATAACACCTAGGGAGAGATAGACAGAGTCTTAGGTCTTCGGAGTCTAGTGTCAATCATACTACTAGGTCTTGGGCCCAGCAGTTGAGCCATTATTCGCACTACCCTAGCTCTGAAACTAGCGAGTCCGAGATGTCTCATGATATAGAGAGACCCACACGAAGCTCAGGTGTGGCTTACTTACAAAAGGTTGAAGGTCCCTACAAAACTCAATTGGAATACCTTAGGACCAATCGATTAGGTGCTTGCATCTATGAGGACGACCTAAGAAGAGTTGTGGTCCAAATTAAAAATCATGACCAACCCATTGGACTCAAACATCCAGTAGTCAAATTTGAAAATGGTGCATACCTAGACAAAGAAGGAACCATGTATGTGGTCACCACCTACCCAGATAGGACAGATGAATTTGGTAATGTGATCCCAAAAATGGACATAGGAGACCTAGAGCAAGGAAACATAGGTGGAGAGCCTAAAACCCCTCGAGGCAAATCAGTTCTCACTAGAATTATCACACCAGAGTGGGTTCCCCAGGACAATAAGAGCATAGATCCGCTCTTGAATCGAGAGACCGATGAAGCCTTTTAGAGGTATAAGCCTAATCAGCCGAATGAGGTAGGAACGATCACAATCTATGAGTTCAAAGATCCTGATAGCCTAGGCAAAGTGACCTATTTAGACAATACTTCAGAGAGGATCTTTGTGGTCTCTGAACATGGTAGACATGCCTACACTTGGAAGGGTGAATATATTTTTCCCCAACCAAGATCTAATGCCTCGTATGGGCACCAAGGAGCTGGAACATCCCAAGCTCATGGAGCTCATAGAGATAGAAGTAGAGATAGACCAGAAGTAAGCTTTGCCAAACCCTTGGGAAGAGAAAGGATGAGAATAGAGACAAATATAGAAGAAATTGAGAGACCTAGAGCCCCAAGAAACCAAAGAAATGTGGATGATTTTCCTTTGCCAAGGCCTAGAGAACACACCAGAACCTTGAGACCAACCCAGTTGGTTAAGTCCATGAAGAATTACTTTGATGGCACGGGATACCAATACGATCATGTGGCCAAGTTTAGGCAAGTCTTGAGAGCTAAAAAAGTTGAGGACCTATTCACGCAATACAATGCTTTCAATCTAACCCTTAGGAACACAGCCCTTACATGGTTCCAACTGCTGAATGAGAGATAGTTCATAAACATAGAACAACTCCTAGAGGCATTCATTACTAAATTCTCTAAGAGTGGTATACGGCATAATACTTCCTCACTGATTCATATTTTCAAGCAGACCCCCCAAGAGACCATTAGACTTGCAGGAAGAAGGTTTAGGCAGTACTTAGAGAGGTGTCCTATTCCTAAGCTACCAACTGCAGCCAAAAAAGTGGCGTTATTCTTAGATGGATTACTGAGTACCAAATTGAGATCATACATGTACTTGAAGGACCCTAGGACCATAGAAGAGTGTGTACGCATGTGCATTGACATTGAAGATAACCTAGTGGAGGAATTAGAACTTTCAAAAATCTACAAAGATTCAGATAGTCCTACTAGCTTCACATCCATGCAATCCACATCTATGGAGGAACTCGCTGAAAAAGTAGCTCAGAAGTTAGGAGTCTCAAGCAAACAAATGCCAAGGTATGTCCCAGTGAAAAAGATGCTACACTTGTGGAGGTGACCATATGGCGAACGTGTGTCCCATTATGGCTCAACCCCAAGTGAATCCTAGTAGCCAATACTGCACCATAGAATGGAGATACACTAATCACACTGCACAAGATTGCCCATACAATAAGCAAATGGTTAGGTAAACTTACCCTCAGCCATACCCACAGCAGGGAAGATACCAAAACCAATACCCACCACAAAAATATGGCAGACCACAACAACCCTATCAGCAACCCTACCAAAACCAGCAAAGGCCTCAGCGTGTGTTAGCTCAACAACCTCCAACCCCAGCCAATGTGATTCCAGTAAAGTACGCAGCTGCAGAAGAGAACCTGAATAGAGCCATAGTGCCAGTGACACCATTGCTTTCAAAAAGTGATGTGAGTGATCATAGTTTTGACTCTACTCACATGGATAGTCCGCAGGCTTACTACATGCAATCACCTGAGCATAACAAGTCATATTACTCTGAAGATCCGAGTGAACCTAGTTGGGAACTAGAGTATGCAAATATCATGTACAAAAATCCCAACCCTAGGCCCCAACCTAGGCAAGTAAGACTCCCATTCCCTAGAGGACCATGCTACAAATGTCAGGGAGATCACCTCATTCGTGATTTGCCCAGTGCCTACCCCTACACAACCCCAATCGGTGACAATTCAAGGCTTTTGTCAAGTTTGCGGAAAGGAGCATCTCTTACGAGATTGCCCAAAGAACCCCAATAACATGCTGAAAATCACTCCTATCAACATTATTGGGCTAGTAGTAGACTCTACAGGAATTGTAGCTTCCACTGCACCAATGCAAGTCATCACTAGAGCTCAGTCATTGCAGCAGAATCAAGGTCTAGGTCAAGAAAAGAATGCCGAGGTTAGTGAGACTGAAAGCATAACCAAAAAACGGATGAGAGCCTGGAAAGATAGTCGAGAAAGGATGAAAAGACAATGGTCTAAGAAGCTGAGCGAATTAGAAGAGAGCATAAGAGAAACAAAAGCCAAAAGTGTTGAACTCACCTCTCAAACAAATTTCTCACATACCACCACCACCTCCATCCCTATCACCACCTCCCAATCCACCTCATACAATACCCCCACCACCTAGAGTAGGATCGGGTATAGCTGACCCCACTCCTGAAGACATAGACATGATGCTTAAGGCATATCAGGCCAGAATCCAAGAAGGGCCAAATGTGACAGATCATGACAAATGTTACCCTAGAGCTGATTTAGAGATGGAGAGAACTAAGCTTTGTGCTAAACTGGTAGCATTGGCTTAGACCACGTTTGAAGCCAGTCGCCTTTTCAACTACTGTTGCTCAGCTAAGGCACAGTTGCATTTTGATGGACTATTAGAGAAGTTAGAGAGCATAATTGCAAGATCTTCCAAGGAAGGAAATCCCCAAGGAAGAGATGAGGCAAGTAAAAGAATAAGCATTCCCCCCTAGGAAGCTTATGTGCCTAATTCCACTGAACCAATCACCTCTTCTTCTATGAATAGGTATTCACCAGAGTTCCTGCGAGAGATTCAAGAAGAGAAATGGGCCAAAGAGAGTGAAGTCCCTCCTCCCTTTGAACTTGTGGATGACATGCATGATCAATTCCCACAAGACATTCCTTCCATTTATGAGGAGCAGGAGAGCACCCAATCCCACGAGAGATTAGACTTTGAGTCTAACTCCTTATAGGAACTACCCCATTTCACAGGCCCATGGGAAGCTAAGTCCACTTGTATGAGAGCACCCACAGCCATGGTAAGAAATGAAGACTCAGTCATACCTAGGAACATAGAGGTAGTGAAAAACACCAAAGTGCAGTGCAATCTCACTTTGGAAGAGCTACTCAAACTGAGGCCAGAACTATGGAAACATGTAGCCAATCAAGTGCCATAAGTAGCAAAACCTCGTTCCCAGGTAGGATCTCATAGAACAATGCCAGAAATATGCTTGGACAAGATAGGAGATATGAGTGAAGGAGAAGAAGGAAACATGTATCTTCCCATTACCCATCAAGGGTACACTACCAAAGAAATTTTGGACTCAGGTGCAAGAATTGCAATTGCTACCACTTCCCTATGGAAGCGTTGGGGCAAGCCAGCACTCAAGCCAATGAGAATGAAATTACAGATGGCCGATGGTCACATTGAGAAACCTTTAGGACTGCTAGAAGGAATAACTCTCACCACTTGTGGTGTAGAGTTTGAGCATACTTTTGCTATATGTGACTTTAGAAAAAAACCAGGCCTATGAGATGATTTTGGGAAGACCATTTATGCGACAGTTGCAAGTGGTACAGGACTGGGGAACCAATTATTTGTACTTGCAACACTTAGGCGTCACGACCAAAGTCAATCTCAAGGATTACTCTCATAGGGACGTACCGCCTATACAGTGGAATCCCATCCATAGAGCTAAAGATGATATTGAGTCAGTGCACTCCATAGGATCAGGATCCTCATGGATGCATGAAGACACCCACTTATGGATGTGCAAAGTGGCTGTGGAAGAAGAGAAGAGAGAAAAAGCCAGAGAGATAGGTGCAAAGGAAACCCATTGTTGCTCTAGCACGATGGTGAGAACCACGTTAAGAAGCTTCACCTCCTTAATGTCAATCCGCGGAAGAGGTAGGAGTGATATGAAGATCATGAACGTGAGATGAAGTGAGAGTGAAGGTGAGAAGCACAAAGATGCACACACACATACACACACACTACGAAGAGACAAGCAAGACACAATGGAAGGTGAGAAATTAGCTCTATTACTCAAGAATACTCTTACAAGCTCAAACTAGCTCCAAGCTCACACTAGCCAACATGAACCAACCTCAAAAATGAGCTCTCTAACTCTTTTTATAGTTTCTAGACTAGTTTTGACCGGTTTCACATCTAGTGACCGGCCTAGTTAAAAAATAGGTCCTAGAGGCTATTTGGAAGGGTAAACGATGTCTAAAAATAACAAAAATTGGTACGCGCATTCTACCTAAGCTCCTCAAGCTCGAGGACTCCTCGGCTTGCACAAAATGGAGCTATGGATTACAAAATGGGGTTTTGTCTATATTACATATGTTACAAGAGTGATGAAAATCACTGTTGGATGTTTGAAGAAATAATAAGAAACATATTTGTTTGAAAAAAATGATTTGACTGGCTCCCTGCTCCGTCTTTACATGCTTCCATGTCGCCTGTGCCTCTGACTGCTTCCAACACCCCCCTCCCTCTCGCTTCTGTCGTCCTCGACAGAACCTTGTTGTGCGGTCTGTCGGATGTAGTTTTGTAGGAGGTCGTGAGCAAGGGTGTGCTCAGATACTCGAATGCCTCGGGCCAGATCGGCCTCGAGCTTCTCCCAGTCGATCGGTTGCGGTTCGTCGGGTGGCGGGAGTTGATAATGCGTGGAATAAACCATTCGTTCACAGGAAAAAAGTTGCAATAAATGTGTGGGCCTGCTGATGAATACCTCGGAATGGTATTCCCAAAACCCGGTGGTGAACATCTCTTCAAAGGTTTGTTTGTAGCATGCCGGGAGGTATTTTATCCTACAGTGCCAGGCATAACACACCCGGAGCGATGGCGTTGTGCTCATGTCATATACTAGATCAAAGTTACCATGCTCAAATCCCGGGGTGTTTACATGCGGTGCCTTGACGCGTCGGAAGACTTTAAATATCATTTGCATCATGTCAAATATCTTGACAGTCATATGCGCGGCGATATCATCCATATGCTTCAGGCGACGGAGCCAGTGACGGATTGTGGCCATCATATAGCCAACAGTGGGTAACTCGGTAGGTGGCTTGAAATAGGGGTAATTCAGCCAATCCTGACACTGCCTATTATTTTGTACTTTGATAGCGAATGCAGTCCAGGAGCGGCGTCGTGGTACTGGTCCCCAGCAAGGATTATACTTTAAGTGTAAGGGCGCTTTCACCCATGTGCTCATCATTTCTGGGTACTCCTGTAAAAGACGTGTACGCCAATCTGGTTGATAAATAGTGCCTTGTTGCGCATCCAGTGGCAAGTCTTCAGGCTCGAACTGGGTTGCATGAGATGGCTTCTTGCCAGTTCGCTTTTCTATGGCCAGCTGGTATTCGGCCATTAGCATGAAGTAAGGTTTGTATTGAAGCTCATGCCCGGATATGTACCTGCGTGGGGCCAATTGAGCAAAGTAGGGAGATTGCAAAATTCGTTCTTCTATCATGGCCATAGCATGTAGCTGGGCCCCGACTCTAGCTGAGTGCGTTGTTCCAATCTCCTCCACAGTCTTCATCCATGCGGGGGTCGGAAGTTCATAGGTCATCTGGCCTTCGGCCGCGACTTGTCCGCCTGGGATGGGTATTGGCTCGTATGCTTCTTCAAACGTTTCCTCCACCGGAATGGTTATGTTTTCGTCGTCAGCTGGGATCTCCGGTGGGGAATCAGGCCGTGGTGGTGCTTCGTATACATCTATGCGTGATTGGAGAGTGGTTACCTGGGCCCGTAATGCGTTTAGTTCCTCTAGGAGTTCAGGAGAGGGGTCCACAGGTTCTGGTACTTTTGCTGCATGTCATTCTATCTGCCCAAAGTGCAAAAGGTAAGAATTTAGGCCATTGTTTGATGTCACCATTACATGCTTTAGATATGGCTTTCACAATAGGTGGATGCCCTCTCTCTATTTTACCATTGGCCTCTGGGTTATATGCAGTAGTGAGAGACAAACGAATACCGTGACGCTCAAAGAACTCTTTAGCTTCTCTCGCATTTAACTCTCCACGATCGGCAACTACTTTCTCTATGTACCCAAAGCGACTTATGACATCTTCAAGCAAGAATTTGCAAACATTGTAAGTGGTCTTAGATCGTAATGCACGTCCCTCTACATGATTAGTTAAATCTTCTCTTGCAAGTACAATGTAACGCATTTTGTCAATACCTTTAGGCATAGTTACAAGATCTACTACCCACTTGTAGTGAATACAAGGTGGATAAGTAGGATGCAACGGATCTCTATGTTTGACTGATGAATGAAGTTGACAAGTAGAACATGTAGAAACATAGCTACTAATGTCAACATACATCCTAGGCCAATAATAGGTACTTCTAATTTTTTCATATGTTCCAAAAAATCCTTTATTGACCGGCCCATAATGTCTCATGCATTTCCTTCATTACTTGCAATTGAAGACCTCTTTTTCCTAGGAGTCGTTGTGGATTCTTAACCTTACCCTTAGCATGTCTCCAAAGATAACCATTACATAGGAAAAAGTTATAAGCTCGTTTCCTAATGTTACGGAATCTATTCGTAGTCCAGCTAGGTAATGGTTGTAGTGTACTGAGATACTTTCCTATGTCTCTCCATTCATCTTCGTACTCAGACTCATGAAATTTCTCATACTCATATATATGTGGAACATAGTCAACTAAATTCACATTCTTTATTAGATCACTTTCAAGTTCGTCATCAAATCTAGCTCTCGATAACGTATCAGCAACTGAGTTTGACTTACCTGAAATATGAACTAACTCAGGATTTATGAACTTAATATATGAGATCCATCTAAGCATGGCTATATCAGGAGATGAACAATTGGCTATCATTCCAATGAGAGGCAAACAATCAGTCTCAACTTTGACATTTGCACCAATGAAATATTCTTTGTCTATTTTCAAAGCTGTTACCATACCCCATAGTTCTCGTTTGATCTGTGGATATTTTCGTTGTGTTTCATGTAGAATTTTGGCACCTAATTGCATATCTATTCCCTTCACTATCATCTTGACTTATGACCCAACCTATACCAATAGGACTAGTATCAACAGTCAATATAATAGGTTTGTTAGCAGAATAGTCTACACGCTTAAGGATGGGAGCTTCAAGCAATAATTTCTTCAATTTACGCATAGCTTGAGTGTGTTTGTCAGTCCAAATAAATTTTCGTTTCTTCCTCAACAAGTCATAAAGACAATCAGCAACATGAGCAAAGTGAGGGATCCAAATAACATAAAAGATGCAAGCACCAAGAAATCTACGTACCTCACTCACGTTGTTACATGTTTCAGAAATCTTGCTAACGGCATCAACTTTTTGTGGGTATGGCTTTCGACCATAATGGCCACATAAATGTCCAACAATAAGTACCTCGTTGACACCAAAAACAGATTTCTCTATGGAAAATGTGAGACCTACCTCTTCAAATCGTTGAAATATTCTTTCACAATCAGAGATATGGTCAAGAACAAATTTACGACATCCCGATGAATCTAAAGTAATGTCCTTTAAACGTTCCTCACTCCCTTTAATTGGAATATCATCAATGAATGGCATAGTTATATGAGGGATAAAGTCATGTAAGACCATATTCATAGCACTCATCATATGAGCCACAGAATTAGTCGCTCCTTGAGGTAAAGTACACATTCGCACTAAGCCTAAAGGAGTTTTCATTGTGGTTATGTCACGACTGTCAATTGCTAACTGGAATTGGTCATATCCAGAATATAAATCACCCATTGAATAGATAGAATGTCCTGAAAATGATTCAGCAAACTCATCTACAATGGGTCCTATTCCTACATTCCTTATGGTGACTTTATTGACGGGTTGGAGATCTTGAATAAAACGTAGTTTCCCATTCTTTTTAGGCATAATGAACCATCTGTTTGAGTAAGGTGCAAAAGATGGCTCTAAAATTCTCATGTTTATTTTCTCCTTAAGTAGTTTCATTAGCTCAGGTAAGTGAGCCTTTGGAACAGGTATAGGACGAAGATTCCATGGAATATGTGGAATAGTAAAGATTATCATGGGTGCAACTAGCTTAGGATCTACACAACCAATCTCATGAGGATACATAGTAAAGGCTTTTCCATGGCTACGTATGACTCTCTCAAATTTATCTCTCTCTGCTGGCAAAAGAAAGTCATCATCTCTACCAATTTTCACTTGTTTGATTGTCTCATCCGTGAATGTATGTCCTATGTTTTTCTTATCCCGAAGAATTGGATCATTTTTCACATCAATAATTTTTTCATTACTTCCTTGAGGTAACGGTTGAGCTATGGGTTTGATTTTTTTGTCTACAGTTTTGTACTTTGTTTCAACTAAGGCATCATGTGTTTGGTTAAATTTTGAGCACTTGTCAACATTGAGAGCATACTCTTGGATTAGAGCATACTCATCAAGGGAAGAAAGAAGAATAATATGGGAATTAGAATTTTGTTGAAGACATAACTCTAACTCCTCAAGAGTAGAGAAACAATGAGATGTTTCAATCACATGCTCAATGTTCTCATCATGTTCCATGATTTTGTTATTTTTATAATTTTTTTGGGTTTTTTGGATAAAAGACTTGGACAATTGACTCTTATGAAGAAAATCTAATCTAGAATGTGGAAAACAAAGTGACAAACTATTGTACATGTTGGTTGGATGCGAGATGTCAAACCAATATCCACTGTTGTCCCGCTCAACAATGGATTCTATCCGAAATTTTGATCATATGTAGCTCCAAACATGAATCGAGGTGCACAATCACTACAAGCATGCTCATGACCCTGAGTAACAATAGGTTTCTTTCTAATTGACAATCGATTCCTAGGATGATTCACTCCTACTGTCATGACTTGAAGTGATTGCATTCCATCCTTAGACTTAAATCTAGCATAGGTAGACCCATCATCCATGGCTTTAGTTTCCATACGACTCTCACAAATAAAGGGTTGACCTAAGAGAACTTCATAGGAGCAATTATCTTGAATAAAAAAGTGAAACTCTTCTGTGATTCCTCCTATGGATATGGGCACACTAGCACAAGCTCCATACAGGGTACCTACACCATTATCTGCAGTTCTCATACGCCATCCACAATCTTTATCTATGGGCCATCGAAACTTATCATAGACTTCTCTTGAAATCACATTGATTTCAGAGCCGGAATCTACTAATGCATTTACAGTGATAGTGTTCTTATCATTTCCTATTTTAACATGCATCTCTAATGTACCTCTAGACCAAAATGTTCTTTTAAAGTGACTTTCAGGATTGTTTTCATGATTTTCATGGTCAGGTTGAATAGGTCCTAAGAAATTTTTATTAACATTTACTTCATCATCATCAAAGTCCTCTTCATCAGATTCATCAAAGTTTAAGGCTTCATTCATAGCTTGATCTTGATCTAGAGAATCTTGCATCTCAGTATCTAGATTAAGTGGAAACCTCTTCCTTTTAATTAGTCCGATAAAGTTATCTTTCAAAACAGGCTTTGCAATAGAGAAAACTTGTTCTAAAGACATAGTCACTTGACTCTTAAGCAAAATGTCATCTAAAATCTCCATAGGATCTATTTTTCTCTCAATTTCTGAAATCAAGATGGCTTTAGGTTTTCTCTTTGGTTTCTTTTGTTTTTGCTCAGGGTCTTGTTTTTGTTCATGTTCTCGTGTTTGGTCTTCAGTTTGTTTTGATTGTTCTTGTTTATCTAAAGGCTTTGGTTCTGTTTTTCTTTGCTTTGTCTTCTTCCCTTTTTGTTTCTCCTCTTGTTTTTGTTCATTGGGTTCTGATTCTTGTTTTTTATCTTTGGATTGTGATGTTTCTCCTTGCTCTATGATTGTTTCTATTCCCTCTGAGGTTTGTTTTCGAGTCACTCTTCTTTCACTAGGCTCAGCTTCATCTCTTTTTCGTTTTTCTTCTACATTGGATATGTGAGAAATAAGAGATTGATCTTCTATTGGTGATTCCCAAGCTGTTATTCTCCTAATCTCATCTCGTGCTCTTACTAAAGCCTCTATGGAAAAGTCAACTTCCTTTGTGGGTTTACTTGATTCCACTTGTTCATCAAGAGCTTGTAGTTTCACTCCTCTAGTTCCTACATCCGTTATGGTTATATTCTCATAGTGTTTTTTCATTCCTCCCTTACCATAATTTCCTTGCAAAGGTAGCCTAGATCGATAGTCACAGATTTTCTTATCTATGTCTATTACTAGTCGTTGCTCCTTAGCAGCCTTCAATAGTTCACAATCTCTCAAAAAGTGCTCTAACGAATCACACCAAGGACACCTACGAGGGCCACGCACAAAACCATTTTGATTTTGAGGATTTTGATTAACTTGTGGTGGGAAATTTTGAAATTGAGGATTTTGTTGATAAGGTATTGCTTGAACAGGATAATTAGGATTTTGAAACTGCAATTGATGTATTTGAGGAGCTTGGGGAGCAACATGTGGTACTTGAGGTGCAAGAGGAGCTTCCATATTATACGGTTGATGATTTTGAAAATTTTGATTTTGAGGATTTTGAAAAGCTATTTGAGAAGCTTGAGGATACAGGTTTTGATACATTTGAGGATTTTGCACATGAGGATGAGGATTTTGCATTGAAGGATTATGCATTGGAGGAACTTGATATGCTTGACTAGGAGCTACTTGTGGATTTTGATTGGTAGCTATAACATGTTGATTAGGCTCTTGAAAAGTCATTGGGTTCATTTGATTTTGGAAAGTTTTGGTGTAACTAGATTGTAAAGCATCTATAGTCTTGGCCAAATTGGATTGTGTAGCAATAAGACTTTCCATTTTCTTAGTGAAAATATCCACTTGAGATTGTTCAACTACACTTGTATTTGGCTCTACTTTAAAACCTTGAGTAGGCTCCATCATTTGAGGAATAGGAGTAGAGTCAAAAAGCATAGCATGGGATTGTTCTCTAACTTGCTCCTTAGTTTGTGGAAGGCTAGCTTGAGGAAGACTAGTTTGCTCATAAAGCATGGATTGTCTTTGATGTCTATGGGCTACAGCCTCTACTACTTTATGCACTTTTTGCCAATTGTCAGTAAGACCATAGCGCTTATCTGGTTCTTCTAATCGCCGTTCAACTTCCCTATGAGTTTCAGGATGAAGAAGCTTAAGAAAATTGATCACAAGATCAGGTTCCAAAGTTATCTTATCCTCATCAGGAAGTTTTTCATAGCGTCTAATATACTCATTTTGTAAGTGAGTAATAGAGCTACTAGGCTTTGGAGAATTGACCCATCGTAAGAATCCATCTCGATTATGTTGGCTATAATCTTCAAGATAGAATTCTTTGAGCATCTCCTTTCTAAAATCACTCCAAGGAAGACTATCATATTGAGTGACACGGTTTATGATAGAGCTATCAACAATTCGTTCAAAGAATGATATCAAAAGATCTTCGGGAAGACCAAAAATCATAGCTTGCTCTTCAAACAAATCTAAGTAGCTTGTGATGTTGATGCCATTGAATTTTCCCTTCTCTCAACATAGAAGAGACTATTCTTTGGCCTTGTTTCTCAACAATAAGGGATTTGAATCCTTCCTCCATCTTATGTAAATAAGCAAGTGATGCACGATGCTCTAGATCTCTCATAAACGCGTTTACTTCACGACGAACATGTGCACGATACTGTGAGAAATCCAGTGCAACACTCAAGACTGATGATGATAATATGATGAGGATAAAAAATATGAAACAAAGGATATGGATCACAACCTCCCAACAAGTTCAGAAGCAAATGCCACGAAGCGTTTCACGTCGGGTTCAAATGTGGAGGTGATCGCAATCCGGGTGGATCAGGTCCGGTCGTGGCACACACAGGGTGTATGAAGCTAATGAATGTTGGAAGGTTTAAAGATGTGAAGGTGAAATTAATGTTGAGTATGGAGAAGAGAGAGATGTTGAAATAATTATGGGAATGGGAATGTAGGAGTGCAAGTTAGATTTATGAACATGAATGATAAGAATGAAAGAGAACCATACATACGAATGAAATTTGGAAGGAAGAATGGTCCATTGAAGGAGCTTCTTAAACACTTCCTAATTCCAATCCATATGCATAGTCTTCTTTGGATGATATGTATGCATGACGAGAATAGATGGAATCCTTTCACATAAATCAGTTTCGAAAGGAAGAATGGTCCAATATTGGAGCTTCTTATACACTTTCAGAAACTAATAAATATGTATGGATTTGTATGGATTATATGCATGCAAGTGAATTATGATGATGGATTTTACTCACAAGCTCAAAGAAACATCCTCACTGGTTCAACGCAATGCTGCGGAGCCTTCTCACACATAGAAGAAATAGAAGACATGTAAAAATACTTAAGAGACTGAGAGAGGTGACAAGAGACAAGTGACAAGTGAGATGAATTAAAAGAATTTGAATTAAGTTACTTGTAAAAGATCGTCGTGGTACGTCATGCTAAGCAGTCTACTGATCAAAGGTGGTTCCGACCCTCAAACCATGACAGTTCAATCGAATGTCACACGTAAGAAGGTGAGTTCCACTCTAGTGACCCTATGTCTGTCTAGGCTCGTAACGTCTAACTAAAGAAGTCTAAGACTCATTAAAATCAGCTCTAACTCACTCACACGCTCCACCGAGGGTGAGTCAAGATAGAGATGCTCGTTTCAAGAGCCTATCCTAGATTGGAGTTCTAACTTAAATTTGAAACTAGGTTCTATACTCATACTAGCTCACCTTGGATCCTCACTCGCTCAACCGAGGGTGATCGTCTCAAGGAAACCGTAAGCTAGCATGAGCCCTATGGATGCCTAACAATGATGCTCTAGGAGTTTGGAGGGGGGTTTATATAGTTTTTTGAATGAATTTGGGCCCTTGGATCTAGAGAAATCAACTCTCAACTCTAGGATCACTACTTTCGATTACAACCATTTGATTAATCAAATCAATGGCTTGGAATTGTTCTTTCTATCAAATCTAGTGTAAAGGAGTGAAATTTAGGCGCCCTCATTCTCCACCATTGGATCTGGGGATGATCTGGACCGTCGGATGAGTGCTGACATCAATTCGGATAAGATAAGCCACTATTTTTGGAGAAATGCTGCATTATTGATCTTTGATTGTAAAAAAGGTCTTCTTTTATGAAAAAAATTCGTGGATCCTCCTTCCTTTATGCTTTAGTGCATCTCCACCCTTGAATATGAGCTTATCTTGACCGTACAACATGGTTCAATCATATTTTGACATGTGGCAGACATTCAAGCCTTCAATTTTCTTATTCTAGAAAACTGCGGTGACCTTGAAAACTGGACTTTGTGCTCTTTGACCCTCCAAAAAGTCTTTGATGAAGATGAAACATTGTAGGACTATGTTTCCAAAGATCTCCTTCAGGAATATGCAGAAAAAACTCCCATCTGAATCTAACTTGTACAAGTTTGACTACATTTGGAAGCTTGCAAGGTGGCATTAAGGTGTCTAGGAAGCTCGGATAGCCTTGAAACTTTATACAAATATGTAGCCACATATGGTCTTTATACATGCCAAACCATATGGCTAACATAAATTTCTATACAAGAATTTGTAGGGTCAAACTAGAAAAAATACATTTTTACAAAATGAACATAGCATATCAATGTGCTACTAAATCCATTTTCTGCTGAAATTTGGGCTATAGACTGCCTTTGACAATCTTTACAAGTATATGGATTTTCATCTAATTTGGTGACAATGAAATTTTTGCCCTAATTTCCCAACTTTGACCAGCTTTGACCAACTTTGACCGCTACCATGGACTTTCTTGATTTCTTTGAAACTTTGTATGTGACCTTCCTTTGACATCCTTGATGCATCCTGGACTTCTCGGGGAATTCTGGCTACCTTCACCAAATATGTTTTTTTTGTAGGCCTTCACAAGTGAGAGAGGAGAGAAAATCTCGACGACAACGCTCAGATAACGGACAATCTCAAGCTTCGACGTAACCTCGCCTTACTATGCAAGCACATGTCTGCAGCACTTGAAGAAAATAAACGACTACAAAAACAGAACGAAGAGAACCTGGAAGCAGCAATGGAGGGTTCACCGCAAGAAATCAACCCAGAGAATTTTAAGGCCATCCCATCAGCAAATATGCAAATCGTATTGGAAACACACGCCGATCTCTTGGAAGCACATGCTGCCTTAGAAAGAGAGCGGGATGACCTACTAAAGCAACTGGCAGCCCAGCAAGATTCACCAAAAGAAGCTACAGCTGCAGCAGACACATCTGAAGAAGTCACAAAACTCAGAGCACAACTGGCAGAACTACAAAATAAAGTTCTTCAATATGAGCGTCAACCCTCTCCCCTCGTGGAACCGGAACCTGAAGACTTAGTTCCAATTGAAGTTGAGGAGATCTTTGAAGACCCATACGTACCGATGCCTGCACCAGGGGGTAAGCAAACAGAAGAAGGAATGGACACAATTGAGATCGAAGCTCCTGAATGGATGCAGAGGTTAGAGAAGGTGGCTACAACCCACGATGAGAGGGTGGCAGTACAGATACAGTCAATGTCCCGATTGGAAGAAATCGTCATCAAATCCGATTACTTCAGAAACCTCTCCCATCATAGGTGGATTGGCACGTCCGATGATTTATGTTCCATTCTGTGTCTTAACTGCATATTATAATGCTGAAATCAAACAGCGAACAACAAAAGAACCAACCTCGGCGACACATTTTGCACTAGAAGACATCCCTGCAAGTGCCACGCATGGGAACATATTTCAACCTACCTGGAAGATCCGTGTGCTTGAAACATACCCTGAGATGGTACGCACTTGGAATAACATGCCATTATACATCAAGTATAACCCATTCTACTGCCCTGTCTTTCGAAGAAGGTCTTCGCCAGAGTACACCAAAACAGTTTTGACAGTTAAAGAATGTGAAAAGTGGCTAAACTATGTGTACTTAGCACCCCCTCATGGCCAACCCACGGTCAACTACATGATTTCAACCATCCGACACTAGGCAGTCAGATTCAAGAATATATCAGATGTCATGGCACAGATGTGCCTCAAAATCTTTGAGCTAATGCTGGTTACATTCAGGACCTTTAAGAATGTCAAGGAACCTCATCTTTCGGCTCTTGGATTTAATGAAGGAAATCAAGACCTTGTTTATGATATGAGCACCACACCATCGATCAATGTCGTCTATGCATGGCATGCTCGTATCAAGTATCTACCACCCTGCTTCAAGCAAACATTTAAGGAAATGTTTATCACTAGGTTCTGGGAATATCATTCAGAGATATTCATTCCCAGACCATCTCATTTATTACAGTTATTTGCTGTGGAACAAGCTCTACATTCAGAAAAGTTACGTATGCCACATCCGGAAGTTCTTGGGCCAGTAGATTGGGATGCCCTACTCACCGATTTGGTAAAAGGACTGAGATTATCAGAACATCACTTGGCGACCGATGTCGTGAATTACTATATCCAACGATCCACTCAACAAGGGTCTGTCAAAGACGACAGACGCGAGAGAGGGGGGGTGTTGGCAATAGTCAAGGTACCCAAGGACTCACAAGACAAGGAAGTCAAAGAAGGGATTCAGAGCGAAGAGAAAGCACCAGCAGACAGAGTAGTCAACGAAGATCTCGCAAGTAGGCTGTCCAAAATTTTCCATGAAGTAATACTTCCTAAATAGTGAATTTAGTCACTCTACATCATTGTAAATACCATTTCACCTTTTTGTAGCTCCATTTTGTGCAAGACAAGGAATCCTTGAGCTTGAGAAGTATTAGAAGTATCATCATACCAGTTTTCATGATTTTTAGACTCCATTTGAGCCTCCAAATAGGCCCTAGAACCTAATTTTTAACTAAGCTGAACACTAGGTCTGGACAGGGCCAAAGCTAGTCAAAAACTATAAATAGAGCTAGAGAGCTCATTTTTGAGGTTAGCTTGTAATAGATTTGAACTTGTATGAGCACTTTGGAAGTAATCTAGAAGAACTCCATTGTCTTCCTCTTTGTCTTGCCGTGTGTGCGCGTGTGTGTGTCTGTGTGTGCATGTTAGTGTGCTTCTCACTCACGCACTTGTGCCATCACTTGTTCGAGGTCTTCATACCATCCTCACGTCTTCCCGGATTGACATTAAAGGAGGTGCTACCTCATCACTGAGCCACAGTCACACACACTTTTGACACCATGGAAACATCACCAGCCATGGCACCACTCCCTCCCTACACACAGCCACAATCTCCCATACCCCCTCCACCCATATCACCACTAGATTCCACCTCATTCATGATTCCCTTTCCCTTCCCCATCCCCCCTACATCCTCTCCTTTCCCAGCATTCTTAAATGTAAATTATGTGTTTTCTACTTTACATCAATGTGTATATCAACTACAGAGTGAATATCAGACTCTCGAAGATCGCCATCGTCAATTAACTACGGATCACAAGCAACTACAGAGGTGGCTTGCGACTATAGAAGAAAAAAATGCTGACTTGAATCAACAATATACCATGCTTGAACACGTCCACCAAACCTTATTGGAAGCTCCCCAGCCATCTGAGTCTTCCGAATTTAAGAAATTAACAGCTTTACTTGAACTCTATCAATCAGAGAATGTCAAAGTCGGGCGCAACCTAACATTATTACGAAAGCACATGGCCACAGCCCTAGAAGAAAATAAACGACTTCAAAGGCAGAACGAAGAAAACCTAGAAGCTGCGATGGAAGGCTCCCCCCATGAGATCGACCCAGAACAGTTTAAAGCAGCCTCTTCAAACACGATGAAGACAATCATGGAAAGTTGTGCTGATCTGTTGGAAGCACATGATGATATGGAAAAAGAACGAGATGCACTGCGCCGCGAGCTAAGGCAACAAGAATAACAACCCAAGATCATAGAGTCGGCATCGACTTCAGAGGAGGTAAAGGCTCTAAAAGAGTAGGTTGAAGAATTGCAAAAGAAGCTACTTGAGTATGAAAGACAACCCTATCCAATTATCGAACCAGAGCCAAACGAATTGGTGTCCATCAAAGTGGATGAGTCATATGAGGAACCCTATGTTCCTATGCCTATGCCGGGCGGCCAGCAAACATCAGAAGGAATGGACACCCTGGAAGTCGAAGCACCCAAATGGTTTCAGAAACTCGAAAAGACAGCCAAAACCCATGAAGATCGTGTTGGACTCCAAATCCAATCAATGGCTAAAGTGGAGGACACTATCATAAACTCTGAGTATTTCAGGCACATGTCACATCACCACTGGATAGGAACAAACGATTCTCAATATGTGCCTTACTGTGTGCTCTTAGCAGATTACAATGCGAAGATTCAATGAATGTGTGGCAAAGCCCCGATTTTTGCCACTCAATTTGGTCTTGAAGATCTACCTGAACGTGTGAAACAAGGATCAACATTCCAACCCACCTGGTGGATTCGTTTCCTTGAAACATATCCAGAAATGGTCAGCACATGGAACAACATGCCACTATTTATCAAATATAATCCATGTTACGTTCCAGTGCTCCGAAGATGCACCTAGCCTGAGTTTGCCATTGTTGTCAAGAACATCAAAGGCTGTGCAAAATGGTTGAATTATGTATATCTAGCACCTCCACAGGGATAGACCTCAGTTTCATATATGATTTCCACCATCCGTCACTAGATTCTTAGACTACGCAACACCCCTGATGTGATGGCTCAAATGTGCATGAAGATATTTGAATTAATGCTGGTCACATTCAGAACATTCCAAAACATCAAAGACCCACATTTTTCAAGAGTTGGCTTCACTGTAGGCAACCTAGACCTAGTGTATGACATGAGCACAATCCCCTCAATCAATGTAATATATGCTTGGCACGCAAGAATAAAGTACCTCCCAGCTTGCTACAAACAAACTTTCGAGGAGATGTTCGTCACAAGGTTCTGGGAATACCACTCTGAAATATTCGTGCCCAAGCTCTCACATCTCCTCCAACTCTTCATTGTGGAGAGGACCTTACACTCAAATCAATTGCAGTTGCCACATCCGGACATTCCAGGGCCAGTAGATTGGGACGCTTTATTAACAGACCTAGCACAGGGGCTGCGGCTGGAAGAACATCACCTAGCTTCAAATGTGGTTGAATACTGAAATCACGATCTGAGCTCGTTCTGACCTCCGAACACACTATCATAGCACTTGTGCAGGCTATTTCATCTTTTTGTGCCAAAGATATATACAGGTTTCCATTCACCAGTATAAGTGTCTTGAAGTTTGCTACAGGTTTAGCAGAACTCGTCAGAGTACTTTTGTTCAACTTTTTAGATACAGTCACTTTTTTTGCATCAAGGTATTTCAAATAGTGGCCATGGCTAAAAGTAGTGATGTATTTCATATGTTGGTTGTTGAGGATAAGTTGGATGGTACCAATTACTATGAAGGCTGTATTTTGGGCAAAATGCAGCATTCCTCTTTTCCAAAAGATGGTTTAGTTCGAGCTACTCAAAAATCACAACTTATTCAGAGTGATGTTTGTGGTCCTATGTAGACACCCTCTTTTGGAAATTACCTTTACTTCATGAATTTCATTGATGATTTTTCCAAGCATGCATGGGTATATCCATTGAAAGCAAAGTCCGAAGTTTTTATGTGCTTCAAACAGTTTTTGGTTTTGGCTAAGAATCTGTTAGCATGTAAAATGGGCACCCTTCATTCTAATCGAAGGGGGGATATATGTCTTTTGACTTTATTTCTAGCTGAAGATGGGATAAAACATCAATGTATAGTGTTGTACACCTCAATAGAATGGAATTGCTGAACGGAAGAACAGGTCACTCATGGAGATGGCGAGGTGTATGGTCAAGAGTCAGGCTAAATTTACCACATAGTTTCTGGCTTGTGGTTGTCATGTGTGCAACATATGTACTTAACAGGTGTCCCACTAAAGCATTGCAGTCTACCACTCCATACGAGGCATGGCATGGTCACAAGCAATCTATTGCTCATCTGCATGTTTTTGGTTGTCGAGCATATGCAATAGTGCCTAAAAAACATCACAAAAAATTGGATGATAAAGCAACAAAATGTATTTTTATTGGGTACAATTCTGAAATCAAAGGCTATTGTCTGTATCATCCACAGACTAAACACATTTTGGTTAGCCATGATGTTTTCGTGGAAGATGTTGTTCAGCCTTTACTTTCATGTACAAAGGAGACATCTATTAGCTCCAAACACATGTATGATACTTTGCTGCCTCTTTTTACAGGTGATCATTCTAGTGCTAGTCCTAATGAGGCAACTTCTCAACCTTTGCAGGTTTCATGTGATGATGCAAATCGTTCCATTTCTTATGCAGATTTACATGATGCACTTGTTGATGAGAGAGCAATAATTGAGGAGGCAAAAACTATGCCAAAATGGCTGGTGTAGACTTTGTGTGATGGCAAATTAGATGCACCTCTATCATATTGCACTCGTTCAGGCTCTCATAGTGCCTCTTTTGCATCAGATTGCTATGCTATGGCTACCTCTAGTCTCTGTGATGAGACTAAGCCTGTTTCATTTGATGAAGCACAAAATTCTGAAAATTGGATGGTTGCAATGCAATCTGAATATGATGCAATAATTAAGAATGGTACTTGTTCTTTATGTGACTTGCCTCCTAGCAAGAAGGCCATTGGAACTAAGTGGGTATACAAGCTAAAGCATAATCCTGATGGAACAGTTGATAGGTATAAGGCTAGGCTTGATACAAAGGGTTATGCACAGGAAAGAGGCATTGATTTTGATGAAACCTTTTCTCCTACTTGTTGAATGACTATTGTTCGTAGCATCTATGCATCAGCAGGCTATTGGATGCTTGATTTACTTATGCATTATGTTAGATTTATTTAGAACTCCATGGTCTACCATTGGTCTACCTGCATTTGGTCGAGGACCCTAGCTAGGTCAAGGACCAGAGCTCAGGGGAGCCAAGGCTCTAGCACGGATCTTCGAGGTTATTCCATCTCCTCAAAGTGGCCATATGAGGAGTGTTTGGACCTTAGAGAAGATTCTAGAGGCTCTAGCATGGATCTTTGAGGTTATTTGATCTCCTCAGAGTGGCCATATGAGGAGTGTTTGGACCTTAGAGAAGATTCTAGAGGTGCCAAGGGCAAGGGCTATTTAAGGTTGGGAGGAGAGTGGCAGGTAGCTAATTGGGATCTTTCATTTGGTATCAGAGCTTGAGTGAGAGAAGGGAAAGTCTCAGAGAGAAAGCCACTTCATCATCTTCCTCAAGGAAATTCATGGGAAAGAAGAAAAGAAGCTCTTGTGCATGTGAATCAAAGGAGCGTTTGTTGTAGGTTGCCATCTCGGGATGCGTGCAGGCCTTGGCATTTGGCAAAATAATTTGCGGCCATCAAAGCAGCCTCACAGTTATACAGGTAAGAGGTTCTTTTCTTTACACACGTAGAGGGTGCATGGGTAGAGACGCCGCCCGTGAAGGGACTTCTCACATGGGATGAGATGTGAGAGGAAGAGAGCATATTGTTCTCTCTTCTCTTCTCATGAGATACAAGGATGATAGCTTCAGCACCTCATATAAAGGCCTTTGTTCAGCAAAAATCCACCTCTGTGGGGTAACTTCAAGCTGTGCACGCTCATCTTGTTGGAGGCGAAGTGGAGAGGGGAGAGAGAGAGAGAGAGAGGAAAAAGAGCATTTCTCTTATTTGACCCCCTGAAATTCTTACCTAGGTTCACCAAAATGGCCATATCTTGAGCTAGGAATATCCAAATTCAAAAATTCAAAATCCTATAGATTTCTTGCTTCAAAAGCTTTCTAATGATAGTTTAGTTAATAGGTTTTGAGTAGATACGATCATCGATATAGATCTTGTTGACTGATTAGTATCATGAGGGACTCTTTAGGCATGAATGAATTCTTATTTCTTTCATAGATGTTTTTGGACATGGTTTCTTTTCATAGGAGATAATTTCACTCATATTTATCTTCATTTACTTTCATAAAAAGCATATCAAATCTTAAATTTTTTATAAAAAATGAAGTAGAAGAAAGAAAGAGGTTTTTGTTCATAGCTACTCTATTAGGATACATTAGAAGTTGAAATTCTTCATTGATTGATTTTGTTGAATGCATTTATGGATTGAATAAAGAGTGAATATTCAATTGTACATGGAAGTTCATTAATGCATGTATTATTATTCTTTTCATTAAAATTTAGTTGCATGAATTTGAAGATACAATTAGTATTACAACTAGTTTTTTACAAGAGAACGAGTGGATGTATGCATGGGAAAAAATATGATTTTAGTAATTTATGGACATCAATTTGCATGCACTCACCAAATAATTTGCCCTAATTAATTGACATGCGAATTTGTGTGATGGTACCTCATATAGTTGTTAACCTAATCACCAATTTTTATGTTTTTTGAATTTATTTTAGTAGCTCAAAGGATTCCAATACTTCAGAGTTATTGTTTCTTGGAACACCCTCAGAAATGTTGAGAGGGATGTCTTGTCAGAGTCATATCACTTTATGGAAATATTCATTTGGAGAGTTTTTTATTGGATTGTAAAGCCTACCTATTTTATTTTGTGTCCTGCAGATTGCACTACATTTGGAGTTATGAGTTAAGAGAAAAGTGAAATTCTCTTTGGTCATTATGCAGGGAATTCTCTCTGGCAATTTGTTGCAGGTGTGCAGAAACATGGGTGTTTCTCTCACACCACTTGTCCAAATGCTATGGGATTTGGATATGTGTTGGAACATGGTGTTGCAATAGACTTATATAAATTTAATATGATTTGGATAAGTTTTGAAGAGTATAAAGGCTATTTTAGCTTTCTGGTCCCTCTAGCGAGGACTTGCTAGAGAAGTGCATAGAGGTTTGGAGATTATGCCATTTCTCTTTCATGGAATGTGCAATTAGGGTAAACTCTTTTCGAACTATTTTCTAGATATGCTATCTTAATGCTCACCAAATTGTAAGTCATTTGAAGTTCATTTGGGGAGTCTATGAGTATAATCTTCCCTCAGGTCTGATTTCTGAGTAGTGCACAATGTGCAAGTGTTGCAAACACTATTTTGCTTATTTCTCTCAGTGGAGAGTGATATTCTAGTGAAAATTGGTGTACGCATGATGCTTAGATAAGCTTTCCAATGACCCAAATTTCACTAAATTTGGAGTTCATTTGATAGGTCTACTCAGTGGATCTTGGGAGTTATGTCTCACTCCTAGGACCTCTTGTACATAGGTATATGTTTGTAGACTTTTGGCCATAAATTCATGACCATAGATCTAATTCATTTGGTTCTACTTGGAGGTGAAATCTAACTTCCATGGCTATGTGTATACCAAAAATCATCATTTTCGGATATATTTAAGTACTTCTAATGTTCTGGTGTTTCTGCAAGTACTGCACTTTTTGACATAAGAAGTTAGAGGAAGTTATCAAAGACTTTGAATTATAACTTTTAGAGAAAAAATCGCTTGAATTTAAAATTTAATAGATTGATAATTTGTATAGGATCATTTATTGGCATTTTTGTAAATTTAGTAGTTTGTATAGCTTATACTTCGCGCTTATCGCCGGATGTATTTTAGGAATTTGCCATTGCTTGTATTGTCATCATGTAGACTTGTATAGGACTTGGGCTTTGTTGTGTGATCAATGTATGGGATTGAGAGAGGATCTAGAGTACATCTTGTAATTCATGTTTACATGAGCAACCTATCGATTAGGAATATCATTAGTTAGGTATTACATTTTGCATTCACATGACATATTAGTTGTTCTATGTTTTTTTTAGAATGAATCCCGATGAGATTGTAACTCCCATGGAAGAGGTCGAGCTTGAGCGACCATATACTACGGAGATTAAAAATCTCAATGCTAAAGTTAGAGGCACGGATGACACCCTTCAGAAGATCCTCGGAGCAATTAATAAACCAGAGGTGCCACCCATTGACACACCTATGCAGGTGGAAGTTCCATCTGTTGAGGCATCTAGTTCACAAATACCATTGGCAGATGTGGGGGCTTCTTCTAGTAGAGATGTCAGATGACAAGTGAAAGATTTAAATCCACAAAAGTACCACGGACAAGTTAGTCCTAGAACGGCAGATGCAGTGGGGCAATGGATAAGTAAGTGGCAACAGTGTTTTCAGCTTTGTAATATTGAGGATGAAAAATAAAAAATACAGCATGCCACTTATAGTTTGATGGATGTTGCTCATCGTTGGTGGAGGAAACTAGAGCAAGATAAGATAGAACCTGGCTCTGATACCAAATGAAAGATCCCAATTAGCTACCTGCCACTCTCCTCCGAACCTTAAATAGCCATTGCCCTTGGCACCTCTAGAATCTTCTCTAAGGTCCAAACACTCCTCATATCGCCACTTCGAGGAGATGGAATAACCTCGAAGATCCGTGCTAGAGCCTTGGGATGCTCATCTGGAGGAACAAAATTATTGTAAAATATGATCTTGAAATCTGCCCAATTATTCTTGATAAGAGGGAGTGGAAGTTAAGGAATCACTCCATACCAGAGTATTTAGTAGCATGAACTAGCCATCCACTCACAGATGCTACTTGGGAATCAGAAGCTCTGATTCGCAAACACTTTCCTTCCTCGATCACTGAGGACAGTGATCTCTAGAAGGGGGAGAGAGTGTTATATTTATTTAGACCTCCATGATCTACCATTGGTCTACCTGCATTTGGTCAAGGACCCTAGCCGCATCAAGGACCAGAGCTTGGGGGAGCCAAGGCTCTAGCATGGATCTTCGAGGTTATTACATCTCCTCAGAGTGGCCATATGAGGAGTGTTTGGACCTTAGAGAAGATTCTAGAGGTGCCAAGGGCAAGGTCTATTTAAGGTTGGGAGGAGAGTGTCAAGTAGCTAATTGGGATCTTTCACATTACTCGGCCAAATATTCAGTTTGATATCTCACAGATGAGCAGTTTTATGCATTGCCCAGGTGTCAAGCATTGGCAAGCGGTTAAGCGCATCTTTTGCTACTTGAGTGGTGCCCGACTACTTGGGTTGTTTTATTCCAAGGGGGGATCATTACCGCCAATTTTGCATGCTTTTTCTGACTCTAACTGGGTTGGTTGCTATCACATTCATGTGTCCACTAGTGCCTTTTGCTTCATGCTTGGTAGCTCATGTATATCTTGGTTGAGCAAGAAGCAGTCTACTATGGCCACTTCCGATTGTGAGGCTAAGTATAGGGCAGCTTTCACAATGGTTGTTGAATGTGTGTGGCTCAAACACCTTGTGGCTGATTTGGGTATTGGTCAGTCTTCTGCCACCACCATCTTCTCTAGCAGTCAGAGTGCATTGGCAGTTTCAAGGAACCTTGTGTTCCATGCTCGCACTAAGCACATTGAGGTGCATTATCATTATGTGAGGAGAGGTTCTCTACAGGAGAGAATAGCTTGCATTATGTGCCCACGTAGGAGAACATTGTAGACCTTTTCATGAAGGCTTTGCCTAGGGAGAAGTTTGAAGCTTTACGCAAAGCTTTGGGCTTACTTCCTTTTGTGGATTGATTCCACATAGCTTGGCACTTCCTTATACATAAGTGCCAGCTCCTTGTTCACTGCATCGCTCCCAGGGGGGTTTGTTGATATATTTAGGTAGTGATGTGTGTGAATACACTAGGACCACCGTGGCACTTTTTTCCCTCTTTAGGAGGTCTTTTTTCCCCCAGCTTGTATACATGCCTATAGCCCTAATGGGTTACTTATCTTTGTACATTCTAGTGGTAATACATTCAATATTGTGTGCTGTGCTCCAAGCTTCTCCTTCTTCATTGTGTTGTTCATGTGCTTCTGCAGAAGTCTAACTCCAACAAGTTTGAACCTGACAAGGGGCTAGGCTAGACTTGATGGGTGGATGTAGAAAATCATGAGAGAAAGAGAGAGAGATTAATGATGTTGTGAGACACTGACATGTGTAGACAACTCGGACAGATGCATTGAGGAGTAGGGAGCAGAAGACCTAATGAAGTGATGTGAAGTTTTAAGATACCTAAAGCGTCTTGAAGTACCTCATGAAGTGATGTAAAGCTTGAGTTGATTGAAGATACTTGAAGTAATTTGAATTACACAACAAGATCGCTCAGCATCAATGTTGGACTTGTGCATTGCATTGGATGGCCATTTTTCCACTTCTAAGTTGTTGATAGGTGCCTTGGTGGAGAGGATTCTTTTCGATCACTAGAGTTCTGCTATCTGAGGGCTCCACCATCCAATGTCACCTCGATAGTGACATTTTCTTTGTATCTATATTGTCTTATTGGTTTCATTATGCTGAGCTATTATTGTATTAATCTATTAGCTAGATATTTCACTATTTGTGTACATATGAAATAGCTCTTTTATATGAAAGCTTCAATGCATACAAGTTTTCTACTTTGAGTTTTATGCTTTTATGACCTTTGAGGCTTCCACCATTATGCAAAGATGCCTAAAAAGCACCTTGTGTGTAATACCGTGATAGGATCATAGTAAGAACTGATCCACTCGGCCATCATTTTGCACTCCTTTTGTTTTCGATAGTGAATCCAACATGAAACTCCATGGCTATGTGGTGATTGCAATGGGAAGCCTCTTTGTGACACCCTTATCTTCAAGAGAGGAAAAACACATGGCGCACTTAACTGAATTTTATATTTAGGATTTCATTTGATCATGGTATGTAAATATTAAATTCATTGCACTTAAATTAGAACCTCATCATCAAAGCAAAATTTCCAAGTAATTCAAGTTATTTCAATCCTTGCGTTTTAAATCAAGCACTAAAAACTGAAGATTGTTTTTTCTTGCATGTGAACGCTCATATTGTGCATTAGGTTTAGATATTCATAGTGTGCACCTTCATATTATAGATAGACAATTCTGCAATTGTTTTAGTTTAGCCAACTTTCAAAAGGAATATTAAAAACTCTAAAAAGATAAAAAGATTTTTAATTAAGTAATAATGAAAATTATTCTTTGCAAAATTGTTTTTAGGTTTTTATCTTTTTTTATTTTTTATTTTTTTATTTTTTATTTTCATTATTACTTAATTAAAAAGCAAAAAAATATATGATTAGAAAAACAATACCAAAAAAAAAACAAAAGAAAAAATAAAGAATGTTGAAAAGTAATCATGGATTTTTTTTAAATATAGATCAACAATTATCAAGAGTACAAACAAAGAATCAAGATTCAAACATTTTACTAAGATACAAATTAAACCCTAAAGTGAAAACCTATTTTAGACCTAGACCTAGGGTAAGCATTTAGCTCTAGCCTTAGAAATCTTAAGTGGGGGTTGCACTCTAGACCTAAATCTAGAGTGCAAAAACCAACTTTAGTCCTAAAATATAGAGTGAACTACAAGGGAGATTCAAGATAAACCTAGCGTGAATTTAGGAGAGTGATTGGGAGTGAAGGTCAAACTCTAAAAAGAGCTTCTGGATTCTAAACCAAATTTTAAGAAAAGATTAAAGGCTTGAGGCCTCCAAACCTAATATTTTGTACCATAATTTGAAATAATTAGAAACCAAGGTATGTGTACATATACTTTTGACCAAAAACATCCATTTGACCATTGAAGATCCAACCCTAGAGTTACACCTAGAAAATTGAATAGGTCTAAAAAGCGACCTATAAGATGTTTCTAGTGTGATGAATTTGGTCATATGTTTTGGAATTGTAGGACATTTGAAGATGCTTGTAGACATAAATTGGTAACTAAAAGTGAAAGAAAAAATTATACTTATTAAGACCATTCATCTTTACATTTGAATCTAGGAAGAAGTGGGATGAAGTAATATTTTGAAAAACCAAAATCTAAACCAAAACCATATAAAAGAATTGAAAAACATTAGAAAGGAAAAATATATCAAAACAAGAAATCTGATATGATACTAACTAACATTCAAGCAAAACTTGTTGAAGAAAACAAGAGTGGACAAATAAAAATGGAAAAGACTAATTTTAAAAAATCATTCAAGAACGAATGGAAGCAGATAAAAATGAATCTAATAAGAAAAATCAAGTGAAATCAAAGAAGCATGGAGGTTTCTATGTTTCAATTGATCCAAAACTTTTAGCTAATGATCAACTATTTGATCAAGTGAAAGTTACAAACTTACAGCTTGATTGAACTTTGATATAAACAATCAAGGAAAAAGTCAAAATGAACAAGAAAAAGAGCAAACAAGAAACTCATGAAAAAACAAACTATGATACAAAAGTTAAAGAAATGGAGAAACAATTGCTTGATGATATTATCAAACAACTTGAGAAAAATATGAAACCTGCTTCAAAACCTTATAAGCCTTTGAAGTCATGCAAGATAAATAAGAATCTATCTTTAAAGGACGTAGGAAACTATTGGAGTTGAGTACAAATACATTTTCTTGAGGTCTTGTTTGCAATCATTATGAATAAGGTGAAGAAATTATATGAAAATTTGAATTTGAATGTTAAGTAAGAGAATTGATTCAGTTTGTATAAATAGGAGCATGTGCTTGAGAAGCATGTATGATTGAGGCCTTAGTTCATGCCTATGCATTCTTCTAGAATATTTGCTTTAAATGGGGGTTAATCCTTTCCTCCATAAACAAAAAAGTTGTAAAATAGTATAAAGAATTATCAAATGGAAATTTATACTTGCTTCCCAACCAAAAAAGTAGAAGCTACAACATTCTGATCCAAGACATTAAGGGTTGTTGATGAAGAGAAGATATTTGAAGAAGATATGAAGAAAAAACATAAAGAAGTTGTTAGTGGTCTCAAAATCACTGCCAAACATGTATTCAATTTGGGCACCATAAGGCAAATTTATGTAGGAGTGGAATTAGAAGAATTTCTTAGATTTGAGTAAGTGCAATGCATGCAAGTATTTATATGACATGATGATTGAATTTGAAATAGCGAATGTTGAACCTTAGTAAGAAGTATCTGCAAATGTAATAACTTAGTTGGATATTTAAAGAATTGCTTAGTCAAATATTTAGGAAGTCTACTAAATTGGATATGTGTTGAATTGGATGTTGCTTAATCAGATTCTATTATAGTTAGTTATAATGGGATGTTACCAAAAATTCTTGCGACTTAGTAGTTGAGCTCGTTTAGGGTGGATGGTGTTATCTATTTAAAGGAAGAATGTGTGTGTAAGAGCAGGTGAGTATGAAGCTAATGATGGAATATTGTTGATCAAACAAAGTGTATGATTCATTCTACTCAAGCTGATTATTGTCTGTGTTTTGCACATTGAGGTTTGTTTGAATCAATGATCTTTTGTGTGTGAAATTTGACATATTTCTTGTATGTGCACTCTATCATAAATCTCTCTACAATATTTGTTCATGTGTTGTCAGACCCCAGCACATTTGGTGATCCTACTCATCTTGTTGGTTATGAGGCAAGAAATGAATGATAGAAGGAGCACGAAGGTTTGGTAGAGTGTATTATACCAGGGCTCAGGCTTGCAGTACTAAAGTGCATTCATTTGAGGAGCACAAGGAGTGGTACGATGATCTAGAAGGCCAAAATTATGAAGAAATTGGCAAAGACCAAGAAGGTGAGGGTTTGATCACAACAAAAGCGAGGCTAGTGGCTAGATTTTGAGTGTTGATCCTCACAGGAGGGACTATAGGGGTAAGGCAACGACTCTAATTCGACCCACTTTTGGGGAATACCAGGAAAAGGCCTAGGAGATCACCTTAGCAAATGCATATGGCAAATTCAAAATTAAATGGCAAGCTAATGGTTATACAACATTGTATGATGATTTTGTTAAGCTGTAGCAATTTGCAGCAACATTGGAAGGAAAAGCCATGAGCTGGTTTAGTCGGTATGGTATTGCACATTTTCCTAATTATAATGCTTTAAAGATAGCATTTTTACAGAGGTTTCGAAGAGAAAAGACCCCAAGTGATATTCTCAAAAAACTTAGAGCTATTCGTCAGAGGAATATGCTAGTAAAATATTATGCTCAGAAGTTTTGGATTTTATTAGATAGATTATAGGGTGGGGATGAAAGACCCACAGATGAAATGTTAGCACAATTTTTTTTTTTAAGGATTAAGGAGTAGCTTGAGGAATGCACTGGCTAGCATAGATATTATAGGCAGATTTAATGTTTTAGTGCTTGTTGCGGCCAAGGAAGTATGGAAAACATGAAGATTCCAAGTCAGAGGAAGAATCTGAGATAGCATTAGACTCAGGTTATGATGAAATAGACACATGTTTGGATAGTGATTCAAAGGAGGTATAGATTAAGAAGAATCCCAAAGCAAGGTAAACATATCAAAGAAGAAGATATGATCAATATATTAAAGAAGTATGAGTATTCTATGCTTCCATCAAAAGAGAAAAATTTCTATGAAATTTGTGATAAGAAAGGGCACAAGACGACTCAATCTTGGTATAACCTGAAAAATAGAGGCTAGTCTCGATGTATGAAGGAAGAGGCAAAGAAGAAGTAGCAGTGAATCAGAGAGCCCCAATTAGGGGACGTGAAGGATTTCAAAGACAAAGATCAAGAAGGTCTCCTTAGAGGGAGCATGAGAATCTAAAAGGTAGACTAGGAAGAATAAGGTCGTGTGTTTATCACTATATCCTAGATAATTGGATAGGGCCAAATTGCTTGTTATGGGTAAAGCATAGGGAAGAAAGAGAAGTTCTGATGATTAGATATAATCAAGAAAACCAACAAGCATAGCCACAAAAACAAAATCAACCAATAGCTCAAGCTAACATAATTGTAATTGATTTTTTTGATGAAAAGGAACACGTGAATTGGATGCCTGCAATACAGGAACACAAAAACAAAGAGAACTTGGGAGAATGGATTTTTAATTGCAATCAATGATTAACAGTGGATGAGCTCAACGTCTTGGTAATAGCAAGATCTAAACAAAAAGGACCAATAGATTGGAAGGAGCAAAAAGGGATTATGCATAAGGTGTAGAAATGCATTTAGAAGAATCAGAAGAATCAAGAGGTACCTAAGTTGGAGAATGAAAATTGGCTAGATCCCCAACAAAAAGAAGAAAACAATGGGATCAAGAATGATACAAAGAATGGTTGGTTTGAGGTACTCATTAGCGCTCCTTTACAATTGTCATTAGATCAGTTATTAGCTTTGGTTATGACATTTAAAGAAAGACTATTGAAGAAACTTGAAGGCAACAACCGAAAGTATGCAATACTCATAATATTCTATCAACAATTAAAAATATTGATCCAGTAGATGTAGATTTTGTAATACCTATTATTAAGGCCCAATATCATGGTAGACCATGAAAAAGTATTATTGGATGGTGGGTCAAGTGTAAATATAGAATAGAGAATATTTACAAAGAGATGAGTGCATGGGAGTTAGCTCCAGCTCTTTTTCAAGTAAAAATGGCTAACCAAACAAGGGAAAATCCTTGGGGATTTAGAAAAAGCAAGAAATAGAAGTGGGAAGAATGAGTTTTCTGGTGAATTTTGTGGTGATTCAAATGTCAAAATCAACATCTCCATATGAAATCTTGTTAGGCAGGCCATGGTTCAAAATGGCTAAAGTTAAGCAGGATTGGGGTTTGAACTTGGTAGTGCTAACCAAAGGTAGAAGGAAGGTTACAATGCCAATGCATGCAAGAAGGAATATTTTTCTTAAAGAAAAACCCTTGGTGGTTGACTATTAGTTTAGCTGAAGATGTTGAGGATGATGAAGAAGAGGAGTTTTTGAAAGCTAATCCAATAGTTGTCCCGATATTCAAGATAGATATTGAAGTTATATTACAGCATGAGAAAGGGCTGAGGAAAGATACTTCTGAGATACTACTAGGAAGAGAAATAGAGGGTACATAACTCAAGAAAATATTTGACAAGAAAGCAAAAATTCCTACCAAAGAAAGAATGGATCAAGAGGAAAGGGATGTGAAAGATATGGTTGAAAAGATTCATGATAGGAGGTATAAGATGTCTAATAGGGTAAAGGAGGATGATCTTAAGGAGCCCAATTTGCATACGGAGGTTGAACCAAAGATGGAAAAATTAAGTGTCCAACTGAAAGGATAATTTTTGGAGGATTTGGTTAGATTATTAAGAGAGTACATTGATGTCTTTGCTTGGGAGTATTCTCAGGCAAAAGGTATAGATCTAGAATTACATCAGCATTGGATCAGTTTAAAAATAGATGAAGTTCCAATAGTGTAACAAAGATACAAGGCAAATCCAAATTTTGCAAAGCAAGTCAAGGACAAAATAGATAAATTATTGGTGATAGTGTTCATTAAACCTATAAGTAACATGGTTGTCACGAATAATTGTGGTACCAAAAAAAATGGCAAGTTCAGAATGTGTGTGGACTATAGAAAACTTAATGCAACAATGATAAAAGATCTTTTTCCTATGCCATTCTATGATGCAGTACTTGATGCAATAGTTAGTCATGAAATTTATAGTTTCTTGATGGTTTTTTAGGGCATTAGGAAAAAAGGTGAACCCTGGATGGGCCTTTTAGCTTGAGGAGTGATTAGTGATGGACCAATGAGAAGAGGGTGGTGGACACAGTCTAGTCCCTTAATCAACTAGGCTAGGTATAGGCTTCCCTTGTTTTGGGCTAGTCAAAACCACAAAACCATGCAAAAACTCGTGGTTTTCTCCTTCAAGTAGTTTTTGAGAGAGATGGGATTCAAACTCAACCCTTGGATGCCCTTCAAGATCCAATGGGTAGGATTATTTCTTAAGAAATGGGTCACTTTAAATTATAGCCCTTAGATGTTGATTAAATCTAATGGATGTAGTTGTTTCTCAAAGAAAAAAAGGCGCCTTGAATTTGGGCCATTAGATCTTAAATGAAACTAATGGATGAGATTTGATCTTGGCATGGATCACTATCCATTCAATCGAGACCATCAATTCTCTAGAAAATCCAACGGACGAAACTATACGCGCATCCCGAATTTGTTTCTCTCTCCTTGCATGATTTTTTGAGCTTGTCTTTTAGTGACAGTGATTGAGCCTATTTTGTCTTTTAGTGATAGTGGGTTGGGTTTTAATCTCAACCATCCAAGAGAAAAGCCATCGAACGGTTGAAATTAGGCAAAATCTGCATTTTTTTCTTCTCTCTCCTTGCATGGATCTTCCTATTTTGTCGTTTATTGCCAGAGTTTGAGCTCTTATTTTGTCTTTTAGTGCCCATGCTTTTCATTTTGATCATGGCCATCCAATCAAGAAATCCAAGGGCTTGAAATGCACACGAATTTCCTCACCTGAGCATTCCTTTTTTTTATTCTTTATTGTCACTGACAATACCACTAGTGGTTTTTTCCAACCTCTTAATCCACTTGATTAGCCATTCTAATCCCTTAAAATTAGGAATCCTTACAAGTGTTGGGTGTGTGTAGAAGTGCGAGAGACACACGAGAAGCACACACAAAGAGCACAAACGCAGCAAGACACACGGAGAAGACGATGGCTGGAATAGCTCTCTCTATTGATCGATGAACTGAACTGAAGTAAGAGCTGAATAATATCCCTAAGTACAAAGTACCGCCACATATGAGAGTATCAAGTATGTGGTAACATGGGGAGAAAACCTCTAGCCAGCACTAGAGTAAAAAGTGCCCATGTATAGGGAAAAGTTCACATCAAAGCTACTCGAGGAACACATAAGTGTAACAAACCCCCCTGGAGCGAATGATGTGAACACATATAGAGAGTGATAGATCAGCCCCCACAAGGTAACAAGCCTAAAGCTTTGCGAAAAGCTTCAAACTTTTCCCGTGGAAGAGCTTTGGTGAATATGTCTGCCACATTATCTTGTGTAGGCACATATACCAAATCAATATCTCCTGCATGAAGGCGCTCTCTCACATGGTGATAATGCACCTCAATATGTTTGGTCCGTGCATGAAACACTGGGTTTCGTGCAACAGCCAAAGCACTCTGACTATCTGTGAGAATATGCGTAGCAGCATCAATCTCCATGCAAAGATCCATCAATAGGCGTCTCAGCCATATACACTCCACTGTAGCTGTGAAAACTGCCCTGTACTCAGCTTCACAACTCGATGTCGCCACTGTAGGTTGCTTCTTACTCAACCAAGATATGCATGAGTCTCCAAGGAAAAAGCAATTACCACTAGTGGACACGCGAGTATCATAACAACTAGCCCAATCACTATCTGTAAAAGCATGCAAGCATGGCTGGACATCTCTGCCATAAAAGAGACCTAAGCTCAAAGTGCCTCGAAGATATCTAAACACACGTTTCACCGCTTGCCAATGCTTAGTGCCAGGGCTATGCATGAATCGACTCAACTGGGAAACTGCATACTATATATCCGGCCTTGTGTTGCATGCATATATAAGACATCCCACAGCCTGCTGATAAAGAGAAGTGTCAAATGCATCACTGGAATCCTCAACTGAGAATCTAAATCCTGTCTCAACTGGTGTGGAAATTGGCTTGCAATCCTCAAAGTCAAAACGCTGAAGTAGTTTTTCAACATACTTTCCTTGATGCATAACAATTCCCCCCTCAACGGATACAAACTGGATGCCAAGATAGTAGCTCAAAAGACCAAGATAAGTGATATCAAAAGTATGTTGCAAATCAGCCATAAGAATGTCAAGTTTTGCATTACATGACCCAGTCAAGAGTATGTCATCGACATAAAGAACAAGCACTATAATATCAGCCCCATTTTTGCGTACATAGAGTGTGCTTTCAATCGGGCAACATGTGAAGCCAAGAGCAATCAAGTGCTTATGTATTTTGTCATACCATGCACGTGGAGCTTGCTTGAGACCATACAAGGCTTTATGCAAGCGACAAACCATATGCTCTTTCTCTTTCATAGCAAATCCAGGAGGTTGCTTCACATAGACCTCTTCTTGCAAATCTCCATTCAAGAAGGCTGTTTTTATGTCCAATTGATGCACGTTCCAACCTCGATGGGCAGCCAATGCAACCACGGTACGAATGGTAGTCATGCGTGAAGTAGGTGCAAAAGTTTCCTCATAGTCAATGCCATATTGTTGCGCATATCCTTTGGCAATCAATCTAACTTTGTAGCGATCAATGCTACCATCAGATTTTCTCTTAATCTTGTAAACCCACTTTGTACCAATGGCATTCTTTCCTTTTGGCAATTCACATAACTCCCAAGTACCATTCCTATGTATGGAATCCATTTCTGATTGCATAGCACTCATCCATTGTGGATCGTCACATGCATCTTCAAAAGAAAGTGGCTCTTCATTACATGCTGTAGCAATAAGAGAATAATCCACAAAATTACTTGATGCATGGTGAGAGCTTGACCTTGTTCTACCAAGTAAAGATGCACTCAATTTGCTGTCCTACAAAGTTTGTTTCAGCCACTTTGGCATAGATTGTGCACTCTTGATAGACATGTGTTCATTATGTAAAACATCTTCAATATATACATCATGCATGGGCTGAATTTCATGCTCAGTTTCAGCCATATTTTGCCGCATATGTTCAGCCATATGTGGCTGGAAATTTCCAACAGTTTTGACATTTTTTGGCTGAATTTTTTCAGCCATGTTTGGCTGAAAATTATCCACATTTTCAGCCCTATTTGGCTGGAATTTTTCAGCCCTTTGAACCTCAGTTGGCTGGTCTACATGGCCATAGTCAAGCACACCATTTTGGAACAAAGGCATGAGTGTATCGAACACATCTTGTGAGCTAACTGTTGGCAGTTTTTTGCATTCAAGTAGAGGGAAAACTGAATTTTCAGCAAATACCACATCTCGACTCACAATAATTGTGTTCGTCAATGGATGGTACAACCGATATCCCTTACTTTCAGCACTATAACCAACAAATATACATTTCTTTGCCTTGTCATCAATTTTGTGACGTTGTTGTGATGGCACAAGACCAAACACACGCATATGACTAACCATAGGCTTATGACCATTCCAAGCCTCATAAGGAGTGATGACTCTCAATGCTTTTGTAGGGCAGCGATTCAACACATAATTTGCACACATGACCGCTTCCATCCAAAACTTATGAGGAAGATGCTTTCCTTTAACCATACATCGTGCCATTTCAAGTAAAGTTCTATTTTTACGCTCGGCAACACCATTTTGTTGAGGTGCATATGGCACCGTACATTGGTGTGAAATACCTCTTTCACGAAGAAAAGCATTAAACTCATGTGACATGTACTCACCACCACGATCCGTGCATAGAGTCAAAAGCTTTTGTGAAGAAAAATTTTCAGCCATAGCTAAAAATGCTTTGAAGCAAGAAAATACCTCATTCTTTGCTTTCATAGGATACACCCATGTATGGTGAGTAGCATCATCAATGAAGGTAACAAAATATACATGCTTCCCAAAAGATGGAGTCTTGACCGGATCACATACATCACTATGAACAAGTTGCAATTTTCTTGTAGTGTGTGTGTGACTATCTTTTGGAAAAGAAGCACGATGCATTTTTCCAAGAATGCAACCTTCACATGCATGCTTTTCAATGGACTCAAGTGTAGGCAAGCAAACTATTGAAGTTTAAATGACCAAAACGAGCATGCCAAAGCTCCATTTCAGCCATGGAAGAAGTATGAGCAACCAAGGCATTCGAGGCAGCCCTCTTGTATCTATCCATGCGATACAAACCATCACATAATGTACCGGACATCACGATAACATCGCCATTGCTAAAATCATGAACCATACACTTATCATCAACAAAGTGTACATGAAGTCCTGCTTTGGCAATCAACGAAACTGAAATTAAGTTCTTCTTGATACCGGGCACATACAATGCATTTTTCAAGAGAATCACACCTCCATTTGCAGCCGTAAGCTCAATTTCTCCTACTCCAATGATAGGATAAGAGGCATTGTTTGCACACACCACATGTCCTCCTTTAGGTGCATCTTTCAAAGAGGCAAAAAATCTTTTGCATGATGTTATGTGCTTTGAAGCACCACTATCAAAGAACCAATCCGAATCAGCCTCACTCAAAACCATGCATTTAGAATGTAAAGAAACATCATAATGACATGTAACAACACATGCCCAAAAATCTTGAGCCATGTTAGCTTCATCATTCTTTGCATTTGCTGAATTTTCAGCAATAGACATGCCGGATTCCTTCTTCTTTTCATTGCTTTTAGCAAGCTTTCTACACTCATCAATAGTATGGCCAACCTTCCGGCAATATTTGCATCTCTTCTTCTTTTGCAAATCACCATCATTAGAGGAATGAGTGGAAGAGGAAGCTTGAGGCTTTGGTTTTGATGAACCAAAAGCTCAACCATACTTGCTTTTCCCCTTTTGTGAGATAGCAAGTGCTTGCGTTCCCTCAATCAAACCACTCCTATTCACTCTAGATTGCTCTTCTTGCAAAAGAAGAGACACAACCTCATCAAATGCATACATATTAGGATTTCCTTTTGCAACCAAACGGAGTGTAGTAGCAAAGCTTTGAAAGGATTCCGGTAATCCTTTCAACAATGTAGAAATGAGTGATGCATCCGGAATGATCTCATCTATGTTTGCCAATTGCTCTTTCAAGTCCTTGATGTGTGTCACATACACATACACTGACTCATTTTCAGCCATACATACATCCTCAAGTTGCTTCCTCAAGTATGCAACACTTGCTTCATTACGCACAGCATACAAAGAAGCAAGAGTGTCCCATGCCTGTCGTGATGTAGAACATGACCGAATGTGTGGAACTATATGACGCTTCACTGAAAGCGCAATCAAAGCATGAGCTTGAGCATCTTTTCCATCCCATCTAAGCTGCTCTTGTGTAGGTGGAGAAGGAGAAACCACTGTACTCGAAGAAGAAGCTCCATCTGTGACAGTAGACTGTGAAGTAGAAGCACCTGCCGGTCTTCGATCTACATCTGCCACTATGTTCCAAAGTTGTTTTGCAACAAGAACGTGCTTCATCATGTAAGACCACATCGGATAGTTGGTCCCATCAAGCTTATCTTCAGCTTGAAGCATGCCAAACAAGTCATTGCTGCCCGCCATTTCACTAAGGAACAAGAATGTGACAAAATCTTCACTTCGACGAAAACTGAAATGAGTGCTGAAATTTCAGCTGACAAACCGTCACTCTGATGGCGATTCTGACTGCACGAATGGCTTCGAAATGGGGGTAAAACCCCAGCGCACCTGGTGGAAATGTTTCTGAGCTGCTGAAATTCACACTTCTATGCTTTGAAGTCGATTTGCACTGTTAAAGTGCGCGCGCACCGCGACGCGAAAAACCGAAACTTGAGAAGAAGTTGAACCTGCTCTGATACCACTGTTGGGTGTGTGTAGAAGTGCGAGAGACACACTAGAAGCACACACAAAGAGCACAAACGCAGCAAGACACACGGAGAAGACGATGGCTGGAATAGCTCTCTCTATTGATCGATGAACTGAACTGAAGTAAGAGCTGAATAATATCCCTAAGTACAAAGTACCACCACATATGAGAGTATCAACTATGTGGTAACATGGGGAAAAAACCTCTAGCCAGCACTAGAGTAAAAAGTGCCCATGTATAGGGAAAAGGTTCACATCAAAGCTACTCAAGGAACACATAAGTGTAACAAGAAGGCCCATGCAAGGCTCACCTTTTTTCCTAATGGCACAATCAAATCGGTGTTGCTGAGAAGGATCAACACAGACTATGTTTATCACATAGTTTGGTGCCTATGTTTTCACAATAATGAGTTTTGGGTTAAAGAATGGACTACCATCATTCAATTATGTAGCACATAAGGTTTTTGAGCCATATTTACAAGATTTTATGAGAGTTTTTGTTGATGATTTTTCCATTTTTGGTAAGAAGGCTCTACATTTGTTACATCTGAAGTTATGTTTTGAAAGATGTAGAAAATATAGATTGGTGTTGAAAAGAATGTAATTGCTATCAAGAGTGGACTTTTATTAGGTCATGTCATATCTAGTCAAGGAATGGCAATTTATGTGAAGAAGGTTGAAGCTATTCAGACAACAAAATCTCCAAGTAACTTAAAAGAACTAATGAGGTTCGTAGGTCAGATTAAATGGCATGCCAGATAGCTCAAATATTTAACCAATATCTCTTTGACATTGACACATTTAATGAAGAAGGATGTCCCTTTGGTGTGGCTAGAGCCTCAAGAGAAAGCATTTTCAATTGCTAAAAAAGATGGTAGCTCTTACACTAGCTTTACAACCACCATATTCATCATTACCTTTTCACGTTCTTTTTTAGCCTTAGATATGGCAGTAGGAGCAATTTTAATGCAGGAAAAAGTGAAAGGGTGGTGTGGGCCAATATATTATGCAAGTAGAGTATTGTTTTCAGCAGAAAGGAATTATGTTGTGATGAAAAGTGAAGCGTTGGGAATGGTATATGCCTCTCAATAATTTTAGGCACTACTTATTGGGAAATAAGGTTTCTTTTCATGTGGATCACCAAGCATTGGTATATCTCATTAAGAAGCCCTTGTTAATAGAAAGGCTAGCAAGATGGATGCTTTTGCTTCAAGAATTTGAATTTGTTATCATCCATACTCCACAAAGAGAACATGCTATAGTGGATTATTTAAGCACATTGGAAATAAGACAAGCACCAACAAGGGTAGAAGATGAATTACTTGATGCTCTATTATTCAGTGCCCATGTTGCTGAATTAGATTCTTGGTATGATCAACTGTTAGCATTTTTAACAGATGGGGCTATGCCAGAAAAGTTTTCTAGACAAGAGCAAGAAATTTGCCTTGAAGAGTAGACCATATTTAGTAATTGCTAGAGAAGTGTATAAGAAAGGCATTGATCAAGTAATCAGACAATGCATACTTGATTTTGAACAAAAAGAAGTATTGCAGGAAGCTCATTTCGGCTCAACATGAGGACATTTTTCAGGAGATCTAATAGGGAAATAGATTTTACAAGCAGGGTTGTGGTGGCCAACAATGTTGAAGAATGCTCACGATTATGCAAAAAGATGTGGATTTGTTAGAAGCTTGGTAGACCAAATAATGTAGACATGATGTGTGATCATCCTATTTTACCTCTAGAACATTTTCAAAAATAGGGAATGGATTTTGTGGGACCCATCAAGCCTACAACGCAAAGAGGTAATCGTTACATTTTTATAGCTATTGATTATTATATGAAATGGATTGAAGTAGTAGCTCTTAAAGATGATAAGGTTGCTAGTGTAGCTATGTTCTTATATCATAACATAATGACGAGATTTGGTTGTCTAGTGGAATTATTAGTGACAAGGGAACTCATTTCCTAAATGAGGCAATTTTTGAATTAACAAGAACCCATATGATTATGCATAAAAATCTATAGCTTATCATATTCACGCTAATGGATAGGCAGAAAGTACTAGCAAGTCATTGATTAGAAATCTTAAGAAGATTGTGTAGGAAAGCCAAAAATATTGGGATGTGAAATTGGATTTTGCTTTGTGGTCTTTCATACCAACTTTCAAATTCATATTAGGAATGATGCCATTTAGGTTGGTATATGGACTAGAGGTAGTCACACCAATGGATTTTATGGTTCCAAGTCTAAGAATTATGTCCAAGAAGATATCTCCAAGTCTATTTGTGAAACATAGGAGTAGTTATTTGTTGTAATTAGAAGAGGATAGGTTGGTTAGTTCTTATATCACTAAAGTTATTCAGAGAAGAAGGTAGGCATGGGTAAATATGAATGTCAAATTCAATGTGTTCCAAGTGGTTGATTGAGTTATGTTAACAATTCTAGATTGGGACCTCATCCTGGTGAGTTGACACTAAGGTATAAAGTTCCATATCAGATTATGGAATATTTAGGGCAAGGCACCTTTATTGTGGTTGATGTGTTTGGACTAGGATTGAGAAGACAATAAATGGATTTAGATTAAAGAAATTTTAAGGTAAGCCACCTCATTTTGATTGGGTCAAATATGGCATTAGTACAGGTGGAATGATTAAATTTTGAGCCAATACCAAGTAAATTGGATCAAATTTGGAGAACTATAAGGTTTAAGGTGTGCTTGGTCAGAATATGCTACATCAAAATTTGCTACATTGGAAGTTGTTTGACTGGATATGTTTTACATATTCAACTTTTTAAAGGATATCATAATATGCAGGAAAGATGGCCACTTAGTGTGGTAATTGCATTTTGTGTGAGTGGATTATTTCATTGCATTTCACAAGTGTGAAACATTTTTTCATTTTTAAATTTACATACATTCACTCACAATTAGTGTCTGTATTTGAAAATCGAGTTGTAGCAATGTTGAAACCAAGGAGTCTCACACGTTCGCAAGTAGGGCACTAGGAACAGGACAAAACCATGATTAATAGATTGCATAGGAAGACAGAGGCAAGAAGAGATGAAGATACCCATAGAAGAAGAAGATTGTGGAGCTTATGACGTGATGGAAATACAAACACCGTTGTCCACAAGGAAGTTAATCCAATTGTTGATGGATTTCTATGCGGATTTCAAGGTAGAGCTTGACACTCAAGCTCTTGTGAACATAAATTGGTTGGAACAAATAGGTCTCTATGATTTTTCTTTATTACGTTGGCATAAATGGAAAAACAACTACTATGCTAAGTCATAGGTAGGTATTGTAAGACTAAGGGATGCATATTAGAGAAAGTGCACTTCACACCTAAAATGGTGGTGGGATTGTTCAAGATGTCTTATGTGGCAAATTTTGCTATAACTAAATGCTCCCAGGATGCATTAAGAAAAGAACTTGGGCCTAGCGAAGGAGGATAACAGTATTACATGCTAAAAAATCTTAATTATGCTAGAAGAGAAAATTGAAATTGTATTTAGAAAGGATTTGCTTTATAATCAAATTCAATTACATGTACAAGGAGAACTATGTGCCATTATGGTGGGTTCAGAAAGGAGAGAAGGTAAGCTGGGCTCATCGGATATATGATAGGTTGCATGGTGAAATTTCATAGTGCTTCTTTTGCATTAGATTGCTATGCTATGGCTTCCTCTAGTCCCTAGGGTGAGAATGAGCTTGTTTCTTTTAATGAAGCACAAATTTCAAAAAATTGGATGGCTGCTATGCAATCAGAATATGATGTTATTATGAATAATGGTACCCGGTCTTTATGTGATTTTCCTCCTAGAAAAAAGGCCATTGGCACTAAATGGGTATACAAGCTAAAATGTAAACCTGGTGGAATAGTTTAGAGGTATAAGGCTAGGCTTGTTGCAAAAGGTTATGCTCAAGAAAGAGGCTGTGATTTTGATGAGACCTTTGCACCCACATGCGGAATGACTACTGCTCATAGCTTTTGTGCACGTACAACTCATCATGGTTGGAATGTATATCAATTGGACATTAAAATTGCATTTTTGAATGGTGATTTACATGAAGAAGTGTATCTATTTTTGCCCCTTGGTTTTGTGCATAAACGGCATGAAAACAAAGTGTGTAGGTTGAAAAAGTCATTATATGGTTTGAAGCAAGGACCGCGTGAGTGTGCAAATTATGTGCCACATATCATTGTTTCTATGTTTTTTTTTTATATAAAGGAAGTTCGGCAATAGCCTACTCTCCCGGACTTGAATTAAATAAAGAAAAGTACAAGAGAAGGGGACTAGTGCCCACGGGACCCCCCAAATCCCACAAAGCAGGGGAAGCTTTTACAGAGCTTAGATGACATTACAAAGAGCTTAGATGACATTACAAAGAAGGTTAATTACCCTCTCATCACCCTCATGTGGGGCCCACTTGGGTTTAAGCTTGTTATCGATCAAAAGGAGTACTTGATGATGCCTAAAGGGGGGGGATTTTTTACAGTTGACAATCCTTTTGCCAAGGAGGAACAGCGATTTCTCAATTGACCACTCCTTGGGGGAGTCACCGAAGTTGAAAGCACATCTTTCCCGCCAGATTTTCCATAGGACCTCCCCTCTGATGGCGTTCCAGAGAGTCGCGGAGCAGCCGATCGCTTCTCCTAGCAGGGCTTGCTGCCAACTGAGACGTTTTTGAAGTCTAATTCTCTTTCCAACCACCTGCCAGAGTCTGTTGGAGTTGGGGCAGGTAAAGAAGATGTGTGAAACATCTTCGATAGACCGGTGGCAGCGTTTGCACCAAAGAGGGATCCCACAAATTTTGCTAGCCTTAAGGTTGGTCCAGATTCCATGATGAAGAATTTGCCATAAGAGGACAGACTTTTTGATTTCTATGAGGGGGTGCCAGATAGCCATGAACTTCATGTCCCACCGAAGCCGCGTCCATGACAGGCACCACTTTTTGTTGAGGTTAACCTGATAGTCGATCGTTTCTTTGATGTTCGGGATTTTTGATAGGCTATTCCCATTGTGCCATTTGAGACCAAGCGAGCTCGGCATGTCGTGTCCCATGAGTAGGCGAACTTTGTGGCGGTCCCAGGCGAGACATCTGCTTTGCAAAGTGTTCCATTCTTCATGCGAAATGTTGATGCTAGGGTCAATATCCTCAAAGTTGATCCAGCGGTTGGTGTCTTGTTTCCAGAGATGTTTCCATTTTTTGAATCCTTTGTTCCATAGCTTCTTGGCATTTTGAATGTTCCAAGATTCCACACTCTGGATGCCATGGATCGGAAACCAGATAGAGTCGTTTTGTCTGATACCGGCAGCCCACTTCCAGTCTTCACTAATTCTTGTGAAGCTTTTGACTTTATTCCAACTCTTCCAAAGGGAGCACACCAGATTAGAGCCTTTCAGGAAGACGGGGATCGGGGAAAACAGCAAGGTCAAGATATCAAGATTCTTCCAATTTGGGAAACCCATGAGCGCCAACTCATTCTTGTTTTTGAAGATCAGCTTGGCCCACGAGGCCTCCCCGTTGCACCAAGCCTTAATCATCCATTTGGCCGACAGTTTGTTAGCCATACACCCAATGTCCAAGATACCAAGTCCCCCACTATCTCTATGGCTGGTGCAGATGGACCATTTGATTTTAGGCACCCCCCTCCTATTGTGGTCGCCCGTCCAAAGGAAGTTTCTACAAATACTATCCAGTTTGGACAGATCATGCTCTTTCGGTCTCCAACAAGAAAGGAAATAAATGGTAGAAGATAAGAGGAACGTGTTGATAACCATAGCACGACCAGCAAGATTGATTTGCATACCTCTCCAATAGTTAAGCTTGTTTTCGAGTTTGGCAAGCACCCAGTTCCACCGCTGTTCCATAGAGACGCCAAACCCCAAGGGAATCCCAAGAAGCCGAAAAATTTGGCCCTGCGGAATGATTTGACAGCCATGATCAATGAGAAGGTCGGGCTGTGGCCCACCAGTAGCTCTAAAGGCGGTCTTAGAGTGGTTGATTATGGAACCAGAGGCTTCACAAGAAGTAGCAAGACACTTCCAGAACGTCTCGAGGCTGGTACTATCATTGTGCACAAAAGCGTTCATATCATCGGCAAAAAGTCTCATGGTGATCTGACTGTGGTCATGCGGCAAACGAAGGCCTTTAATGTTACCAGCTTCCAGCTGATGCTCCACCAGCCTACTAAGCCCTTCCGTGGCAATGGCAAAGAGAAGGGGAGCCAATGGGCACCCTTGTCTGATAGATCTTCTAAGTTTGATCACCTTTGAAAGATTTCCATTAATGTTAATTTGGGTCGATGCGTTTCCGAGAAGGGTCGCGATCATCTTGGTGAATTTCTGACTACAACCAAGATCTTGTAGCGACTGTAGAATATAGTCCCATTCTAGCCTGTCGTAGGCTTTATCAAAGTCGATCTTGAGGAAAACTACTTCTTGTTTAGACTCATTTGCAAATTCAAGACCTTCCCAGATATCTATAATGGTTTCCAAAATTGACCTGCCTTTGATGAAACCTTTTTGGTCCTCGCTTAACCACGCTCTCAAGTGGCAAGAGATTCTGTTGGCGATGACTTTGGCGATGATCTTGTATCCTGTTTGGAGCATTGTAATGGGACGCCAGTTCTCTATTCTGTTCTTTTCCCCTTTTTTGTGTATTAACTTGATAATGCCATTGTTGAGACAAGAAGGAAGCGCGCCAAACTTGAGTGCCTCTTGCCAAACCAAACAAAGAGGGGTGGCAACCACCAACTTGAAGGATTTAAAGAACTCATTAGTGAGCCCGTCAGGTCCCGGGCTTTTACCTGAGGGGAGGGCATCGATGACCTCAATGATTTCGGCTTCAGAGATAGAGGCATGAAGCAGAGAGTGAAGGTTGGGTGGTATCCTGTGGGGGGAAACCCTAGATATGGCTGCCATACAGTCCCTTCTATGCTGGGAGAGGGGGTTTGAGGTCCCCAGGAGTCTCGTGAAGTGCCCTTCAATGATCCCAAAATTATCTTCTTCCGTATTGCATACATTGCCATTTGCGTCTAGCAATAAGGGGATCGATTCTCTGTTATGTTTCCTTTTGAGGATACGGCACATCTCTTTGGTGGGTTTGTCGGCTTTGCCAGCCCACCACTCCTTGAAGAAAATTTGTAAATTTTTCCTTTGTATCTCTTCCTCGTATCTCAGCATCGCTCTGATTTTTCGAAGTCCTTTCTGGGCTTGAGATTTTCCTTTGTTCACTTCCTCCTCGAGCCGCCAGAGTCTATGATATAGAGCTTCTCTACGAGCTCGCCGCACAGTCTCAAGCATCTTCCTGGATCTAATCATGATCTGTCGTGACTTATCGACCGCACTTCTCCAACACTTGGCTGGGGACAAGCCAGAGGCGAATGCCTCCTTCCACACATCAGAGATCTCTTGATGGACGGAGGGGAGAGAGAAGGAGGACACACTGGCATGGAACCACGGAGCCTTATAGATCTTGGTGGGGGGTTGAAAAGTGATGACGATCGGGTAGTGATCAGAGATGGTGAGGTCGGTGCGTTGCGAGAGGGAAGGGTGGCCCCACTGATGAGTAAAAATCTGAGAAATGTAGCATCTATCAAGTCTAGCTTTCCTCAGGTCCTCGCCTGCTTGGAGATTTGACCAAGAAAAGCCCTTCGAGTCTTTGAATTCGACCAAATCCAAGTGTAGTTTAGTTTTGTCCCACGTTTCTTTCTCCCGACTGTCGATGACCCTACCCTTGCCCATCCATCTCTCCATAGGGTCCTCAACCATGTTGAAGTCCCCACAAATAAGCACGTTGTGGGGGAGCGAGTCCAAGGAGGCCCAAGTGTTAAGTCTCTCTAACTCCCCATTAGGGGCAGACAAAGAAACTAAAGTAAAACAAAAGGGAGCACCGAAAGAAACAGCAATCCATCGATGGCATTCATCTTCAATGGAGTTCTCAAGCTTTTCAAACCAGAGTTGATTAATACCGATTACCGTTCCACCGGACCCCCGCTGATGCGCCGTTGAAATCCAAACATGGGTCGAGGAGACATGTCTAAGCTGTTTCTGGAGGTCTTCTCCGTCAATTTTAATCTCTTGGATACATATAAAATCTGGGTTTAGGCTAATGTCGCGAAGCCATTGACCAATGATGATCGCTCTTGAGGGGTCGGTGAGCCCTCTAGCATTTAACGAGATGATGATCATTGTCGTAGTGATCCCCCTTTGCAGGAGGGAGCTTTGTCCTTTCTTTTCTTGGATTCATCTTTCTTTTTTGCTCGGATCGGATCCCGAGTTAGCATTAGGTTCTTGTGGGGGCTTTTCCACGGTAACTCCATAGGTTGTTTTCCTTTGCGGGATGCCTCCTGCTGGGAAGAACTGGGCACCGTTTTCAGCTCCGTTTCCGGAATAGTCGATCCGATGATGGAGCTTTCACTATCCATGTTATCTTCGTTGCTAGTAGTAAAGCCGTCTTCTTTGCTTGTAGTGTAACCCTCTTGCAAGGTTTCTTTACTGTCAAGGATCTCTAGGCCTTTGACGTCGGTGTCCACCTCCAGTTGGTTCCCACCTGGGTAGTCAAACTCATTGATTTCCTTTTCCAGATTGCAATACAAGTTGCTGGAGGGGGTAACTGACATGTTGTTTCGCTCAGAGGTTGCCCTAGGGCTTCTTTTCCTTCTTCTTCTGACTTCGATGAACCCGTCTGCATCAGCTTCTGGATTAAGGGGACCCTTGAATTCCTCAACTTTCGTCGAGTGATTCAATGCTCCATTGCTATCTTGAGCATTTTTGGGGGCTTCTTGATTTCGCTTGCTTTTTCGTCTCAAAGGGCAATCTTTGATCCTGTGACCTTGTTGGCCACAACGAAAGCACGCATTGGGAAGGTTTTTGTAACTGATGTCTTGCTCCCATACATCCCCTTCGCCCAAGTCCAATTTGATCTTCGATGGAAGTGGCATACTGAGGTCAGCCTCGACACAGATTTGAGGGTGCCACCGAGCGTTGAACAAGTGTCTTGCACCTTCATAAATGAGACCACCAATGTCCTCGCGTGAGGCCAACGGCTTGCCGATAGGAGAAACGATGTCCCACACGAAGTTGTACAAGAAGTATGGCAGGTTAGGGAGCTCAACCTAGAGAGGGTACCGAAGCGATTTCGATTTGTCGGGAGTAAAATCAGGGGACCATCTGAATAGGCACAGGGTCGCCCGGCCGAGTTGCCAAGTTCCGACACTAAGGGCTCGAAACGCCATATCTTCATTTTCAAAGACTAGCAGCAAGTGGCTTGCCGGTAAGAACTGACACTTACAAACAACTAGCCCGCGGGGGAACCACTCGTTGCGAAGCCACTGTCGCACAGTTTCGAGCGGGGGCTTAGGGCCGAACATTTGGCCGACGAGGCAAACTTTCTTGAGCTCCTCCTGAGTTGAAAAAATTGCGGATCTATTGAGGGAGACCAAGGGGGGTTCAGCACTCTCGAAGGCCCCTAGGGCGGCACAAGAACCCCCTTCCAACAAAGAGGCCAGGTTACTGGTCTCCCCCGGAGGAGGGGCCAGGTTGCTTCTCACAAATGAGGGGATCGCCAAATCCATGACAAAGGCCCGACAAAGCAAAAAAGGCTCACAAAAAAGGAATTTAATTCTTAAAAATTTAACTGATCGAAGCTTTCAATCAAGAAAAGGAGGACCCGACACCCGAGAGAGAAGGTGCGATAGAACCTCACACAAGCCCATTGGGGGAGCTTTAACCTCACACGAGAGAAAAGCCGCTTGATACCCTCTTAAAACTGCCTCTTTTTCATCGCTTCCAACCGCTTTTTTCTTTGCCTCTCCTTTCCTTTTTTTACCTTTTCTTTTTTCTTTATTTTCTTACTTTTTAATATATTCTAAAGCTTCAGCCACGAGAACGAGCAGCGCTGCGCGGGAATACATTAAAACCAAAAAACTCATCAAACACTCAAAACAAACTCCAAGGATCCGCGCGATAGATGCGCATGCAGCTTGAAAAGACCAGCAGCGCTACAAGTACAAATTTATAATGCTTTGAAAATCGAGGTGAGTATCACGCGCGACAGACACCCTCCAGTCAGTTGCGACTGACGCCCACCTAACCAACGTGAAACTTCTTGTCCATCGCGACTGACGCTCAGCTATCAATCGTGAAACTTTTTGTCAATCGCGTGAAACTTTTTGTCAATCGCGACCGATAACTCTCTAGTCAGTCGCCACCAGCCAATCGCGACGGATAGCTCTCCTGTCCGTCGTGAAATCTCTGTCAGTCGTGGCAGCAGCCGGTGATTAGTCCGTCGTGTAAACGTGCTTCATGCGGCTCCATGTCTATGTCGTCCATCACTGCGCAATGGTCTCACAGCTTCTTGAGAAGACTTCTCAGAACCAGATCTCATCCGTCCATCGTTGCTGTCATCCGTCCGTCATTAATGCAATGAACACCCGATGCTCGTCCGACACTCCGCTTCCTCCGTCGCTGCGTTCAGCTAAAGATCCAGAGATTCATTGTTTCTATGTTGATGACGTGTTGTTCACTGGTCCTGATGAGAAGCACATTGCTAATTTTAAGGCTGATTTGCATGTCATTTTTGAGATGTCATATTTGGGGCATTTGCATCATTATTTGGGCATCTAGTTTATGTAGGATGGTGGTGGAATAGATTTGTGTCAAACAAAATATAGTGACACATTATTGCAATGTTTTGGCCTTGAAGACTACAAACCTATTGCCACTCCTATGGAAACAAGTTTACAGTTGAGTCTTTATGATGTTGGATATGAATTTGATGTTGTTCTCTATCAATAGTTGTTGGATTCTTGATTTACCCATGCATTACCCGACCTGATATTTAGTTTATGAATATCCGATTCAAGATAATGTCTTTATTGTTGAAGAAGAGAATTGTGATCTTCCCCAAGAGATTCCTTAAATAGATACTTTGATTGGTGTTGATAAATATTATGTTACTAATAATACGACACTATAAAAACAATTGTTTCCTTTACCATGATGAATTGTTTGCATAAATTGATTCTCATTTGTTGGAAAGGCATCAAAATGAGATTTTTTAATTTTATGTGCACGTGTCTTGTCTTAGCTTTATATGTGACGTTGATAACATTGATCCTACTAAACATGTGGTTGAGTGTTCGGATATAGGAAGATCTAAAGTTTTGACATTCAAATGGATTGTTATGAAAGCAACAATGTTTGATCTAATCATTCTTTTCCATGTACAGATAGACTTCCATGAAGTTTTATCTTGGAGTATAGTGGTATTGAAACTTCAAAATCGCTTACATTTGATATTTTTTTTGCATTGCTTTCTGATAGGATTTTTTCATAATAATGGTACTTGTGAGTTTGCAACTTGAATGGCATCTCAAGAATGTGATCAAGATGAAGGACATCAACGAACAATGGAAAAGCCTTTGTGAATAGTAAATCATGAGTAACTTTCTCTAGTTTTAACACCATGAAGTATTTTGCACCTAAAGTATGCATTTATATTTTGTATTCACATTGTTTTACCCATAGAAGCAAAATCACACTTCTCTACACAAGTGAAATTTTGCACATACACATATGCATAAATAAAAATTGAAACATGAATTGTTTTGAGCAGATAAATCTCACCACCAACAGCCATGAACCTTTTATATGCACCATAATCATTGATTTTGATTTCATTTTTTAGTATGCATGGTAATGTATCACTACATGACCTTGCATATAGGAGCATATTGAGCTTCTCCTATGCACATGAGTTCTTGGAAAGGATTTATGTTTGTAAGTGATATATTTGGATAAGCTTTGATGCCAACAATCCATTCACCTATTTTCTCACCATTTTGTTGTCAACCGCACTTAAAGTGTGCATTAAATAGGGCAGCAATATGCTACCTTGCGTAGGCATAGATGCTTGATATCCCGTGCACTTGATTTCTCACATGAAAATTGATTTAATAGGAATTTTGGCCCATCGGGAGGATGTGCAAGTTTGGAGCAGGTCAGTGTCATATATATTCATCTCTAATCTCTTTGGAGCCATAGGTTATTAATGAAGAGTGAAAGTCATTAGATATGTTATGAGTCTTAGCGTCATGAACAAGGCATAGTTGCAAGAGCAACAGAGGAAAAGATCATCAAAAGAGATAACGATGAGGAAAGCACTACAAAACTTAACAATGATGATATACATGGACATGAATTTTTTTATTTCATATGTTGGATTTTGATGATAAGTTGGATGATTCTAACTATGCATTGTGGGAATACATGATGCATCATGTATTGGTAGCAAAGACTTGTGGAATATCGTGCAAGGTATTGAAATATATCCTCAACTTACAAATATTGTGATAGCAAGTGATGCAAGTGGTGTTGAAGATGATGATTTTTAGCTACATTCATAGCTTTGTTTGCAAAACATGCCATTATCCCTCACATTCGCCAAGCAAGAAATGCATCTCATATTTCTTACCTTTGAAAATAATTGGAAAGTGAGCAAACGAATGAAGGATATTCAATGAACACTTTTCTAACAAAGATCAAGGATTTGAAAGAGCGATTGATTTTTGCTAATGAAATCTTGTCAAAGATTTTACTTGTGTAGAGTGTTCTTAATGATCTTCGATATTTTTATTAGATTTTTGCTTATATTATTTGTCTAATCATGAAACACAATCAAATTCCTTAACTTTTTGTTTTGTGTCATATGGAGTCGATAAGTGGAGGAGGTGTGAACCACCTCTTAACCCCATTTAGAGGATTCACACATGAGTGCCATGTGGCACTCATGTGTAGATCATAGGACAATCAATATGAGAGAGATATAAAATGAGTGGTACATGGCTGGGCGGAAAGATCATCATCGAGCTCCATGCGTCCATGAGTTAAGTCGGTAATCACTGTCTTCGGGAGGTGTGCTCCTAATTTTTGAAAACGGAGAGCTTCATTGAGAGCTACAGAGAGGGGCCCATATCGCACTGGTATCGGAGCCATCAGGTATGCGATCACAGATCAGCACGCGCACATGTGGACAGGGACACAAGTTTCCAGGCAGAGCGCACACAGAGGGCAGCTTCGAGCTCCCATCTCTCTCCACTCTCCCTTTTGGATGAAAGAATAATGAACTTCATATCTTATATAACTTGAGTTCTCAGACAGCCGACCCTCTATGTGGGATTTTGGTGCTTCTCCTCAGAGCTCGACGCAGGCATCCTTCAAGCGTCTAATGAAGGGATAAACTCCAGTTTTTTCAGCCTTTGAAATTTTTTTTTGCAAGAGTGCAAGGATAGAACAACTTATAAACCCAGAGTGTGGGCAAAATATTGATGAATACATGTAATATGGGATGTGGTTATGGGGTATAGGCTTTGGGTGGTTTCAAAAAAGCTTTGCTTCCTCAGTTTTGAACTTCTCAAAGTCATCCATCCATGAAGATGAGTTTTTTCACTTCCCATCGGTGACATACCCGACTTCTCCACACCATAGTTTCCTCATACAATGTCGGATTTCAGAAGTCTTTGTCATGTTTCGAAGCTACACTCCTAAGCTTCACTTAGAAACCATTGATGTTGGATTTGGATGAGATTTGCCCCACCAAAATCTCTCTGCAGCGCTTCATCAAGAACTAGGCGGCCACTCCCAGGCCTAGTTTTTTGTCATTCGGAGTCCAAATTCACTTTTTTCACTTGGGATAGTCTCAAATTCTTGAAGTACAGGTGTTGGGCTCCATTTCTTGGACTGGTGAGGATTGTTACATCTCTGAAGTTGCTCAGTTTCACTCAGTTTGCCCGGTTGGGGCTATTCCAACGTCCTTTTGGAGTTGTTTTGGATGGTTTATGGTGTTTAGAACCTCCCCGGACCAACCGGACATTTCCAATTTTTATTTGGGCTTGGCAAGGATTCAAAATCAGCAATCTAAAGCTTCAAGGACCACTTGGATTTCGCTTCCGCCGCTTTACTTTGTAACAGAGAAGTGCTCTTATGATATATTTCTCTTCTTCTTGCATATTTGAGCTTTACTTCCATTCATTTTCATACACTCTAGTTAGCAAACGGGGGAAGGGTAGAAAACATGGAATCTAAAGGCAAACAAGTAGTTGAAACCACTTCTCCATCTAAAGAGCAACTAGAGGATCCTGATTCTAGAATGAAAGAAGTAGAATTAGGGCAAGAAATAGAAGAGAACTTAGAAGAGAAAAAGCCTTCACAGGAAGAATATACTTATGAGGAACTTATAGATGAATTTGTCACTCATGACCAATTCATTGACTTGAAAGAGCAAACCCTCAAACTAGAGAGAGATCTTGGTAGCATCACATCTCTTATACAGCAACTTAAGTCTCAAATGATCTCACTTGAGACTAGTGTCACCTTTTTCCTAGCTAGGAAGGAAAGAGAGACCCCTCATGTTCCTCTAGATCTCACTAGGAAAGATACTTCTCTTCCTAGTAAGCACAAAGGAGAGAGCTCTAGGGAAGCTCCCCTCCTGAAAGACTTGAAGCCACCTACCTTTACGGGGGATGACCGAGATAGGAATAAGGATGCAATCTACACTTTTTTACAAAAGTGGCATGATTTGCATCAATTGAAGGGCACCCCACCAGAGTATCGTGTGCTAGAGGCGAGTCTTTCCCTCGGCCCGCGTGCTTATAAGTGGTGGATGAGTATTAAGGAGGCAACTCTATCCCTACTGACTGGACTCAGTTTGAGACTCTTTTCTAAAAGAGTTTCTTCCTGAGAATGAGGAGGAGAGGAATTGGAATGAGTGGGATAGGATTACACAGAGAGGTAGGCCTCTTTCGGTCTACCTATCCCACTATAGAGAGATCACTCTGAAACTTAAGGGCTTAGATGATTTTCAGAAGACTAGAGGGTTTGTTAGGGGCTTAGACAAAGCCATAAAGAGGGAAGTCAGAAGGAATGCGCCTAAGACGTTTGAGGAGGTGATCAAGTATGCACAGATATATGAGGACCATAACCGTCCTCAGTATACTCCTATGGAGACGGATCAGCCCCTCAAGCCTCTTAGCACGACTAAATTTAAAAAGAAGTTGCCTTTTGGGAAAAACAAAGTTTTTATTAAAAAACAAAGATCACAAGGGCCTAGGTTATCCACAGATTAGTTTGAGAAGGCCAAAAGGGAGAACCTGTGTTTTAGGTGCCTATCTCCTAGCCATTCACAGTGGAACTGTCCACTCAAGAAGGGGGAAGAAAAGAAGAAGGGACTAGAGTCTAGTATGGCCCCTGAAAAGGGCAAAAAGGCAGTCCACCTAGTGCAGACCCTTCCTATTCATGGAAGCTCTAGCTACAAGGGAGTGGAGGTGATGCACGAGGATATAGAACACACCTGTTGTTTGACTCAATCATTGTGGTCACCGTAGTTTGGACCACATGACCTAGTTAAACTACATGGTAGTGTGTACGGGACCAGGGTGCGGGTCATGATTGATGACTCGGCTACTCATAATTCTATAAACTATGCTTTGGTAAACAACACACTCGAATTTGAAAAGAATGCAAGTAAATTTTTTATTTAGGGAGAGAGAGATGTACCTAGTGCACCTCTCATTTCATCACTAGAGTTGTATAGTCTCTGTTATTCTCAGCATGTACAGGACATGTTTTTATTATATAGTCATGATATGGAGCATTGTACAGACAGCTCATCTGATGTATATTTTCATGCTAGGAATGTAAATATGAACAGGACTTTCTATTATTCTTTTTTGCAAGAATGTGTGGTTAAAAGTTTTAAGGATCTTATGTTTGAGTATAGAGATGTTTTTCCCACTGACTTACCTAGAGGGCTACCACTTGAGAGAGGGGACATTGACCATGCCATAGAGGTTGTTGCTAACACTAACCCTATTTGCAGACCACCTTATAGGCTTAGTGTTTCTCAGCATGAGGAGGTTGAGAAGCAATTATAGGATTATTTAGATAAGGGCTTCATCAAACCTAGTAACTCACCATGGGCATCGCCAATGCTCCTAGTTAAAAAGAAAGATGGCTCTATGAGACTATGTATAGATTATAGAGCACTTAATAAGGTAACTATCAAAAATAGGTTTCCAATGCCTAGGTTGGAAGATCTATTTGATCAATTACATCAAGCTAGGTATTTTACCAAGCTTGACCTTAGATCAAGATATCATCAGATCAGAATTAGGGTAGAGCATGTCCCTAAGACTGCATTTAGAACTAGATATGGGCACTATGAGTTTTTGGTGATGCCTTTTGGTCTCACCAATGCTCCTGCCACTTTCATGAAACTCATGAATAGTGTTTTATGGCCTTATCTAGGACACTTTGTAGTAGACTTTCTGGATGACATTCTGATCTATAGTGCATCAGAAGAGGAGCACTTGGAACACTTGAGAAAAGTATTTCAAGTGCTAAGGGAAAATTCACTCTTTGCTAAGGAGTCAAAGTGTGAATTTTTCAAGACAGAGGTTAGATACCTTGGGCATATAGTCTCCCAAGATGGAATCCAGATGGATCCTGAAAAAGTAAGGGCTATTATGGAATGGCCACATCCAAGGAACCTGGAAGAGCTGCAGATCTTCCTAGGTTTATCAGGTTTCTATCAAAGATTCATTAAGAACTATGCCAAGATTGTTGTCCCGATGACGGAACAGCTTAAAGGGAAAGGGAAAGCCTTTCATTGGGGAGAGGAACAGAAGCAAAGTATGGAAAAGTTGAAAGTAGCAATTGCTACAACTCCACTTTTACATATAGTAGATCCCAACAAACCATTTGTGGTTGAGACTGACACGAGTGATTTTGCCATAGGAGCGGTTTTAGTACAGGATGGTCGATCAGTAGCTTTTGAGAGCAAGAAACTAGAACCGGCTCAGAAGAATTACTCCGTCTATGAGAAGGAGTTGTATGCAATTGTCCATGCTTTGAAGAAGTGGCGTCATTATTTATATGGTGCCAAAGTCACGATAGTGTTTGATCAAGAGAGCATTAAGTGGCTCTCTAATCAAACAGACCTTAAAGTTCGTAAGGCTCGATGGGCAAAGACCGTTCAGGAGTTTGATTATGAGCTTAGGTATAGGAAGGGAAAGTTTAATGTGGTGGCTGATTCACTTAGCCGCATGCCTATGCTCAATGGACTGAGTTTTACTCAGATCACTAGTGAGCTACTTGAGTCCATTAGAGGAAAATGTAGGCTTGATCCTGCATATTCCGAGATTTGGGAATCCATAGAGAATCGGGATCATGATATACAGGTTTCTAGTGAGGATGGAGTATCGACGGGTACTCGAGAAGGATTCAAGTGGAAGAATTACAGTGTCCATGATGGATATCTGTTATTCAAAGGTAAGGTGTGTGTGTCCCTAGAGATATTGAGATGAGACGGCATATTTTATATGAGTGTTATGACACCCCTAGTGCGGGACACCCAGGAGTTAACAAGACTTATGATCTTGTTAAGAGGCAGTTTTATTGGCCTGGACTTCATAAGGACGTCCTAGAGTATGTGCTTAAGTGCAGCAAATGCCAGGTCAACAAAGCTGAGAGGTTGAGGATTGGAGGACTACTCCACCCATTGGATATTCCTAATGGGAAGTGGGAGAGTATCTCCATGGACTTTATAGTCGGATTACCTAAGACACAGAGAGGGCACGACTCAGTCTAGGTAATTGTGGATAGGTTAACCAAAATGGCTAGGTTTATTCCAATTTCGTACTACAGTGAAGACACCAGAGTTGGCTAGACTTTTTGTGGAGAACCTATACCGGTTATATGGTCTTCCTCTAGACATAGTTTCCGATCGGGATAGGAAGTTTACTAGCCATTTTTGGAGAGTGGTCTTCAAAAGGTTGGATATGAAACTTAGCATGAGTACGACCGAGCATCCACAGTCTGATGGGCAAACAGAAAGGGTTAACCAAATCCTAGAGGATATGCTTCAAGCATATGTGAATGAAAGGCAAACTAATTGGGAAGAGTACTTACCTATAGTAGAGTTTGCATATAATAGTGCCAAGCACTCTTCCATTGGGCATAGTCCATTTATGCTTATGTATGGGTTTCATCCAAGAGCTCCTTATGCAGTAGGCTTGCAGAATGAAAAAGTTCAAGCTGCAAAGGACTTCTTGGAAGAGATGAACGATATGCTTAGACTTGCTAAGGACAGCATTAGGAGAGCTCAGGATAGAGCTAGAGCCTATGCTGACCCTCAAAGGAGAGATATCAACTTTGAGGTAGGTGAGCAAGTCTATCTTAGAGTTCCATCTAGGTCTCAAAACCATGAAGATGGGACCCTGTCCAAAACTATCTCCTAGGTATTGTGGACCTTTCCAAATACTTAAGAGAATAGGAAAGATGGCTTACCAGCTCCAACTTCTAGAGAATAGTCAAATCCATCCAGTTTTTCATGTTAGCTGGCTTAAGAAAAGGCTGGGTGAATCAGACAACCTCATTCCAGACAGTGAGGTAGTAGAGCCTATTTCTGTCCAATCTATTCCACATGAGCCTGAGAGCATACTACACACTCGAGAGAAATGGATGAGAAGTCACTTATATAAAGAGTGTTTAGTCAAGTGGAAAGATAGTTCAGAAGATAGTGCCACATGGGAGTGGGTTAGCACCCTTCAAAGACGGTTTCCCAATTTTAGATTACCTTCCCAAGAGTTTTCTTAAGGGGAAGGACATGGGGAAACAACACGGAGACAGGACCATGTATTTTTATGCATGGGGATTTAGTGGGAGTACTACTATTGATTATCTCTTTCTTGTAGACCTTCCAGTACCATTTTTGAGGACAAAAATGGAGTTAAGCCTCTTGGAGAGAATGACATGATTGCATACAAGGAGTGGTAGATCATGCCCCACGAGGTAATAAGCCTAAACCTTTGTGGAAAGCATGGAAGATCTTTGGTGAATATCTCTGCCAGATTATCTTGTGTAGGCACATATACCAAATCAAGGCCTAAAGGAACTCTCTAACATAATGATAATGAACCTCAATGTGCTTTGTACATGCACAAAACACTGGATTACTTACAACCACCAATACACTTTGAATATCAATGACAATATTGTAGATGCATCAACCTCCATGCATAGATCCATCAATAGGCACCTTAACCATATAAATTCCACTATAGTTGTGAATACTACCCTGTATTCAACTTCAAAACTTGATGTGGATAGAGTAGGTTGCTTCTTACTCAACCAACATATGCATGATCCTCCAAGGAAAAAACAATTTCCACTAGTAGATACATGTGTATCATAACAACTAGTCCAATCATTATTTGTAAAAGCATGGATGAGCATCTCTACCATAAAAGAGACCCAAACTCAAAGTGTCTTTCAGATATCTAACACACATTTTACTCCTTGTGAATGCTTAGTGCCAAGGTTATGCATAAATTGACTCAGTTAGGAAACTAAATATTGTATGTATGGCCTTGTGTTACACGCATATATCAAGCATCTCATAACTTGTTGATAAAAAAAAGTAATGCATGAATTCCGAGGTAGATGACTGAATGTGTGAGAAAATGTGTCTACTTCTTCTCCCAACCATGAAACTCTAATATCTTCTCTCTCTCTCTCTCTATGCAACCTATGCATGAGTGCCACATGGCCTCATGCCACTCACCCCAATAAGAGGGGATTTTGATCCATTTCATACATAAAATTTCCTTCCCCTTAAATTCAGGTTTCTCCTCAAACATGATCATGGAAGGCATAGGTGAGAAAGAGAAAGAATATTATAGTTGCTCCCACTGAACCCCATGTATCTGGTGTACATGTTCATCTCTCCATAATGTTTCGTTGTATCCTTCCTCTTAAGAGGAATCCTATGAAGTCTTCCTAAAGGTGGGAAAACATCTCTGAAGGGTTCTAACCCACTCCCATGTAGCACTATCCTCTGAACTATCTTTCCACTTTACTAGTTACTCTTTATATAAGTGAATTCTCGTCCATGTTTCTCAAGTACGTGGTATGCTCTCAGGCTCATGTGGGACAAATTGAACAAAAATAAGCTCTACTAACTCACTGTTTGGAATGAGGTTGTCAAAATCACCCAATCTTTTCTTTATTCTACTAACATGGAATATTGGATGGATCTAACTACCTTCTGGGAGTTGGAGCTAGTAAGCCATCTGAACTATTCTCTTAAGTATTGGGAATAATTACATAGGAGATAATTTTGGACAAGGTCCCATCTTCATGGTTTCAAAGCTAGAGGGAATTCTGAGTTTGATGCTCTCCTACCTCAAAGTTGATTTCTCTCCTTTGAGGGTTAGCATAGGCTCAATCATGAAAAGTTTGATGAGCATCTAAAGTAAACAATGCATAAACATCATGTACATCATGTGAATAAAAAAGGGTATCTAATTGCATGCATGATATAAGAGGTGTACTAGTACATCTCTTTCATCTTGAATACAAAAAGTACTTACATTCTTAACAAATTCAATAGTATTGTTTTGATAACTTCTTTTAAGTGTATCCCCTAATCCCCAAATCCTTTCTCTACCCAATACTATAAATGTTCTGTCCATATTCATAATTTGGAAATCTAAATTATCAATAAATCCTTGCATTTTGATTTCCAAATTGGATAGCATAGTATCCCATATTCTCTTATGAAGACCACAAAGCTTAACTAAATCATGTGGTCCAAATTGTTGTGAACACAATGACGGAGTTAAACAACAAGTATGTTTTATATCCTCACACATCACTTCCACTTTCTTGTAGATAGAACTACCATAAATTGGAAGTGTTTGTACAAGGCGGACCACATTTTTGCCTTTGTCTAAGACCATAGTATTCCCTGGTCCTTGATTTTTATCTTCCCCTTATGCATTGCACAATTCCAGTAAGATTGGTTAGGTGATAGACATCTAAAGCATAAGTTTTATTTTTTGGCCTTCTCAAACTTATATGTATTAAGTCTAGGCCCTCTTGGATTTGGTACTATGAATTTTTTATTAATCTAGGATTACCCTTTTCTTAAATTTAGTGACTTATGGGTCTATGTGTTTGATCTATATCCATTGTTGTATGACTCTGGTCTTCATACAACTGAGCATACTTGATAGCTTCTTCTAATGTTTTAAGAGAATTTTGTTGAATCTCAATCTTAATAGCTTTGTCAAGCCCTCTAACAAACCTTCTAGTTTTTTGTAAATCATCTAGAACTTTTAATTTAAGAAAAATCTTTGGATAGTGTGAGAGATAAATGGATAAAGGTCTACCTCTTTGCATCACTCTATCCCACTCATCCCAACTATGCTCTTCCTTGTTCTCATGTAAAAAATCTTTTCAAAAAAGAGCTTAAAATTGAATCCAATCCATCGGAATAGCTTTGGCTTCTTTAAGACTCATCCATCATTTGCATGCACATGGTCCAAGTGAAAGACTTGCTTCAAACACTCAATACTCATGTGGTGTCCCTTTTAATTGATGCAAGTATATCCATTTTTGTACAAAAGTGTAGATTGTAACTTTATTCCTATCTCTATCATTCCCCATAAATGTAGGTGGCTTCAAGTGTTTAACCAAATGTGTATCCCTAGGATTCTTATCTTTTAAGGTGGTAAGAGGCATAGTGTGTGTACCTTCTCTCCTAACCATGATAGAAATTTCATGTGAAACTTCTATTGATATATTTTAGTAGTGATGTGTGTGAAAACACTAGGACCATCGAGGCACTTTTTCCCCTCTTTAGGAGGTTTCTTTCCCCCAGGTTGTATATATGCCGATAACCCTAATGGGTCACTTATCTTTGTACATTCACTTGGTAATACATTAAGTACTATGTGTTGTGCTCCAAGCTTCTTCTCCTTCCTTGTGTTGTTTGCATGCTTTCCTAGACCTCAAACTCCAATAATTGGTAACAGAGCAGGTTGCTGCTTCATCTAGGGCATCATCGATACCCCTCCGATTAGAGTCTCAAAATCTCATCTACTTCCTTTGGACGGGTGACCACAATAGGAGGGGGATGCCTAAAATCAAATGGTCCATCTGCACCAGCCATAGAGATAGTGGGGGACTTGGTATCTTGGACATTGGGTGCATGGCTAACAAACTGTCGGCCAAATGGATGATTAAGGCTTGGTGCAACGGGGAGGCCTCGTGGGCCAAGTTGATCTTCAGAAACAAGAATGAGTTGGCGCTCATGGGTTTCCCAAATTGGAAGAATCTTGACATCTTGACCTTGTTGTTTTCCCCGATCCCCGTCTTCCCGAAAGGCTCTAATATGGTGTGCTCCCTTTGGAAGAGTTGGAATAAAGTCAAAAGCTTCACAAGAATAAGTGAAGACTGGAAGTGGGCTGCCGGTATCAGACAAAACGACTCTATCTGGTTTCCGATCCATGGCATCCGGAGTGTGGAATCTTGAAACATTCAAAATGCCAAGAAGCTATGGAACAAAGGCTTCAAAAAATGGAAACATCTCTGGAAACAAGACACCAACCGCTGGATCAACTTTGAGGATATTGACCCTAGCATCAACATTTCGCATGAAGAATGGAACACTTTGCAAAGCAGATGTCTCGCCTGGGACCGACACAAAGTTCGCCTTCTCATGGGACACGACATGTCGAGCTCGCTTGGTCTCAAATGGCACAATGGGAATAGCCTATCAAAAATCCCGAACATCAAAGAAACGATCGACTATCAGGTTAACCTCAACAAAAAGTGGTGCCTGTCATGGACGCGGCTTCGGTGGGACATGAAGTTCATGGCTATCTGGCACCCCCTCATAGAAATCAAAAAGTATGTCCTCTTATGGCAAATTCTTCATCATGGAATCTGGACCAACCTTAAGGCTAGCAAAATTTGTGGGATCCCTCCTTGGTGCAAACTCTGCTACCGGTCTATCGAAGATGTTTCACACATCTTCTTTACCTGCCCCAACTCCAATAGACTCTGGCAGGTGGTTGGAAAGAGAATTAGACTTCAAAAACGTCTCAGTTGGCAGCAAGCCCTGCTGGGAGAAGCGATCGGCTGCTCCGCGACTCTCTGGAACTCCATCAGAGGGGAGGTCCTATGGAAAATCTGGCGGGAAAGATGTGCTTTCAACTTCGGTGACTCCCCCAAGGAGTGGTCAATTGAGAAATCGCTGTTCCTCCTTGGCAAAAGGATTGTCAATTGTAAAAAATCCCCCCCCTTTAGGCATCATCAAGTACTCCTTTTGATCGATAACAAGCTTAAACCCAAGTGGGCCCCACATGAGGGTGATGAGAGGGTAATTAACCTTCTTTGTAATGTCCTCTAAGCTCTGTAAAAGCTTCCCCTGCTTTGTGGGATTTGGGGGGTCCCGTGGGCACTAGTCCCCTTCTCTTGTACTTTTCTTTATTTAATTCAAGTCCGGGAGAGTAGGCTAATGCCGAACTTCCTTTATATTAAAAAAAAATCACATGAAAATTGGCAAGCATACTCAAGGCAAATAAGAGTTCAAAACTGCTTCACTTTATGGTGTTGAAATTGTGATCTGAGCTCGTTTTGGCCTTTGAATGCACTATCGCAATGCTTGTGCAAATAATTTTGTCCTTTTGTGTCAAACATATATACACGTTTTGGTTTTCCAATACAAGCAGCTCAAACTCTTCTACAAATCTAACAGAGCTTCACAAGGTAGTTTTGTTCAACATTTTGAGATACACTCATTTTTTTGATTCAAGGTATTTTAGTCAATGGCTATGGCTGAAAGCAATGATGTATTCTATATGTTGGACATTGAGGATAGATTGAATTGTACTAATTACCCATTATGGGCATATATGATGTGTCATGTATTGGTTGCAAAAGGACTGTGGAATATTGTGCAAGGTGTTGAAACATGTCTTATTAAAACTGCAAATACAGTTACTAATGATGATGTGGATAACATTGAAGATAATGATCTTCAAGTTCCTATTCATGTTGCAGTTCTTGTTGCACCTACTGTAGAAAAACTTCCTTAGGATGGAAGAGATGCTCAAGCACATGCATTGATAGCCTTGTCAATCAAATGTGCCATTATTCCTCACATTCGCTCTTGGAAAATAGCAAAGGATGCTTGGGATACACTTACCACTTTATACCATGCAAGGAATGAGGCTCATATTTCTTACATCCAAAAATAGTTGTAGAGTGAGCACATGAATGAAGGAGATTTTGTGGAAAAAGTTTGAGAAAGACCAAAGATTTGAAGGAGCAGTTGATTTTTATTGATGAAGTCTTGCTAGATAGTTCACTTGTGTAGATTATTCTAAACGGTTTTTCAAATTCATATCAGAGTTTTGCTTCTACTCTTTGATTGATGATGAAAGGAAATCCAAATGTTGTAACATTTGAGGACTTAGTCTCTGTTTGTTGCAAGAAGATCACTCTAGGCAAAACAGGTCCATTATGGTAAATGCAACTCATCTACTAGTAAGCAAAAATCTACTAATTTTGCACCATCAAAGAAGGATGACAAAGACAAGAAGAAAATAGAAAAGCAGAAATTGTTTTGCAAATACTGTAAAGGAAATGATCACTTCATAATGAGTTATCCAAAATTGGTTGCAAAAGAGGTAAAGAAGAAAGAGGATGGATTGGTTGTTGTAGAGGCATCTACACCCAAAACAGAGTCTGTTAATCTTCTGCAGAATGAAGAATTGGAATTTACTACTGTTTGCAATTATGACCCATCTTCTCATGAAGATTCTATGTCTGTAATAGACTCAGATGTTGAGTACTTTGATAGTGGGGCAACCAAAAATATTACCTCATAGTGTAGTTTCTTCACTTCACTTGAGCCTGTCTCTATAAGGAATACTATCACATGTGCTAACAACTCCTCTTATCCTATCATGGGAGTTGGTAAGATCATTAGGACTATTGCTAATGGTAGTTTTTTTACATAGTCAGATGCTTTATTTGTGCCAAGGTTCAAGAAAATTATGCTATCAGTTTTAGCATTAGCCAAGATCCCCTTGGTTGTGAAATTTGTTGATGATAGATGTACAATTCATGATTGTCAAATGGCAATGTTAGTATTGCTTTTGTCATTTTATATCATGGGTTGTATAAGCTCATAGACTATGAAAAATCTATGAATGATTTGGCATGTGCAGTACATGATTTTCAGGCTATCTCAGATGCAAAGCTTTGGAATACACGCTTTGGTCATCTAAATTTTGCTAGATTGCTATGCTTGTAGAAATCTAAAATGGTGTTCTCTCTGCCCAAACTTGAGGCACCTGGTAAACCTATTTTTGAAGGCTATATTTTGGGCAAAATGCAGTGTTCCTCGTTCCCAAAAGATGGTTCAGTTTGAGGTACTCAAAAATTGCAACTTATTCACAGTGACGTATGTGGTCCTATGTAGACACCCTCTTTTGAGAACTACCTTTACTTCCTGATTTTTATTGATGATTTTTTTAGGCATGCATATGTGTATCCACTGAAAGCAAAGTCCAAAGTGTTGTGCTTCAAAACATTTCTAGTTTTGGATGAAAACCTACCAGCATGTAAAATGGGCACCCTTCATTCTGATCAAGGTGGGGAATATATGTATTTTGATTTTAATGCATTTATGGTTGAACATGGGTTAAAACATGAGTGTGCAGTGCCTTATAAAACTCAACAAAATGGATTTGCTAAAATGAAGAACTCATGATGATGAGGTGTATGGTCAAGAGTCAGGTTTTACCACATGGTTTCTAGCTTGAGGTTGTTATGTGTGCGGCATATGTACTTAAGAGGTGTCCCACTAAAGCATTGTAGTCTATCACTCCATATGAGGCTTTGCATGGTAGCAAGCCATTTGTTGCTCATCTACATGTCTTTGGTTATCTAGCATATGCATGAGTGTTTGAACAACAATGCAGGAAATTGGATGATAAAGTAGTGAAATGTATTTTTGTTAGGTACAATTCTCAAAGCAAAGGCTTTGGATCAACCACTCTTTGACTGGAACAAATCAAACTCAAAATGAAAAATTGTCCAACTTAGGACATTTTTCTCAAAAGACTATAGTTAAAAGTTATTGGGAATTGTCAATCTAATGATCAATTCCTAACTTCTCTTTTCTAGAGTGTACTAGATGCTAGAAAGTCATTAGAGTTATGCTAGCTAACTTGAAGCGAATTCAAATGATTAAGTCAACTTAGACTTTTTATCTTTTGAAGATTGAAAGGGTTCTTGTGCACAACATCTATCTAGGATGTTTAATTTAGTTATCATGTTCCAACCAGCTAACCCTGGATTTTTTATGAAAAGAATGAGATATTCTATGTGAGTCAAATCCAAAAGATTTAGAAAGCAGAAAGAAAAGAACTAAAACTCTGTACAACTGGATCAAACTTCTAAGATACTTGTTGTGAGTCAAGCTCTAGATGACTCAAGACTTCAACTTCTCAAAGATTTGTTTCAACAAGGTATTGAAGCATTTTTCCTATCTTTAAGAGAAATAAGCTAGATTATCAAAATGATTCAGAGCAAATCTAAAACATCATCCAACCACAAGATACTAGTGTGGTATCCAACATCAGCGTGTCGACCCAATGAGGTTCTATTAATGAGTTTTACTCAAATAGTGCTTCATTTAGACTAAGTTCATGTCCATATTCAATCTTTATGACTGCTTACTAGGAATGTAAGTCTTGTGCATTACTTTGAGTCAAAAGATTGAATTTACCAAGTTACATCAGGAACTTGGGGCTTGACTTAGTTAATCTTTTTCTTAGTTGAAAGGATATTTTCAATGTCAAAATCCTACTTCTTCAAGAATTTATTAAATATTTATGAATCAACAACACTTTATCTTGAAGTATTTCATAATTCAAATAAGAGCACGTCTTTGTCCTATTTGAAAAAGAAGATCTTGGAAGTTATTTACTTCATATCTTCATACTTACTTGATCTTGAAGCATCTTGAGATCGTGCTTTTATTCTCCTTGAATTTTAAACTTATCCTTTGAAGTTTTAATTCCCTTGAGTATCAAATCTAACTTCAAGATTCATTCTATGAACAAAAGATAATTATCATCCCACGATCAGATGTCCCATACCCTCTTTCCTACATTGATATGAGTATAAAATCTAGTGTCCCATACCAGCCTATTTTATATTCACATTAATGTGTGGGTGATACTTATCCAAAAGTCTAAACATATCTTTATAGAGTACCTTCTCACTTCAATTCTTTGAACGAAATCACTCCACAAAAGGAAGTAAGCCCAAAGCTTTGCGGAAAGCTTCAAACTTCTCCCTAAGCAGAGCCTTCGTGAAAAGGTCTGCAATGTTCTCTTGCATGGGCACATATGCTAAGCTGATCTCCCCAGCAAAGAACCTCTCCTTGACATAGTGATAATGCACCTCAATGTGCTTAGTGCGAGCATGGAACACAAGGTTCCTTGCAAGTGCCAATGCGCTCTGACTGTCAGTGAAGATGGTGGTGGGAGAAGTCTGACCAACACCCAAATCAGCCATAAGGCGTCTGAGCCACACACACTCAATAGTCGCTCTGAAAGCTGCCCTATACTCAGCCTCACAATTGGAAGTGGCCACCGTAGGCTGCTTCTTGCTCAACCAAGATATACATGAGCTACCAAGCATGAAGCAAAAACCACTAGTGGACACAGGAGTGTCATAGCAACCAGCCCAATCAGAGTCAGAAAAACCATGCAAATCTGGCGGTAGTGATTTCCCCCTTGGGATAAAACAACCCAAGTAGCCGAGTACCACTCAAATAGCGAAAGATGCACTTAACTGCCTACCAATGGTTGACTCCTGGGCAATGCATAAACCTGCTCATCTGTGAGACAGCAAATTGAATATCTGGCCGAGTAATGCATAAGTAAATCAAGCATCCAACAGCCTGCTGATAGAGAACGGCATCAAATGCATCTCCAGCATCATGGAGACTCAATCATAAACATGTCTCCATAGGAGTGGCAATAGGCTTACAGTCTTCAAGGCCAAAACGCTGCAATAATGTGTCAATATATTTTGTTTGACACAAATCCATTCCACCATCAACTTGCATAAACTGAATGCCCAAATAGTGATGCAAATGCCCCAAATCACACATCTCAAATGAGGCATGCAAATCAGCCTTAAAATCAGCAATATGCTTCTCAATAGGACCAGTGAGCAGCATGTCGTCAACATAGACAACAATGATCAGAAGCACATCATTAGCACGCTTAACATATAAGGTGCTTTCAGTTGGACTGTTCTCAAAACCATGTGCAATCAGATAGGCATGTATCTTCTCATACCAAGCACGTAGTGCTTGCTTTAAACCACGTAATGCCTTCTTTAATCTGCACACCTGGTTTTCATGTCCTTTCTGCACAAAGCCACTGGGCTGAAAAACATACACTTCTTCATCCAAGTCACCATTCAAAAATGTTGTTTTAATGTCCAACTGATGTACATTCCAACCATGATGAGCTACAAGTGCACAGATGCTCCGAACAGTAGTCATACGGCATGTAGGTGCAAAGGTCTCATCAAAATCAATGCCTCTTTCCTATGCATAACCTTTATCAACAATCCTAGCCTTATACCTGTCAACTGTACCATCCGGTTTATGCTTCAGCTTGTATACTCACTTAGTGCCAATGGCCTTCTTGCCAGGAGGCAAGTCACATAAAGACCAACAAAAATACATTTTACTACTTTATCATCCAATTTTCTACGATGTTGTTCAGGCACTAATGCATATGCCAAACAACCAAAAACACACAGATGAGCAACAGATGGCTTGCGATCATGCCAAGCCTCATATGGAGTGATAGACTGCAGTGCTTTAGTGGGACACCTATTCAGTACATATGTTGCACACATGACAACCTCAAGCCAAAAACTATGTGGTAAAGCCTGACTCTTGACCATACACCTCGCCATCTCCATGAGTGACCTGTTCTTTCGTTCAGCAACTCCATTCTGTTGAGGTGTATACGGCACTGTACAATTGTGTTTTATCCCACGTTCAACCAGAAATGCATTAAAATCAGAAGACATATATTCTCGCCCTTGATTAGAATGGAAGGTACCCATTTTACATGCTGACAAATTTTCAGCCAAAACAAAAAACTGTTTGAAGCACATGAGCACTTCGGACTTTGCCTTCAATGGATATACCTATGCATGCCTGGAAAAATCATCGATGAAAGTCACGAAGTAAAGATAATTCCCAAAAGAAGGTGTCTGCATAGGACCACAGACATCACTATGTACAAGCTGCAATTTCTGAGTAGCCTGAATTGAACCATCTTTTGGAAAGGACGAATGCTGCATTTTGCCAAAAATACAGCCTTCACAAACATGTTTTCCAGGTGCCTCAAGTTTGGGCAAAGAGGACACCATTTCAGATTTCTGCAGGCGTAGCAAACTAGCAAAATTCAGATGACCAAAGCATGCATGCCAAAGCTTTGCATCTAACATAGCCTAAGAATCATTTACTGCACATGCCACATCATTTACAGATCTTTCATAGTCTATGAGCTTATACAGCCCACGACATAAAATGCCAGAAGCAATAATCACATAGCCATTTGCAGATCATGAACTGTACACCTGTCATCAACAAACTTCACAACCAAGCCAATCTTGGCTAATGCAGAAATTGATAACAGGTTCTTCTTGATCTCTGGCATAAATAAAGCATCTGACAAAGTGAAAGAACTACCATCAGCAGTAGTCAAAATGATCTTACCAACTCCCATAACAGGATAAGAGGAGTTGTTGGCGCATGTAACAGTATTCCCTGTAGGGGCAGGCTCGAGTGAAGAGAAGAAAGTGCGCTGCGAGGTAATATGTTTGGTCACCCCACTGTCAAAATACCAAACATCTTAGTCTACTGCAGACATGCACTGCTCATGAGAAGATGGTTCAAAACTGTAGACAATAGTAAATGCCCATTCTTCTTCCTGCACAAGATTAGCAGACTCTGTTTTTGGTGTAGAGACCTCTGCAACAACCATTCTAGCCTCTTTCTTCTTTGCCTCTTTAGCAGCCAGTTTTGGACTGTTCTTTATGATATGATCATTCCCTTTACAGTACTCACAAAACAATTTCTGCTTTTCTGATTTCTTCTCATCTTTATCTTCCTTCTTGGAATGTGCAGAATTAGCAGATTTTTGCTTACTAGTTGAAGAGCTCCATTTTCCTTTGACCTTCTGACTAGCCAGGAAAGCTTGATCTGCAACTCGCATAATGGACCTATTCTGCCTCGACTGATCTTCCTACAACAGAAGAGAGACTAACTCCTCAAATGATAAGGCATTTGGATTGCCTTTCATCATCAACCGAAGAGTAGAAGCAAAACTCTGATATGAATCAGGGAGACCATTCAGAACGGTCTGCACAAGTGAGCTATCTGGTATAACCTCATCAGCAAAAATCAACTATTCCTTCAAGTCTTTGATCTTTGTTAGGAAATTGTCCATAGAATCATCTTCATTCATGTGCTCACTCTCCAACTGTTTTCGGAGGTAAGCAATACGAGCCTCATTCCTAGCTTGGTACAATGTGGTAAGTGTATCCCAAGCATCCTTAGCTGTTCTGCAAGAGCGAATGTAAGGAATAATGGCATGTTTGACAGACAAAGCTATCAATGCATTTGCTTGGGCATCTCTGCCATCCCAGCGAATCTGCTCTACAGTAGGTGCAGTAGAAACCGTAGCACGAACAGGAATATGCAGAATACCATCATCTTCGACACCTTCTACATCAACTTCAGTACCTGCAGTTGTAACAGTTGCAGGTGTGATAGGACGTTTTTCGACACCCTGCACAATGTACCACAGTCCTTTTCCAACCAACACATGTCGCATCATATAAGCCCGTAACGGGTACTTGGTACCATCCAACTTATCCTCAATAGCCAACATACGGAATACATCATTGCTTTCAGCCATGGCCGATGACTAAAATACCTTGACGCAAAAAATTAATTGTATCACAACTCGTGCGATTCTGAGATTGCAAACGGAGGAGTGTCGATGGCGCCCTAGATGAAGCGACAACCTGCTCTGATACCAATTGTTGGAGATAGACGTCTATGGAAGCACGCGAACAGCACAAGGAAGAAGAAGAAGCTTGGACCACAACACACAATACTGAATGTATTACTAGAGAATGTACAAAGATAAGTATCCCATTAGGGAAATGGGCGTATATACAAGCCGGGGGGAAAAAACCTCCTAAAGAGGGAAAAAAATGCCCCGGCGGTCCTAGTGTGTTCACACACATCACTACCTAAATATATCAACAAATCATATGTCAATGCCTTTTAGATTCTAAAGCTCAGAATCTCATCAATATTGATACACCTTTAGGTTATACCAGCCATTGGACTTAAGTAACACTACTAGTGGTTTGGGAATTCTTGGGAACTACTTGCTATCTAACGAGCTTGAAGAACTTTGTGTTCACTACTAGGAAGCAATTTATTCTTCCAATAATTGAGATTACTTATAAGGAATCAAATAACCTAAGAAAATGATTCATCATGGGATCCATTGCACTATTGTAATGATTCTGAAAGAAATTCTTGACTTTTGGACAAGACTCTCAAAGCTTTATTGTCGGAATGGTGTTGATGTCTCGAGTATCAAACTAAAGGATCATCTCAGGACATGTTTTCCCATTTCTTAATGAATGTTTTAACTTGAAATTTTATTTTTATGTGATAAAAATTCCTTTTCTTGAGTTTGAAAACATTATTATCATTGTTCAATTGTGTGATGTTACTAAAGTACTTTAAACATAATTTGGCAATCCACTTTGATTGCATAGTTTAAAATACAAACACCTTTTGATGATGGAACCAATGTATAATAATTGTACTATGAACACTTCATTGTCCTCCTTATAACTTAAGAATCATCGGGATTCTTTCCTAGAAGTGATAGCTTACTAATATCTTGGAAGACTTTAATGTTTGAGCTTTACAAATAGCTTGTCCAAAAGATATACTTTTTCAATCTAAATTAGTTCATGTGTATTGAAGTGTTAAGAAAGCTAATGCTTTAATCCTCATATGAGGTGAAGCTTAGGCATGCTACAAGTACATCTACCTTTAGGTTTAGGCATCCCACCCTTTTGAAGGCTTTAGCATGCCAAAAAGTTATTTTTTTAGATAATTTTCTTTGAATAAGCATCTATATCTTGAAGATGTTTACTTTCTTTAACCTATAGTTAAGCTTAATAATTTTGTTCCTTTTTATGCCCTAACTTTACTTCAATCAGTTCTTGAGCTTGCTATGCATGCATCCATGCACAAACATTCTACTTGCTACCTTTCAAAAAGATATAACCATGCATGTGCACAAACTCGAGTGCATCAAATATCTTTTTTAAGGAAGTGCATCAAATATCTTTTTTAAGGAAGTGCATCAAATAATTTTTTTTAAGCAAGAAGAAAGTTAGTGTGTGTCTGAAAACATTCTTTTGGAAAGAAGAGATATGCACAAACAATCTTTCATTTTCATGCATGAACTCATGTTTCCATGTTATGCACCAAGTGCTTCTAATGCTTCTCATGCTTGAAATAATAAGTGATTTCATCACCTTAGACTAGACTTTAATCTTAATCTATGCAAGTCTTTGATCTACTTCAACTTTTCTTAAGATGAAGTGCAAGGTAATCAAAACAAGATCAAACATGAATTGACAACAATCATCAACTGGAAAATATTTAGCTCCATCCATGAGAAGAACCACTCTCCACCTTGAAGAACTTTGCTTCCCCATTTCCTCTCCTTCTCCAAGCATAATGGCTTGGTTTTAACCTTTGAAGAAATGAAGTCCTCCTTTGTAACTCTCTTCTTGGATAGCTGGATTCTAAGCATCCATGTGTCGGCCATGTAATTGCATGTGCACCAAGTGTCCCAATTAACTAGAGTTAACTCAAGTGAATGCTTCTAGAAGTCTCTAGAGCTCTATGGGCGAAACACTCTCCCCATGTATACAAGGATTGAACCCAAGACCTCCTTCTTCACACTCTTGAGACTTAACCACTAAGTTAAGTGGATCACTTGTTTACAAGATCACATGACCTGCTACATAAGTCTAATCTCGAGATCTTTAGTCATACACACATGTGACCAAACGGTGTCTGATTTCAGATATGTTTGGACCGGTCAAACCCTTAGATCATAGACTTACTTTATTACACCGGTTCAATACATAGTTTGCACACAGGACTTCTTCCATCCAAAAATTATCTAGAAGATGCTTTCCTTTAACCATACATCATGCCATTTCAAGAATTCTTCTATTTTTGCACTCAACAACTTTGTTGAGGTGTATATGGCACTGTACATTGTTGAGCAATACCTCTTTCACAAATAAAATCATTAAATTCATGTGACATGCATTCACCATCACAATTCATGCAAAGAGTCAAAAGCTTATTACCACATAAATTTTCAACCATAGCTAAATATATATTAAGTAAGAGAATACTCATTCTTTTCTTTCATAGGATACACCCAAGTATGGAATGTTGCATCATCAATGCAGATAACAAAGTATACATACTTGCTAGAAGATGGAATCTTGACTGCACCACATATGTCACTATGAACAAGTTGCAATTTTTGTATAGTATGTGTAGTACCATCTTTGGGAAAAGAAGGAAATTTCATTTTTCCAAGTATACAACCTTCACATGCATGTTTTTCAATGGACTCGAATGTCAGCAAACCAATAACCATATCCTTTTTTGCAAGTAAAGCAAATAATTGAAGCTTAATTACCAAAATGAGCATGCCATAACTCTGTTTCAGCCATAGAAGAAGTATATTTAAGCAAGGCTTTTGTGGAAAATCTATTATATGCATCCAAGCAATATGGGAAATTGCATGATGTCCCCAAAATCACAATAACATTCCCATTACTGAAATCATGAACCATACATTTGTTATCAACAAAGTGTACATGAAGTCCTACACTAGCAATAGTAGGAACCAAAATCAAGTTTTTCTTGATATTGGATACATACAATGCATTCTTGAGAGTAACAATACCTCCACTTGCAGTCATAAGCCCAATTTCTCTAAATCCAATAATAGGATAAAAAACATTGTTTGCACATACAACATGTCCTCCCTTGGGTGCTCTTTTAAAGATGCTTTTTTCTTACATGAAATGGTATGCTTAGAAGCACCACTATCAAAGCACCAATATAAATTAGTCTCATTCACAATCATACATGTATAATGTGATGATGAATCATAATGACATGTAACAACACATGCCCAAACAGCTTGAGCTATTAGTTTCATTATTCTTTGCATTAGATGTATTCTCAATAATAAGCATGCTAGATTCTTTCTTCTTTTCATTACGATTGCAAAGATTTCTACATTCATCAATGGTATGTCTAGAGTTTTGGCAATACTTGCATCTCTTCTTCTTTTGCATATCACCGTCAAGAGAGGAAGAGTGACGCATTGGTTTTGATGAACCCAAATTTGTACCATACTTGCTTTTATCCTTTTGTGTAATAACAAGTTCTTTCATTCCATAAAGCAAACCACTTCTATTCACTCTTGATTGATATTCTTGCAAAGGAACATAGATATTTGGATTTCCTTTTGCAACCAAACTAAGTGTAGTAGCAAAGCTTTAAAAACTTTTTGACAATCCTTTGACTAATCTAGAAATGAGTAATGCATTCAAAATGATCTCATCAATGTTTTCCATTTGCGCTTTCAAATCTTTAAAGTGTGTAAGTTATACATCCACTGACTCATTTCCAGTCATACATTCATATTGAAGTTATTTTCTCAAGTAAGAAACATGTGCTTCATTATGCATGGCATACAAAGAAGCAAGTGCATCCCAAGCTTATCCTAAAGTAGTGCATGACCGAATGTGTGGAACAATATGTCACTTCACAAAAAGAGAAATCAAAACGTGAGCTGCAACATCCTTTCCATCCCATCTAAGTTTATCTTCCATAGGTAGAGAAGGTATAATTGTTGTACTTGAAGAAGAACTTTTATCTATGACAATAAACGACGTAGTAGAAGAATGGTTGTGTTGCTTGTCAATATCTACCACTATGTTCCATAGTTTCTTTGCAACAAGAACATGCTTCATCATGTAAGACCACATTGGATAGTTGGTCCCATCAAGCTTATTTTTAGCTTGAAGCATGCCAAACAAGTCATTGTTGCTTACCATTACACCAAGGAACTCAAAAATGGCAAGTTATGAACTTCAACAAAGCTGAAATGTAGACCACAATCTATAAGTATGGAAATTTAGACTACACAAATGACTTCAAAAGGGGATAAAAACCCAATGCATATGAGGAAAATGATCTCCGTGTGCTAAAATTTGTACTTATATGCTCCAAACCTGATACGCATTGTCAAAAGTATGTGCATTGATGGATGCAAAAAAAAAGGTTGAGAAGGAGTTGAACTTGCTCTCATACCACTGTTGGGTGTGTGAGAGAGTGAGGAAGTAGAAATAGAAGTAGATACAAGGGAGAAGAAGGAGATCGATGCAGGATGACACATGATGGCTACAAGAGCTCTTTATAGATAGATAATTAGTAGTAATAGAATAAGTGTAGTGAGAGCTATAATTGAGTCCCTAAGTACAATGTACTACCACATATGAGTGTATCGTGTATATGTGATTACATGGGGAAAAAAATATAGCCACCACTAGAGTAAAAAGTGTCCATGTATAAGAAAACATTCCACATCAAGTTGTTCTAAACTGCCTACAATATAGGCAAGAAAGAAAGAGGTTGTCATGGTCTTTATAGAGGCTCCACACCTGAAATTGAATCTACTAACCTTGTTCAAAATGAAGAATGGGTGTTTACTACTCATTGCATTTATGACCCATCTTCTCATGAGTAATGTGTCTTTAGTAAACTATGATGTTTGGTAATTTGATAGTGGTGCAACCAAACATATTACCGCACAACATAGTTTCTTCACTTCACTTGAGTTTGCCCTTATAGGGAATATTGTCACATGTGCAAATAACTCCTCTTATCTTGTCATGGGAGTTGGAAAAACCATTTTCACTATTGATGATGGTAGTACCCTCACACTGTTAGGTGCCTTATATGTGCCAGGATCAAGAAGAATCTATTACCAGTTTCAACACTAGTTGAATATGTTGATGAAAGTGTACGATTCATTATCTCTACAACAATGATAATATCATTGCTTGTAGTATTTTATGTTAGGATATGTATAAGCTCATAGATTATGGAAAATATGAGAATGATTCAACATGTGCAGTTCATGATTCTCAAGCTATTTCATATGCAAAACTTTGGCATGCACACTTTGGTTATCTAAATTTTTCTAGTTTTTTTCACCTATAGAAATCTAAAATGG